>JALJVW010000241.1:32313188-33036079 GCA_024865655.1 Emberiza elegans | reverse complement strand
TGAAGGGTATGGATGGTACTCGAGCTCCCCCTCAGGCAGTTCGGCTCCCTCGGATGTAAGTTCACCACAGGAAAAGGATTCTGATGAGTAAGTACCAGCAGTGAGCCTGTCACGCCAGGGTGGGAAGGAGGGTTTGTTCTCTGCTTCTTAGAGTGTGCAGCCTTCCTGTTAGGCTGAGTTTTGAACACAGCACACTCTTTATTCCCCCCCTTTTTAACTGAATTGAGTACACTTGGAATAGCAAGAACACATAGCTGTGCTTTTGCTGACTACAGTGAAGTGGCCAGTAAATAGAAATATCTTTGCTGCTGCTGAGTTCTTAAGAATATGTATGTACTGTAGCTGGTTTTATTATTAATCATCTGTTGAATTTGCCTAGACTTTAAAAAATACAAAGCACTGTTTGTTCTGCTTTTGTTATTTAATGTTTCAGAATGCTTTCTCATCAGCTTTGGATATTTTTTCCCTGAAATTTCAGATTCCATAGCAAGAATTAAAAGGTGTCCAAACAAGAAGTTGTTACTTTAGTGAATACTTTAATGAGTAGTTTTCTTCGCTACTGCTTGCCCTTAACCATGCTTGTCTCTTAGTTATTTGAGGTGGAATAACAACTTTTCTTTATTTCTGCTTTCTGAAAACTGTCACCTGTCCAGATTTTGCATTTTGGGCAAGAAGGTGCCTCTTCTTGTTGCTCCTGCTCACAAAAAGGCCGATCCTTCCAAGCCTCCCACCTTGTGTTCCTCAGAGAGGGGTGAAGGGGAAGAGGAGGTCATTCTCTCCGAAGGCATAGTGGAGGAATACTTGGCATTTGACCACAGAGATGTGTAGGTATTGAAGATTAAAATACTGTCTTGGGGTTCCTGCAGTTAAGATACACATACTTGATGGATTTATTTATCTTTTCTCTACAGAGCTTTCAAAGGCCTGAGGTTGCCTGGGCACTGGGGATTTTCCCAACCTATTTCCTCAGACAATTTCTTTCATTAAATTATGTTTAGGAATTTTGTGATACTTTTTCACACTGTCCATTTTTGTCCTTGGTTTGAATAATTCATTCCATCCTAACTAAGAGCCTGAGTATTTAATAATACGTGTTTAAACACCATTTATTTTTTACACTGTGTCAAATTCACTTCTGTTAGTTATGCAACAGCTTCTGTTTTGGGTGGAATTGTACCTTTTTGGATTTTTTTCAGTGGTAGTTTTAAGAACTAGAGTGGATTTTATGCTTGTCAGGAAAAATTATAACTATATCTATCTTTTTACCCCTTTACATTATTCAGAACATATGACCTGGGTAAGGACTCTGGAGGTGCTGTCAGTTCCTGACTATTTAATTTGTTTTAATAATTAAAGGCACTTATCTGCATGGACTATTAAATTAAAATTGTTATGTTTCTTGGTTTTACCAGACTAGAGAGACATTGCTGCAGCAAAAAATACCACTCTCTTTTCTTCAGGATTCTGTCCTGTCATTAGATATGGAGCCTGACATTGTGATGAAGAAATATCACTGTAACAAATAATTCTGATTTTTTTCTGTGAATTTGATCTCATGGGTTAATTATTGTTCATGGAGTATGATTTATAATCATTCTGTATAGGGAGATCAGGGTGGGTCAGTCATTTCTCGCTGAGATCGGTGGGGAAACTGAGAATAAATATAGGGCACAATGTGTTTCTGGTGCAGGCAATACTTATATTTTTACAGGGAGGAGGAGTTGCATGAGAGAAAAAGGGGACTGTCCTCTGGCAGACGGAAATTGGGGTTTCCTCCTGTCTCTCCGTATTCCTGCATGAAGGATTCTGTGCTCACGTTTGTGTTTGATGATGTGTGGAGCGAAGTCCTGGTCTGCATGGAAGAATTGATCTGCAGGCACTGGGAAGGGTCAGCCTCTGGTAAGGATTCACAGTTAAGGTGAGGGGCTCAAAAGGGGATTTCAGTTAATTTTGCAAAGTGATATATTTGGGAATGATCTCTTCAGTGGGAATAAAAAGGTATTCTGCTAACAGTGTGAAACACGTCTTCAAAAAACTTAGCAGAGCTTATCATCTAAGGGACTCTCTAAAAAAAATTAGATTCATAGCACTGTCCATGACTGGCAATGGCAATATTGACAGGAGCTCTGTTGCTTTGCACAGATGATGAGAAAAATATCATAGCAGTGGAAACGCTCCGAGCAGATGCCAGAAGCCCTTTGCAGCTGGATCCTCTGCCAGCACTGTTACCTCGGGTGCCACACACAAAGATGCCCTCAGTGGCATCAAATCTGGTAAGGGTTTTTAGCCAGCTGTTGTTTTATGTGGGGATGAATCACAGTGTTACCTCAGCAGACAGAGTGGTTGTGTTTAGGTAAATAACTAGTTTGGACTTTGTGTGAATGCTGGCTGTCCTTTCTGACACTTTACTCCTGTTGTTACTCAGTTGGAAATTTTCATTCCTACTTTCCTCCTTGAAACAGTATTTTATGTCTGTGTGTGACAACCATGTGGTGGCTGTTGACTCAGGATGTAGTTCTTTCCACAGTTTAATGTTTCAATTAAATAGTGAGATTGAGGAGTGTGTGTGGGGGATCCTATTCTCACAATAATAGTTAATTTATCCAGCAAGAAGGGAGAAATCTCTGCAGTTCTAAACCATTTTTTTCCCTCAGACACTGAATTTAACTGTATAATCCACTTTAGATGATTTGCATCTAGAGTGGTGAGCACCAAAGTGTTACCTGTTTATTCTATTTTAATTCAGCTCTTTCCTTCTTATTTCTTTTTATTTCTTTATCCTTTATTTCTTCCCCCTGCCTGTCCCTTGTGTCCCCTTACTGTGTGTGTAGTGCCCAAAACCCAGAGGTGGCTGCAAAAGCAAAAAGAGGAGAAAAACACCTCAAGTATGTATGGGATTAAAGCTCTGCTATTTTCTACTTGCTCTTCTTATGGTGGGTGGAATATGATGTTTTTTTTTTTTTCAGATCAGTCTGTATCTCAGAAAAGGACTTTGCAGATCTGTTCTTGACATAAAATGTCAATATATGCTGAAAATAATTTTTGTATTTTCATAAAGCTTCTGCTTATAGTCATTGTTGCAAGATCAGTAAATGAGCTGCTCAGTTGGAAAATATTATTAGGACATTTTCTAAGCACTATCATTCAAAAACAATTAAATGCTAAGATCTCCTAGCTGGGGAAATAATATAACTGAGTATATTTCTGGATGTCATGGAAGAAATTAATGAATTTTCTCCAAAGTGATATACAAAGTCTGTAAATATATGGTGTGTGTGTGTCTGCCAAACAGTAGTTTACTTACTTATTTTGTTTTAATTTCAGGTAAGTCTCTCTCAAGGGTCAAGTAGTAGTTCTCAGCGTAACCTGAATGGCTTGATGGTGATCCATGGGATCCAGTTACACCAAAGGAACCTGCCTGTAGTGGAGAAAACACTGTAAGGGCTACAGATCACCTGTAGTAAATAAAGTAGAGCACTCTCACAGTGAGAGGGATTTGACCCAAAACCTTGTAAGATAAATTCCTCTGCCAGAGAAAGCAATTAGTTATTTTCCTGCCTGGTTATTTGTTTGTTTGTCCTCTGTGAAAATTGATATAGTTACTGTCGTAGTGGTGAGCCCCTGATTGGGGAATAATGATTTATGACTCCATGATTGTAGAAGGGTGATTAATTGCTTTATTATACTGTACTATACCATATTATACTGTATGACTAAGAAACTTACCATTCTTTTCAGACCATCTGATACAGATAGATCTAATTGGTCCATTAATTCCAAACACCATCACTAGTGTTCAATTGAGAAACCACCCTTTGGTAAACAAATGTCCATAACACATTCCACACATGCACAACAACAGGTGCAGCAAGTGAAGATAAGACTTGTTTATCATTCTTTTCTCTGAGCTTTCTCCCAGCTTCTGAGGAAAATCCTGGGAGAGCTATGTCTCTCTCTGTTCAGAGTGTATGTGATTACCACAAGTTACATTAAAAATCAACACACATAATTTCTGCCCACGTATTTTATGATTAAAGTCACCTGTAGGTGAGCACTTTGCTGACAGCTGTTGTCATGCTGATTGTGGAAGTTTGCAGGCAATCCCGACATGGGAAGAGATGAGAATCTTGACTCCATGTTTCGGAAGGCTGATTTATTATTTTATTATATCTATTATATTAAAAGTAAAAGATATATTAAAACTATACTAAAAGAATAAAAGAAAGGATTTCATCAGAAAGCTTGAAAGGAAAGAAGTGGAATGATAACAAAATCTTGTGACTGACCAGCGAGTCCAAGACAGCTGGACTGTAATTGGCCATTAATTAAAAACAACCACATAAGGCCAATCAAAGATGCACCTGTTGCATTCCACAGCAGCAGATAATTATTGTTTACATTTTGATTCTGAGGCCTCTGGGCTTCTCAGGAGAAAAAATCCTGGCAAAAGGATTTTTCAGAAAATATCATAGCTACAGCTGACCATCTCTCTTTCGGTCTTGTAATTTTGTTGTTGTTGTTGTTGTTGTTAGGGACCTGGATGACAAACGGCCAGGTTCGAGCTCCCTCCTCTCTACCCGGGCGTGGCCAAACCGTTCCCTGGAGCTCAGCACCTCGTCCCTGTCCCGCTGCACCAGGAGGAGGAACCCTCCCCCACGGACCCTGCATCCCATCGGGACCCCGCGCTCCGGGGACGACGTCTGCAGGCGCCTGTAGGTCCCCAAAACAGCACCAGGGTCAGAGAGCAGCCCTGGGCAGGGAGAGGAGCTGCCCCTCAAAGCACAACTCCCCCGAGAAAGCTGAGTTCTTAAAGCTGATGTTCACACACATTCCCATACTCAGGTAGTTTTGCATGTGAGCAATAGAGCTCAGTCTGTCCTCTGCAAGCAAAAGTGAATGCCACCCTCTCCTCCTTGACATGGCTGTCTCTTTGTGCAAACTATTTTCAAGATAAATTTAAAAGTCTGCAGTTTTTGGAGGTCATACTGCATGTTGCTATCCTAACCTAGGGTGGACTATAAAGATGTTCAAATAGGTTATCTGACTGACCAAAGGGCTCTTAGTGAGCCCTCAGTCACATCTAGAATATCTTTTATTTTGCACGATGACCTGACTGAATGGAGTCATTTACAGGGACCACAGGGTATCAGGAAACAATGCAGGATTTGACAGACCTGTGTATTTCATATGTTCTAAACTGATGTAGTTTACTTCTAGTTTTGTTTATCTATAAATTCATCCAGTCTGTTGCCTTCTTGTCACATATTGAGAGACTTATTCCTTGTCCCTTCATACACCAAAAACATAAGGTGTTTTTCCTTCCAGTATTTTGTGTTTCTGTTCCCTTTCCTCAGCTTTAATCAATGTGTCTGTGCTTTATTAAAATGTGTCTAGGTTTGGAAAGACAGGAGTCTGCTAAGGAAGGCAGGAGCCTCCCCTGAAATCGAAAATGTAACCTCCTCCCCAAATTGCTCTAAATTTTAAATTAAGGTAAAAATTTGGGAGCAGAAAATAACAGTTCTTTAATGGGGAAGAAAATAAAAACATACAATAAACAATGCAGTAAACCAAAACAACACAGACAGAGTCAGAACCCAACCTGACACCCTGTGGGTCAGGGTGTGGGTGAAGTCCTATTGGAATTGTGGCTGCAGCCCTCCTGAAGTGTCAGGGGTGGTTCTGTTGGAGCATGGATCCTGTAGAAGGGTGGATTCTTCCTCTGAAGATCCAGGGGAAGAGGCAGCTGCTGCTCCTCTGGGAAATCCAGTGGAGAAGCCATGCTGGTGTTCCAGAATCTCCAGATTAAATTTGGGCAGGAATGCTTGGCTCCTCCCTCTGGGCTCACATCTCCCAGTGGGATGCTGTAATTCTTATCAGCCATGCAGTGACATTCAAGAGCCTGTTATCAACAGATGTCTCTCCAGAAGGAGGAGTGATTGTGAAAGAGATAAGGAAAACTTCCCACTGAACAGAAGACAACTGCCATACAGATGGCAAATAGAATACAATTTGCTTGACAAACCAGGACAAAGTGTATTTTAAAATGTAAGTAGAGAGCACTAGGAAAGTCTTTTTAGATGGTTTGAAGCTTTTCCAAGGTATTGTTACAGAACAGTCAACTCCAGAAGGCCAAAGAAACTGACAACATTGCACCTTTCCACCTGCCAAACCTACTAACTGTGTGTTTTTCTGTTCTTACTGGTGCATTCCAGCCTGACTGCCCAGGAGCAGCTGACCTCACCCTCCCCACTGCTGCTGAACAGAAATCATCCCCTGCCACCCATCGCCACCACTGCTGTGGCAGAGCGTGGGAGCACCACAGGATCGCACAGGCAAACGGTAACAGGCACAAGCATCTCATTTTATTACTGGGTAATCTAAACTTGTTATCACTGCTGGTCAAATTACCCAGCCCAAGAGTTCCAATTTATTTCTTGTTTTGTGACAGGTCAAATAGATGATCAGATAGAAAAATGTTGTATCAGTTTTGAGCAACAGCATCACCCATGCTTACCTGCTCAGTTCTAATACCAATTGAATGTTTCCCTCCTCATAACTAGGTATAAAATAATTCAATTTGAAAATTAGCTTTAATTCCTGGGTTAATTCTTTTCAATGAACTGCTGCACTAAGAAAAAGCCATAACTCTGTTATTTCTCCTTGCAGAAACCTCGAGGGAACTCAAGCCGTGCTCACAGTGTCACGACACAAGACACTCACCAGCAGCTCCAGGAGCAGCTGCTCTTACCTGATCCCTTCTCCAGGCCTAGCACAACCAGCACATCCTCGGTAAAGCATGGCTAATTACACCAGATCATCCGTAATTACTGAAAAGGGTGCTTTGAGAATTAACATCAATCCATGTCCAGTCTGTTTCAGTATCAAATACTCTCAGTTTTAATTTATTGGAACTCCTACTCTACTGGTACCTTCTTGTATCTAACATGTTTTTATCTAAACTTTGAAAGCTGTAATTTCAGCACAGCTTTTAAATAGCTGCTTGATTGGTTTCTGCATATAATTTCAACATCCTGGACTCAGCAGTTGTAAAATCTGCTTTGGAACAGTGCAATATCCTGAAATGGAAAGACTACCTCTAACTGGCCCAATGATCATTCAAAATAAGTGTTAGAAAAGTATATTTTCTACTTCTAAAGTTGATTTGACCCTTCTTTAAAACTTTCCTTAGACCTTCACAACATCTAACTCATTACCAAATACACATGTTTAAGTAGTTTTTAGTTGTATTATAATCTTGCTAATTTTTTAAATGCAAACAGAAATAACTTGAGCTGTTTTTCCAGCCCCATTCCCAGCGCCGCCGTTCTTGCACTGTTATTGATTACAGTAATCAATCCTGGACAAGGAGAGGATCCACAAGTTCAGGTATGCCCATCAGTCACAGGGTTTAGTAAGATCAAACAAAGGAGGCTTTTGGGACAGGGATGCATTTCCTACAGGGGTACATTCCTCCAGGTAATTTACACTTTTTCAGAGTTCCATCCATGTCTTTAATTTGCCATTATATAGATGTTATACTTGCTATGTCCTACTTTACTCCAGAGTATAGTTGGGTGCATTTTGTTGGGTTTTGTTTTTATTGCCACCAAATATTTAAATCAAGTAAGGAAGCTTAAATGTCATCAGCCCCAGTGCCTCTCAGTGTCCAAATTTTCAAAGCAGCTGTCAGCTTAAACAGAAATAATAACTTGAGGTTAACAAAGGCACTAAAACTGAAGGCACTAAAAACTAAAACTGTTTTTAAAGAAGCAAGGAGTAGTTCCTACTGAAATTAACTATCTCCCCCCCCCAAAAAATGCAAGATGAGTTTTATGACTGCTGTATTGATAAAACCAATTTAAATTAGCAGAAAAGCTTTGTAGACGTGAATACTCAGTGAAATATCAAGGAATGCAGTCGCTCCCTGCAATGCAGCAACTCGGCAAGCACAAGCTTTGCCCTTTTTGAAAGTTATAAATAATGCAGTAGATAGCCATGTGTTAGACTAAAAAGACATTTTAGTTTCAGGCTAGAGGAGATGCATTTGATACTTAGCTGTAATTCCTTCCCAAAGTCTTGAGATGTGCATGATCTCTTGTTTGTCAGGTCTTCCATCACATGGTTCTGTGAAAGCCCATGGCCGAAGTGGATCAGGCACAAAGAGCAAACAGAGGCACTGATGTGCCATGGAGGAGCATCCACCCATCCATCCCTCCCCAGAGAGTCATGAACCACCTCTCTTTCCCAGCAAGGTCAATGTTGTTTACACAGAGTTTTCAAACACCCTTCCTTACAGATAGTTATTTTTATATAAATCTAAGCAGCAGCTGCCAAAGATTAGAAGGGGTGCACTTAAACATTCAATTTCTGACCAGTTGAGAAAGTGATGCTCCAGTGGAAGGATGAATACATTCCAGTGAAGCCCAACTCCTAGGAAACCCAGCAAACACTCTCAGTCTGTGCTTGTGCTGTTTTCCATGAGGCTGGTGACAGGTTCATGTCCTTACAGGTACTGCAGGACCTGCTCATTTTTCCCTTAGGAAGGTTAACCTGGCCTTCCACCGCTGTAGTGATTTACCTTTTTTAAAAAGTGTATTTATATGATTCAATGTTTAAAGCAATATTGTACTAGCAAAAGCAAGCACTCAGCTTAGGCAAGTGATGAATGCTGTGGTAGCTGCAGCAGGTATGAACACAGGTGTGCAGAACCAAGGCAGCAGAGCAGGTGACCTGGCAGCTCCAAGGGCAGCACACCACTGCCTCTTCCTGAGTTATAATAAAACCTTTTACCTGTTCCTCAGTGACTGAAGAAGGTTGAACAGGCAAAAAGAAAGTTCCTACTACAAGTAGTTTCAGACAGTACTCAAAATAAAATCTTCCTGGTGAGACATTTTATAGTAATTTCACAGAACAGCTCAGTGTCCCTTTGTAAAAATACCTGTAATTACACAAGACTTGTTCACTCCAGGGTAGAGCTCCAGAAGCCACTGATGCCATGGAGCTTTTAGGAGCTGTGTCTGTCCTGTGTGACAGACCTAGCAGAGGCATTTGCTGGAGTTGGCCTTGTGGCTCCAGATAAGACAAATGAAACCATGAAGTACAGGCTTCTCAAAATAAGTGATTAATTGAAGGTCTTACTCCCAAACAGTAAGTGCCAGACTGAAATGTAAAAACAAGCTGAGGTAACCACTGGCTCTATTTAAACAAAGTTAGGACATTCCACAAAAACTTGTTCCTTTCTAGTCCAATTAAAGAGCACTGTTTCTTATTCTTCAAATTATAGTTCAAAATAGGAAAAAAACCTTATTATTCTTTATGACGTGGCTCCCCTATTTCCCCACTCCAGACCAGCTAATAATTTTTCATCCATACTGAAGCTCACAAGTCCAGTTGAACCAAATATGCTTTAATCAAAAACAGAGAACTGTGCAAATATAACTGGATTAACCTGCCTTTGCATTTCCAGAAGTTAAAAAAAAAAAAAAGCAGTTTTGAGCTCAACTTTAAGTTATCAGAGAGAGAAGCTGATGCTCATCACAGACCTCTACTCACTAAACCACTTCAAAATACAATTTCTCCTCTGGAACACTGTGCAGTGTGTCAGTTATGTCAGGCAAAGTGCAGGTAACATCCCATTTGTCTCCGTGCCATTCCTCAGGGACTGAGGGAGTTTTCTGTAGGACAAGAGTTACAAAAGACAGACAAACTTGAATAGACTTCTGTTAACATGATGTAGTGCTTTACAGCCTAGAGGAGTCAGCAGGTTTAAAAACTGCAGTCACCTCCTAAGGCCAGTTTTGCTTTTTGTACAGATGGCTGACACCAGGGACTGCTCCTGGACTGTTATTTATTTTGTGTAATAAAAGTAACCTTCAAGCCCTGTGTTATAAACCACAATGATATGCTCTACTTTTTTAGAATCAGGGTTATTTTTCAGAGCAGACAAATAAAAGGGAACAGAGAGACCATCTTCCTCTGGCTTCCCCCCAGGAGCTGCTGTTGAAGCTGTGAGAGCCTTCAGCTCTCAAAGTGTTCACCTTGAGACTCCTACACCTTTGAAAAATGATCCTCCCTAGAAGTGTGTGGGATTTGACTGAAATCAG
The DNA here is from genome assembly GCA_024865655.1 of Emberiza elegans. Taxonomy (NCBI): domain Eukaryota; kingdom Metazoa; phylum Chordata; class Aves; order Passeriformes; family Fringillidae; genus Emberiza; species Emberiza elegans. The sequence continues at coordinate 33,025,976 of JALJVW010000241.1, read as the reverse complement.
AAGAATCAACACAATTGGCTTGTTTTAAATAACTTCTTTAGAAAACATACAGAGAACTGAGAAAGCAAAACTCTGAAAAAAAACCCCACCTTTCTAGTTTATTAAATCAGCAATTTTCCAAACTATCTTTATAAAAACTACTGGAATATGTGAAAAAGACCTGTTGAGCTGATGTGCAAAGACCTTTAAAAATAGCAGGAGGTTTGTTAGAGAAGAAATGTGTGAACAGCACACATGGATCTCAACTGAGGAGCACCCAAAGGGCTGGAGACAGTAGCACAGGAATGCCTTGTCTTCCTTGTTCAGCGTGGATTCCATGTCATGCCTCCCACTTACAGCCAGTCAATGCACACAGTCTGAAACAGGGGCCCGGAAAACACCCAAAATTCTCCCAAATCCACGTTTCCACACAAAGTGAAACCTGGTATTTCAGTCTATGCTGTTCCTTCTGCCTTTCTTTTCTTGCCTGAGGTCTTCTTTCCTCCTTTCTTATCAGCGTTGCCATACTTTGCTTCCAGATGGGCGAAGAAGTTATCCATTTCCTTTTCTCGTTCTTTGTTTCGGCGCTGGGGAGGGGGAAAAGAAAACCAACCAAACTCAAACGTTTTGGAACTTCCCAAACTGCTTATCCCATTGAAATTTGATAGCTACACAACATCTTGGGCTATATTAAACAGCAAATACAAGCTACAGGAAGTTTAGTATCATCATTAAAACTCTCTTGTGAAACTGCCTAAAACTAGAAGTTACTGCATAAGTACTCCAAATATTTATAACTCTTGGAAATTTTAAAATAGACACAGGTAATAAAATCCATGCTGTACTCTGATTCTAATTAAATTAAAGCACATAGTTAACATTAAGGCCAGGTTTTAACCTCAGGAATTCACAAGATATGCAAGGATCCAAAATCAAAGACGCTCAGGGAAAACACAATTATAAGCCAGTAACAAAATTATGTGCAAGAAACAGAGGAAGCCTTACTTTAATCAGTGCTTGCAAGTCATTTTCTCCACTTAGGCCCAGCTCATCTATAGTCTTTTTTGCCTCTTTAGCTTCTTTCTCTGCCTAAAAGAGCAAATAAGTTTTTTTAAACAAGTATTTTGCATGTTATCTGACCAATTCTTACAGGACTTACCAAATGTTTTTTGGGCATCTGTGTACAGATAGCTGCAGGGAAGTGCAAAGGGTTTCCAAGTTTGGCCACAGATAAGGAACCAGGCAAGGGAAGCCCATTCTGGTTCCACCATTTAGCAGAGCAGGAAGCTTTTCTGCTCTTTCACAGTATTGCATGTGATGTTTGTCCCCATCCCTGTTCCCACACCCATTTTTTTTTTTGTTTTGTTTTGGTAGATACTACAATAACTTAAAGGTTGCTGTGATTTGCAAATAACATTCTACAAAGTGTCCAAAAGCATACAGGAGTCCATTTAGGCCAGAAGCCAACCAAAATGTGTTTTCACCACTTGCTTGTTTTTGTTAACTCCAGCAACTCCCAGCTTTGTAGATAAATGCAGGGACATGCTAAACTGTAATAAGCCATTGTGTATAATAAGGAAATAAAGAAATAGAAAATCCTTTCACGATGATTTGGGTTGGGGGAGATGACCACAGGTGACCAGATGTGAACAGTAAGGTGTGTAACCCAAGCAATCCTGTGACAAACATCTCGGGAACAGCATCACTTATTTCTGCCAAGGGAAAAAGTTCTGGTAAGTAATTGCTGCAACCTACCCGCTTTCTTCTGGACATCATCTTCTGCTTTGACTCCTTTACAAAAGCCTTGTAGGACGGCACCTCCCCGGAGTCGATGGCTCGCTGGATCATCTCCCGTATCCTGGGCTCATCCGTGTAGTCCACACACAGCACAGACTCCATGATCCGATCCATGTCGCCCTTGAAATTCATGTACGCTGCCTTCACATCAGCCAGCTCTTCCTCAGAGTTTCTGTAGCTACTCTTGAACTCTTCAATGTCTTTCACGGTGACCTGGAGCAAAGAGGTGATGCTTTGTGACTTACAGGAACTTACTCACCAAGAGGATTTAAAAGAAAACACATAAAAACAAAAAGGGGAGGTGTCTCCCAGCCCCATCCCCCTCTCACCTTGAACAGCAGCTGCCAATACTCCAGCCAGTCCCGCCCGTCCTGCAGTGCCTCGGCCTCCTCATCCACCATGCCCGTCTCATCGTACACCGCGCGCTGCTTCTCATCGCTCAGCACGGCGTACACCTTGCCCAGGATCTGCGGGACACGGGAGCGGCCGGGAGGTCACTCGGGGGGTCCGTGGGATGGTCACTCGGGGAGCGGTCACTCGGGGGTCAGGCACCCAGGGAGCACTGGGGCGGGCACTCGGGGTCGGGGCTGACAGTGGGCAGGGCACTCAGGGTTGCTCAGTGGGCATTCAGGGTCGGGGCTGGTCAGCGGGGTGGGCACCCAGGGTCGGTTGCCCGGGGTTCACTCACTTGCGGGACAGCGGATCAGGGCGCCAGTTCCTTGTGGGGTGGTGGGTTGGTCTCACCCGTGGCCGCCACCGCTCCTCTCCCTCCCTTTCTCCCTCGGTCTCTCCTCACCTGGAAGCGGCGCGTAGCCTCCTCCTTCTGCTCGGCCGGGACGCGGTCGGGGTGCAGGCGCAGCGAGGCGCGGTGGTAGCCGCGGCGGATGTCCTTCTCGGACGCGCCGCGCCGCACGCCCAGCACACCGTACAGGTCCGCGGTACCGAACGCGGCCTCGCACTGCTGCGACAGCGCCATCCCGCCCAGCCGGCACCGCGACCAACGCCCCACCGTCCTTCCCGCCCGCTCCGAGCCCGGGCTGCTGCTCCGCGGCTGCGCCGGGCGGGAAGAGCCCGCGGGGGAAGCTGAGGGGCGGTGCCGATGCTGAGGGAAGGCGGGGGGGCGGCCACGATGGGGGCAGGCTGAGGGGAGGCACTGCTGCTGAGGAGAAGCGGTGACGGTGCGGCGGCGCCGCTGAGGGGAGGCGGTGGTAATGCGGCGGCGCCGCTGAGGGGAGGCGGCGGCAATACGGAGGCGGCGCCGCTGAGGGGAGGCGGGGGGCCGGCCATGTTGAGGGGAGGCTGAAGGGAGGCACCGCTGACAGGAGGCGGGGGCCGGCCATGTTCGGGAGAGCCTGAGGCGTGGCACCGCTGAGGGGAGGCGGTGACGGTGTGGCAGCGGCGGTCCCGCTGACGGGGAGCGGTGGTGGTGCGGCAGCGGCGGCGCTGAGGGGAGGCAGGGGGGCCATGTTGAGGGCAGGCTGAGGGGAGGCACAGCTGAGAGGAGGCGGGGGGCCGGCCATGTTGATGGGAGGCTGAGGGGAGGCACAGCTGAGGGGAGGCGGGGGGCTGGCCATGTTGAGGGCAGGCTGAGGGGAGGCACCGCTGAGGGGAGGCTGGGGGCTGGCCATGTTGAGGGGAGGCTGAGGGGAGGCGGGGGGCTGGCCATGTTGAGGGGAGGCACAGGGAGGGGGGGAGGCGGGGCTGGCCATGTTGGACGGAGCCCGAGCGGCGGCGCCGCTGAGGGGCAGTGGCGGCTGAGCGGCCGCGGCCTCTGCCTCCCTTAGAGAGCTTAGGATGGCGGGGAGCTCTTTGTTGGGTAGCGTCCATGACCTGATGGGGTCGGTGGCGTCGGGCCGGCAGTGAGGCAAGAGCGGGGCGCACCCCGGCCCCTCAGGGCGCCTTGGGGCGGCCTCGCTGCCTCCGTGACGCGCTGGAGCCGGCGCTGAGCGCGGCCTCCTGACCGCGACCGCCGCGAGCGCTTTGGCCCAGTTACCGTCGGTAAAATAATTTTAATGATTTTATCCTCCCCGGCTTCCCACATCCTGCCGGTGAACAACCGACTCTGCTGGCTTTTGGGAGTGGGCAGGCCCTGGCACAGGGTGCCCAGAGCAGCTGGTGGCTGCCCCTGGATCCCTGGAAGTGTCCGAGGCTAGGCTGGACTCTGGGGCTTGGAGCGGCCTGGGACAGTGGAAGGGGGTGGAACTGGGTGGGCTTTAAGGTCCCTTCCCAGCCATCCCATTCCATGAATCTTTTGTGGTTCATTCACGTCAGGTGAGATGCAGAAAATAAAAGTTACTACTTTACATTTCTCGTGCTGCTTGTTGAAATGTGGAACGATTCAGTCACAATAGCATAGAAGGAACAAACCCCAACAGCAGCAAGTTAGATTTACAGAATTCAGATGGTAACATTGTAAAACCTTAATAAAAATATATAAACATTTAATTTAGAAATTCCCTATAAAATCTATTTGCAATGTATCGTTTATTTATAAAGCATTATTATAATAAAGTATTATAAAAGGTGTCAAAAACAGGAGAGCTTGGCTGGTGTTTACAGGCTGATTAAGTGCTTGTTTTGGTACAGCTCAGCGTAATAATTATAACTACATATCGAAATATAGTCTTTTATATAAATGTATTTATTATAAATACATATCGAAATATAGTATTAACACATATAATGAACATTATAATTTATTAGTGTAAATAATCACCTGCAGTGATTATTTCAGTCACTTCTGAGACAACACCCGTCTCTTACCCGATCACCTCTTCTACTTCCTCACGGGTTTTCCAAGTTTAGTGCCAGCACTGACTGGAGCACCAACACTCCAGAATGATGACACCACGCATTGGGAATATCCGCGATTCCCTGCGGACGCCGCGATTTAAACTTCCCGGCGATTCCAGCTCGGTGTGTCAGGCTTCGGGCCCCGCCCGCCCGGCAACCGGCGGAGCGCTTTGGGCGACGCACCCGGAAGTGACGGAGCGCTTTGGGCGGTGCACCCGGAGGTGGCGGAGCGCTTTGGGAGGCCCACCCGGAAGTGGCGGAGCGTTTTGGGCGGCGCACCCGGAAGTGGCGGGACTTTCGGGTCCAGCATCCTCGTGATGGCGGCGGCCCCGCTGCGCGTGTGAGTGGGACGGGACGGGATGGGAACGGGGCGGGACACGGGATGAGGTGGCGGTGGGGCCGGGGCCGGACTGGACCGTGCCGTGTGGCCGCTCTTACCGTGCGGTGTCCCGCAGGCTGGCGTGTGGCGACGTGGAGGGGCGGCTGGAGGCGATCTTCGGGCGGGTCCGCGCCATCCAGGCCAAGAGCGGACGCTTCGATGTAAGGCTCGTGGGGTTTGTCGGGGGGGTGGACGTGGTGCCGTTCCCGCGGGGGTCCCGTTCCCGTCCCGGCACGGCCGAGGCCGGAGCCAGCCCGGGGCAGGGACCCCGTACCCGCCGTGCTCGGGTGGGTGTTGCTGTCCCGTCTCTCCGTGACAGCGACCCTCCTCTTTCTGCTCGGTGTGAGAAAGGGTTTGCAGCCCCCAGCCCTCCCTGTCCGGCGCCAAACGATCGTGAGGAGCCGTGATGTGCGCACAGAAGGCGGGAGAGCAGCTGGCTGTCCTTTTAAACCCGTTGATGTTGCGTTTAAGGCAGATAAACACAGAGGAATCTCTTCATTTCAGCAAACCAAATACTGCTGAAGTGATGCAAGCAAAGCCTTTGTGTGTGTGTGTTCTGTCCGTGGTGAAATGACAACTCCTGCTTTATCCGGTGTTTTTAGATGCTTTTGTGTGTCGGGAATTTCTTTGGCTCGACTTCCGAGGCAGAATGGGCCGAGTACCGCACGGGGGCCAAGAAAGGTAAGGGAGGAGGGCGGTGTCACTGTGTGTGTGTCGCTGCCCGGGGCTGGGCGCTGTGCTGTTAAAGCAGCTGTACTCCAGCAGGGAGACCCCACACAGGAGGAAAAGATGGGAACACCCGTGGCTTTAGGGCTGTGCATCACTTTGGGGTTAATTTTACACAAGCAGGGGAGGGCGATGTGGGTGGAGCAGAGGTTGTTCCCTTTCCTGCAGCTGTGGGAAGGTTTCTTGTGCTGCTGCTCCCAGAGGGTGGTGGAGGGCCTGGCTGGATGGGGTTCCTGGGCAGTGTGGGCTGGGAGCTGGAATTAAAGCTCACTGAATGCACGGGGTTTTCTCCCCCAGCTCCAATCCCAACCTACGTGCTCGGGGCCAACAGCCCGGACACCCTGAGCTACTTCCCAGACGTCAGTGGCTGTGAGTTAGCTGAGAACATCACCTACCTGGGTAAGGTTGAAGGGGGGTTGGGGTCAGCCTGTGCCTGTTGGGGCTCTCATGAACCTTCTCTTATCTTCCCACTTTAACACCTTTTTTTTCTGGGAGTTTTCAGTGGCATTTTTTATCCTGTGGTTCAGACTGGTGCAATCTCTGTAAAAAGAAAACTCTGCTTTCTTGATTTGGCTTGTTTTCTCATTTCTCTGCTACTGAACTTGCTGAGCAGAAAGAATAGTGGCTGCAAGAGCCTGTTCTCTGAAGTAATTTGTAACAGAGCGGGATGTTGCAACAGTCCTTTGAATTATTAGAAAGCACTTCTTTTGAATAATTTTCAGTTATTCTTTTGAAATAGAAATATGTTCAATTTCATGAAAAAGTGCACAATTGTCAGGGTTTGTCCCTTGCTTTATCTTTCTGCATGCCAGTACTTAGAAATAAGGTTGTACAACTGAAAGGCACTTCTGTTTGGTGGTCAAATAAAAAAAATGAAAGACAATGTTCTGAATTTTTTCACTTTTTTTTTGCTTTATCTAAATTGGTAGAATTTCTGAATGTAATGCTACTTTTAAATAAGGATATATTTTCTTCAGAATTGTTCATTTTCAAAATTCACAGCTCAGCTAATCAGCAGTAACTCCAAACCATTTCTGTAATAATAAATTTGTATTTATTACCTTTGGTTTAGGAGAAGTTATTCTAAACTTCCTGCATTTACCTATGTGTAAGAAATCATCTGGTATAATATTTTCCTTCCACTCCTGCTTTTCCTTCAATTAAACCTTCTTCTCTTTGACTCAAATATTCATTCAATTTTATTCCAGGCTCTTCTACTCCAAAACTTTTTACCTTTCTATTTTTTATCAATTTTCTTTATTTTAGAAATTATTTGTTCAGTCAATTCCCTTATTTATTCTTCTTATAGCGTGCCAGTCTTACTCCCAGAGCATGCCAGTCTCTGTAGGGAAGGTTTGAATAAGATTTTGCTGTGTGCCTGTACTGCAGTAGCAGAGGTAACAAGCGAAGTGTAGCGAAGCTAAAAGGAAAAAAACAATTTCTTTCCAGAATTGCCACTAGGCCAAAACTATAACAAAGTAGAGGCACTTGGGTGTGTTGCTGCTGTGGATGAGTTTTTGGGAAGCAGGGTGGCAGGGAGGAGGGGGAACACTGGGGTGTGTCTGTGGGCAGGCTCGGCTTTGCGCTGTGGCGCGAGCGATGCCATCGCTCTGGGCACAGCACATGAGCTGCCTGTGGGGGTGGCTGCAGTGACAGCAGGTCAGCACTGCTGCTGCTGCCCATGCCAGGGGATTGTGGCATTCTCAGGGCTGTGTGTGTGTCCCTGCAGGCCGCAGGGGTGTGTACAGTGGCTGCTCGGGGCTGCAGATCGCCTACCTGAGCGGCACCGAGGCGCAGCAGCAGCCGGAGCCCGCGCACTGCTTCAGTGCCAAGGACGTGACTGAGCTGAAAACCTCTCTGCTGTCAACCCCAAACTTCAGGGGTGTGGATATACTGCTCACCTCGCCCTGGCCCAGAGATGTGGGCACTTTTGCCAACAGCACGGTGAGTGTTCTGCTCCTGGGGTTTCGCAGAACGTTGCCTCTCTGCTTCCTCTCTGAGTTCTGTTCACCCTCTCCAAGTGCTTGAGAAAGCTGGGAGTAAAAACAGGGAGAAGAACAGGTGTTCTGGTTCTTCAGAGAAAACTGAAAGGAAGAGGATTTGTGAGACTTCAGGGCATTTTATCTGTCCCTGCCACTTTTTAAGTGTTTTGGTGTTTATTTATTAAGTATCAGTCAGACCCTCTCCAAGTGCTTGAGAAAGCTAGGAGTAAAACCAGGGAGAGCAGATGTTCTGGTTCTTCAGAGAAGAAGGACTGAAGGGGGGGAATTTGTGAGACTTCAGGGCATTTTAGCTGTCCCTGCCCCTTTTTAAGTGTTTTTGTGTTTATTTCCTTAAGTATCAGTCAGCGGTCTGGTTCTTCCTCAGTCTGGATTTTGAGGGTGTTGTTTCATTTGTGTCCAATTTTGTTGTGTTAGTGTTTTCAACAGAAGTGATTTTCAGATGGTTTGAAACCTGTTTGGACAGCAATGACACACACGTGGCAAAATAACTTTTTTTGCTTCATCTCAGTTTTTTTCCCACATCCAAAAAGAGTTACAATCCTCAGTTTAAATGCATGAAGAACCTTCCCTCACAGCATGATAACCAACCCTGCTGCCCTTGGGGGTTGTAGAGAAAGATTTGTTGGGATGTTCTGGCTCAGAAAGAAAACTCAGAAGTTCCCATGGGCATTCTCTGTAGTTGTTCTATGTCATTCTATGTTTGATTTCCCTTGGCATGAATTTTCTGGGAATGTACTCACTGGAGTGTACAAAGAAGTATATTAAACCTTTCTTTTCCCTGCTCTTGGAGAGGTTTAAATAAAGCTTGGTTTGTGTTTTGTAGGGAGAAATAGATACCAAGAAGTGTGGCTCCAAGTTGGTAGCAGATCTAGCTGCAAGTCTCAAACCAAGGTACCATTTTGCTGCTCTGGAGAAGGCCTATTACGAAAGACTTCCTTACAGGTTTGTAAAATCATGTGAAATCTCGTTTATTTTCAAGTAAGGGTTCAGTTTTTAAGGAACACAGAAGGATTGGTGTGCTGTCTGAATATCTTCATGGCAGGCAGGGGTTCTCCCTCTGTCCTTTGAATATTTTATTTGCCAGTACAACCAGGTGTTGCTTCCTTACAGGAATCACATGGTGCTACAGGAGACCGCACAGCATGTCACCAGGTTTATTGCCCTTGCTGATGTTGGCAATGCAAGCAAGAAAAAGGTATTGACACCCTTGAACCTTCCTTTTTTCTCAAGTACAATAATGGGGCAGTGAGAGCAGTTAGAGGACAACATCAGGCACTTAAAAGCTTGGCTGAAGAGGAGCTATCTGTCTCACTTGAGTAATAGATACCACTTTCCTGTTAATGTCACAAGGGTGGTAAGGACTACATGTGGTGTTCTGAGGCACAAACCACTGAAAATAAAAAACTTCTGGCATGAGGTTTTTAACCTGTCTCTCTTCTCCCCTTAAGAAAGTTAAGGAATATTGGTTGGTAGTTGAGGATGCACAGGATCCAGGCCTGGTAACAAAAAAGGCCAGAAAGAAGGCCTGGAAACAGGCAGGGATCAAGGATGCACTGCATAAACTCCTGGATGGGACACTGGAACAGGGGGTGTGTTTTTCCAGTTTTTCCATGCCCTGCCTTGGCACAAACAGTGATACTCTGAGGGATGTGGAGCTGTTCTGGGGTGTCTTAGTTCATAAATGATGGCAGGAGCTGCCTGTCCCTGATTGCCTGTGTTTGTTGCAGTACCTCTATGCCTTCAGCATCGTGCCCATGAGCTCCATGGACCCTGCAGAGCTGGTGAAGCAGCCTCAGGATGTCACCGAAAATCCCTACAGGAAACTCAGGAAGGAGGCTCCCAAGAGCAAAGCCCCTCTCTCTGCAGAGGTACTGCCCTGTGCTCCTCCCCTGGGCCTTCCTGCTTTAGTCTCTGTGCTCACAGCACTGCTTGGCTTTCCCTTTGGGATATCTCTGTGCAAAACTGCCATGGGGACAGGCTGGGGGAGCTGGGGGTGTTCAGCCTGGAGAAGAGAACTTATGATGGCCTTTCACTTCTTAAAGAAGGACTATAGGAAATATCTGGACAAGAGGTTTTTCCTCTTCAGCATTAAAGCCTTCTAATGGCATTTGGCTCTATGAGATAACTCAAATGTTTTCAACCTCTGGTGAGTCTGTGACAGGTTAACATCTCTAAGAAATAAAGCCATTCTTTTGGCACTGGCTGGCAATCAAACAGATTTGAATAATCCATAAAATCTGGCAATTTTGAATGATCAGCATAAGGCTGATTAGGAGAGCATAATGATTTGGGGCAGCTGTCCCTGAAGTTTTTCCCTGACTGAAGCAGTTAAAGTCTGCTGCATTACTAGGAGGACAGATCATTCTGTTTCAGGATATTCAGAAGGCATTTCTTCCTGAAGAGGGTGCTCAGGCCTTGGCAGGTGCTGCCCAGGGAGCTTTGCAGTGCCCAGCCCTGCAGGTGTCCCAGGAAGGGCTGGAGGTGGCACTCAGGGCTCTGGGCACTGGGCACAGCTGGGACTCCATGGGCTGGCAGGGATTTTCCAGCCTCAGAGATTCTGTGATATTGATGCTTTTCAAAAGTGGTTCACAACTCTTCAGGAAAAATCAAACCAAACCTATATCCCATCACTTTCTGTGATGCAGTTCTAACTGAGCATCCTGTTCACTTTCCATTTCCTAAACAGGAAGAACCAGCCTGCCAGTTTTTCTTTGACTTGAACAAGCATCAGGGAAGGAAACGTCCCTCAGAAGGGAAGGAGAGAGGAGACTCCCAGCCTAAGCAAGCCAAGAAACCCCGTAAGTGTGAGGATGGTTTTTCCTGAGCTCTTCCCTCGAGGCTTTGGATGGACCACGTCACTCCACGTTGTTCCTCAAGCTGTTGACCTGTAGGTGACAGGGCCAGAGAGCTCTGTCACTGCCAGCTGCTGGGGGAATGCAGGAGGATGAAGGGCCCCTTGTTTCTAAGGGAAGACAGACTTCAGCAGGTGAAAGAAGGCTCAAGAGTGTAGTTTCAGAGCTCTTTGGGTCTGTGGTGGTTGTGGTTGGGCTGGTGGCATTTACCCTCTGAACCAGACACTTCCAAAAAGCTCAGCTCAGGTATCACAGTTTGGGTGTGAATCCAAATTTGTGTTTTGGGTGTGGTGGATAGGCCAAGAACTGACAAGTGTGTTGGACAGCATCTGCCCTTGTCTTTACCTGTGCAGTAATTTTACCTCATTTGGATTTGTTTGCTTACATTTGCTGGTGTTTTCTTATTAGTGAGCTGCAACTACTAACTCCTGGAACTACTAAACTCCTCCTTCATTCCAGGAGAATGGCAGTCAGCAGGGTCTGACTGCCGCCACCTCCTTTCTTTCTGGAATGTCCCTGTGTCCTTCTGACACCTGCTGCACTTTATAAAGTGGGAAATATCAAATTGTCTGTGTTCTGACAAATATCCCTTCTGCTAATCCTTGTTTTCTTTCCCAACAAAGCTCAGCCCACAGGGCCCTGCTGGTTCTGCCTGGCCAGCCCAGAGGTGGAGAAGCACTTGGTTGTCAGTATTGGCACACATGTGAGTACCTGCAGCATGGGCTTTGCTAGGTCAGAATCATGCTAAGACATGGCAAAACAAAATACAAATCTCCAATTTTAAATTTAAAACAAACTTCTTTTGCAGCTGGCTCTTGGGTTTACTTTCAGTTTCTTTGCATCTGCTTTACAAATAAATAAACTCGTAAAAAGTGAAGTGTGACCCAGTTTTCTTCCAGCAGCAGAGCTGGATTCCAGTGCCAGAACGCTTTTTGCTGTGCCAGCCCTCTGTTACCATCTGGCAAAACTTTTCCAGCTAGAAGAAACCTGGAACTTGCTTTGACAGCAGGATGCACCACTGCCAGATCTCTCTGGGATGGCTGGTTACACTTTTGTTCTATAGAGATGAAAAAGAAGGTGTCTCCATTATGTACTTCAAAATGTTGACTTTGAAGCTCAGTCCATGATTGTTTTATGCACTTTGCTCAAAGTTACTGCTCCTGTATAGCATAATCCACTTACAAGGACAGGTTTGTCCACAGGTTTAGTTTAAAATTTTAAAGTGGATTTTTGTGTCAGAATAACACATTCTGCCTCTGTGGTGAAGTTCACTCAGCAGCTTCCCTGCAGACAAGGCATTCCTTTGGCATTCAAAAGATACTTTTTTTTTTGTCCTTTGGCAGTCTCTTTGTCTCTTTCTCATTCCTCTAGTGATTAATAAATTGAATATAAAAATAAATTCAAATAAAATGGTTAATAAACAATCCCTAATAAGCAACACGGAAGACTCTCCTGTTGCTGAGGCTACTCAGAATGAGTAGTCAGAGAGTAAATTCCTACAGCACAGTGAGTAACTGGTGTGTGTTGTTTCCCTCTAGTGCTACCTTGCCCTGGCCAAAGGGGGTTTGTCACCTGACCACGTCCTGATTTTGCCCATTGGGCACTATCCAGTCAGTGGTGGACTTGTCTTCAGAGGTGCTGGAAGAAGTCACCAAGTACAAGGCTGCCCTAAAGGAATTTTTCAGGAGCAAGGGGAAGAGATATGTCCTATTTGAAAGAAACTATAGGAGTCAGCACCTGCAGCTACAGGTATGGTTTGGGTGTCATCCTGGGAAAACATAAAGTTGCACTGAATATAAACTCCAGATGAACTCAAAGAGCCATTTTGGGGTTTATCCTGGTGGTTGCTGTGTGTGGCAGCTCTGTCAGTGTATCAGAGCTGTGTCAGAACTACCACAGAGATGAGAAAGGAGAGGGCTGTGCTGAGAACTTTCAAGCTTCGAGTTTTCAGCTCTCTGTCCAGCTCCTACAGGAAAAAAACTCTCATGAGTTTAAGCCTGTAGAGATGGGTGCTCACCTGTCTTGTGTGATGAGGCTGAGCTGTACTGAGGAGCCACGAGCTCCAGTGATGCACTGATGGCTTTCTGCAAACGGATTGTCTCGTCTTCTTTTATGGAAATGTCCTCCCTCTCCAGGTCATTCCTGTCCCTCTGGACCTCTGCACTTCTGAAGACATCAAGGAGGCCTTTATTACACAAGCACAGGAGCAGCAGATTGAGCTGTTGGAAATCCCAGAGCACTCGGATCTCGCGCAAGTACGGGGCCACATTTCACCTCTTCCCTTCCCCTGTCCTGCCTAAGCTGCTGTTCCCCTCTGGGGTCACTCTGTGGGGTGGGGTCAAGCTGTTGGAGGCAGGATCTCGTGGACTTGATTTGGGGATGTGCCAGAATTCTGCTCTGGGAGAAGTTCCCATGAACAACAGATGATTTCTCAGCTGAGAAATGCGAGCATGGCCTTCTCCAAAATTGTGTTGTACTAAGCTGGGGTGACCTCAGTGAGGTTGAGAATGACCAGACCTGCCTGCTTCTCATTTAGTCACTCACAGCAGAATTAAACCACAAAATACCATAGGTGATCCCAGCAGGAAGTGCCACTGCTCCTTCCTCCCAGGAGGAGGTATTGTTTGAGCTCAGGCTCTGACCTCAGGCAGTTTGTGGGGCTATTTTTCCAAGTTTCCTCCCAGGAGAGAGGACCATGGCATGGGGACAGCTGGGTCCCCAGCCCCTGAACTGGCTGGGAAGAGGCTCTGCCTGTGCCCTGGTAGCTCTTCTCAGAAGGGTGGTTAGGAAGGGGCTGCCCGGGAGGGACATTGGAAGGGGCTGCCCAGGGAGGACATTGGAAGGGGGTTAGGCATTGGGGGCTGCCTGGGGAGGACATTGGAAGGGGCTGCCCAGGGGGGGACATTGGCCTGGGGAGGACATTGGAAGGGGTTGTCTGGGAGGTGGTGGAGTCGCCAGCCCTGGAGGTGTTTGTGGTACAGACTGGTGTGGCAGTTAGTGCCATGGTGCAGTGAATGAGCCGGTGATGGGTCATGGGTTGGACTCTGATGTCAGAGGTGTTTTCCAGCCAGTCTGACTCTGTGGTTCCCATGGTGCAGGTGGCTCAGCCGGGGATGCCGTACTTCTACGTGGAGCTGGACACCGGGGAGAAACTGTTCCACCGCATCCGCGGCCGCTTCCCGCTGCAGTTCGGCAGGTGCGTGCCCGCCCCGCCGTGACGCCACGGCGCCATTGCAATGACGTCACGGTGACGCGGCGGTGACGCCACGGCGCTGTCGTTGCAGGGAGGTGCTGGCGAGCGAGGCGCTGCTGGCGCAGCCGCAGCGCGCGGACTGGCGGCAGTGCGCCGCCCAGCGGCCCGAGGAGGCGGCGCAGGCCCGCGCCTTCCGCCAAGACTTCGAGCCCTTCGACTTCTCCCTCCGCGACTGAGGCGGCGCTGCCGGCGGCGGCCCCGGGCGGGCGCGGGCGGCGCCGGGCGGTGACGCGGCAATAAAGGCGGAGTGCCGGACCGAGCGGCCGAGCCATGGAGCGGGGCGGCCCCCCCGCGCCCGCCGCCGGCGAGCGGGCCCCCGCCGGGGCGGCGCTGCGCGGGCACCCGGCCGGCGGCTGCGGGCCCTGGGAGATGCGCGACCGCCTGGGCACCGGCGGCTTCGGCAACGTGTGCCTGTACCAGCACCAGGTGGGGCCGGGCCGGGCGGCGGGGAGGGCACGGCACGGCCGGGCCGCGGCTGCTGACGGCGCTGTGTCCCGCAGGACTCGGGCGACCGCGTGGCCATCAAGTCGTGCCGGCTGGAGCTCAGCGTCAAGAACAAGGACCGCTGGTGTCACGAGATCGACATCATGAAGAAGTGAGTGCGGCCGGCACGGCGGCACCGGACACACAGGGAGAGGGGCCGGCCGTGGACTGGCCGGGAGAGGGGAGTGCGGGGAGTGAGCCCCGCACCGGCTGGGGAGATGGGATCGTGCTGTGAGGACAGCCGGGGCTCAGCCCTTGTCACCCGGCGTGCTGTGCTCGTTTATCTCTCATCCCATGCCCCAAATCCTGCCTTGGCCTGGCAGCTGGCGACCCCCAAGCCCCCTGCCCTGTTGTGCGGCCTGGGCTGTTCACTCATCCGAAATTCCTCCTATCTCACGCCACCCTGTGGGTTGAGTTTTGGTGTTGTGATTTTGGAACACCCACGTGTTTCCATAGCCTGCGGTATTTTGTTTTTGATTTAGCGCCCCGGGGGATCCTGGAATTGCTTTTTTACTGTTACGTTGCCGAATGTAAAGAATAAATTCTCCTTCCACTTCCTCGTGAGAAAGTCCATGCTCTGTGCTGCCCACCCTTCCAATCCAGCAGATGAAACAGGGCTGGACAGCTTTGGTCTCATGGATGTGGGGGCTGCCTCTGGGTGTTTGGGTCTTGCAGAACTGCTCCCGAGAGAGAAAGAAAAGGATCCTGGAGCAGGAAATGCTCTGCCCCACTGGTGGGAGCAGGGATGCTCAGAGTTGTCCTCCCCAAGATCTGCAGTGGTTCTGCTGTTCAGGGCTTTTCTGAGCTCCTGCTGTTGCTTTGTTACCCTCACCTGCTCACTGTGTGCCTTGACATGGGGGGAAACCACTTGCAGGGAACATGAATTTGTAAGTCAAGGCTTGGTGCTGTCTGATTTGGGTGCTGAAAGCAACCACTGAGTTATGAGCTGCTCTCGCATTGGTGTCCAGAGGCTCTGGAAGATGTGGGAGATATAATTTGCCTTCATTTCCTTCTGGATATGTCATTATTCCCAAGAGTAGTATGTATTAAAGGCAGTCAGGAAGCAGCTGTTTGAATTCAGCTGCAGAAGTTACTTTTTCCCTGTGAATGTGGCTTTCACCTGCCTGGTGCAGTTACACAGGTGTTAGGGGGTTGTTGTGAAACGCTTGGGCAGGGGAAGTCTGTTCCTATTTACACATGCACACACACACACAGAGGTAATGACACTGCCAGGACTGTGCAAGAATTCACAACTTGAGTCTGAATCCCCAGCATCCATTCCTGTGCCTTGGCTTTGAGTCATCATTTCTGCTCATCACTGGTTTGTGTATTCCCAAGGTGTGGATTTTATGCATTTGGGGTACTGGTGGGTACCAGCTGATTAGTGAGCAAGGACTCCTGTGGGGAACAGAAGCTGTCCCTGGAGCATAAGACGTGGTTGCTGTTGTCTCATTCTCCCAAGAGAGTTTTCATGCAGCTCTCTGTGTGCTTAGGCTGAACCATCCCAACGTGGTCAGAGCCTGTGAAGTTCCTGAGGAGATGAACTTCCTGGTGAACGACGTTCCTCTCCTGGCCATGGAGTACTGCTCAGGGGGTGACCTCCGCAAGGTAATGCCTGCTTTGCTTCCAATCAAAACCAAACAACCCAAACTGGGTCTGTCAGTGCTGCTCCTGGCACCAGGGCTGCTCTGGGGAGCTTCTCTTTTTGGGTATGATGCCTTGAGAAGGCTGACCTAGAACAGAGTTAAAGAATAAAGCAGGGATTTATTAAAAGGATCTCCTCCATGGATCCACCTTGGGCAGCACAAGAGCCCAGCCAGGGCTGCATCCAAGGTGAACCAAAATGGATGGGCACAAAATGGACACCTGGTCACAGGGTCTGTCACTTTTATAAGTTCTGGAGTTCATTGTCCAATTACAGATTTAGGCCATGAAGTTCCATCCTTCTTGTTTTTCTCTCTTCAGCCTGCTTTGTTTGTGCTCTTGAGCCTGAAATTTGGATGGTTGTCCTTGGTCCCCAGCTAGGGAAGGAGTTGTTTTGTCTCCCTGCTCTGTGCACAGAGCTCACCATCCCTTAATGTGAAGGCCAGACCCACACACTAAAGCAGCACAGAGTCTGAAAAATACAAAAGCTAAACCTGAGGCATCAGGTACAGGTGTGAGGAAGTTAATGTAGAGTGGGAAAAAACCACGTGTGGGAAACAAGGCTTGTGTTTTTGGAACCAGAGGGCAAGCCAAGGGCAGATACTCTTTTATCCTGGTGTGTCCTTTCGTGGAGCTGCTTTAGCATTAGTGCAGCTGCTGTCACCCAGCAGGTTTGGCTTTGCTGCTGTGTCTCCATCTGTTCAGAGTCTGACTGGTTTGGATTCATGTGTATCCAATGTTACCTTGCTGTCAGCATGGGGAATAAGCTTATTTCTGCTGGCCTGGGGCCTCCAGGGATTCTGAAGCTTTGCTATTCCTGCTGAACTGGAAACTGCCAATCTGCACACTGACAACACCCAAAAATAAAGGAGCCTTTCAGTAGTTCCCCAAGCAGTGGCTTGGTGACCTGTTAGAGTTTGTGCTCCCTTTCCATTACAGCTGGATTCAGGAAGCAGCAATTTCTAGAGGGGTGAAGCAGCAAATCCCTGCCAGGATTTGCTTAGAAATCACCTCATCTATGTGATCAGGAAACTCATTTTTCTGTAGTTTTTGTTACTGGTGTAAAACAGCCCTGGGGAACGTGAGCAGCTGGTGAATGCAGTAATCCCATCTCATTATATGGTTTTGAGTTGTTAGAAACAGTTCAAGAGACACTTTCAAAGTTTAAGTCACATTAAAAGAAGGGGAATACATGAAAAAGCATTTGGGGGTTGCAGACACACGCACCTGGCCATGGTCCCAGAGACACCTGGCTGTTGTATTATTGCAGTAAAAGTTTGGAGACTCCCTGGAGGTAGATTAGAGACCCTGGCTGAGAAGTTAGCTCTATTTGCAATGCTGTGTTTGGTCACTTCATTTCTGATGAAGCCTTAGCTGTGGCGTAGATGCTGAAACAATTTAGGAAGTAACATGCTTCATTCTCTCTGATGTTCTGTACTGCTTTAAAAAAAAACCCATAATCTTTTTTATTTCTGACTGTGTTCTTTAAATCTTTCTCTTGTTTGGCATAATTTGTGTTTCACTTCATTATTAATTTCTCCTTGTGAATCCATCATGAGGGCTGAAGCATCTCAGCCGTCTCTAAAAGTCTTGAGTGCAGTAAAATTGCTGAAGTCAGAGATTGCTGAAGCTGCTTTTATTGACAGCTCATTAAGACAGTGCTGAGGGGGAGCCTTCCTTGCCTGCAGTCTTGCCTTTGTCTCCTACCCCTTTTCTTTCAGAATTTTCATTTTGTTTAAGTTTTTTTCTTCTTGGCCATGATTTTATTGCACAAAGCCAACTGCCCCATTCAGCTGGAGTGTCCTTGAGCTGTGCTGTTTGCTGGGTAGTTTCAACAGGGGATGGAAAATGTTGGTTTTTGCTCTTGCAAGTGTGGGTCTGAACATCTTTTGCTTTTTTGTAGTTGCTAAACAAACCAGAAAACTGCTGTGGGCTGAAGGAAAGTCAAATCCTTTCTCTGCTTAGTGACATTGGTATGTAGTTAATGCTTTCTTTCTGTTTGGTTTTTTGTTTGTTTCTTTTTTTAAGTGTAGTGGCATTTTTGTTTTTCAGCTTACCATGAAAAGGGAACTAAAATGAACAGATTATTTAAAAAATCAGGCCCTTGGGAAGTACCTGTTTAAGAGCTGTCTGCTAAAGGGCTATGCCTGGGTTTCTCCAGGAAAAAGATTTTCCAGGAAAACTCCTTGTTTTCTTAATTCTCTTACAAATAACCTCCATGAGAAAGTATTTCTGGGTATTGGCCTGGGCTTTCAGTGCTCAAGAGGGCTTCCAGCTGAATTCCTGAAATAAAAAGCAACTCTGCCTTGCTTTATCCTTGTTCCCCTTCCAGAATGTTTTGGGGTTGTTTTTTTTTTTTTTCATAATAAGTTGAGTGTCTTTGGCATGTCCTTGCAAAGATGTGAAAATGCAGTGGAGAAGAACAAGTTTGGAAGCTGTTAAATGTAGAAATGAGTGGTGGTAAATCATGGAAGGCTGGGAATTTGCCCCCAGTATTAGGTTTTTATCAGATTTACATTTAATCAATGTGGATTTTATTTTGAGTTAAATCAAACACGTGTCTTTCAGGGTCTGGTATCCAGTATTTGCATGAGAACAGAATAATACACAGAGATTTAAAGCCTGAAAATATTGTTCTTCAGGATGAAGGTGGGAAGGTAAGTCAAATGATCAGTGTGTTTCCATTGTCATTTCTGGAAGTTGTCACGTTGAACTGGACTGAAAACTAAACTGTGCATTTACTAAAAGCTTTAACACTGTTGCTGAAGCTTTGCCATGGACTTTCTCCAGAATTTCCACTCTGGCTTTCCTCATGAGAGTATTCTGTGGCTGTCACTGAGCAGATTTTGGGTTGTTTGGTGGTTTTTCCCCTCAGTATTTGCTTTTCTGATGAACTGTTTAAACTGTTTGCAGATTGTTCACAAAATAATAGACCTGGGATATGCAAAGGATCTGGATCAAGGAAGTTTATGCACTTCATTTGTTGGAACATTACAATATCTGGTAAGACTTTTTTTAGTGTCACCAGCACTGAGGCAGGACAGCTGTGGTGTGGCACTGCCAAGGGCTGAAATCTCCATAAATGGAGATCCTGGGGACCTGTCCCAAGGGTGTTCCCTCTCATGGAGCCACACCTGGATGAAGCTTTGCCTCTGCAGAAATGCGAGGAAACACCACAGTCAAAGTGTCTTTTTATGATCGTTTTTAGGCTCCAGAACTCTTTGAGAACAAATCCTACTCAGTTACTGTTGATTACTGGAGCTTTGGGACAATGGTGTTTGAATGCATTGCAGGATTTAGACCTTTCTTACATAATCTGCAGCCATTTGCCTGGTAAGACCCCAATTCTGGAAGAGGTGCTTGGAAGTGCTAATACTGAAACCTGTGCTGAAAGACTTTAACCTGCATATGGAGGTTTCTGCTTGTCTTGCTGTGCCTGGAGTGTTCGTTTGCTTGGTTTTTAAAAGGGTGGCTCTGTAACAGAAAAAAATAGGAAACTTGGGTTTCTGTTAGAACAAGAGAAGAGGTGAATCTTTCCAGAGGCAGAGTTTATTGGAAGGGCTCCTCTCTTTCACATGGAGATGTTCTGGGTGGATTGAAAATGGCATCTTTGTCCTGAATTTGTTTTCTGAAGCTGCTGGACACTTGGCCCCTTTCTGCTGTCTTCAGTTGCTTCCTTACAAAAGTAACACTCCTCAGTATATACACAGAGGATTTTATTTCCCAGGCATGAAAAGATCAAGAAGAAGGACCCAAAGCACATCTTTGCCTCTGAGGAGATGAACGGGGAGGTTCGCTTCAGCACCCACCTGCCGCAGCCTCACAGCCTCTGCAGGTACGTGTGTCCTCACCACAGGGGACACTTCTGGTCTTCTAAACTGAGGGCTCTTCCTCCTTTATCCAAGCTTGAGAGCTCTTCCTCCTTTCTCCAGGATGTTTCAAGCTCCTGGCAAGCTGCTGTTTGCTGTTAAGGGATAGCCTGTAGCTCTTTTTTAGGTACTTTGGGCTCTCTGGTGCCTGTAGCCCACAAAGATGGTCAGAGCACACAAGGAGAGGCCCAGGAAGCTGGCCTGCTTCAGCCTGGTGAAGGTGTCCCCTTTCTTACAGCCCTTCTGCTTTAGTTTGATTGTAGAACCCATGGAAAACTGGTTGCAGCTGATGCTGAACTGGGATCCGCAGCAGAGGGGTGGAGGTTCAGATCCTGAGACCAGTCGTCCCAGGTGTTTCCTGATCATGGATCACATACTGAATCTGAAGGTGAGTGGGGGCTCTTACTGGGTGTAAAGGCCCTCTGAAAGCATCCCAGAGGACAGAGAGTGTTCAGTGGAGCAAAGCTGTAATCCTGACATCACCCAGCTTCCAGGCTCAGGAGGAATTGTTTTTCCTGGTATCAGGAAGTGAGTGCATACACAGCGTGCCCAGTACATACTGGAAGACAAAACATCTCCTTCAATATTAATATCTAGCTTTACATTTGGAGTAAAAGGATGACCCTGTAATACTGTTTGTTATTTTGGAAAAGGATTGCCAGGATCAAATAAGGTTTAATATTTGCTAATACGGTTTTCCCGGACTTCCCTGTTGATGCTGTGACCTGTGGGTGTATTCATGTGCTATAGTAGTAATGCCTGTAGTAGAACAGAGGTGCAGTGTAGTAGAACAGATTTTTCCTCTTCAAACAATTACTTGAGCTTTACTAGAGTCAGACTAGCCAAGGCAAGCCTGTGTAGAAACAGGAAGATAATTTTGTCTCAGTTCTTTTGATGTAATTAGGCTGCAGCAGGGTTTGTGAAGGGTCTTTGTGTGTTGGATTATCAATGTCTCTGACGTTAAAAGTTACAGGCCTGTGCTTCGAGTTTTTTATGTGGGGCTTTACTCTTGAACTGATTATTGTGGTTATTAAAACCTAATTATGCTCTCATTCTGCTCTGTGCTCCATCCCAGGCTTGTGTGCCCTTGTCTTTGATATCCGAGGATTTGTAATCTACTTGTCTTTTTACAGATAGTACACATCCTAAACATGACCTCTGCCAAGATTGTGTCCTTCCTTTTGCATCCTGAGGAAAGCCTTCATTCCCTTCAGAATCGTATTGAGTTTGAGACTGGAATAAGCACAGGAAATCAGGAGCTGCTGTTGGAAACAGGGATTTGCCTGGACCCTCGCAAACCTGCTTCCCAGTGTGTTATTGATGGCGTGGTAAGGAGGAGTCTGTTCATGTCTTCCATGTTCTCGGAGAATTTAAAATCTTAGGGAAGATAAATTGGCCTAAATCTTCTCCCACAGGAGTCAGTTTGCTCTGTAAATGTAGCAATTCTAAAGATCTTTTATTGGGTAATGTAAGCAGGTTTCTGTAGTTGTACACTGCCTAAATATTTAATTAATTTCTAGGAGAGTTCTGTCTTCCTGTAGGATCTATCAAAATAAGTTTTTCAAGGCACTTGGTAAGAGAGAGTGCCCACAATAATTAGTTCATGATGTATTGGGTTAGTAGGAGCTGCTTGAGGTTTCTCTTGCTTATATTCTCTTCTGTTTTCTTCCCAGAGAGGCTGGGACAGCTACATGGTCTACTTGTTTGATAAAAGCAAAACTGTCTATGATGGCCCCTTTGCTTCTCGGAGCCTGTCTGACTGTGTCAACTACATTGGTGAGTGTGCTGGAGAAGTGCTGTTCTCATGCTAAATGAAATTAAATCTGCTTTATAAACCCCTGTGTGTTGTCTTAAAGGGCTCTGTCTGATTCAAAGAGAGCCATGTAAGAACCTGAAGCAGCCTAACTCATGTCCTGATGATAGAGCCAGTTTGGGCTTTTAGGCTGTGTATGGAAGCAGCTTCTCTGCTTGCTGCTTCCCCTGCTTGTCTGCTGAGATGACAGCAATCACTGTACAACCTAATAGATCTCTCTGAAAGTTTATTTATCATAAATCTGTGTCTGTATAAATGACCCTGTGTACCTCTATGAAAGAAAAGTAGTGTCAGGGGACAGGAGATGTCTGCTGGGATACTGCATGTACAGAAAATGCCTTGTGACAGTAACTTAAGTTACTGTTCAGTAACTTAATTTTCTTTGGCCTATCTCCACTGGTTTTCCTCATCTTCTGGTGTCACTCATTTTTTTCTGTGTTCTGGTCTGTTTTATTCTGGTGACTCTCATAGCATGACACCATTGTACTGAATCACTTGGAGCAAAGGCTTTTTACACCATGTTTTTGATACCCCAGTGTACTGACAGCTCCCATTTCTTTTTACACCATGGTTATTGGTACCCCAGTGTACTGTCAGCTCCCATTTCTTTTTACACCATGGTTATTTATACCCCAGTGTACTGACAGCTCCCATCTCTGTCAGGGAGCATACCTGCATCTTTTCCCCTTAAACACCTACATCAGGAAATCTGAGAGGAAACCTACAAAAGGTTGGAAGACATTTTCAGATGAAACAGATCAGGACAATGACCAGTATCAATGGATTAAATGGAGCAACTAAATTTGCTACCTTGGGCTTTAGAGTTTTTTTGGCCAAAACCCCCCATGAGGTTTTACCTGTTCAGTCACAGGTTGTCACATACCTCATGAGCTGTGACATGAAAAGCTCATCCATGCTTCAGCAGCGTCACCTAGAAATTGAGCAGAACTTCCCTGGCTTTCTAGGCACATGAAGCAGGAATTGGGGATGTTGTCACTGCCCTGTGTTTCTCCTGTGTTCAGTGCAGGACAGCAAAATCCAGCTGCCGATCCCGCAGCTGCGCAAGGTGTGGGCAGAAGCGGTTCACTACGTCATTGGGCTGAAGGAGGATTACAGCAGGCTCTTCCAGGGACAGAGAGCTGCCATGTGAGTTGTCACCCACTCAGAGGGAGCAGGGCTATGCCAGCACTTGGTCTGTTTGCCTGGAATCGTGCATCTTGGGGTGTTTTGGTTCCCTGAAGTTGTACAACCCTTTGTTGTTCTGTGCCTTTGCATTATAAAACATATTTGGGCTGGGAGTTTATTCCACTCCAGGAATTGTGCTGGGTTTGATCATAACCAAAGAGTGCTTAAATATACTCAGAATCTCACAGCGTGGCTGAGGCTGACGGGTGTGGGAAATGGGTTTGTAGAAAATTTTCAATGCTTAACAGAAAGCTCACATAGTATGTATTTGTATGGAAACTTTGAGATAAGAAATGCTGGCTTAGAAATGCCATGGAACAGGACTGGAACTAGAAACAAGTTTCAAAGGATGGCTTGTAAAAGAGACTGGATACTTTGGAGAAATAGAGCCATGAAAGATGCATTGTAGTGGAACCCATGAGGGGTTATTTTAGATGTTGGCTTTAAGGCATTTACAGCAAAAGCTTATGGGCCAAGAAACACAATGTAATTAGGAAATAGCTTCTGATTGTGATGGTGTGAATGATAACATCTGTATTGTCTCACCCTTCACCTTAAACTGAAAATGGAATAAAAGTTTTTAAATCACCTCTCAGTTGCCCCATCTCTGGGTCAGAAAAGGGCATAATCTGACAGATGGGGACCTCTGGAAGTCCTCCAGCCCAGTTCATGCTCAAAAAGAACCACATCCAGGCAGCTCTCAAATATTTCTGAGGGTGGAGACTCCACAACCTCTCTGGGCAGCTGGTGCCAGTGCTCAGTTCCCCTGAGAGTAACAGAATTTCCTCTTTTTGAAGTCCAGGTGGGCTTTCCAGCTAATGTGTGCTGTCCTTGTTCCATCTGTTAGGCTCAGCCTCCTTCGGTACAATGCCAACCTGATCAAAATGAAGAACAACATGGTGTCAGCATCCCAGCAGCTGAAAGCAAAGCTGGAATTCTTCCACCAGAGCATTCGCCTGGACCTGGAGAGATACAGTGACCAGATGGCTTATGGCATATGTAGGTAGTGGGGTTACTTGTCTGGGTGTCTCCTGTGATCCTAGAAAGCAGCTCAGCATCTTTATGGGTGTATTTTAGCTAGGGGAGGTGCAGGAGAAGAGTTTGGCAGGAGAATAAAAACCAGAATGTTTTTGGAGACCTTCAGTGATAATGAGACAGGTGATCAGCTGTTCTCCACTGAAAACAGAAAACAGGAGCATTAATAGTACTGGTGATTTAAATATTTGCTATTTATTCATTCAGAGTCTGATTCATTTGGAGTTTTGGCTGGGCAAGAGCTGCTGCACTTGCTGACAGTGCTAATGAGCTGCTGTGCTTGTTACCAGGAGAAAGCATTTGTCAGGATGAGAGATGGGTTTAAAGAGCACCAGCTACAGTTTCATGTCCCAGAAACAAATAGTGTTCAGGAGAGAACAGCAAGATTTACTTGTAGTTTGAATATATATGACTAAAAAATGCAACCTGAGTCAAAAATAATGACTGGCTGAAGGATGATGATGGAAAATGGAAAGACACTCTGGGTTTGGACAGTCTGTGTTCAATCAAAAGTGGCAGTTGTTGAGCTTAATGGTGAGTTTGAAGACTCAGGGTTGTTTTAGGCCAGTGATTGCAAGCAGTGAAATCCTACCTAAGGGTTTGTGTGTGAGTTAAGGTTGAGCACAGAGTTGCAGCTTTGCTGTCTCTGTGATCTCTGTCATGGCTCCTGCTGGGAGATTCAGCATCATGTTCTTTACCAACATAGGTAAAGTCCAGGTCTTGCTTTATTTGTGTGTCTTAAAGTCTTTTTATAAATTACCACCTCTTTTTTCTTAAGCTTCAGAGAAGATGCTCAAAGCCTGGAAGGAAATGGAAGAGAAAGCCTCTCAGTGTGCACAGGTAGGGGATGGTAAAGAAGCTGCATTATCTCTGTGTGAAGGAGGTTGTGACAGGAATTTAATGTGTCATTTGTGCCACTGCTGTGTCCCTTCAGTGTCTCATGTCCTGCCTGCTGTGGGAATGGGAATACCATTGCAGGTGCATTAAAAAAAGACACAGTGTCCCGTCACCAAGGTGTTTGAATGGATTTGGACAAAAAAACCAAAGTCACCAGCCTCAGCTCTCTGAAAATCAAAGTGGAATGCCGAGAGATGTTACTTGTTGCCCCAAAAAGATGGTGTTGCTATGGATCAGGAGTCTTCCTGGCTGGATTTGCTGCCACAGAAATTCCCATTGCTGAAGCTGAAAACCAAACACTTGCTATGCAGAGATTCCAAAATTGCAGGATTTCACTGAGGAGTACAGACATGAATCACTGGCGTGCTGCAAGTCAATATGCAAATTAGTTTTAAATGAGAGTAATCTCTTTTTTGTTATCTAAGGAATGGATAAAAAGGTGGCTGCTTCTAGCAGAGTAATTGAATTGAATTGTCTCTGGCTTTTTCCAGACAAGCAGGAACCTCACCCAATACTTGGCAGACCACCAGAATTATGTTCTGTTATTCCACCTCCCTGCCCCTTTATCAGGAATGGAAAAAGTTTAAACACAGGGATATCTTAGTCTGTCTAGGAGGTAATCCAGAGACACAGAGAGATGATTTATGAGGAAACCGATTTTTCTCAGCCAGTGTTGGTGGTTAGAGGTTTGGTTGTAGGTGATGCCATGCACTGAGAACAAAAACCTCAGTTGTTGTAGCAGCACTGTACCAAAAAGCATTTTGTTTCCTAAACTCTGCAGGCGCTCAGCCCATTATCCAAACAAGTGTTCTGGGGGTCTTTATCTCCTTGGGTCTGACCTGTGCCCGCATTTCCCCTCAGGCTGAAGACATTGGCTACCTGGATGAGCAGATCATGGCCCTGCACACGGAGATCGTGGAGCTGCAGAAGAGCCCGTACGCCAGGCGCCAGGGCGAGGTCATGGAGAGCCTGTAAGCCCTGGCCTGCTCATTTGCACTGCTTAAAATTGGCTGGTGTATTTTTGTGTCTGAGGGGATTTTTCCCTCTGTAGCTGGTTCCCTCAGCGATTCTGAAATGCTGACCACAAGTACAGAGTAGTGTATGGTTGGTTTGAGATCATGTTGCTTGTGAAAGGAAAGATCTCAGTACTTCCCTGTCACTGAACTGTGAAACCTCATCTTACAAGAGCCAGGACTAAGATAAATCTTGGTGTCAACTGGGGATTTCCTTTTGTGTTGGAGAGGAGTGACTTTCTTACTGTTGAGTGAGGAAAGCTATGTGATCATTCTAAATACCTTCAGTATTTTCATATCAAGGGTAAATATTTCATGGATACGTGGATATTTGGAAAGTTGAATATTTTTTTGAAAGTATTAAAATATGAAAGAGCCAAATGGTATTTCTGATGTTGAGAAGACACAGGAAGCAGTTACTGGGCTGCTGCTGAGAGCACAAGTGGCAGTTCTAAAAGAGAGGGATTGAACAGCCATTAAATCTATTAATCAGAGCTCTTCAGAGCAACTCTGACTGTTCAGAGAGAAAATGTGCCTGCTCCTGGTGTGTTCTCCCCCCTCCCTCTTTGCAAAGTTGCTTTTCATCCTGTGCAGTTTTAGCAGAACTGGTGCACAGGGGAGGAAGTGGTGCAAAGGAGAAGCCACCTCCTGCAGCAGCAGCTCACACTAATCAGGATCATGCCTCCTTAAACATTATTTTTAAGTAATTCCACCACTACAAACCAGGATCAGGGCTGGGAAACTGTTCCTTGTTTCTGACAGACTGGAATTTAGAACAGGAAGGATTTTGTTCAAGGCTGGAAGTT
Organism: Emberiza elegans; assembly: GCA_024865655.1. Taxonomy (NCBI): domain Eukaryota; kingdom Metazoa; phylum Chordata; class Aves; order Passeriformes; family Fringillidae; genus Emberiza; species Emberiza elegans. The sequence goes on along the minus strand of JALJVW010000241.1, from coordinate 32,999,449 downwards.
TTCAGTGTGACTGTTTTTGAAATACTTGAAAGAAGTAATGTTTGTTTAAGGAGAAGAAGAGAAGTACAGTTGTCTTGCTTGTGATGCAGCTGTCTCTTTCCATTTACAGAATATCACTAAAATTCAGGCAAAAAATGCAGAGCAGGAACAGAACAAGAATTTCTCAGGCAGTTGTGCAGTTTCAAAAATGAAATCAGATAATGAAGGATGCAGGGGAAATAAAACACAGCTGAGCCAAGGGAAGATTTGAAACTGAAAATAAGCTCCCTTTGGTGTGGTTTTCTGAGAAGAAATTGCATAACTGGAAAAAAGGAGAGACAGCTTTGGGGAAGTGTTGGATTCCATCTCAGAGGGAGTATCCCTGTGTTCCAAAGGCCATGGCTGTGTCCCAGCTGTAGGAAAAGGACAAGGATCTGAGTTCAGAAAGGCATCCCTTCACTGCAATGCTTTTTTTGAGTCACTTGGCTGTTTTTGAGACACCTGCCTGAATAATTTCTTCTTTTTTTAAAGGGAACAGAGAGCCATAGACCTGTACAAGCAATTAAAAGCACGACCTCCAGGTATGGAAGAAGATGATTTAAATCTGTTTCACGCTTTTACCCCATGATTCCCTGACCCAGGGAATGCTGTTTGGGTTTACTAACGTGGTGGTTGCTGGCCCTTCCAGATCATGCCTACAGTGACAGCACAGACATGGTGAAGATCATTGTGCAGACAGTGCAGAGCCAGGACCGAGTCCTCAAGGAGCTCTTTGGCCACCTCAGGTACTTTATGCAGACAAAAAATCCAACTTGAAGCATTTGGAGCTTTGTAGTAGGAAAGGATAGGGAAAACCATGGAGGTCAGACCCCAAAAAGCTCCATTCACATTTCTCATAGCATTAAATCTGCTCCTCTGTGTTGAGTTCCCACATATTTTTTAAAAACATGACTGTTAGCATCCAAGAGTTTACTTTAAAATGAGACAAATTCTGCCAGTTGGAATTTGGAATTCAAATCTTCAAAGGAAAAAAATTTTAAAAAATTATTTCAAATTCAAAGGAAAAAGAAAATTCCTTCAAATTCAAAGGGGAAAAAATTACTTCAAATTCAAAGGAAAAAAAGTAGCAGTTGAGAAGATGCCACAGTGATTTGTGCATTCATTTTTCAAGTATCCCAATTTTCCATTTTTCTTGAATCCCTTGAAGGTGGGGCTTTTGGTTTTGTCAGAATGTGCTGGGAAGTGACTTTGTGTTTGGTTTTTATTCTAGCAAGCTCTTGGGCTGCAAGCAGAAGATCATTGACCTGCTCCCTGAGATTGAAGTGGCTCTGAATAACATCAAGGAAGCTGACAACTCAGTGATGCAGATGCAGGGAAAGAGACAAAGGGAGATCTGGCATTTGCTGAAAATTGCTTGTGTGAGTAGCTGTTGGGTTATTTGCACTTCTTCTAGTGCATAAGCCAGGAAGTAAACTCAGCAAAAAGGGGTAACTGCCACACCATGGTTGTATTTTTTTTTTCTACAGAGAAGGGCAGTCTGAGATGGTGAAAGCAGAAGTTGAATAGGTGCTTTCCTGGTTAAAGTGTTAAAGAGTATTTTTTTTGCATTATTTACAGTGCCTGAAGCCATCTCCTGGTTCCCACATCTGTGTGTGTGTTACCAACAGTGCTCGTGTGCAATCCCAAATCTTCCCTAGGTGTAGCATTGAAGCCTCAATTCTCCTGAATTTCTTTTTGCAGACTCAGAGCTCCTCTCGATCCCTGGTCAGCTCTAGCCTGGAAGGGACAGCCTCAACTCCAGCAGCCACTTGGCTCCCTCAGAGCTGCTCAGGGAACTCAGCTCCTCACCCTCTGTCCTCGCTGGCAGCTCCTGAAGATGGGTATGTGCTGTGTTTGTGGGGTGCCTGTGGCAGGGAGGAATGAGGAATCTGTTCTCAGAAGGCTAATTTATTATTTTATGGTACTATATTTTATTAAAGAATGCTAAACTAAACTATACTAAAGAATACAGAAAGGATACAGACAGAAGGTTAAAAAGATAATAATGAAAACTCATGACTCTCTCCAGAGTCTCGACACAGCTTGGCCCTGATTGGCCAATAAGTCAAAATAATTCACACCAGAATCCAATAGAACAATCACCTGTTGGTAAATAATCTCCAAACACCTTCCACATGTGAGCAAAACACAGGAGAAGCAAAATTAGATTAGAATTGTTTCCCTTTTTCTCTGAGGCTTCTCAGCTTCCCAGGAGAAAATCCTGGGCCAAGGGATTTTTCAGAAAATGTGAATGTGACAGGTATGAGCTGCAGGGAGCTCAGGATCTCAGGGCTTTATCCTTCCCAGAGCAGTTCCAGGAGTTGGGGTGTCACTAATGCTCTAAAGAACCAGGGATTTGGTTGAACTCTATTCAGAGATCTGTGTTCTCCGTTTCTGAGCCAGTTCCAGGTGCTGCATGCCCTGCTGAAGGACTGTGCCATCCATTTATTGTATGAAATGTTGTTCTTCTTGGGGCTGGATCTGGTTCTTAAGGCCCCTCTCCCTCAGTCCATGCTGAGATGTTTGGAGCTGAGGGGGGTTTGCTCTTTGCTTCGTTAACAATTCTAATTATATTCCATCAGTGTGGAGCCGTTCCCCTTTGTCCTGCCACCTCCAGGCAGGTTTTTGTATCACCTACCACTGCACAAACTACATAAAATTATTTGCACAAACTGCCATAAAATTAAACTACAAATCACTTTTTTGGGCTGTTTGTTTTCATTTTGCTTTTTTTAATTTTCTCTCCCCTCAGTGCAGCACCTTATGATGGGGGTGTTACTTTTGTGCTGCTCTAAATCCTTCACCTTGGGGCTTTTTTTTCCTTCCTGCAGGGAAAATTTTGCTGACATGATCCGGGAGAATGTGAATTACCTGGAGCTCTTCAGCAGCATTCTGCAGGAGGTGAGGCAGGAGCAGAACAGCATGATGGTAAGTGCTGGTGCATCTGCCAGGACCTGCCTTTCAGGGGACACCCTGGGACATGGAGAACTCCTTGAATAGGAAAAAGGTGCTCCAAGCCCCATCCATCCTGGCCTTGGACACTTCAGGGGCTCAGGGACAGCCACAGCTGCTCTGGGCACCCTGTGCCAGCGTGCATGGATCCATGTTTCTTCCCAAAATCCCACCTAGCCCTGCCCTCTGGCAGTGGGAAGCCATTCCCTGTGTCCTGGCACTCCAGGCCCATGGAAATAGTCTCTTTCCATATTTCCTGTAGCCCCTTCAGGCCCTGCAAGGCCACAGTGAGGTCGCTCTGAAGCTTCTCCTCTCCAGGTGAACAATCCCAGCTTTCCCAGCCTTTGCTCAGAGGAGAGAGGAGGCACTCATCCTTTGGGAAATCCCAAACTGGGGTGGACTCGCAGGGCTCCTGTGCTGTGCTGCACCGTGTTAACCCCTGGGAGCATCCTTGCTAAGGGCAATTTCTGATTTTTCATCAAATCCAGCAGCCAGATCCTGCCTTCAGTTGTTTTTTTTCCTCTTTTCAGAGTTTTGACTGGAGCTGGCTGAAGTAGCCCCAGGAGCTGAGGTGCTGCATCACCCGAGTGCCTTCTGTGTGCTGAGGGCCGCCTTCCCTGTGGGACGCAGTGTTTGTTGACATCACTGGTGTTCATTGACATCACCAGTGTTCATTGACATCACCGTGTCACCCACCCGGCTGTCCCCCAGGGAGCAGCGTGGGCCCGGCCTGTGGAGCCTCCTCAGGGTGGGGGGCACGGGCAGGGCCCGCCGTTGCCGTGTTCCCCATGAATGTATAGTGCGTGTATATATATAATAAACGCTGTGCTGACACCCACATAGGCTCTGAGGCCTGCTCGCTGCCGCGCCGCCATCGCCAGCACGCCGTTGCCTGGCAACCCGGGGTGGGGTGACGTCATCGCCCCGCGCCGACGTCGCGCGCCCATGGTGCCGCGCGCCGGTGCGCGTGCGCGGCGGGTGTGGGAGCGCGGCCTCGGCAGCACGTGGGGAACGGGACAGGTACGGGACAGAAACGGGACAAGGGATCGGGGATAACGGGACAGGGAACGGGGCAAGGGATCGGGGATAAAGGAACGGGACAGGTACGGGACAGGGATCGGGGCAAGGGATCGGGGATAAAGGAACGGGACAGGTACGGGACAGAAACGGGACAAGGGATCGGGGATAACGGGACAAGGATCGGGATAAAGGTGTGGGATAAAGGTACGGGACAGGTAACGGGATTGGGGTCGGCATAAAGGAACGGGATAACGGGATAAAGGAAAGGTTTGGGATAAAGGATCGAGATGAAGGAACGGGACAGGGATAAAAGATAGGGATAGGGATTGGGATAAAGGAACGGGACAGGGATTGGGATAAAGGACTGGGATAAAGAACGGGACAGGGATTAGGATAAAGGAACAGGACAGGTACGGGGCACGGATTAGGATAAAGGCTAGGGAGAGCTGCGGGACAAGAACTGGGATAAAGGATAGGGTCTGAGATAGGGGTTGGTATAGCTGTGGAGTAAGGACAGATACGGGACAGGAGGGGCAGGGCTGGGGGCAGGTACGGGACAGGGATAGGGGCGGGACAGGGGAGCGCGGGGATGGGGCCGGGCCGGGCCCTGTCCCTGTCCCTCCCCGTCCCTCCTGTCCTGTCCCGCCTGTGGCGGGTGTGTCCCGCTGCCGGGGCGGTGCTGGCGCTGCTGCCGTGCAGGGCCCTGTCCCCGTCCCTGTCCGGTGTGTGTCGGGTGTGTCCCGCTGACGCTGTTCCGTGCAGGGCCCTGTCCCTGTCCCTCTGACGCTGTTCCGTGCAGGGCCCTGTCCCTATCCCTGTCCCTCCCGCTGACGCTGTTCCGTGCAGGGCCGGGCCCGCGGCGCCCCCGGGCCGGGAGGGGATGCGAGCATGGCCATGGCCCAGGCCGGGGCCGCGGCCGCCGCCGCCACCGGGCTCCTGGTCTTCCTGCTCTACTCCGCCATCCACAGGGTCGAGGAGGGACACCTGGCCGTGTACTACAGGTACGGAGCCCCTCCGGGGGCTGGCATTCATCCCTGGCATCCATCCCTGGCATTCATCCCTGCCCCCGGCATTGCTCTGTCCTCTGCTCCCCTCTGGTTTTTCCCCCTGTGTGGGCAGCCCTGGCTGTTCCTGCTCCCTTCACCTTTGGGTCTCTGAGCTGCCTCTCTGGCCCCCTGCCCTTGTCACAAACTGATTCCAGAGCTCTGGGTCTGTCCTGCCTGCTGGCATCTGCTGATCTGTCCCCCTATGCCAGCAAGAGCCGTCACCTTTGTCCCAAGCTGTCACCCGGCCAGAGCTCTCAGTGTTGGTGCTTTGGAATGCTTTCCCTGCCCTTCCCGCTCGGCATACAAAAAAATTGGAGTGTAAAAATGTTCTTTATGGAATAAAGCACAATAAATTCTGAGAAGACCCAGAGACTATGCCACTCGAGGAAAAAAATCACTACAGAGGTTGCAGTTGTATTATTAGTTTGCGTAGAACTGTATTTTACTTGAGACAAAATTCAACTTTGTGCAGTGAGGGGGAACTAAACAAAAGCAGCCCATTTAATGTGCACACTAACAGCATCCATAGAGGAGAAGAGGAAAGACTGAGGACTAAAGGAAAGAGCACTTTGCAAAATGTGCAGCTTTTGGGGAGACTGCTCTGTTCCTGGGAAGGGGGTGACACCTCTGCCAGCTTTTGCTTCAAAGAGTTGGCCAGGACTGCTAAGAGACCCCAAATGTCCCCAGTTCCCTTTAACCACAGTTGTGCTGGGCATTAACACCCCAGGGGTTTTCTCTGTGCTCTGGGCAAGGGGCTGTGCCAAACCCCAAACTGGCAGCATCACATCCATGGCTGGATTTTTCCATGGTTACCAGCGAACTATTTAGAGGAGAAATCCGTGTTCTTGCAGCTCTGTGCAGTGTTGCAGTGCTGGGAGGGTTTAGCAGTAGCTGCCTGCTCCAAGAGTTAAAGGCTTCATGCAAAGTTGCAGCAGGCAGAGATCGAGTGCACTCAGCCCTTTTGCTGGGGAATTGCTGGCGAATTCAGGGCACTGATGCAATTCTCTGTGACCCCTGGCAGTTTGAGCTGGCCCTCAAAGCCAGCCCTTGCTGTTTGCCACCTTCCTGAGGCTGTTTTCCTCCCTCTCCTCAGGGGTGGAGCGTTGCTGACCAGCCCCAGCGGCCCTGGCTACCACATCATGCTCCCCTTCATCACCACCTTCAAATCCGTGCAGGTCAGTGCCCTCTCCCTCCCCTGGGGAGCTGTCCTGTCCTCCTGGAAAGCTCTCCCCAAAGTGTGTGTGTGTGTGACACTGCTGGGGCTGGCAGTGTCCTGCTCAGGGGGACAGGCCACGTTTGTGGCTGTCACTGTTCCCCTGGAGTGCTGCATGCCAGGGCAGGGAAACAGGCACAGCTGCCTGTGCATCCCCCAAAGGGCAGGGGAGGAGAAGCTTTGCCTTCTGCCCACACCTGCAGGCATCACCAGGGAGGCACAGGACGCAGTTCTGTCTCTGTGGTGCCACTGTGGGAGTCTGGGCCTTCCTGGGAGCCAGGTTTGTGAGCGCTGCTGTGTTTGTGTTGCAGACCACGCTGCAGACTGATGAAGTGAAGAATGTGCCTTGTGGGACAAGGTATGGCTTCCACTTGGATTTCTTCTAGATGCCCTCCCTGGGGTCATTTGCAGGGCTGGGAAGTAAAGGCACCTGCAATAAAATTAATCCCAAATGTACACACTGCAAGAGAACAGGAGGGAACACTGGTGCTTGCTGGAGCTGCTGTTCAGCTGCTGGATGTTTGCATTTATTGTGATGTTATCTTGAATTTGTCTGGGCTTCTGCCCTCAGTTACTCTGACACCCCATTGCTTGTGCAATGAGGGATGTTTGCATTTATTGTGATGTTATATTGAATTTTTCTGGGCTTCTGCCCTCAGTTGACACTCTTGACACCTCTTTGCTTGTGCTTTGCTGTGCCCTCAGACTGGTTATGTCCTCTCTGGGTCTTGTGGCTGATGCAGGTGCTGGCCCCAGCAGTGGGCAGAAGGAAACAGGGAGTGGGAACCCTCCTGATGGGAGGGAGTTCATTTCCAAATGAAATTCCTACTGCATAATCAGGCTGATTCTTCTGTCAGCACAGACCTGCTTGAGTTGTAACAAGCAAGAGGAGAGGGGTGGTTACAGATCTGAGTTGTGTTACAGATCCTGTTGTGTTGGTTCACCCACAAGTTAAAGTGATGACTCTTCTGGGTAAAAAAAAAAAAAACAAACTGGTGATTATCCTTCTCTTAAACATTCAGGGTCCTCAACAAAATTTCTGTTTAAAAAAATAAATCAGTGGTGGCTGGAGTGGTGACACACAGTGACCACATTGAAATTAAAAGGTGAATGTTAGTGGCAATGTTAATAAAACAGAGTTAATTTTGATTAGGTTTAACCAGTATTAACTTTCTTGGAGTTGTTCAGCATCAGACATCGTTTGGGCTTAAATGTTACCATAAAGGTCTTGTGGTTCTAATTTCAGATCCTAAAGGTTTTTCAGGAGTATCTGTAAATAATGTTAGTGTTCAGTGCTGCAGCATTCACAGAATCACAAAATGGTTTGGGTGGGAAGGGACCTTAAAGCCCACCCAGTGCCACCCCTGCCATGGCAGGGACACCTTCCACTGTCCGAGGCTGCTCCAGCCTGGCCTTGGGCACTGCCAGGGATCCAGGGGCGGCCACAGCTGTGCCAGGGCCTGCCCACCCTGCCAGGGAACAATTCCTTCCTTATATTTCACCTCAATTTCCCTTCTGTCAGTCTGAACCCATTCCCCCTTGTCCTGTCCCTTCAGGGCCTTGTCCCGAGTCCTTTTGTGGTGAGGTAAACAAGATCAAAAGGTCAAAGGTTGAGGCCAAAGCCAGCCTCAACCATTCTGTGCTTCTGTGATTTAGGAGCTAAAAGTGAAGCTCCTGTTGAGTTTCAGCATTGAGGGGTTCAGTTGTGCAATGCAGGTGGTTGGGGAGGCGCAGGCAGTAAAAATGGGCTTTAAAGCAGCAGACAGCTGGTGAGAGCAGTTCTCAGTTAATGATTGAATTCACCCTGACCAAAGGTCCCAGCAGCCCTGCCCGCTGCCCAGGTGGTGCTGCAGGGGCCTTTCAGCTGGCTGCAGCTGGGATCCAAAGTCTGTGGCTGCTCGGTGCCCGAGCTTTGCATCCACATTTCCATAGCAAAACATGAGCTTATAAATAACAACTGGAGCACACCTGCACTGTCACTGTCCCAGTTCAAGGTCTGCTATCAGAATAGATCCCAAACAGGTTCAGGGTTTTGTGTTTACGTATCAAACCACCACATTTTAAAGGCTGGGTTTCTCTTTGTGTTCCTGTTCCCTGTGTCCTTATCTATATCTGGAAGCTTCTGAGTGTCTGTGTGGGTGTCCCACCCCCAATTTTTGCCTTACCTGTCTTTGTTTGTACCTAGCAGCATTAACTGAATACATTAAATAGAGATTTTAAACCCTGAGCTGGATCCTGAATTGTGTGAGGCTTTCCAGGGTCTACCTTTGTCCATCTCCTGTGGCATTCCCTGGATGCTGTCTCCTTGTCCACTGCTGCCTAATTATGTTTAAACTTCTATGTGTTGATCTTTCCTTTATGGATTTCTCCTCGTTCCTCTCTCCCTGCAGACTTTGGCGTCTGAGTGGCACCTTTTTCCTCAAAGGCACTGCCTGTCCAGCAGGACTGATAAAATGCACTTATCCCCCAGCACACCACATGAACACTTATGAATTATTCATAATAATGGAGTTATAGTGGGTAATGTCCCATTTACTGTCCCAGCCTGGCTGGGCCCCTCAGCAGGGCTGCTGTGGAAGGTGGTGGCAGAGTCAGGCAGCCCTCACAGCTCTGAGGTGCCATTTCAGACCCTTCCCTGCCAGGGAGCTGATGTGGGGCTGTGGATGAGTCCTGACAGGATCCAGGGTGTTGCAGACATTCTCCTTTTCTTTCTAACACCCCTTTGAAATAAAAATGCTGGATTTGCAGCAGATCAGGGCCTTCCATCACCAGTGTTGTTAGCTCACAGTTGTCCTGAAGCAGGTTTGGAGCAAGCACAGGCTGGGCTTGAGAGGCCTTTTCCAAAAGAACACAGACACAGGCAAGTTCAGGTTGTTTTTTATTTCCTGGCTTTGAGCTGCCAGAGATCAAGATCTGCAAAATAAGAGAAGGAGTTTGTCGTGGGGGATCTGTTTGAGTTAAAACATCACAGAGGCTGAGTTTGGGAATGTGGGAGTTGCACTGCCAGGAATGAGCTGTCTCTAAACAGTTCCTGCTGAAGCTTCTGGCCTGTGATATGCCTTTGTCCCAAGGACATCATGGCAGGAGTATTCTGCTTTAAAATCAGGCTCTTAAGAGACTTAGAGCTGCTGAAAGTTAAGGGTTTTTTTTCTTCCCTGTAGAGTTTGTGCTTTTCTCTGCTGTTAAAGGTACCCAGGGGTGGGCATGGCTTTGTGAAAGCCACACCAGTAAGAGCAGAGGCTGGGAACAAACCTGGCCTCTGATTGCCCCTTTTCCTGGCATCCTTTCTTGGGGAGAGGATTGCCTGCAGGCTGCCTCTGCTGAGGTGCTCATGATGTTCCTGGAGAGCTCCAGTGGATTGAAGTCTGCCATGTGCTTTGTTCCTTCCTTTCTCCTGGGCCTTGCCAAGCTCCTGCTGGAGTTAGTGATTGTGTGAATTAAATTAAGGGCTTTTACTATTTCACATGTGTTGTTGCCCAGAAGAGCTGAGGTGCGTCTGCATTTGGTGGCAGATGTCACCTGCTGTCCTTGCTGCCTTCCCCTCTGCTTTCCTGAGAGCTGCAGCCACATTCCTGATCAGAAAAGCTTTCCTTTGGCTGGTTGAATAGGAAATCAGAAATGGGAAGGAGGGTGCTTTGCAGGTTTGCTGGATTTATGCAGAGAGAAGGACTGGAATTGGCTGTTCTCTCATTGCAAAATGCTCAGAGTATTGTAAAATAGGGATGAAGATGCTTTTGCTTTAAATCTGTTAAAATAGAGATGAAGATGCCTTTGCTTTAAATCTGTTGACTGTTAAAAGAGGGATGAAGATGCCTTTGTTTTAAATCTGCTGACTGCTGGCAGCTGCAGAGGTGGCTGATGAGTCTCTTTTCCCTTGCAGTGGCGGCGTTATGATCTACATTGACCGAATAGAAGTTGTGAACAAGCTGGCCCCATATGCAGGTATTTCCCATCCTGGTTCCTGTGGCTGTCTTCACTCACCCTGGGGCAGCTCTGGCTTGGTTTGCAGGATTTCCCTTTTCCATGCCAGCAGAACTTCGCTGTCTGTTTCCATTTCTTGTCACCCTTACAGCTCCTGGTCCTGTAGTGTTGGTCCCAGGTGCTTCCAGCTCAGCTCCTGAGAAAATTGCAGAGACAGAACCCTTGTAGGAGCCTCTTGCCTTCTTATTTCACCACCCCAAAGATGCAGGCAGCTTGTTTTGTTCAGCAGCACAGCTTAATGCAAAACTCCAGCACTGCTGAGGCACTGGAGGGTAAATTCCTGGTGTAATTCATAGAGGGGTTTGGGCTGGAAGGGACCTTAAAGCTCAGCTAATCCCAACTTCTGCCATGGACAGGGACACCTTCCACTGTCCCAGACTGCTCCAAGCCCTGTCCAGCCTGGCCTTGGGCACTGCCAGGGATTCAGGGGCAGCCACAGCTTCTCTGGGCACCTGTGCCAGGGCCTGCCCACCCTCACAACCAAGAATTTCTTCCATTTATCTCACCTAAATTTTCCCTCTGTCAGTTTGAACCCATTCCCTGTGTCCTGTCCCTCCAGTTCCTGTTGCAGGGTCCCTCTCCAGCTCCCCTGTGTCCCTTCAGGCCCTGGAAGGAGCTGTGAGGTCTCCACACACCCTTCCCTTGTCCAGGCTGAGCATTCCCAGCTCTCCCAGCCTGGCTCCAGAGGGAAGATGCTCCAGCCCCCTCAGCAACTCCATGGCCTTCTCTGGACCTGCTCCAACAGTTCCAATATCCTTGTCATGTGGTGGGGGAGCAGGCCAGAACTGTGCACAGGGTTCCAGGTGGGGTCTCAGCAAGAGCAGAGGGAGAGAATTCCCTCCCTTGACCTGCTGGCCATGCTCCTTTTGGTGCAGGATCTGGTTGGCTTAAATAATGGGGGTGATCCTTGCTTTCCTTTTCAGCAGTACCTGCTCCTGTGCATGCAGGTGCTGGTGAGGCTTTGCTGTTTCATTTGTTTATGCAGCTGATAGAACAGGACCAGGCAGTACATCCTGCCGTGGCTGCTCCTTGAGGTTGTGTAATCCCAGCAGCACCTGACAGCTGGGCAGGGCAGCTGGGCCTTTGGCTACCCTGGAAAAGCCCTGTCCCAGTGCTGCACTCCTTCCCTGACACCCTGACAGGTGCCAGTGCTGAGCTGTGCTGTTCTCTCCCTTCCCCAGTGTACGACATCGTGAGGAATTACACCGCTGACTACGACAAGACCTTGATCTTCAACAAAATCCACCACGAGCTGAACCAGTTCTGCAGTGCCCACACCCTGCAGGAGGTGTACATCGAGCTCTTTGGTGAGTGCATGGCAGCTGGGTGATCCCAGCTGGGATCCCACTGGAATATCCTACAGGATATTGTACCCTTGGACCACACTGCCCCTGTGCTGGAGTTGCAGTGTAGAATCCAGCTCCTTTTACATCCATCTGCCTCTTCCCCTGCAACTTCAGTGACTCAGGTGTCTCTGTCTTTCCCCATCTGCATGTGGGAATTTGATTTCAGTTCTTTTTCCACCTTCTTTTCTGGATGCACAAAGCAGCCACTCTTCTCTTGTGTGTGCAGTGACGCCTGTGGCCTTCACTATGACAGTGGATTTGTCTCGTTCTGCTTCTGCTTTTAATCCTCTGCTCTGATGCTGAATTCACTTTTTATACTTTCACAGCTTCCTCCTGGCTGTCTCTGACAAGTGAGAGCTGGAAGGTGTTTCACAGGGAGGTAGCAGTGCTTCAGGAATTAGCACAGGTCATTCTCTCCTTGGTGGGCCTGTGCCCCAGAACAGGTTCTGTTCCTTCTTGAGTGGCTGAGAAGGGGAGAAATGGCTTGTGGCAGATAAAAGGTTGTCAGAATTTTAATATTAACATACTCCAAGTCCAGGTGCTGAGAAGGGACAGACTTCTACCACAGGCTCTGAGCATTCTGTTTTGCTGAGATGCTGAAAGTCACTTGCACTTAGTTCAGATAACACAAATCTATCAACAGCTGAACTTTTCTAGTCACCAGCACATGAGTCTCCTTTTGGGAATGTTTTTCAGAGGCATGAAGGGAAACAATGTACAGGATGTCTCAGGAAACATCCTTATCCTCCACTCTAGAGTTACCTGCACTTCAGGGCTTGCTGGCTCTTTGCCACACAGGCTGTGGGGGAAAACATGATAAACCAACTGGTCTCTCTTTTGTCCTCCAAACACAGATCAGATAGATGAGAACCTGAAGTTGGCCCTGCAGAAAGACCTCAATGTCATGGCACCAGGTCTCACTATCCAGGTGGGTTGTGGCCTCTCAATAATGAGAGATTTTAAAAGGTGGACAAAGACTTTTTGCCAAAGCAAAAAGTGACAGGACAAGGGACAGCAGTTTTAAACTGAAAGATGAAAGTTTTATGCTGAGGGATGGTGAGGCCCAGGATGCCCAGAAGCTGCCCCTGGATCCCTGGAAGTGTCCAAGGCCAGGCTGGATGGGGCTTGGAGCCTCTGTCCCTGGTGGGAGTGTGGGATGGCATGGATGGCAGGAAATGGAAATGTGGGACACCTCTGGGAGGGTGACCATGCTCAGCTGTGTTGCACAGGAGGATTAGGCACCCCTGTCCACAGCACTGCAGCTGGTTTTGCAAAGAGATGTCTTGGTGGTTCAGATCAAAGTGTTTCATTCAAAGTGTGCTCCCTTTTTCTGCTCTCACAGGCCGTGCGTGTCACAAAACCCAAAATTCCAGAGGCCATCCGGAGAAACTTTGAGCTGATGTGAGTAGCTGAGCAAAAAATTGCATTGATTACTTTTGAGGGTCCTGCACAGGCACAATGCTGCTGGAAAGCTCTTCCCTGGTGCTCAGGGAGTGAGAGGTGAGCTCCAGGCAGTGTGTGCTTGGCCAGGTGTGCTTGTGCCTTCTATTTTCCATTTCCATACTGAAATCAGGGCTCAGGGGTCTTGAGTCTTGCCCATAAGCTCCCCTGCAGGATCTCTGGGATGCCTTTGGGCAGAAGGAGATGCTGTTAGGTCTCAACCTTTGGTTGAGCAAGCCCAGCTCCCAGCCCACATTGCCCTGTTCCTCGTCCTGAAGGCTTTAGACTGGAATTGAATCCAGATGTGGCCAGATGGAGAGGGGGACGATCCCTTGCTCTGGCCTGTGTGTGTGCTCACACAGCTGCAGACAGAGCCAGTCCCCATGGCTGTGAGCAGGGAGCTGGCAGCTGGCTGGCCCCTTGTCCCCATGGCCTCTCCTGGGATGCAGAGCTGCTCCATCAGCAATTGGAGAGATGGGGGAGACTTTGAGATGGTCAAAGAATCCAAATCTAACATGAAGTACAACTGCTTACATACTTATTCTAGGAAGATTTGTAATGTTTTACTACAATGATCGGGTTAATCATCACATAATCAAACTTACACATTTTAAACATCTCTTGCTTGCAGAAGTCAATGTAATTTTCTTTTTCTGGTAAACCAGTCTGAAATTGAATCTTCTTGCAATGGTGATTTAATTCTCAAAGTTCTGTTTGCTCTTGCCAAGGCATTTTGTTTATCACATCTCTTATGCTAATAAGGTCCAAAGTACTCCCTGTTTTGTGTACCCCAATACTGCCCCTCATTCCCTTTCCCCAGGATAACACTTCTCCCCTTGCAGGGAGGCTGAGAAGACCAAGCTGCTGATTGCAGCCCAGAGGCAGAAGGTGGTGGAGAAGGAGGCAGAGACAGACAGGAAGAAAGCACTCATTGGTAATGGCACCAGCCCAGGCTCAGCCTCCATTCCTGCCTTCCCTGCTCAGCTGGGGCAGGACATTGTTTTCATCACTGGCAGCTCCCTGAGGGAGGCTCAGCCAGGCTGCACAAGCAGTTGTTTGGAACATCTGGGTGAAAATCCCACAGCAGCAGAGCAGGGAGCACCTCTGTCCTGCAGCAGGGATGGAGGGAATCACTCTGCTGGAAAAGCTGCTTGGGCTTGGAGCTCCACATCCCTGTGCTTGTAAACAGGATGTCAGCTCTGCAGACACCAGCACTGTGTTCTCTTCCTGTAAAGAAAGGAAGAAAACTGCTGGTTGGAGCACAGCCTGGCACTGAGTGGGAAGGGAGGGAGCAGGGAGCCAGCTCCTGGTGTGGGAGAGCCTGCAGGCAGGTGCTGGGGTCAGGCTGCTGCTGCTCAAGGCCTGAGAAGCAAATTTCCCAGCTGAGCCCTTTGTGATTGCAGAGGCAGAGAAGGCTGCACAGGTGGCCAGGATCCACTACCAGCAGAAGATCATGGAGAAGGAAACAGAGAAGCGGATTTCTGAGATTGAAGGTGAGCACACTGCTGAGGCTGGGGGCAGGTGGAGGAGCCTCAGACCTGCAAAAGCCATCGAGGGTGCACTGGGATGGTTCCTGTCCCGTGCAGGGAACTCTCCAGGCAGGTGCAGGGCCAGCCAGGCACTTCTGGCTCAGCTGGTCCCCATGGGATGAGGGCTCAGGTGCTCAGTGTGATATGGGGCCCTTCACTCCCTAATGCTTTCTTTCCTGTCCCTCCCCTGCTGCTGTGTTAGATGCTGCATTCCTGGCAAGGGAGAAGGCCAAAGCTGATGCAGAGTACTACACTGCTCGGAAGCTGGCTGACTCCAACAAGGTGAGCTCTGGGGAGCTGCTCACTCACTCTGGGCAGCACTGGGAGAACACTTCATCTGACAGCCCACACCCTGTCGGGATCTCTCACTGCTCAGAGTGACCCCAAGAAAAGTTGGAAAGTCTTTTTTCCCATCCTGGCACTCAAAGAAAGATTCAAGGCTCTTCATTTCTCGGTCTCAAGGTTGTTTATTCTTCCTTATCTATGAAATTCTTTCTCCTGTCCAGCTGAGTTCCGCTCAGCACAACCGTCCAGGCACTCTGCCTGCCCTCAGGGCAGTGTTATCTTTTTATACTAAAAACTACCTGTACAATGTTTACAATTACTTTTCAATACCCATCACCTATGTTAGACACTGAGCTTCTACTCCGAACCAATCTAAAAGTGCCAACATCACAGCAGAAAATTGAGGCCAAGAAGAAGAAGAAGAAGAAGAAGAAGGGCAGGACACTCCCAGATTCCTCCATCTTGCCCCCTGAACGCCCATTCAAAAACCCCAAAATCTACTTTTTCACCCCGTAATAAATTCACTATCATTCTACTTAATTTGTCGTGGCTTGCAGATCTTCATCTAAGGTTGGTAACTTGCTCCATGGGTCATAATCAAAACCACAGGGGCATTTTGGGCTCTGTGCCAGGGTCTCTGAGCCCCCTGGCAGGGGTCTTGGCTGCTCAGGACAGCCAGAGGGATGTCCTGGGTCCTGACAACACCCCATGAGGGGCTGCCTGACATGAAACCTAGCGCCACAGGGCACAGAATGTTGTCTCTTAGAGTCTCTGGTGTCTGTTTCTTGCAGCTGAAGCTGACCCCTGAGTATCTGGAGCTGATGAAGTACCAGGCCATAGCTGCCAACAGCAAGCTGTACTTCGGCGACCGCATCCCCGGCGTGTTCCTGGATTCCTGTGCCTTCCAGCAGGCCAGCCTGAGGACTGCCCACCAAACCAGCCTTCCTGCACAGGAAAGCCCGGAGAGGCCTGGAGAAAGCCCCCTGAGAGGCGAGGAGAGCAGTGGCTGAGGGGGGCACAGGGAGCCCGGTGTAGCTCAGCAGCGAGCCCGGCTGTGCCCGGGGACGAGGCCCTGTGTGCTGGGGTGGATGCAGCCCCTGCCTGCCTGCCTGGACATCTTGTGTGTGTATAGGTGGCAGCTGGGTTGATTTTCTTCTAGCAACAGATCACAAGGGCTCTGCCTCTTCTGTTTGTCCCCCTGTGAAATTGGTGCTTCCAAAGGAGGGATAATCCTGTACTAACATACCTATACTGGAATATTAAACGACAGACAGCAGGAAAGCCTCCCGGGGTAGGTGCAGTTATTTAGCAGGAAGCAGATGTGGCTCTGAGTGTTGTCATTGCTCAGCACTCCTGGCTGAGGCTGAGTGAAGAGGAGGTTCCCCTTGTCCTGCTGCTGAAGCTTTGCTTGGTGAAGGTTTCTGCTGACGCTGTCTCGCTCTCCTCAAGGACTCCAGTGGAGTGGACTCTCCTTGGCCAGCGTGTTCCTGCTGGGGGCAAGGAGTGGTTTGCTGTGGAATAGGTTATGGGAGTAGGATCTGCACAGCCATGATATTCCTGCAGACAGCAGTGCTAGACAATGACTTGAAGGAAGCAGCCTCTGAAGGGATTCTATGACCCCCTCCTCTCCAAGCAAGAGCCTTGCACTGGCTGCCTGGGACTGACTGTGGTGCTCCCACTGGGTGGCTGAGTCTCATTGCCTCCTAAACCAGATTTTCAGGAGCACCTCGGAGCAGCTGGTTGGGAACAGAGCCTGGCAAGTCTTTGCTCAGATTCCAGCCTCCCTGTAGGTCATTCACCAGGGAAGAGGGGGCTGAATTTCCACTGCTCTGCCGTGCTGGCAAAGTGAAGGGAAGAGAGGAGCGAAAGGACCCTGCTGTGCAGCAGATCAGATGTTTGACACTTCAGCTGCAAAGTAGGTGAGGCATCTCTGTTCCTCCATGCAAAATCCACTGCTCCAGGAAGTGGGACCTGCTTTGTATGTCCTTGAGCAGCCATGGCAAGGAGTGTGTCCCTGGTCCTCTCATCCCTGGCCAAGCTTGCTGGCAGATGTGCTGTGATACATCCAGCCCTGCTCCTGGTGTGCCATGGCAGGGTGAGGGAGAGGTGCTTGGGGAGGGGGAATCTGCTGGGACAAACCTGCTTTCTGCTTTCCCTCCTTCCTCCCCTGCTTGTGAGGGCGTGCTTGCTTTTAGGGCCTGCTCCTCCTCCTCGTGCTCTGTGAGCATCTGGGGTGCAACACCTGGGGAAGCAGCTGGCAAGAGCTGGAATGCCATCCTCCAGCTGGGAGCACCCAGCACTGCCTGCTGCACGTTCAGAGACCTCTCCCTGTGCATCCCTCCTGCTGTCCTGTCCCCTCAGAGCAGCCATGCCACCCTTGGAGGGCTGGGTGGGGGTGGTGACACTCTGGCCACTTGACCTTTTGAGATCTTCTGTCCCTGGCTCCATCTGCAGCCTCGTGGTGAGGGGAAGGATGTGTTTAGCTGCTGCCATTGAGAAACATTTAACCCAAAGCAGCTTTGCCTGTGCTGGTGGTGTCCCCAGAGGAGCAGTGCTGTGTCCCCACCCTGTGTGGCTGGGCTTCAGGGGTGGCAGAGTCTCCAGTGGCACACGGTGCCTCCTGCTACTGTCTCTGCTCCTGCCCTGGCTGCCCTCCTCCCATCTCCGGGGCACAGCAGGGTTGTGTGGCCTGCCCCTTCAGACATAACTGTGGCACTTCACAGCAGTTTTGGGTGGTCTTTCTTGTCCTCTGTCTGCCTGCAAACTCCCAAGGCTCAGCTGATGCTCTGCTCCAGGATCCCAGCTCCTCTTCCAGCCCAGCCATGGCAGGAGCAGGGCACAGAGGAGGTGGCAGTGTGTTCTCTGGTGTTTGGAATGTCTCCTGGACATGCTGCTTGGCTTGCAGGGTCCCTTTTTTGCTGTGGCATGGCTTTGAGGAAGCAGTGTAGTCTCATCTCTGCCCTGCCACCTCCTCAGTGTTGCAGCAGGCCCTTGGCACAGACCTCCCCTCACCCCAGCAGCACTGCTTTGGTTGGGTTTTGGGATGAGGGCTGGCTTTTTAGGCTAGAAGCACTGCTGGAGGGAATGCTGGCAGGAATGTGGTCTCTGATTTCCTTCTTGTGTTACTGGGCTTGGGCACGCTGGGCATCAGGAATGGCTGGACAGAGTAGGTTCTGCCAGCCTGGAAGTGACAAGGGCAGAGGGGAACTGCTGGGAGCAATACCCAGGCAGTTCACAGCTCTCCTGCAGTGACCAGAGCAAGGTGTCCATGCAGGGAGCAGGAAAGCCTGCCAGGCCAGTGCAGGAGGAGCTGCTTCCCTTTGGATCCGGGCCTTGCTGTGCCTCCCTGCGCCATGCTTTGTCATGAGTGGCTGTCACTGGCTCAGTGTCCCTCTGTATGCATCTCCCACCTCCCTGTGTGGTCTGAGGGACCCCAGGGGATGCCCCCGTGGTCCCAGCTCCTGCAGCAGCATGTGTGATGCCCGGTGCCTTCTGCAGCAGCCTCCCCCACCCTGCCCTGCTTCCCCAGCCCCAGCGTGTGCAGGAGGGGGTGGCAACGGCTTTGTTACCTGGTGTGGCCTGTGCTGCCCTCTGAGCCCCAGCTGGGAGCAGGGAGGTGGCTGCAGGCAGGATTTTGGGATGGAACTGGCTTTTCTCTCCGCTCCCATGGCCTGTGTGGGCCTGTGACTAAAGGGGTCTGTCCCTGGATGCGCATCTCCCTAAGGAAACACGATACATCCGGTCAGGTTTACATTCACAGTTCAGTTCTTTTGATAAAGCAGAATAAAATTATTTTGTTACCATTTTTTGGGATGGTTTTATGTGTCCTAGGGCTGGTGGCACATGAAATGGGGGACCCTCCCTCTACCTGTCCCCCTGCAGCAGCACTGCATGGTGTGGATGCCCTCAGCTGCAGCGGGTGCCACCCTGGGAGCCTGTGCTCAAAGCCAGCCACAGCAGGATGGTGCTGAGCATGAGGGGACTCCCTGCAGCATCCTGGGGCAGCCTGGCTCTGCCTGCCTGGCAAAATGTGCGGCAGTTTGGCCCCTGTGGCTCTGGCACTGGACTGGGGAGTTCAGCTCCACCCTTTTCCCCCTTTCCATGATCCCTGCACAGCTCCCTGCCTGCTGCCACCCTGCTGTGCCCTCCTGCCCAGACACACCCCATGACACCTCTTCCTTCAGTCTTTATTGGTATAAAAGCCTTGAACCTAAATTATATCAAAAATGGGAGGCCTGGTTTTACAGCAAGTGGCTCAAAGTGGTCACATGAGGGTCATAAATAAATGGCTGCAGTAAAACGGCTCCCGGGGAATTCCCTTTTGAACACTCAAGGAATGACTCCAGAGATAAAAGCCCCGTGGGGAGGCCAAGCCCAGCTTGGACCTGCCACAGCCCCAGGTGACATCTGCCTGTGTGATGTCCCCAGCCAGGTCCCCACGGAGCCGTGCTCTTCCTGCCCTGTGATGCCAGGAGCTCCTCTCCACAGCCCCGGCAGGGAAGGGCAGGAGCACAGGACACATTCAGGACGTCGGGAGAGAAGGCAGCAGCTCCCAGGGCGCCGGAGAGCCTGGGCCAGCGTGGGTTGGTTCCCCAAACCAGGAGCTGGCATTGTCCCCGCTCCTGGTTTCCTTGGGAAGCCCCGGCTGGCGGCTCCCCCTGGGACAACCCTGAGGCTGCCGAGTCCATTAAGGCACAACTCGAGGATCTGTAAACACTGGTGCCCACCCCGGGCAGGGCCCGAGGCTGCGGCCGGCGATTCAAGTAAGGGTGGCAGCGAGACGATGGCTGCCCAGCGGTGCCACCCACCGGCGGTGCCACCCGCCCAGCGGAGCCGCTCCTCGCAGCATCCTTGGTCACCTCCTGCCTGGGGGCGGCTTGAGGGCCACCTTGGGCGGGGGACACCGCTGAAAGGGGCTCGGTGGGAGGGACGCTGCCGGCGTCCCCTGACTCGGCGCTTTGCTCTTCAGCGCTGGCAGAGGTTTGCTGGGCGGCTTCGGCTTCACCTGGCGGGAGGAGAGACCCGACTGCCTCACCTGGGCAGGGACCCCGAGGGGGCAGGGCGGGAGGATGGATCCCCCAACCGCCCCAAGCCACCAGGCCGGGCCACCCCCGTTTGTGCCCGCACAGGGGTTTGGGGCCATCGGGAGGGGACGGGACGGAAGGGGAGTTACCTGCGGGGGCCATCCCGGAGGGCCCTGAGGAGGCCCCAGCGGCCGCGGGGCCAGCCCGGGGCTGTGGGGCCGGGCCGCCCGCGGGGTCGCCGTGCTGCTGAGCAGGCTGGGCTGGCCGATGTCCCCGCGGCTCAGCTGGCGGCGGCCCGGCCGCGCCCGGCCGCCCTCCTGGAACAGCGGGTTGGCCAGGCCGGAGGGAGTCCCGCTGGAGCTCCTGCGGGACACGGGCACCATGTGGGGCTGCTCGGGGCGCCCCTGGAGCTCAGCCCCGAGCAGCCGCCACGGGAGTTGTTACCCTTTGTGCGAGCGCCGCGCCGCCCTGGCTCTCAGGAGCACCGCGCCGCCGGCCAGCCCGACCCCGGCCAGGGCCAGCACGGCCAGCCCGGCCGCCAGCACCGCTCCGCCGCTGCCTGCGGGGACCACACCGGGCGCTCGGGGACGGAGCAGCACCTGGCAGCGGTGCCAGCCCCCTCCCCGGGCCCCTCCCGGCACCCTACCTGCGGCTATGCCCGAAATCTCCTGCTCGCAGTAGGGCGCTGCCCAGCCCGGGTCGCAGTGGCATTCGCGGCGGTGGTTGCACACCTGGAGGAGGGGACAGGGCGGGTCACGGCGGTGGCCGTCCCGCAGCGGCTCCGGGAGGGGCCATGGCAGCGCCTACCCCGTGGTTGTTGCACTTGGCCGAGCAGTTCTTGTCGCCGTAGACCAGGAGGTTCTGGCAGCGCCCGGCGTAGCAGACCTGGGGGCAGGCACGGGAGGGTCTGAGGCTGTCCCGGGGCCGGCGCTCACCCTGCCCGGCCCGGCACGGCCCCGGCACGGCTCTCACCATCTCCTCGCCGCATTTGGCGCCGGTGGGCACCAGCCGCAGCTCAGCCGCCTCGCCGGCGTCGCTGCCCGCGATCACCGCCTTGCACTTGAAGCGGCCGAAGTAGTAGCCGAAGGAGTAGTAGCCGGTGCCCAGGATGGGCTGCGTGTTGTCGCTCAGGCACAGCAGCGTGCCACACTTGACATCCCTGCGGGACACAGCCGTGAGCGCGGCCCGGCCGGGCTGGGGCATCCCCCGCACCCCCGTCTGGGGCTCCCTCCGCACCCCCGTCCTTACTTGGGGCTGCAGGGCTGCTTGCCGTACTCGGTCAGGCAGTGCAGGTGAACGTGCTGCTCGCTGTTGTGCTTGAAGCAGACGTCGGGAGCCACCTGCGCCTCTGCGGGACACACGGAGAAAGGGAAAGGGTCACACGGAGCCCTCTTGGGGTGCAGGAAGGGGGCCGCCAGGCGGTGCCCGGGGGGCTGCAGGCGCATCCCGCAGCTGGTGGGGCAGGAGGATGGCGGGGAAGGGGCCCCACCTGCGCCCCAGAGCGCCCGGCACTGCTCGCCGTGCGAAGGGCAGGCCCCGTTGTAGCAGTAGCCGCTGCCGTGCTGGCAGGAGATGCCGTTCTCCTGGAACACATCCTCGGGGCACTCGGCGCTCAGGCCGCTGCAGTGCTCGGCGAGGTCGCAGTCGTTCTTGCTGGCCCGGCAGAGCGTTCCTGCAGCCTTCACCTGCACGGAGAGCAGCGGGGTCAGCACTGCCTGGGTGCTCCCGCTTCCCCAGGCCCCGCAGCACAGCAGCGCCCTGCTCTGGGAAACGCCTCCCAGCGCATCCTGGATCCAGGCGCTGGATCCAACTGAGCCGCTGCACAGCGCAGAGACTCCTCCAGGGCTCGGACCGGCTCCCCCCTGTTTAGGAGCCTGCGGGCGGCAGCACCTTGCAGTCCTGGCAGCATTCCCCTCGGGCACACTCGGCTCCCTCTCTCAGCTGGCACGTGGTGGCATTGCAGCAGCGGTCCGAGCACTCCTGCGAGACAGGGATGGAATGAAGCCCCCCTGGAAGCCCCTGAAGGACCCTTTCCTTCCTTTCCCAGGAGACCGGGCTGCCAAGTCACCAGGTGCCCACAGCAGTGCAGCTGGCATGGGCTGAACCACGGGCCAAAACCACAACAACACCCCAGGTGGGGACATTCCTGCTGCCTCTTTATCCCCGCTACCAACACCAAACCAAAGGACCAGAAAGGACTTTTCCAGAAGATGGGCCTTGAGCTGGTTCCCTTTGCACGTCTCCAGGAAGGAGAAAAATGAGGATTTCTGTGCTCCCTGGATCAGGGGACATTCCTCAGGTGGCGGCACAGGGCTGTCACCAGGGATTGATCCCAGAGGCATTGCCTGTCTGTCTTAATTCCAAAGTGCTGGTAGAGGTGAGGAACAGCTGAGCGCCACCCTTGAAAGCATGTCCCGATGTCCCCTCCTGGAGGGGGACACCTTTGGAGGACACGAGGGGATGTCCATCTTTCCTAGGCTAAAATCACAGCCAGCTACACAAAGAGGGGGGGCACACACGAGCATCCTCTGCCGGTTATTTTTTGTCAGAAGCACCGGGAGCTGGACAGGGAGAGCACCTCGGTGCGCACCTGGGGCGTGCCGCAGTCGCACTGCTCTCCGCGCTCCACGAACTGGTTCCCGCACACCGGGCCCCCGTAGAGCTCGTCCGCCCGCGGCGCGTTCAGCAGGCAGCTGGTGCGGGGGTCCCCCAGGAACTGCCACATGTCCTGCTCGCTGCACCGGCTGAAGAGCTTGGGGTACACCAGCCTGCGGGGGCACAGGACGGGACAGCGTCGGCAGAGAGCCCCGGGGGGAGCGGGAGGGACACCCACCCACTCAGAGGCACCTGCGGAGTGGGAATTGGGAAAATAGGAACGTCCACAGACACTGAAGGGGTTGATTTACAGCCTTGGATTGATGTAAAAATAAAATACACAGATATTAAGCAGAAAAATCATAAACTTATGTTTCTATAGTTGTAAGTAAGAACATGCCTTAAGTAAGTGAGAAACTGCATTGATAAGATGGTGAAGGGTTTATAACATAAAAACTGCATTGAAAAGATGGTGAAAGGGTTTATAATATAGAAAACTGCATTGATAAGATGGTAAAGGGTTTATAATATAGAAAACTGCATTGATAAGATGGTAAAGGGTTTATAATATAGAAAACTGTATTGATAAGATGGTGAAGGGTTTATAATGCAGAAAACTGTATTGATAAGATGGTAAAGGGTTTGTAGTGTAGGGGGTGTGGTTGTATGGGGTGAGCTGAGAGTTTAGAAGATATAATAGAAGCATATAAGTGTGGCAGAAGCCCATTGGGCAAAAGTATCCACAGTGAAGTAAAGGTGATGGGTTAGAAAAGCAAAATGAACCTTGTGACATTTATCCATTGGGTTAGAATTGGGTTAGAAAGTTCTATATTGCCTTGTAACAAGGAACTTGTGACTGCTTTGAGCTATGGCTAAGTTCTTGCTCCTCTAAAACCTCACAGCCTCTGAAATGGATGTTTATCTGAGCAATAAATGGTTCTTACCTTGAAAATAGTCCCATCCTTTCATTACAAAGTGGTGACACTGGTATGCAGTGAGGTGGGGTGGGGTGGGATGTCCACCCAGACCCGACCATCTCACTGGTTCCACCCCCTCAGGGCAGCCTCTCAGAGGGGGTTTTTGCTGCCCAGGGATGTCCCCCTGCCTCCTTCACTCACCCCACGCTCCCTGCCATGACGCAGCCCCCGTCAGCTTTGGGGACAGGGCAGCGGCAGCCGGCGACGTCCTCGTCGTGGGACATGCCCAGGTTGTGCCCCATCTCGTGAGCCATGGTGGAGGCAGCTCCGATGGGGTTCGTGCTGTGATCCTGTGGGACAAGGAGCTCAGCCTGGGTTACAGGCCCTTCTGGCTTCTCCCTGTGTCTCCTCACACTGCCATGCTCAGGGAAGGGACAAGCTGGATGTGGTCGTGTGGCCCCTCAAGACACCCAGGTTGTTCTCTCAGGGCTGTCAGTGAGCTCAGGCTGCTCCAAAAGTGATGATTTGTGGTGGGTCTGGGAGGTCACAGGTCCCACAGCCACCCTGTCCTCCTCCTGGGGAGGGATGAGGAGCACAGCCAGTCCCAGGCACCTGACAGCCTCCTAAAATCCCAGCTCCTGTGTCCATGGAGCTTCTCTGGGAGGCTTCCCAAGTGCACCAAAGGTACCACAGGTACCCAGCTGGGTGCCCACAGCCCCAGCACCTCTCTGGGGGTCACCTCTTATAGGGGACAGAGATGCCAGGGACCAAATCCAGCCATGAGGCTGCAGAGGGGGGACCAGTGGAGGAGGGGGTGGCCCTGGTGGCACTGCAGGGAGGGCAGGGCACAGCACCCACCTGGTTGACGCCGCCCGAGTCCCTGGTGCACATCACCAGCTTCTTGGCCAGCCCCACGGTGTTGCCATGGAAATCAACGCCCCTGTGGGATGGAGATGATGGGGATGCCACCACGGCCATGTGTCCTGGGCGGTGGCAGGGCTGGCAGGGTGGTGTCCCCCCCGTGTCCTTACGTGATCAGCTGGGCGTTGTCGTGGGGCTTCTTCCTGAGCAGCTCCGACTCCCGCCAGTGCAGGAAGTTGTCCAGGGTCACCTCGGGGTTCGGGCTGACGGTGATTTTGTCCCTGTGGTTCCACACCTCCAGGCCGATCAGGGCCACCCGCAGGCGAAGGGGCTGGTACAGCTGCGGTGGGACACAGCCCAGAGGAGCCTGCACTGGGGCTGCAGCAGCAGCAGGGAGGTGCCAGCTGCCCCAGGGAGCTGCAGCCCAGCCCAGGACACTCCTCACTGGGCAATGTCACCTCTGTCACCCAATAAATGACACCAGCTGGGGTGGCCATGGACACAGGATTTGCCCCCAAACCTCTGGGCTCTCTCTCGGCTGGTGAAGGCTGGGATGTGGCTCCCACACTGCTAACCAACAGCTGGGGCTGGAGCAAAGCCATCAGCAAACCCAGCATGGCCCAGTGCACCCCTGCCTTTGTCAGCAGCCTGAGAGTGGCCACGGGATGGGCTCCCAGGGGTTACAGGACAACATTTCCCATGTGGACAGAGCCGAGCCACCCGTCCTGTCCACGCTGCACGTGGGGTTGGGGTGGGTCACACATGGAGGGATGTGGTCACCCTGTGGGCCTGAGATTGGCTCCAGCTCCACCACCCCACCATGCCAGGCTCCATGCCACCTCCCCTGTGCCCACACCGGAGCTGGGATGGGATCCAGAGCCCTGGGCTCACCTTGTCCACGTGGTTCACAATTTCCTTCATGCGGTTCTGCACCGTGCGCAGGTCCTTGTGCTTCCTGAACTGTGGGAGGGACACAGAGAGGTTCCCAGGTGAGCTCCTCACTGCAGGGTGTGACAGCAAACCCCCAGCACCATTCTCCCCATTTACCTCCTGGTTGTCTGCCACCAGCACCAGCTCCACGTACCGGGGACCTTTTTGGACCGGACCTGATTTCTGAAAGGGACGAGGAAAGGGGGGCTCAGCTTGCCAAGCCACCAGCTGCCCCACATCCCATGGGGGGTGCCAGATCCTGGAGGGCCTCCCAAGGCTGGCAGGTCTCCTAGCTCAGCTCTGGGATGTTGTTTTGCTGGGTTTCAGACTTCTTCCAGCCTGCAGATGCTGGGGTGCTGTCGCCCCACATTTCTCTTCACAGAGAAAAGCAAGGCACAATTCTTCCCAAGAATACTTCTGGGATTCACATTCTCTGAACCTCAGAGAAAGGAAAAACAGTTCTTATCGTTTGCTGTGCCTGTGTTTGTGCAGAAGTAGAATGCAATATGGGGATTGTTTACCCAAAGTGATGGTGTTTTGTTTCCTTGGCATGTCAGGGTCAAGAGCGTGTGCGTGTGTTGGGACTGTGGGGTGACAGTCACGGGATTCTGTGCAGTTGTTGTGCGCAGAGTGGAGTGCTTGGCAGCTTCAGTTTTTAGATGTATAGAATAATATAGTACTATAAAGTAATTAATTAGCCTTCTGATAAGATGTTAATTCTGATAAGATGATCATTCTGATAAGAAGATAAGCATCACTCTCTCTCCCCTGGCCGGGGTTGCCAGCAAATGCCACAGGATCCCCCTCGGCTCTGCAGCATCGCAGAGCCCCCGGGGCGGGAGGATGCTCCTGCTCACGGCGCAGCACCGGGGGCCTGTTCCCACCGCAAACCCCTGTGTGTGCTGGGGCACTGACCACCCTCGCAGGACAGAGGCATGGCCGAGATGCACGGAACGCCCTCCTCCTTCCCAGGACCGGCTCAGGAAGGAGCAGCGGCGCCATCCCATCCCTACCCAGCGGTAGAGCTTCATGGCCGCGGGGATTTTGGGCTCTCGGTCGTACTGCAGGCTGGCCCCGGGCTCCCGGCAGGTGCCGCGCTTGCCGCGCAGGTGAGCGGCTCGGTACACGGCGTGCCGGCCGGCCACGGCCCCCTCCAGCGGCTCCAGCAGGAACGTGGTCCCGTTCACCCGGAAAAACCCGCTGGGGACACACAGACAGACAGAGGGCAGGCGTCAGGCTGGGGGGACAGCAGGACACGGACAGACCTACAGAAGCGCCTGCGGTAGGAATCCCTGGAATTGTTCAGGTCTGGTGGAAGGTGTCCCTGCCCAGGGCATGGGGCGGGACTTAATGAGCTCTAAGGACCTTCCATCCCAAACCAGCCTGAGGTTCTACGTAAATAAATGCAGCTGCCAAAGTGGCTGCTGGGGCTCTGTCACTGTGGGTCACCGGGGCTCTGTCACTGTGGGTCACAGGGCTCTGTCACTCAGGGTCACCGGGGCTCTGTCACTCTGTCCCGCCGGGGCTCTGTCCCACCGTGTCCCCGTGCCATGTGCCCAGGCTGGCAGCTGTCCCCAGCTGTCCCCAGCTCACCTCTGTCCCAGCCCGGGCTCTGCAGGTGTCCCGCCGGATGCTCTGCTGCCGAGTCCCCGTGGCTGTCCCCAGGCTGGTGGCCCCCCAGGTCCCCAGCAGTGATCCTGCAGGGACAGGGCACGGCTCTGGGGGCTGCCCTGGGCCCTGGTAGAAGGGTGATCCTGCAGGGACAGGGCAGAGCCGCCCCCCGCAGCCGGGGCCCCAGAGCTGGGCGTGTCCTCCCTGCTCCGTGATCTCCGAGCCATCGGCAGAGTAGTGAGTCTCGGTGTAGCGCTGCCCCAGCAGGGCCCTGCGGGGTGGGGAGGGGGCGTCAGCAGTGACCCCACTTTGGGGGGAGCATTTGGGGGCTGTGACACCCCCGGGTGGGCCTGGCAAGGAGGGGATAAAGCGCTCTGGGCTGAGCTTAGGTCGGCGCTGCAGTGACACCAGGAGAGGGGATGCTCAGGGCAGGGGCGGGCTGCAAACCCCCCCGAGGCCACCCCACCGTGCCCACCTGCCCTCACCTGTTCTTCTCCAGCCACAGGAGGTGCTCCCTGCCCTCAGCACGGATGCCAAAGAGGACGTGGCTTGGGTAGGTGCTCTGCATGAAGGAGAGGTGCCATCAGAGCCTCAGCAGGAGCCAGAGCTGCACCAGAGGGGCCCCTCTGTCCCTGTCCTGCCCAGAAAGGGGACAGGGGCTCTGTGTGCCCTGCTGAGGGAGCTGCTCAGCCTGGAGGCACGCAGCAAAGACACAGGAAATCAGAAGAGAAGGAAGAGAGCCTGTGGGCAACAAGGCAAATCCCCAGCACATCCTGAGATGAGGAACAGGTCACCCGCAAGGAGACGGAGTCAGCAGAGTCTGGTTTCCCGTGTCTGACACACGGCTGCAGATGGCCCTGCCAGGCACTGAGCTTTCCTGCTCACCAGTCACAGAGCTCCTTTTTTGGGGCCTGAGTTCAGCACTTACTCACCAGCTGAACCACAAAGATCCCCATGGCTCTCATCAGCAGAGGCTTCTTCCTGCCCGCCCGATCTGACACGCCGCATCACGTTTGGGGAGCTGCCTCCCCTCGGCTCCCCTCGGCCTCTCAGAGCAGGTTTTAGCAGCACTGTGTCCCCAGCCCCAGTGGGAGGGAGCCAGGGGGGCTGTGGCTCAGCCAGCTGAGCCCTGAACCCCCAGGATGGAGATGTTCCTCCAGGAAAAGTGATTCCCTCTGGGCTGTCCTGAGATCTCCACCTGCAGAGGCCCCGTCCCACTGGGGACACTGGGAAAGAGTCACGGTCCCGTGCCAGGCTGTGCCCTTGCCGTGAGGGACCTGAGACCTCTCCTGAGGGCACATCCACCTCTCCCAAGGGCACATTCACCTCTTCCACCTCTCCCGAGGGCACATCCACCCCTCCTCAGGCCAATCCAGGTGTGGGGAGAGCCCAGCCAAAGGCAAAGCCAACCTTTCCCATGGGGCCAGCATTCCTCAGGGGTGAGGTGTGCTGCCTCTCCCCGGGGAGGGTGGCAGTGCCGGCTGTCATGCCATGGCTCAGCATTCCCGAGGGGATGATCCGCACCCTGGAAGGAGCCAGGCTGAGTGGAAAGCCCTGCTGACTCAGTGCCAGCAGCGGGGCCAGGTGAGAGGCCTTGCCTGGCACTCAGCTGCCCCCACTCTCCCTGGCTTGCGGCTCCAGGCCAGCGCTCGTGGGTCCCTGGAAAATTCCTCTCTTATGAACAGCGTCTGTCCCGACCCCTGTCCGCCAACAAAGCCATCCTTTGTTATTGTTGGCAACCCCAAGGCCAGAAGAGCTCTCAAGGAATGGCAACATCCTGAGATGAGGAACAGGTCACCCGCAAGGAGACGGAGTCAGCAGAGTCTGGTTTCCCGTGTCTGACACACGGCTGCAGATGGCCCTGCCAGGCACTGAGCTTTCCTACTCACCAGTCACAGAGCTCCTTTTTTGGGGCCTGAGTTCAGCACTTACTCACCAGCTGAACCACAAAGATCCCCATGGCTCTTAGCAGCAGAGGCTTCTTCCTGCCCGCCCGATCTGACACGCCGCATCACGTTTGGGGAGCTGCCTCCCCTCGGCTCCCCTCGGCCTCTCAGAGCAGGTTTTAGCAGCACTGTGTCCCCAGCCCCAGTGGGAGGGAGCCAGGGGGGCTGTGGCTCAGCCAGCTGAGCCCTGAACCCCCAGGATGGAGATGTTCCTACAGGAAAAGTGTTTTCCTCTGAGATCTCCACCTGCAGAGGCCCCATCCCACTGGGGACACTGGGAAAGAGTCACGGTCCCGTGCCAGGCTGTGCCCTTGCCATGAGGGACCTGAGACCTCTCCCGAGGGCACATCCACCTCTTCCACCTCTCCCGAGGGCACATCCACCCCTCCTCAGGCCAATCCAGGTGTGGGGAGAGCCCAGCCAAAGGCAAAGCCAACCTTTCCCATGGGGCCAGCATTCCTCAGGGGTGAGGTGTGCTGCCTCTCCCTGGGGAGGGTGGCAGTGCCGGCTGTCATGCCATGGCTCAGCATTCCCGAGGGGATGATCCGCACCCTGGAAGGAGCCAGGCTCAGTGGAAAGCCCTGCTGACTCAGTGCCAGCAGCGGGGCCAGGTGAGAGGCCTTGCCTGGCACTCAGCTGCCCCCACTCTCCCTGGCTTGCGGCTCCAGGCCAGCGCTCGTGGGTCCCTGGAAAATTCCTCTCTTATGAACAGCGTCTGTCCCGACCCCTGTCCGCCAACAAAGCCATCCTTTGTTATTGTTGGCAACCCCAAGGCCAGAAGAGCTCTCAAGGAATGGCAGGAAAGCTCTTGGAAGGGGCTGCTGGGTCAGGGAGCGTCTCTGGGAGACGACCGCAGGGCAAGTTTAAAATAAGAAGTCCTGCACAAGCTGCTCTGAATCAGCGCTGCCTCATCAGCACGGGCCGTGCGAGGGCTCCAGATGGGGAGGCTTTGGGAGCAGCCCTGAGAGCCCCGTGGCCGTGCTGAGCCAGCTCAGCAGAGCCACAGTGCAGGGACAGCAGGGATTTCTTCAGCTGCTCCCAGTAGGAGACCCACAGAGCTGGGGATGGGGATGGATGTCCCATCCCACCTGAGCTCAAGTGGGAAAAGCCAAGAGGCCTTGCACACTTTTCCAGAGCCCTTTCCATGAAGATCCTGGCTGTGCCACTCCCTGCTGGGCTGGTGGGGAGGCTGGCACCAGGAGACCCCAGGGCCCGCAGGGATGAACTTTGGCGTAGCTGGTCTGTTTCAGCCCTCACCTGCTGGACCAGTCCCACGTGTCCCAGCCACTCCAGCCCCAGAACCAGCTCCTGGTGGCCTCTGCCTGTCCTGGCTACAGGAGGAGCCAGTGTGGAGCACGCCCATCTCAGTCTCACAGAGGCTTGGTGGTGGCCAAACCTTCCCCACCCAGACGACCATGAGAGCAAGAGGCAGATGGCCTCTCTTCAAAGCTGGCCAAACCTTGCTGAGAGCTTCTTCCCCACCCAAGAGCAAACCTAACCTGTCTCCAAGAGGCAGCAAAAAAGGGCTTGGAAAGCAGGAGAGTCCCTTACCCTGAGCAAGGCGGGTTTGGGATGCCCCAGAACCACCCAAACCAGGACCAAACCCAGGTGCCACCCATCAGACAGCCCCTGTGGCGGTCCCCAGGCACTGAGCTCACGGCAGATGTCTTCTCCCGAGGGATCCCTCGGGGTGGGTGAGCTCCCCTTGCCGGGGCGATCGGTGCCGGCGCACGCCCGGCACAGATGGTGTCTCTAAATAGCCCAGGGAATGTTTATCTCGTGGACAAGTTTAGGTTTCTGGAGCAGGGAAAACAGATGCTTTGGGGAGTGTTTTTGAAGCTAGCTTATCAGGAAGGGTTTGAATCACAGAGGAACGTGCTGTATGGCACTGGGGATGCGTGTCCCCGGTCCCTCCGTGCCTCCAGGCGCTAAAATTGGCGCTTTTTGGGGCTAGAAAAGGAATTTAGTAAAAAAAAATTGGCTGAATTTCACTGTAAGGCAATGAGGAAAGTGACTTTGAGGTCAAGCACTCCAAACTCCTGACTCAAACCCCATTCCTTCCCCCAAATTGCCAGGTTTCCCAAGAAAAACAGCACTGCTTTGCTTTCATGTGGATTTCTGCAACTTTCTGATTCTTATTTCTCCATCCCAGAGGACAAAAAAAAAGCCCCAACTTCAGCAAACGCAGCAAGAAAAGTGCTTACAGCTCCACGAGGCTCTGCAAACCCCTCCTTAAGCAAAGACCAGATGCCACAAGATCACGGCGGGGCTGCAAGAGGTGGCACCGCTGGGTCAGGTCTCCAAGAAAAGCACTGGAGAGAGCAGCCCCTCGGTCTGCAGGCCCTGATTAGACCCAAAACCGCCCAGAAAAGCTGATCTGATCAGCTGCTCCAGCATCTCCAAGGCAAGGAAACGGGCGGCACGCCATGCTTTGGGTGCAGGGCTGAGCGGGTCTGGCCAAAAGGTCGGTCCGGGGGTCCCGCTCTGAGCCCGGTGCTGGGACAGGGTCCCTGCATCCCCCCGGAGCAGCGAGGGCGGCTGTGACTCACCGGAGGCGCGGAGAGCTCTCTCTTCCCGCGGGGCACCGGCAGCTCCCGCGGCAGCACCGTCTCGTACCGCTCCACGTGGGGCAGCTCCTCCTGCCCGGCCCCGGAGCCTGGAAAAGCCCAAGGGCTTTGAGACACATGCCCGGGAACCACCGGGACACAGGATATCCCGAGCTGGAAGGGTCGCACGCGGATCACTGACCCAACTCCTGACCTCCAACAATCCCACCCTGGGCATCCCTGGAGCGGTGTCCGAGCCTCCTGGAGCTCTTGGGGCCGTGCCCGTTCCCCGAGGGAAGAACCTTTCCCTGATACCCACCCCAAACCCTCCCTCCCCGTCCGACACGCCGCTCCCTCGGGTCTCAGGCTCGGGGACAACGAGAGCAGCCAACGTGAGGGTGCAGGGATGAGCCCCAAGAGCAAATCCTGAAATATCAGCTGGGAACGCAACTCCCCGGCGCCCACAGAGCGCTCAGCATCACCTGAGAGCGAGCGAGTCCCTTTGGGGCTGGAAACCCAGAGGGATCTGGCTTTCCAGATCCCCGGTGCGGCGGTACAGGGAGAGGTTTTCCAGCTCCCCATGGTGATGGCACCGCGTGTGACTCGGCGTCTGGCGGCTGTGGGGGCTGCCGGGGAGAGCGGCTGGTGCCTGGCTGGCTCAGCCCCCTCCCAGCCTTCCCTGGATGCCGGAGCGGAGAATTCCTGCCATAAACGCTCTGCTTTCCCCGGCAGCCCCGAACGCCGCGGTCGGACGGCGCTGGACGCTCGGTCCGGGGGTGCCCGGAGCCAGATGAGTCCCGGGGCCACCTCACCGGCTGAGCGACGGGGGACCCCCGGCTGGCCGCGGGTTGTCACCCTCCTGTCCCCTTCCCGAGGTGCCCGCACGGCCCGGGAGGCACCGGGAGCATCCCCGCGGGAGCGAGCCCGGCCCGGGCGTCCCTTCTCCATCATCCTCCCCCTCGGGCGGCGAGCACAGAGGAGCATCCCCGTGCCCGCATCCCGGTGCCTCCATCGCCCCCCGGAGTGCCCGCCCGCCCTCCCGGAGCCCCGGCTCACCGCGGGCCGGCAGCGGCAGCAGCAGCAGCGGCAGCAGCGGCAGCAGCAGCGGCGGGGCCATGGCTCGGAGGTCCCGCCGTGCCCCCGCTCGCCGCGCCGCCGGCAGCCCCCGCCCGCCGTGACTCACCCACGGCCCGGACGGGACGGGGCGGGGCGGGCGGGACGGGCCGCCCACGGCGGGGAACGGCGGGGGCACCGGGAGATGGGCACGGGGAGATGGGCACGGGGAGATGGGGGCACGGGGAGATGGGCACGGGGAGATGGGGGCACGGGGAGATGGGGG
Source organism: Emberiza elegans (assembly GCA_024865655.1). Classification (NCBI taxonomy): domain Eukaryota; kingdom Metazoa; phylum Chordata; class Aves; order Passeriformes; family Fringillidae; genus Emberiza; species Emberiza elegans. The sequence continues at coordinate 32,966,850 of JALJVW010000241.1, read as the reverse complement.
CACCGGGAACCGGGGAGGGCACCGGGAGATGGGCACGGGGAGATGGGCACGGGGAGATGGGCACGGGGAGATGGGGGCACGGGTAGATGGGGGCACGGGGAGATGGGGGCACCGGGAGATGGGCACGGGGAGATGGGGGCACCGGGAGATGGGGCACCGGGAGATGGGGGCACGGGGAACTGGGATGGGCATTGGGGGCTGCCCGCTGGGGATGGGGAAGGGACCCTGGTACCGGGGACATCGCGGGAGGATCCGCGGGGAACTGAGGAGAGGCCACGGGGCACCGGGGGCAGCCAGTGGGGATCGAGGAAGATTCTCGGGGAAATGGGGAGTGCCCACGGGGAATTTGAGGGAGGGTGGTGTGGGCATCACGGGGAGCTGGGGACTGTCCCCGGGCAGTCACGGGGGTCCGTGGGGAATCGAGAAGGGTGCACAGGGACACCTGGAGGGTCCTGGGGCATTGGGGACTGTCCAAAGGCCACTGAGGAGGATCCTGGGGCATTGGGCAGGGGGCACGGGGCATCAGGATGGTCCCTGGCATGCACAGGGCATCAGGAAAGGTTTGCAGGACACCAGAGGGGACACTGGGGACTGTCCATGGGCATCCAGGGGCGCTCTGTGGGGAATCGTGGCTGGCTGTGAGGCTCCGGGAGGGTCCCTGGGGCACGGGGGGGCAGGGTCAGTGGGGGATGCCCACAGGACACTGGGGTGGGGGCACGGTCCAGGTGGCACTGGGCACTGTGTGTATGGCCTGGGGCATGGAGGTGTCCCCCGGCCTGGTGGGACACGTCCTGTGGCTCTGCAGGGACGCTCGGGGCACTGGGGTGGCTGCACTGTCACAGGAAGCACTGGAGCTGGGAGATCAGGGCAGATAAGCTGGGCACGTTTGTATTTCTGGGTGTTTCAGGCCAGGGCCAAGCAGGAAATGGAAATGGCCACAGGCACGTGGGTGTGAACGGATCTGGGATTAGTCACAAATTCACTGTTGATTCAATGAACTCTCCATGACTCCTAGTGGGACTCAGTGCTGGCTGCTGGTCCCCACCCTCTGCTGGGGTCTCTCTCCCTCTGGCAAGCAGGATCAGCAGCTGTGGGCCATGGAGCACACAGAACCTGGCTCTTCCCCCCTGGGAGCTCCAGGAGGGCCCTGCACAGGAGCAGTGAGGGAGAGGAAGGACGGGAGCCCTCAGTCCTGTGCCCACAGCCCTCACACACAACCCCAGGTCCCTGCTCCTGTCCCCAAGGCCTCTGTGTCCCTGGCCTTGATTACCCTCTGTTCCTGGGAGACATTTCTCTTCCTCCCTCTATGCACCTGCTCTCAAACTGCCTCAGGCAATATTCAGATTCTCTGGAACTCCTCTGCTGCAGGTTTGGGATTGGAAAGGAACTTAAAGATCATCCTATGGCATGGGCAGGGGCACCTTCCACTATCCCAGCTTGCTCCAAGCCCTGTCCAACCTGGCCTTGGACACTTCCAGGGATGGAACATCCACAATAATTTGTGTTCTGTTAGCAGAAAAAATAACCCTGATTTTTTGTTGTTGTTGTTATTTGATTTATTTTACAACACACAAACACATCATTGTACAACATAGTAAAAAAAAAAAAAAAGGTCAAAAAAAGCCTGAAACATTACAAACACGTCAGGAGAGTGGAGGCTGGCAGGGTTTGCTGCAGGGTGGGCTGGGGCTCACTGGGCAGGCACGGCCAGGCGGGGCAGCAGCGGCGGCGCCTTCCGGCTGCGCTCGGCCGACATGTGCTCCAGGCGCTCCGTGTAGAACCCATTGAAGTCCAGCCTGAGGGACAGAACACACCTGGGGCAGGGCAGGTGGCAGCAGGAACCTCCCCCGGGACACCCACAGGGTCCTGGTGGTCACCAGTTGTTGTGGTGTTGTAACAATTGTCACCAATTGTTGTGGTGTTTGTGAGGGTCCCCAGGATGAGGTGAGAGATGAGAATTTGACTCCAAGTTCTCACCAGCCTTCCCAACTGCAAGGCTGATTTATTATTTTATGATATTCTATTATATTAAAAGAAAATGATATACTAAAACCATACTAAAGCAAGAGAAAGGATCCAGACAGAAGGCTGGCAAAGAATTAATAATAAAAACCCATGACTGACCAGAGTCCTGACACAGCTGGACTGAGATTGGTCATTAAGTAAAAACAATTCACATGGAACCAATCACAGATGCACCTGTGGGTCAGCAGCCTCCAGACCACATTCCAAGCAATCAGACAATTATTGTTTACATTTCTTTTCTGAGGCTTCTCAGGAGATTTTCAGAAAATATCATGGTGACAACAGGGAGCCCTGTCCCTGCATGGATGTGTGTGCTGTGCCACGGGTGTGGTGACACCTGCTCTGTGCCATGCCTTTGACAGGGAAATGCATCAGGAATCTGTCCCAAACACATTGGGAAGGACCAAATGCTCACAGCTCCTCTGCAGACCACACAGAGGTGCCTCGTGTGGACAAGGGTTGCTCAGGGTCTGCACCTTCCCAGCCCTCCCCAGCACTGCTGAAATCCCTGAGTTCAACACTAACTCCCACAGGAAATCCACCCAGCACCAGGAAATGCTGAGGTTCCCATCCCCACCATCCCCTGGCTAACACCAGGGTGCTCCCCACGGATCCACAATTCACCAACACCAGCACATGGCCAGAAGATGCTCAGCCACAGGTGCCACTTGGAAAAGCCCCTCCAAAGCACTCAACACCAGGGGTACCACCACAACCCCACCTCCCTGATAATCCAGAGTGGTGCCACCCAGCCCCAAGCCTGCTGCCACCTTCCCTTGGCAGATCCCAGAGCACCCACAGCCTGTGCAGCTCGTGTGCCCTGGATCACTGAGCAGGCAGGCAGTGCAAGCCCATGAATCACACCAAAGTTCCTCTCTCCCTTTCTCAAATTAGGCTGCTCCAGTACCAACTGAATGGGCACAATATTTGAGTTTCATGTTGCTTAACAACCTCACACAAATGGCAACAAATTGTTCCTTGACATTTTTTGGTGCCTGCAGAAAACAGAGCCTCGACAGATGGAATTTATCTGTTGCTCTCTCCTGGCTGAAAAGCTTTACATTGCCTTCATCCTCGAGGAGCTGTACCAGGGAAACCTGACACTGAGGTGAGAGCACTGGGCAAGTTTTGGTTCAAACACAAGGCCAGGACTTGCTGCTTTGAGCACCTGCTCCTTTTCTAAAGCTGCTTCATGCCCAGCTCAGTGACTGGCAGATTTTGCTTGGCTTCCCTTTCAGCTGTTTTTAGTTTCAAGTGATCCCTGATAACCATTTCTTCAGAATCTCTGTGGTGTTCCCTCAGCATGTGCTTACGTGGCAGTTTCTTGTTTTGTGGTGGGGTTTGCACCACTTTACGTCCTGGTGACCTACTTGAGCTCAGCCTCCTCCACACTGGTAAGGGAAGGATGCCGATAACCACACTGATGTGCAAGATTTCTAAGAATGAGGACTTAAATAATGCTGCTGACAAAGCCCTCTCCACTGTAGTTCTACTCCTTTTCACTCCTGGGATGTGTTGGAGTGGCTGGAGAGTTCCTGAACTCCCAAGGGAATGGCAGGAGCTGGGCCAGAGGAGGTTTAGGTTGGAAATCAGGGCAAGGTTCTTCCCCCAGAGGGTGCTGGGCACTCCCCAGGGAATGGGCACAGCCCCGAGGCTGCCAGAGCTCCAGGAGAGCCTGGACACTGCTCCAGGGTGGGATTGTTGGGGGGTCTGCATGATCCTTGCTGGGTCCCTTCCACCTCAGGAGATTTTCTGATTCTGTTCTATGACACACTGAGCAGGACTTGGGCCCAGCAGAGATCTGTCACCTGTGAGCTCTGGAGGAAACCCTCTGCATCTCAATCTCCTGTTGTTTAATGCCACAAATAAAATGTCTCAGTTACTCAGTACCACAAAATGAATAACTGTTAACCAGGATCAAGTAAATGATGAGCAAGTACCAGAACTGTGAATTTTGTTATTTATCTGACATGTTGATGATCCCTGTTGGAAAGCAGTCCCATAAAAAGGTTATAAATTAGAAGAAAAGTGTGGTATGTCTTACAAACTCTTCCTTATAAACTCTCTCAAATATGTTATTTCAGATGGCAACTGTCTCCACTCTGCTTCTCAGGTTCCTGTTGCCATAGAGCCCAGGCCTGGAGCCAACAATCCCTCCAACCTGAATGGGAGCTAAATGTCACCTCTGGGCATTCACTGTGGGGCTCCCACTCTTTAACCAGCCCTGAGCAGGGACTGGAAAGGTCCCATGGGCTTTTCACACCCAGGATTTCTGCTGAGGAATTGGGGACATCTGGGTTGACAGGAAAGGTCCAGCAGCTCCAATGCCTTGGTGAAGACTCAAGTGGTCCCAGAGAGTCCAGACTAGGGGGGGGGCTTGACAGTGGTGACAGTCCTGGTGGCATAATGAATGACAGGGGCATGGGAACAAGGGGAGGGCAAAGCAGCCAGACCCTCCTCAGCACCCACCATGGACAGCAGCACTGCATCATCTGCCCCATGACACTTCTCCTTTCCCCTGAAGCAGGAAGTGCTGGTTGCAAAACCCGACCTCTCTGGGTTTGGGAGAAGCAGCTGCAGAGGCTTCACAGCTCAGGAGTCACCTGCTGGCCCCAGCTGAGCCCCCAGTGGGGCTGTGGCACTCATGGAGCAGCTCTGGCTGTGGCACCCTGGGCAGGACACACAGCCAGGCTGTGGGGTGCAGCACCAGCCTGTCCCACTGTCCTGGCACGTGTGTGACATTCCCACACGACAAGAACAGGTAATTTGGTCCTCAGCACTGTGTTGGCCATGTCCCCTCTGCCCTGGGATCATGGAGTGAGCTGCCATCAAGATCTCCTGGATGGGGAAGTTGTGAACATGAACAAGAACATGAACATGAACAAGCCCCTCTGTTAGAACTTGTAATGGAGATGGGAAAAATGTAAAAAAAAAAAGGATAAAAGGAGGAGAGCTGGAGCACTGAGGAGCAGTGAATGCTCCTGCCTGGGTGACTCAACTGCCTGTGGTCCCAATTCCTGAATCTAGCCCCAGTCTGGATGCTCCTGTGACATCAGGCAGTGATGGAGCCAGGGAACAGGGAGAGCTTAATCCTGCCAGCCTTTCCTACAGATGGATCCTGCCTGGAACCTCAACAGCCTGATGATGATGAGCTGGGATCTCCAGGCACATGAAGGGTAACATAAAATGTTGAGAAGCCACATCAGCCTCTCCCAAAAGGTCCTGCAGAGACCTGACTGCCCCGGTTAGTCCTGAAAGGAACAACACCACAGCCACACAAACAGTTTTTTGGAGGAATTCCAAGATGAGGCGAAGACCTCTGACTCTGGTCACTTCAGAGATGGAGCCAACCTGAGTTCTTAGGGCTGTGGAGGAGGGCTCCTCACTCACATTCCCATTTCAGGGACTCAGCAGCACCCACAGGGGCAGCTCTGGTGGCTGGGAATGCTCCCCTGCCAGGGGATGGAAGCAGGAGAGCTCAGAACACCAAGCAGCCCTGGGGCACTGCCAGGGGCTGTGCAAACCTGGACGAGTGGCTGGACAAGAAGTTCCCAGAAGAAAAGGACAAGTGGAAGCACAGTGTCCTGTGGGAATACTTCAGCTAACAAGTGTTTGCAAAGTACCAGGAATCCTGACAGCCCTTGACAGATGCTGTCAGAAACAGCACCAGGAGGGGACAAAAATCTCCTTAAAAAACATTTGTGAAACATTTCCTCTCTCTGCTCTGAGGTGTAGCACATCTCAACAGAGCTGTGGGGGTATCAGCCAGCCATAAAACATATCCAGTGCAGATGGACAGGGAACAGAACTTCCAGGGTTTTTTTTTGAAAAAAGTAACCCAGCAGCAAAACTTCCATCTGCTTTGTCTCTCCCCCCAATCCTGTGTACCTGACTTTTATGTATTTCTGAAGGAATTTTGATTTCCAAGAAGCTGCTTATTTTAAAAAATGCAATATGGGAACTTAAAATAGACACTTTATGATCAAACCTTTGTGTGATTTTCTCATCTTGGAATGCTTACCCTGTATTTGGAAATTGGTTTATTCACTGTCTCCACAGCGAGACAATCCCCAGGAAAACTAACACTACATTTACAATATTAATGGCCAAATTTCACACAATTCAAAGGAATGTGTTTTGGGGTTTTCCTAAAGCCTAAGGTTGAAATGGAAAACAGAATGGTCTGGGTTGGAAGGGACCTCAAAGCCCATCTCATTCCAACCCCTTGCCATGGGCAGGGACACCTTCCTCTAGCCCAGGCTGCTCAGAGCTCCTAAATAAACATTTCTAGTTATAATGATCATTTCCTGAGCTGAACCTGGCACCTGGGGAGGAGAAGCCACAGACAGAGAGGGCCTGGCTCACCTGTAGATGATGTTGAGCATGCTGTGCTCGCAGTCATTGGTGCTGTATACGCTCAGCTTGTCCAGCAGGTCCAGCAGATGTGTGGAGAAATTGCTGTCAAACTTGTTGATGGTGGCTTCAAAGCCAGATGTGAGGTGCAGGCTGTCAGCATGCTCTGCTAAAAGCTGCCAAGGCAAAGGCAGAGTGGCCCCATGTGTGTGCTGATCTGCACTTGCCAAGGGGCTGCAGTTATTCCCTCCATTCCCTAACCCACCCAACAACACTGCCAGCAAACTTCACTCTGGAATAAACCTTTCAAAGTCCTTGGTAGCTAAAAGCCCTGCGGTGCCCAGCCTGGGAGAAGCCCAGAGCAGATCCCAGCTGAGTTATCCACAGATAACATGCTGCCATTGCTCATTTTCAAGCAGGAGGAAAAGCCAGCAGGCAGAAAATGTGTGTTGCCTAAGAGAGGCTGTGACCTCTGGAGCTCTGTGACTGCAGTGCTGATGCACTGTGTGCCAGAGGGGCTTCCAGAGGGCCAGCAGGATCTGCTAGCTACAGAGCAAATCCCTGTGCATCCAGACAGAGAAATATGGACAAGACAGATCCCCCAGGTATGAAAGCCAAGGACTGCAAAGTGCCCTGCTCACACTCTGGGAATGGTGAAGTGCTGGCATTTCAGAAAGCCTGGATGTGGCCCTGCACAGCTGAAAACACAAGTGAAAACTCAAAAACCAGTGCAGGGACTGCAGTGGGAGAGACAGAGTCTTCAAAGCAGGCTTTGAGAACTCCAGCAGAGCTCCACACTGCCCACAATTCCACAAAGGTTGTGGTTTTGGGGCCAGAGGAGGTCTAGAAACCATGAAGGGCTACCTGCCAGTGGCCACCCTGGCCAGAGTGTCCCACCTTGTTGGTCAGCTTCTTCTTGGCAGCCTCCTCAGCACGCTCCTCCTCAGTGGGCGGGCCCAGCATGGTGCCGTGCTCCAGGGTGAGCCTCTCCATCTCATTGTCCAGCTTCATGCTCTGGGTGAACCTCTGGCAAGGGGACAGCGTTGGGGACACGGTTACAGCTCATTTCTTCCTTTGTGGCACAGCACAAGGTGCAGTTGTGCCCACCCCAACTCCCTGGAGAGCTAACTCTGAGTCTGAACTCAGCATGCTGGTCTGAGGTTGGAAATGGGGGTGTGGATTCTATCACCATGTGTCAGAGCTGGGGCAGTTCTCTGCTGTTCATTGGGCAGTTTGCTTTATCCCTCCCACAACCAACCCTCCCTCCAGGAGATCTCTGCTGTTCCTGGGCCATTAATTATTAATTATCTTCTGTTCATGGGCAATTAATTATTAATTATCTCCTGTCCATGGCCAGTGAGTGTCCCTGCATGGCTGATCCAATTCCATCATCCCAGGGGAGATGCTCCGCCCAGGGGAGGAGCCAAGCATTCCTACCTGGATCCAATCTGAGCTTTGGGACACCCCAGCAGCCTTTGCCCCCTGCACTCCCAGAGGAGCAGCTTTCTGCTGCCCTGCATTCCCAGAGGGAGCCCAGGCCCATCTCCAGCAGCCCTGGAGCTGCAGAGGAAAACTCCCCCCTTGTGCAGGATCCATGCTGCAGCAGAGCCACAGCTGGCACTGCAGGAGGGCTGGGCCCCCATGGGATGGGGCTGTGCCCCTGCCCTGGCACACAGGGGCAGGGCCTGCTCTCACTCTGGCTGGGTTGGGTTTTTTTGGTTTGTACGACTGTATTTATATTTTTAATTTTCCTATTAAAGAGCAGTTATTCCTGTTCCCATATCTTTGCCTAAGAGCCTCTTAATTTCAAAATTAGAATAATTGGGAGGGAGGGGGTTTACATTTTCCATTTGAAGTGAAGCTCCTGCCATCCTTAGCAGACACCTGTCTTTCAAACCAAGACAATGCTGGTACACAGATCTCCCTAAGCCCACTGCAAAGTGTGTTTTAGAAAAGCTGTGGGCTCCCTGATGCTGGAATGCACCCCTCACCTCACCCTCAAGAGAGATCTCTACAGAGCACTGCAACTTACACCTCAACAGAGGGAATGTGGTCCATATCAACCTGATCTCAACATGGAAAAAGGAGAATTTGTGGAGTAAGAAGCCACAGAAGCCACTTGGGAGAGGTGTGAGCTGTCAAACCCTAAAGCTGCTGACACAGGGAACAGAGACAAGTCCACGTGGGGCTGGCACAGCGACTGCCAGGGCTGGCAGTGGCACGGGGAGGCTGTACACACCTGCATGCAGTTGGTGAACATGACACACACAGACATCAGCTTGGAGAAGATCTTGAGCAGCTCTGGGTTGGTGAGCATGCAGTCCTTCAGGCAGTTGTCCAGGAAGCTGGTGTGGTGGCTCAGGACATCGTCAATGTTGGATGCCTGTGACAGGACAGCCCCACAATGACAAACCAAACCAGGGCTGCTGGGCTGCTCTGCCCCAAAGCTGCAGCCCAGCACCCTGCCTCTGACAGGGACCTCTCAGAGTGAGCAGCTCCTGGTGCAGCTCCCAGAAACACCCAGAGATGGAGACTGCATCTGCACTGCTGCCTTCAACAGCCCCTCACAGGCTTTAAACCTTTGATGTGTCACATCACTGCCCACAAATCACGCTGGCTTTGATCACCCAAGCCCTCCCCACGAAAGGATGGAGTTATCTGATTTATGAACTTGCATTTCCTTTCTTTTTAAAATCTGCTTGTCATGGTCACTCGCAGCTTCACAACCTCAGTAAAGTCAGTGAAAACAAGAGCAAATGGGAAAAACAAATCTTAATGACAAAAAATCTTAAATGTCAATAAACTTATCATCAAAACATACAGGCTATTCAGAAATATGTTTTAGGAGCCAATAAGGAACTGGGACATGCAGTGTTGGGAGGATTCTGTAAGATTTTTGCTCATCTCTGCTACTCCAACAGGCTGTTTCAGTCTTGAGTTTTAAATGAGAGATTAAAACTCCCTCTCACTCTGCACAGCGCTGAAACTCAGAACACAAATCAAGCTTAGGAAAGAACCATGGGACTCAAATTGCCACAGCATCCACACTGCTCCAGCAGGACCCATGCAGGAAACCTCTGCCACACTATGGGGATTTTGGAAGGAATTAGAGATGGGATTTCTGAGTTTTTAGATTATGTGGTTAATTTTTCTTATTTTCTATGGGTAGGAAGGGTGAGTTTGGCTCAAACTTTTTATTGTATAGTTTAGAAGGTTACAAGACCCCTAGTTACAAGACCTTTTAACCTTTTAAGGATTTATTGACCAATAAAACACTGCCAACAAGGATATTTATGTTTTTGACCCAACATCTTAAATATTTTGTCTTATGGACTCATGCTACAGTGTAAGCTTTCTAAGCCAATCATGTTATGACACACAAAGCCTACAGTACTGCATTCTAAACTTGTTTACCCTTGTAACTGCTTTTATTTTTTCTATATCTGAAACTCTAAAACTCTAAACTTTCTTCTTTTTAGCTTAACGTGTCTCTGCTTTAAACTGTAAATCCACATTCTCACTTCTAGCACCTAAGTTTGGAAGCCTTTTCCAAGATCTCAGATCAAATAATCAAATCCTGGGGTTTAATTCTATGCTTTAGTTTACAAGCCCAAAGTTCTGAGAATTCCTTGCATTTTGGATTCCAACACCACATCCCTTTAAGCTACTGCAGAACAAGGATAAATGCAGCTTTCTAATGCAATGAAGATGATGATGAAATTGCGTTGATGAAGATCCCAGCTACAATTTTAGGAAGAGAGCACCTCATCTTCAAGCAGAAATGCACAAGAGAGAAGTGTGACAAGTGAAAATGCACCATGAGGTACTACATGAGACCAGTGAGGATCATCCTTTTTCCCCTAAAAATACAAATTAAAAGAGAAAACAGGGACAGGATAACTTCAACAACAGCCTCCATGCAAAGTAAACTAAACTGAGTGATATATTTTGCAAACCTAAACTTGCAACAAAATTAAGAAATAAGTTCAATTCCCAGATGATCCAGGAGCTTGACATATGAACCCTTCTCATTCAGAAGTTCTTGCCAAGAACATGCAGAGACACTCACAATCCTAGACCTGCTCCCTCCTGTGAATTCTCCAGGAAACAAACATGACAGACCATCAAAATGTTGGCTAGCTGACCCCAAAAACCTCTTCAGGGCACTGGAAGAACTAAGGCAGGATCAGATGATGCTGAAGATCCACAAGAGCTGCCAAGAGATCTGATTGCAGGGGTGTTGGGTGGTTTGGTACCTCAGAGGAGTGTTTTGTGTTTTTCAGGGTGTAAGAGGAAAAAGATGGCACAACCCAGAAGTGTCTGATCACAGGGTGACTACCAGAGGGAATAATAATAATAACAATAATGGCTTTTTTAAACTAAATATTCCCTGCATGCCAATCCCTGGCAGTTTAATGGAAAGGAAAGCACAGGCTCTATTTCTAGGAGCACTGTAACTCAGCCAAGGAATCAGCTGGAGATGCCTGGACTGGTTTATGACCTTTGCACTCTGTGATCCTTTCTGCACTATGATCTTTTCTCCTGTGGATGGGAATGTTGAGCAGAACCTGCCTTTACATAACAGGGAGCAGAGTGAGACAGGAGGATGCAGCACAGGAAAGGGATGTATGACTAATCAAGCAGAAAGGTGGTGCAGAACAGCAGCACTCTGCAACGTGGCAGGAACAGCAGCTCCCAGATATTCAAATGCCTCCAACAAAATCAACAGGCAGCTGCAGCTGCTGAAATTAGGCCTCACATTTGTTAAGGCTTCCATTCCAACTTCACTCACCAGCTTCAGGTTCTTCTCCAGGATGTGCCATGTTGGCTCCATCACTTCAAACATCATGTAATACTGGATATTCTGCACAAAATTCAGCATCCGCTGCCGCAGTGTGAAAGCACCAGCAAACCTAGGGGAGAAATCACACCCACACAGCTCAGAGCTAGCAAATGCCACGGAGAACTAGCACCAGCCTTGCACAGCCAAGCACAGAGCTAAATATTTCTGTCCTAGCAAATGCCTTGCTGCACTGTGAGAGGGATTATAGCTCTGATCATTTTCCATGGCTTTCCATCAATTAGTAGAGTCAGAGTTTTGAACCTGTCATAGGCTTTAAATATTTGCTCATATAAAACTAAAATTTTGATATTAAATATTAAAGCAACTTTACAAACAACTATTGAGTGAAAGCTAAAATGTTACAAATTGATGTCTCTGAGCCTGTAAGACATTTTTAAGGATCTTTTTCAGCTCAGTATTGTCTGAGCTATGTCATGAGGTACCTAATTAGCAAGAAGGAGACCCAAAACTGGAAAAAACAACAAAAAAAAGCTGTACCACTTAGCTGAATGCAGGGAGAATTGTTTGGCTGTCTTATTGCTGATCCAAACATTGCACAGCTGCCTTTCCACGTGCTTGCAGTAGAACATGTGTCTGAAAAGCATCTGGTACCTTGTCAGTGCTTTCCTGGAAAGAAAGGAGAAGCCCATCCAGATTTTGAAGTCCTGCTCTGATTGACAGACCAAGCTGTGAAGGCTGAGGCTGCTCAGAGGTAAAGAGACTTTACACAATATGTTCCTCACGCCTTCAGACACACAACGATCTGCACTGAACCGAAGCAAGAGAGCCACATTTGCAACCCCCCCAAAGAATTCCTCTCCAAGGAGACCCTCCTCCATATTTCCTGCCAGTGGGTACATCACCAGCCTCCTTAATTCCCTCGAGCTCCAGGCAGGGGTCACTCACATGGGCTGGCAGGGAGGGCTCACACACTGTGTTTTTGTACCCACCATGCTAAGGCTGAGATGGTCACCCATCTAAAATTCGCCAGGATTTTAGAATTCACCCAAGAATTTAGCCAGATTTTCCAAAAAAAAGGGGAGGAAAAGTTGTAACCAAGCTCCAGGCAGCATTACCCCACCAGCAATGCACTGTCACAAGCAGATGGGGCTGCTTATTTATAGCTCTGGGACTGGATTCAGGTCTGTGCTCAGACACTTGGGCGTAGGTGTCTGCAGAGCTCCAGTCGATACAGTTCAGGAAACCTTACCAAAATCCTATTTTCACTTCCATAGCTACCACCAGAGCTAACACACTGTGTTGGGAAGGAAGAGACAAAATTCCAAAAGCGTCGTGTCGTTGGGAAAGTCTCACCGATTCAATGGAATTTTTGGAGGGGAAATTAAGGGAGGAGTTAATTGCTGGCATCCAGCAATTTGAAATCTGCCACTCTGCTCACTCAGTGCTGCTTGTCCCATTTGCTTGGGGCTCACAGCAGTGTTTCTCCAGGGATTCCATTTGGACCCTAACAGCTCAGTTAAATGCAAAATAGCCTGTTAGAGCAGCAACAGCCTGAATTCTTTGAGTCTGTAACCAGAGATAGCAGAAAGTGTGTTTTCTCCTGCTCTCCAGCTTTGAGGAATGTTTGATTCTTGCATGGAAAGCCTCTTGGGAGAGTACAAGGCTGTTTTTCCCTCAGTGGATTGATGCCTTACCTGTTTATGATGAGGGACAGAGGCCACTTCACGATGTAGTCAAAGGAAAAGGCCTCCAGGCCACTGAGGGTGAGCTCTGTGGGCTCTGCACTGATGATGGCTTTCTCCTGCTTTGTTTCTATGGCCAACACCCTCAGGAGCTGTGTGATGAGGTCATGGGGCATCAAGTCAATCTGTAAGGGAAGAGCAGAGAAAAAAATGAAGCCACAGGACACCCAGAGATGCTGTGGAACCACAGCAAAGTGCCCAAGGTCAGAGTCACTCTCCAGTTGTCACACCAACCAAGGAAGCAGCAGGTTCTCACAGGCACACAGATCTCCCAGGCCCTCTGCTCAAAGTCAATTTATCTTCTGCTTCCAGCCATTCTCACCTTTAAGTCATCCTTGAAGGGATCAGTGTTGGCTGTGCTCATTCTCAGGGCTAATTCCAGCAGAGCCTCCAGCCTCGTCGTTATGATGTCATCCACAGGCTTCTTCAGTTCCTCCTCTGTCAGATCCATGAAGTGAACAAAAAAGTCCCCTTGATCCATCAGGAAATAGTGTTTGATAGATCTGCTCAAGAAAATGAAGGGACAATTGATGACTTTTTCTTAAAGTTAATCCATATCAAACCTAAAGGAACAAATGCAATCAATTCAATGAGCCTGGGGGGGTTGATCACAAAATGTTTCTCTTTCTGGAGAGCACACAGCCATAAACAACCAGTTTGGAGACTAGTCTTTTATGGATGTTCCTCCCCCCTACCTCCTCAGTCAGGACACTTCTGTGCAGTCAGATCAGGGCTGCTGCTTTTGTTTTTTTGTCTAGAAAAATAAAAAAAACCCAAATTCCTAGGTGTGCTGGGTGCAGGCTCCTACTGCTGTCCTGAACAACTCCCAGATCTGCTCCAGCCAAGGGGCAGCTGCCAGTCCTCAACTCTGAGCAGAATCCTGCACTCCTCTCAATGAACAAATATCTGTGCTGCTTTTTAAAATCAGCAGACACACAAACTTTGATTTTCACCTGGCACCAGGGAGAGTTCCCTGTGGTGGGCACAGAGCTTGGAAGTAGTTCTGAGGTGAGCCTGAGGATTAACCAAGTGCCTGGCCAGAGATCACACATGGTAACTGCCGGCTTTGGAGCAAAAACAGGAGCACAGCCATAACACAGGGTGGCTCCACACTCCTGATCTGGGCTAGACAAAGCCCTGACCTAGTTTTGGCAACAGCCCTCTAAGGAAGTTGGACCAGAAACCCCCCAACATCTTTCCCACTCAACATTTCTATCATTTTAGACTTTTTTTTCCTCTTCAGGCAAAAAAACCTCAACTCTTATTTTTTAGGTCAACCTTTCTAAATGGAAATAGGAGAAAACCTTGGTAATATCCCAAGAGAACAGAGCTAACTTCAAAAATTTATGTCCTTTAGCAGAACCAATCTATTTATCATGCATTTAGTAAAATAAATCCAACCTTAGGTGAGCCACGAGCTCTTTCTCCTCCATCAGGAAGTCCAGAAGAACTTTGCTGGCATAGTTATATGCTTTTTCTATTTGTTCCACATAGGCTCTCTCCTTTAAAGTGTAGATGACCTCTTTGGCCACAGGGCAGGTGACATCTCGCCCACATTCCCTCACAACATTTAAATATTTCCCTGAAATGAAAAAGAAAGAATGTCCCATATTTATACCTGCTGTGCAGGGAAACTTCCACACCACTCCCTTCAAATGGAAGATGTGCTGAGAAATGTTTATACTATGTTGTGCTGAAAGTTGGAAAGGATTTAGGCACCTTTCAAAAGATGATACAGAATTTTAAAACAGGCACCTGGTATCACATTTAAGGAGATTTAGAAATGGTTTGGTTTCCCAGTTGTGACAAAACATCCGTGCAGGTGGCCTGAAACTCTTCTTTTGAAGGCACTTTTGGAGGGCTTTGTACAAGGATAAGAGGTTGAATGTTTAAATTAACACTCAGATAGTCAAACCTCAGCTGCCCAGCTCCCTCCAACCAGAAAACCTGCTCACAAAGCAGCAGTGAGACAGACAGCTCCCCTTGCTGCTGCGCTCCTGTGTTGTTTCATTTATAGGGTTTGGGGTTCTTTTTCAATCTGACTCTTCTATTGCTCTCAATTCAGCTGCACAACCCCATAGAGTGGAAGGTATGGTGATATTTCCTTTCTCTTCACACAAGACCAGCTGGTCTCAAGGTTCCTGTCACAGCAGAAGCACCTACCTGTGCTTAGGATTTTGTCAGCCATTTTCTGCAGGAAGGAGGGGATCTGCTGCTGGACAACAGTGTATCTCTGATCCCAGTACTTGTCATTATAGTCCTCCTGAATCTTCTCCTTCTGCAGCTCGTGCTCCTCCACCATGAACTCACTGAACAGTTAAAGCAGATGTTTAGGGGCAGGAAGTGGCACAATGAGGATTACTGGGTTTGACCTGCAAACTGGCAATGGGATCTATCAGAAATAAGGTCTCATGAGGACATATCCAATCAAGAACTGAAATTTGTCTGTTTGTGAAGCAAGAGGAAAAGCACTATGCAGTGTCTCTGATGATCTGCAATGAGAAACAGAATTTTACAGGGTTCATAAACCAAGGCTAAACATTATCTGTTTGTCAGTGCAGGGCTGAGGAAACTGGCCTTTGTCACCAGTACAAAGGCATTAATTTCAGATATTTTACCTTCAGCTTTGTCTCCACCTTAGGATTCTGAAAATGTGGGAAATAGAAATACTGCATAAACTACCAAATACAGCAAAATTATTCAAGTGACTCTACAAAAGCCAAAAAACTTCCAAGAGGGTTGTTTCAGGCCCCCAGGAGACACAGACTTGACAAAACAGATCAGTATTTCTGAAATTTTGCATTTAATTTCATTTTTTACTGCTCTTTACCTGTATGGATCATTAATGATGCCTCTATAAATCCACTTTTCCAGGATTTCAAAGTAAGGTACGCTGGCTGCCTTGGTCAAATACAGGCACAGCTCCTGTGCCTGGCTGTCCCCTGTGTAATTGAAAGTCTTGTCATGGAGCAAGCTCAGGGTTGATCCTCCCATACACTCACCCTTATCCACAGAAGTAGCTGCAATTAAAAACAAAACAAAACAAAACAAAACAAAACAAAACAAAACAAAACAAAACAAAACAAAACAAAACAAAACAAAACAACAATATAAGACATAAGCTGAAAAGTCCTGAAATAAAATCCCCAGATTGGACATGGCCCCCTGAGCTGCCTGTGTAGCTGTAAGCAAGGGGCTGGACTAGGAACTTCCAGGGATTGTACCCACATAGAGCTGGAGAGGAGTCTGGAAAGGAGCCGAGGAGAGGCAGCAGTGGTGGATACAGCTGATGGGAAGGGCAAGGGCTGTGAAGGTAAAAGGCCCTGAGGTGCCTCCTGACAGCTCCAAAGGCACATTCAGCCCTAGAAGCTGAGTGCTCTTCTCCAGAAGAAGTGCAGTGCCCTCACAAGTACAATTCCCCTGGGCTTTCTTCTTTAATAAAGCAGTGAGGGGAAACTGGCCTTTGTCACCAGTACAAAGGCATTAATTTCAGATATTTTACCTTCAGCTTTGTCTCCACCTTAGGATTCTGAAAATGTGGGAAATAGAAATACTGCATAAACTACCAAATACAGCAAAATTATTCAAGTGACTCTACAAAAGCCAAAAAACTTCCAAGAGGGTTGTTTCAGGCCCCCAGGAGACACAGACTTGACAAAACAGATCAGTATTTCTGAAATTTTGCATTTGATTTCATTTTTTACTGCTCTTTACCTGTATGGATCATTAATGATGCCTCTATAAATCCACTTTTCCAGGATTTCAAAGTAAGGCACGCTGGCTGCCTTGGTCAAATACAGGCACAGCTCCTGTGCCTGGCTGTCCCCTGTGTAATTGAAAGTCTTGTCATGGAGCAAGCTCAGGGTTGATCCTCCCATACACTCACCCTTATCCACAGAAGTAGCTGCAATTAAAAAAAACCAAAACAAAACAAACCAACAATATAAGACATAAGCTGAAAAGTCCTGAAATAAAATCTCCAGATTGGACACGGCCCCCTGAGCTGCCTGTGTAGCTCTAAGCAAGGGGCTGGACTAGGAACTTCCAGGGATTGTAACCACATAGAGCTGGAGAGGAGTCTGGAAAGGAGCCGAGGAGAGGCAGCAGTGGTGGATACAGCTGATGGGAAGGGCAAGGGCTGTGAAGGCAAAAGGCCCTGAGGTGCCTCCTGACAGCTCCAAAGGCACATTCAGCCCTAGAAGCTGAGTGCTCTTCTCCAGAAGAAGTGCAGTGCCCTCACAAGCACAATTCCCCTGGGCTTTCTTCTTTAATAAAGCAGGAAATCCAAATGAGACATGCCCTGCCTGCTTGGCTACCCTGCAGCTCTCACAACCTGTAAGGATTGTATTTTGGAAGTTTACCCAAGTGAAGCCAAAATCTCCAGGGTCCTCATTGTGGGCTGGATGTAAAACCACAGCTTCTGCAGGGACAGAAGGCCCTGCCTCTGAAGATGCTCCAGCTGGGTAATTAATATCATGTATTCCTTGATTAGAGTCCTCATGGCTGCAGCCAGAGCATGATTTACCTGTCCATACTCAAAGGAGGACTTCTCCTCTATAAACCTGTAAAAAGCAAAATGAAAACTCTGTCAGGCAATGCAATTTGTGTGATTTTCAGGAAGTTCTGCCTCCAGGACACTGTGCAGGCACACCAGTCCCTCTCCCTTATTTCCCATCCCACACCTCCTAGAAGGGAAAGCTGTGAGAAGGTGTTTCCTCTCCAGCCACAAGGGAACTAGATCCATTTGTAAAAGCACTGTGGAGAAAGTGGAACCAGCACACAAAGGTTCTCTCAGTCCTGGATGCCCAGAGAGGAGCAAAAAGCAGGAAATGTGGAGAATTTCATAGCAGAGGGGGAAGAGAAGCCAGAATAGGCAGATACACCATAACTGCATTTTATCTGAAATTACCAAGGCCAAGACTGGAAAGAACAAAGCTGTGTGAATGAAAAAGTGAACTGGCAGCACAGACAAAAAACCCAGCAAAGCTAAAACTGACCCAAATAAATTGTCACTCATTTTATACCCCTGTAGCTGGAATGAAGCATGGAATTCAACACCTGCACAATGCCAGATTCTCTATTCTCACAGGAGATCCCCTGACAAAAACCAGCTCAGTACCTGGTGACAGCAGAGTAACTGGCTGCCACAGGAAGAATCCTGGTCACCAGCTCCTTGATGGACAAGTCCAGGTTTGGATCAAGTGAGAAGGCTCTGTTCTGCCTGCCCACCAGGGCCTGTGCTGTGATGTACCTTCCATCCACACCAATCAGCACGTACAGCAAGTCCTCCACAATCACGGATTCCTGGGAGGCCAGTGGCAAAGTGCCTGTTCCCAAAGAGGAGACAAAAAATGACAAAATGTGCCATCATCCACCTGTTTCAGCCTTGCACTTTGCTTTCCTGGAGAACAGAATCCTTTGCTCATTCCTACCCAAATCCAGCAGGCAGAAGAGAACAGCAGCCACAGCTCCTGCTGCTGATCCTCCCACCCAAAAGTGCCCAGTTACTTCCCACACCAACAACTTCCCCAACCTCCTTGCCACCAAAATATTCAAATACCCAGAAAACAGCCCAAAGAAAAGAAGTGCCAAGAATATGAACAGCATTTCTTTATGAGAACAAAACACTACAAATTCATGCAATTTTCCCTGTGTTTCACATACCTATTGGTACTGTTGTGTCAGTGCTTAGACTGGTGCCAATTAAGAAATCCCCAATTAGTGCAGGTCTCTCATATACCCAAGATGGAAATACTGGAATGGGCTGACCAGAATTCTTCTTGTTCTGCTTATCCCGGAGGATTTTTCGTGTAAGCTCAAGAGGCTGTTGGAGAAAGAGAGAGAGGAAAAGAAAGGAAAAAAACAGGAGACTTTCAGAAGTCCAAGAAATGTTTAATTTCAAGGAGAAATTGACTGCAAACCAATTGATGGACTTGAGAACAGAAAGCAGAGTAGCTGGTATTTCAGTAGCATGGTGGAGGGTTTAATTTCCCAGTGCCACCTAGTCTATTTGCCCCACCGCTGCAAAAAATGCGTATTTTTAAATATATTTGACCTTTTTATGTGGAGGTACATCAAATAATGCCTTTCTGCATCTGTCCCCACTGGCTTGGGTGCTGGGGCACACCCAGGGAAGCACAAAGGGGACATGCACAAGCAGCAGGCAGTGGTTGCTGGTTTGGAGAGAGCACCACACGAAAGCAGCAAACTCCTTCCAGAAGCACCAGCATCCTGTTCCAGGGGCACTGAACACCTCTGAACTCAATGCCAAATGCAACCCAGACAAATCCACCCACAGAGAGCTGGGAAATGATGGAGTTTTTTGCTCTGAGTGGGAGTTGGCGAAGGAAGTGAGCTCTTGAAGACTGAAAGACTCTCCACCCCCAGCTCTGACACTAAAATAAATGGAGTGCAAGATCAATCATCAGCTGGGGAAGCTTGTGAGATGCACAACCCACGTGAACATTTGGAGCCCCAAGTGCACAAACCCAGGGCTGGTGAAGGCCATTGCAGAAACTCCACAGATGTGTTTGTGTGTGTGAGAAAAGGGATATGCACAGGCTCATTTTACTTTCTTATTTACATCATGTGTGGGTGATCTGCTGAAAGGACCTCTATTTCCTCTGCTCCCCTAACAGAACTGGGACTTTCATGTGGAGAAATAGGAAGCATCAAGCAAGGTGCCAGCAATTCAAAGGATGGCTAAACCCATTAAACTGCAAATCTCAGTTGGTTGTATGAACATGTTCTGCTTGGGAGAAGGACAGCCACCAGTAGGTCTTCCCAAATGGCAGGCAGGAAAAATTTCTTCACCGAGAGAGTGGTTAATCATTGGAACAAGCTCCCCAGGGAAATGGTGGTGTCAGCACCTCTGGAAATGCTCAAAACACAAGCAGAAATGGCAGCTGGGGACATGGTTTAGTGGGCATGGTGATATTCAATCCAGGGTTGGACTTGATGACTCTGATTCTATTCTGTAACAAGAGGCACTATATTTATTCTATATGTTTATTCTATAACAAGGGCACTGCTGTTGCAGTTCAACCAGCTCTAGTGTGACTTTGTTAACTGGCAGAAGTCAAAAAAGTCAACATTTTGGCTATAAAGGACACATCCACCTGAAAGGGAACACCTAACTTTGCCCACCTCCATGAATCCTGGACCAAAACTGATCCAAGCAGTCACTCCAATCCCTGCATCATCCCTCTGTCAGTGCCAAGCAATCCCAGGGCAGATGGCACAGCACTTGTGGCACTGGTGACAAAGCACATGCCTCAGGGGCATGAATCACCTTCTCTCTGCAACTTGAAATTCAGGTCACTGTCACTACAGGCTTCAACAACAGCCTGGAGAAAGCTCCCAGGGCTGAGAACACGGCCCTCAGGTGGCACCCCAACACCCCTGGCACAGGGTGGCAGCTTGCCACTGCCATGCTTGGGAACCTGCAGCTGACATCTTGAGCAGTGGCAGTGCCAACATCCGCGGAGGGGGATGAAGGGTTCATCTCTGAGCTCCATAAACACCTCCAGCTCCATCTGTGACCCTCACAGACAGAACATCTGGGTCACAGGCTGAGCAGACCCAACACTCCCAAGGAATGTCCTTCTGTCCCAGCCCTTACTGACCCAACAGGCTTGAGCACCAGCCCATCAGGGCCTTTTAACACAGTTGCAGCTCTTTAAGTCTGAAGGGACTGCAAATGGAGCAGCAGGGAAGCACAAATCTTGGCTTGTGATGGCATTTCAATCCCTCTGGCTGTGAACTGCACATCCCAGGGAACGGCACTTCCAAGTCTTTCCTCTTTTAGCAAGTTCACACATAAACCCTGGTAAGAAGATCAGTTATATCACTGGAAATTAATCTTCCCTTCATGATCTAAATCACCCACTTGACTCAGATTGTCTGTGAAGGATCGGGATGAGTCAGGCCCAGTGTCTGTGCAGTATTTCAGTGGATGTGGGACAAGGTTGGTCTCACCACTGCTGACACGGTGAAGGGTTGGACCCTTTGTTTAGGATTTGAGTTCTCCTCCACCATCACATTCATGTAGAGCCCTTCAAGCCCAGACACCCAAAGCATGGGACATGGAATGTCCATCCCTCTTGCCATTGAGGGCCTGAAGTGATCTGAGGCTCGTCCCGTTAGATTTTGCTGACGGACATGAGAAGGCACCTATGGACCTCTGAGAATCTTTTCCTCTTTTCCCTCTGTCAAAAGAACTCTCCACACACTTTTGCCCTTTTGCAGCCAAAATATCTTTATCTTGACAAATCAGTTTTTCACCATATTTTCCCCTCCCTGTCTTGTTTGGCAGGTCAAGCTACCACATTGCAGTTTTTTATACAAATAATGACAGGAAACAGAATTTGGGATTTAAGTAATAAACAGCCCTTTTGCTCTCTGACCTCACAACCTCCTGCTAATGAAATGTTTAACTGTTTGCTAAGCCTGGTTTTCCTCTTCCTTTCTGTCTTTTCCAAGCCCTGGCCTTGGACACTTCCAGGGGTGGAGCACCCACAGCTGCTCTGGGCAGGCTGTGCCAGGCTCCTCACAGAGAAGAATTTAACTGTGAATTTTACCTTAGAATAACCTCAAGGAATGTAACCTTAACTGACTGGAATAGAAAAAAGCCACTTTCACAAGGAACAGCACCAAGATTTAATACGGTCTGACTACCAGAAGGGAAGATTTTGTGCCCAGAGCTTGGGAAGGAAGGGTTTTGTACCTGCTGTGCACTGGAGCTGGCCGTGACACTGCCCAGCTGCTTGCGCAGCTCCTCCAGCTCCTGCAGAGACATCTTGGACGTGGAAGAGGGGATGGAAAAATTCGTGCTGCTGCTGCTGGTGGCTGCATTTGCTGCCAGTTCTGCCCTTTCTTTTGCATTTTGTTGCAGGTAGTGGAGTGTCTGTACATAGACAAACAAAGAAAAGGTTTTGTGAATGCTGGGCAGCACAGTGGAAAGCAAGAAACACGTGAGCATGTACTGAATCTAACCATAGAGCTAGCTCTGTCCCAGTTTTCCATACCTTGGTGGATTTTATCAAGAGGAGCAGAGCTCTCAGTAGGGCTTTAATAACTCAGTGAAAGTTAGAACTGGTTATTTGTTGATTTCTACAGATTTCACTGAACTCTACCATAAAGCAAACATTGCATTGTTGCTACTCCTCAACATCCAGTTCTAAAGGAGGAACCAACCTCTTTGTCTTCGGTGAGTTTGGACAGCAGATAAACTAAAGAATCCAGATGTCTTGTGTTTTTAGACTTCAGCTCATCATACTTCTTTAAAAAATCTTCAGGAGTTCGAGAAAACTCTGCTATTTTCACCTGTAAAACACCACATTAACATTAAATGGAGTTACAATTAAAATGGAATTAGAACAAACAAGCAGCCTCAGCTCAGCAAGATGCCAAGTTTCAGACAGAGCTGGAGACTTCCTGGCACTTAGAGCTTGACTGGTAGATTGCTTTTAAAAATGAAAACAAAAAGATGTCTTATAGCCACAAAAGCTATATGAGTTACAGAGCTATAAAAGTATATGAGTCTGGTCATGAATGCCAGGCTTTAATCTCTAATATTTGGGTGACATTCAGAAGAAAAAAGTCATGTTTTAGTCATATAATTGCATTTTATACAATTTTCATTTCCTCATGTATAGTAGAAGAGCAACCCCAATGTAGGGAATAATGTGCTCTGATTCCCTGATTTCAGAAAGCTGAACAAATGCTTTATTAAGTTATACTATATTACATTAATACTATACTAAAGAATAGTATAGTATTATTAGTATATTATTAGTATACTATACTAAAAGAGATACTAAAGAAAAAACCTTTGACTGTCTGAGACAGTCAGGACACAGCTTTGACCCAACTGGCCAAGGAATCAAAACAACCTCCTCTGTGTCTAATTAACAAACCACTCTGGGTAAACAATCTCCATAACGCATTCCACATGTGCAACAACAGGAGCAGTGAATAGAAGTAAGAATTGTTTTCTCTTCTTCTCGGAGCTTCTCCCAGGAAAAATCCTGGGAGAGAGAATGAATTCTGAACAGAATCTCTGTTCAGAGAATGTGAATACCAAAATCATGGGATCAAGGAAAGGTTTAGGGTGGGAAGGGAACTTCAAGGTGATCTTGTTCCATGGGCAGAGACACCTTCCACTATCCCAGGTGGCTCCAAACCCTGTCCAGTGGGAAGGGAAGGGAAGGGAAGGGAAGGGAAGGGAAGGGAAGGGAAGGGAAGGGAAGGGAAGGGAAGGGAAGGGAAGGGAAGGGAAGGGAAGGGAAGGGAAGGGAAGTTCAAGGTGATCTTGTTCCATGGGCAGAGACACTTTCCACTACCCCAGGTGGCTCCAAGCCCCGTCCAACCTGACCTTGGGCACTTCCAAGGATCCAGGGCCAGCCACAGCTTCTCAGGGAACAACTCCCTTCCAGCATCCCACAAAACAACCTCCTTCTTTGAACTTTCCCACACCCCAGTCCTACCATTCCTCCTGTCCCTCAACCATTCCACCTTTTCCCGCCCAGAACTGCCACCCCGGATCCGGCCAGCCCAACTTTTTCCCGTTTTCCCCGATGGGCACCAAGAGGACGAGCCGTTATTCCCAGCAGAAGGTGGCAGGACCTTGGCGCTGTGGGCAGAGACGTTGGTGGTGACGTAGGGCGTGCGGTTCTTCTGCAGCAGCTCGATGTAGACCTCGGCGCCCTCGCCGCCGTGCACGCGCAGCAGGCTCAGCAGCTCGTTCACGTCGTGGTGGATGCGGAACTCGCTCATGCTCCCAGCTCCTGGCACCAGCCCTGGGGACACAGGAACCAGGGGTTATCACACTGCTTCAGGGAAAACAGCCCTGCCAGGGAAAACAGCCCCAGCAGGGAAAACAGCCCCAGCAGGGAGATGCTTCTGGAATGTGGAGATGTTTGGCCGGGACAAAGGAGGAGGAAGCAAACCAAGCAGGGTTTGAGTATGGTTTGGTTGGAAGGGACTCAAAGTCTGTCTCATTCTGATGTCTCAGGTTTTAGCTTTTATATTTTTCAGTCTGTGCTGCTTTAGTTTGTACCTCTGAGCTTCACACTAAGGGATGGTGAGCTCTGTGCACAGGGCAGGGAGACAAAACAACTCCTGCTCCAGCTGGGGACCAAGGACAAATGATCCAAACCTCAGCCCAAGAGCACAAAGAGAGAAAAACAAGCAGGATGGGACTGCATGGGCTAAAGCTGGAATTGGACAATTAACTCCAAGATGCAAATGGAGCAGAACTTATCAAAGTGACAGACCCCATGACCGCGTGTCCATTTTTGTGCCCATTTTGGTTCACCTTGGGTGCAGCCCTGGCTGGGCTCTTGTGCTGCCCAAGGTGGATTCATGGAGGAGATCCTTTTCATAAATCCCTGCTTTATTCTTTAGCTCTGTTCTAGCTCAGCCTTCTCAAGGCATCTGTTCCACCTCCACTGTCCCAGGCTGCTCCAAGCCCCCTCCAACCCAGCCTTGGACACTTCCAGGGATCCAGGGCAGCCACAGCTGCAGCTGAGACAGCTCCAGCCAGGAAGTCTAAGCCTGGGGGAGAATCTTAAGCCAGGGTTGGCAGCAGAGGGTTTTTCCTCTCAGAAGGAATGCTGGAAGCACTGCTTGGTGTCCTGACAGGCTGACACTGCTGCTGCTTCTGAAATCACCACAAAGCAGCTTTCCCCGACTTTAGGCATCTTCCTATTCCACCGCCCACCTTACTAACTTCACTCAAACGCTGCAGAATGCTTAAATAATAACTTAAATACCAACACAGAACCCTGAGATGAGCTCAGCGGGTCAGAGCCTGGTGCCAAAAACACCCAGGTTGTGGGGTCAGTCCTGGAATGGGCCATTCACTTAAGAGCTGGACTTGATGATCCTTGTGGGTCCCTTCCAGCTCAGAACATCCTGTGATTCTGTAAATCAAAATTGAGACCCTGAGTCAGGAATGATGGAAATAAATAAAGAGGCTCATGTGACACCCTGCACAGATTGTATCAAGCAGATACAATCCAGATCCACGTATCAAGCACAGGGACACACTTTTGTTTTGCCAAGATCGTGGAATCACTTAGGCTGGAAGGGATCCCTGTGTGAAAAACGCCAATCACTTGTTTTTCAAATTTTAGAAGTTTAATAGTAATAAAATGGTTATAAAAATAGCAATACAATTAGAGTAATAATAATTTGGAGAATTTGAATTAGGACAATATGAGCCAATAAAGACAAAGAGTTGCAGACAGTCCGGGTACCTTTTCTGGGCATCACGAGCCCAAAAAAGGCCCCACATTAACAGAGGATTAACCCTTAAAAGCAACAGCCTGTTGCACATTCCTACACCTCATCCATGATGCATAAATTCCATTCAAACACAGGATTCTGTCTGGGCAGTGTCAGCTTCTTCCTCTGAATCCTAACAGCACCTTCAAGGCAGGAAGAAGTTTGTTTCTTCTGATAAGAGGGCAATAATTTCTTTCTCTCTGAAAGCTTTAGGCGTCCTGTGGCTGCTATCTCAGTGCGAGTCCTTTCTTTAGAAAAAAGTATCCTACATAGCATAGTTTCTATTTTAACATTTTTATAACCTAAAATTATATTTACCACGCTACTTAAGAGAATTATTACAGCATTACTTTCTAACACAACACATATAATATTCATTTGAATATTTCCGAAAAGCCAAGCATAAAATACGTGCATTTTTCACACCTGCAAGCCTTGGTCCCACTCTCCACTGACTCACATTAGAACAGGCTGCTGCAGCCTAAGCTTAAATCTCTTTAAAGGCCCGGGTTTCCCACAACCTGGGGCAGTGATCCTGCAGGAATTTCCAGATGAAGTGGGTCAGGGCTGCAGGGAATGAGGAGGAGCTGCGGGAGCTGGGCTGGCTCGGCTGAGGGCCTGAGGGGGCACCGCACACGGGAACAGCCAGCGGGGGGATCGCCATCGCCGGGATAACCCAACGGGCCCGGGCAGCACCTCAGCTGCACCCCATCCCACCCTCCATACCCTGCTCTACCCTATCCTACTCTACCTACTAATTAAATTTAATTTCATTTCTATTCATCCCATCCCTACCTGCCCGCCCGGAAGTGCCGCCGCTGGCGCCGGGAAGCGCGCCCCGCGCATGCGCGGTGGGCAGCGCGGTAACCTTGGCAGCACGCCCCGGCGCATGCGCACTCCTTTCCCCCGTTCCCGCCATGCTGCCGCTGCCGCCGCGCCTCCGCCTCCTCCTCCGTGAGGGGCTCCCGCCGCTCCCTCAGGAGCCCCCATCCCCGCCTGTCCCCCGCCCCGCGCCGCCCTTCACCTTCACCCCCCGCCGCCTCCAGCTCGGCCCGCAGCACCCGCTGCTGGAGGTGAGGCGGGGCCGTGAGGGGGCGGCTGGCAGCGCGGAGCAGAAGGGTTCGCGCTGTGCTCCGAGCCCTGCCCGCCCCACAGCGCCGCTCTCTGCTCCTCTCTAGGATGGGGACGTGCACAGGCACCTCTACCTGCAGGGCGTCCTCACCAGCCTCGAGGAGGTGGCCGAGAGGCCCAAGTAAGTGAGGCGGGCTCGGAGTCCGCCCGTCATGGCGTCAAGGAATGGTTTGGGCTGGAAGGGTCCTTAAAGATCATCTCATTCCTCCCCCGTCTGCCATGGGCAGGGACACCTTCTGCTCCAGGCCCCGTCCAGCCTGGCCTTGGGCACTTCCAGGGATCCAGGGGCACCCACAGCATCCCCGGGCTGCTGCAGCTGGTGCCTGGGCTGCTTCCAAGCAGGAAGGCCAAGCCTGTGGGAGAATCCTGGTCTTGCTTTCGTGTTTAAAAGCCAGGAAGTACTTTGAGTGTTGTGCGAGGTTCACCTTTGGATGCCTCTTAATAAAGCACTGGCCTAGGAGGACTGTGCTGGATGACTGAGCTGTCATCCACAACTGCAACTTTTAGCCCAGACAGCTAATTTATTAATTAATGGCTTGTTTGTTCTTCAACAGTAGCATGATCTAGATGATCCTGGAGCCATAATGGTTAATAAGTTTCCAATGGCAAATAAGTTTCCATCTGCCAGTGCCATCATGATCTTTGTTCATTGCACCTGGCATTTAATATGAAGTATTAGTCACAAAAAAAATGCCACAAGTGTTGTGGCTGCAGGTGTGGGCCTAGTGGAAGGTGTTCCTGCCCATGGCAAGGGGCTAGAATCAGATGAGCTTTGTGGTCCAATACAACCCAAGCCATCCTGGGATTCTCTGATAAAGTCATTTAGAGGGGACGTTTGCAGCTGAAAAGAAGGCTCTAATTTAGCTGAAAGCCCTGATTTCCCTGCAGGGTGTCCGAGTTCAGCTGCCACATCTCCGGGTGCAGCCAGGTGTTTGACACGCTGGAGGGCTACGAGCACCACTACAACACCCTGCACAGGAACGTCTGCTCCTTCTGCAAGCGCTCCTTTCCCTCTGGGAACCTCCTGGATATCCACATCCTGGAGTGGCACGACTCCCTCTTCCATATACTGGCTGAGAAGCAAAATATGGTGAGCTGCCATGCCCAGCCCTTGCCTCGTGGTTGGTGTGTGGTTGTTTTTTTTTTCCAGTTATGTGTTTTTTTTCCTATCTCTTCCCTGCCTTGCAGTACCAGTGTCTGGTGGAAGGCTGCACGGAGAAGTTCAGGAGCAGCAAGGACAGGAAGGATCACTTGGTGACTGTGCACCTGTATCCTGCTGACTTTCGGTTTGACAGGCCCAAGAAGGTGAAAAGGTAACTGCAGAACTTTCCTCCTGGCCTGCAAGGAAGGTGTGAGGGAACTGGGATTGTCCAGCTCTGAGGTGACCTCACTGTGGCCTGAGGGAGCTGCAGGAAACATGGAGAGAGACTCTTCACAAGGGATAGGGTGCCAGGAAAACAGGGAATGGCTTCCCATTCCCAGAGGGCAGGGAGAGAAGGGATATTGGGAAGGAATCTATCCCAGATGGAGTCGTTTCCTCATGAAGTACCTTTGATTTCCTTGGCTCTGGGCTCCCATGGCAGCTCCTGAGCCAGGATGTAAAACTTTGTCTCTGCAGTGGCTCCAAGCACACAAACTCTCCCATGGAGCAGGGCACCAGCGTGCCCATGGATATGAGCGTGGAGATGGCAGAGCAATTCCAAGGGAATCCCATGGAAACAGGGCCTGAGGAGAGCATGGACATCTCTCAGCCTGCAGCCAGCCCCGGCCCCTCTCTGCCAGAGAAGAGGCTCTACAAATCCAGGTCAGTACTTTGGCCTCAGGGCAAAAGGGGCTGGGACCACGCCATCTTATCAGCCCTTTGCAGCATGGCTTGGGCTGCTCCTGTGCTGAAGGTAAAGCAGGCAGGAATTCCACGTGTGCTTCCAAAGGCATTTCTGACAGAAGGAGGTGTAAGGGAGAGCAGGACGTGGGTATGCTGTGAGGGCTGTGTTTGTCTGCCCAGCTGATCTCTTCCCAAGGAACTGCAGGATGCTGCTTCTGCTCTCCTGCTCCTCATTCTCAACCACTGCAGGAATCCCAAAAGCGCTTCCAAAGCCATTTTTGAAAGGAGGTGTAAGGAAGAGCAGGCTGTGAGGGCTGTGTTTGTCTGCCCAGCTGATCTCTTCCCAAAGTATTGCAGGATGCTGCTTCTGCTCTCCTGCTCCTCACTCTCAACCACTGCAGCTGCCCAGGCGTTACATTTGGTAACACACCTTGTTGTGAAGAGGCCTCCAGGACAGGAATGTGCAGAGTACACAGGAAATCCAACCAGTATTTCACCCATTCTTTAAATTATTTGGTGATTTACATGTCCTGCTCCTCCCATACCTTGCTCTTCCCACTCTGGGAGCTTGAAACGTCCCACAGAGCATTAAGCACCCCAGTGAGGCTGTGAGGGCTGGATCCTCACATGGATTAAAGCCAAGCCTGTCTCCCTTTCCAGGATCCCATCCACAATTTGCTTTGGACAAGGTGCCACCCGAGGATTTAAAGGACCACGGAAAAAAGTCTGAAGGTCAGTGCAGCAGATTTGTGCAAGATGAGCAGGCATGGAGCCGGTGCCACCAGGGATATTTCCAGTTCCCACTCTGGAATAAACCAGCCAAACCAATTAAAGCTCTGCCAGCATTTGGGCACGTGTTCCTGGTGTCACACAGAACTGGCGCCACCCGACTGAGTTAAGAATCCTCAAGATTTGAGGAAGAGGAACCCAGAATGTGTGGTGAGGTGTTAAGGAAACTGTCCTGCAGCTGAGGCTGCACAGGATTTTATTTTTTCCCTCTTGGGGGTAAAAAAAATGGATTCAAGAAGTTACAAGATGATCACATGACTGGATGGAAACTGGAATAACTGAGAAGAGAAAATGGGGGAAAAAACCCCATTGGTCCTCAGTTCTGACTTCCTCCATCTCGCTGAAGTCTCCTCTGCACCCCAGCACCTGCTCTGAAAGGTCTGTCTGGGCCAGGAGAAGCATTTTCACAGGGAGTTAAAATAAAGTGACTTCCAAGCAGGTGAATAAATAAAAGGAATTTGTACAAAATTGCTTCATAGTGAGTACAAGTGCTGTTTTGAAGCCCAGGCAGAGTCAGACCTGTGGGATGAACCTCCCTCCCTTAGCTGCAAATGCTGCCAAAGTCAGGTTGGGATGGAGGTTGTTTCCCCTCTTGCCTTTCCCTTCCTTTGTAATCTTATCCTCCTGGAAAAAAACTGGAAACACAGGTCTTGGGCTCCTGGTGAATCCTGACACTCAGAAATTGTGCATAAGGGGGAAAAAGAGGTTTCTGGAACAATGTTTATCCAAGAAGCTTAGGATCTATAATTGCAATTTTTTTCCCTTCCCCTCTCATGAGGAATAGAAGATCAAAGGGGGCTTTGAAAAATCCTTGCAAATGGGAGCAGGGAATGATGTTTACGGAGATGTAGGGAGATTTCCCAGTGAGTTTTAAAAGCTTTGCTCTGTTTAAAACTCATCCAGCTTGTCCAGCCCTAATCCCTGCTCCGTTGTTTGTCTGCCCAGCTGATCTCTTCCCAAGGAACTGCAGGATGCTGCTTCTGCTCTCCTGCTCCTCATTCTCAACCACTGCAGGAATCCCAAAAGCGCCCAAAGCCATTTTTTTTGAAGGAGGTGTAAGGAAGAGCAGGCTGTGAGGGCTGTGTTTGTCTGCCCAGCTGATCTCTTCCCAAAGTATTGCAGGATGCTGCTTCTGCTCTCCTGCTCCTCACTCTCAACCACTGCAGCTGCCCAGGCGTTACATTTGGTAACACACCTTGTTGTGAAGAGGCCTCCAGGACAGGAATGTGCAGAGTACACAGGAAATCCAACCAGTATTTCACCCATTCTTTAAATTATTTGGTGATTTACATGTCCTGCTCCTCCCATACCTTGCTCTTCCCACTCTGGGAGCTTGAAACGTCCCACAGAGCATTAAGCACCCCAGTGAGGCTGTGAGGGCTGGATCCTCACATGGATTAAAGCCAAGCCTGTCTCCCTTTCCAGGATCCCATCCACAATTTGCTTTGGACAAGGTGCCACCCGAGGATTTAAAGGACCACGGAAAAAAGTCTGAAGGTCAGTGCAGCAGATTTGTGCAAGATGAGCAGGCATGGAGCCAGTGCCACCAGGGATATTTCCAGTTCCCACTCTGGAATAAACCAGCCAAACCAATTAAAGCTCTGCCAGCATTTGGGCACATGTTCCTGGTGTCACACAGAACTGGCGCCACCCGACTGAGTTAAGAATCCTCAAGATTTGAGGAAGAGGAACCCAGTGTGGTGAGGTGTTAAGGAAACTGTCCTGCAGCTGAGGCTGCACAGGATTTTATTTTTTCCCTCTTGGGGGTAAAAAAAATGGATTCAAGAAGTTACAAGATGATCACATGACTGGATGGAAACTGGAATAACTGAGAAGAGAAAATGGGGGAAAAAACCCCATTGGTCCTCAGTTCTGACTTCCTCCATCTCGCTGAAGTCTCCTCTGCACCCCAGCACCTGCTCTGAAAGGTCTGTCTGGGCCAGGAGAAGCATTTTCACAGGGAGTTAAAATAAAGTGACTTCCAAGCAGGTGAATAAATAAAAGGAATTTGTACAAAATTGCTTCATAGTGAGTACAAGTGCTGTTTTGAAGCCCAGGCAGAGTCAGACCTGTGGGATGAACCTCCCTCCCTTTGCTGCAAATGCTGCCAAAGTCAGGTTGGGATGGAGGTTGTTTCCCCTCTTGCCTTTCCCTTCCTTTGTAATCTTATCCTCCTGGAAAAAACTGGAAACACAGGTCTTGGGCTCCTGGTGAATCCTGACACTCAGAAATTGTGCATAAAGGGGAAAAAAAGAGGTTTCTGGAACAATGTTTATCCAAGAAGCTTAGGATCTATAATTGCAATTTTTTTCCCTTCCCCCTCTCTGCGAGGAATAGAAGATCAAAGGGGCTTTGAAAAATCCTTGCAAATGGGAGCAGGGAATGATGTTTACGGAGATGTAGGAGATTTCCCAGTGAGTTTTAAAAAGCTTTGCTCTGTTTAAACTCATCCAGCTTGTCCAGCCCTAATCCCTGCTCCGTGGGCTCTGCAGAGGGCTGTCTCCAGCAGGCAAACCCTGCAGCCACACAGCTGCCCAGGGACATGGCAGCAGGGACCAAAGATCACTTCCAACACTAAAGCCCTGAAGGAGGCTCTTTCCCCACACTGGGATATCTGGGAATGGGAAGCAGGCCTTGGCATGTGAATGGTACAAAGGTCAGGTAGCAGCCCAGCCTCCTCTTCCTCACTGTGTTCAGGAGTTCTGGCCTTGGAATTCCTTTTTCCTAGGCTCCCTGAGAGCCTGTCCTTGCTGCTGGGAAACAAATTGAAGTTAGTGATTGTCTTCCTAGGCCAGCAGCTTTTCCCAGAGTCCAACAAAGTATTTCTCAGGTGGCCAGTGGCTGTCTAAAATCCTTATTTCAAGCCAAAACTTGAATTTCCCATCTCTCCAGAGATCGTGTACTGGCAGGAGGACACGGACCTGTCTGGAGAGCCCAGGGGTGCACGGGGTGCCATGTCCCTGAGCAGCAGTGCCTGGATCCACCAGGGGCGGGAGGGACACGGGATGGGCGGCAGCGGGACCTGGATCCACCCAGGGACAGGAGGGACACGGGATGGGCGGCAGCGAGACCTGGATCCACCCAGGGACAGGAGGGACACGGGATGGGCGGCACAGGGACCTGGATCTACCCGGGGCCGGAAGGACACGGGATGGGCGGGAGCGGGACCTGGATCCACCCAGGGACAGGAGGGACACGGGATGGGCGGCAGCAGCACCTGGAGCCACCCGGGGACAGGAGGGACACGGGATGGGCGGGAGCGAGACCTGGATCCACCCAGTGCCAGCAGGCTGCCACGGGGCGGGCAAAGTGCGAGGCAGGTGTGACAAAAGGCAGCCACGGCCAGGTAGGTCTCTGCCAGCTCGGTGGGCACGGGGGGTGCTGGAAGGAGCTGTGGCCACGGGAACAAGGTGTGTCACAGCTTGTGCCACCACTCTCTGCCATCCCTCTCTTCTCCACTCGAGGACCATGGGGCTCCGCAGTGTGACCATCCTGCTGGGCATGGCCCTGCTCCTGCTGGCACCTGGCAGCACCCAGGTGAGCCCTGCCTCACCTGCCCTCCCGCTGTCCCCTCTGCTGAGGGGACCCACGTGTGACCCGTGTCCCCCTCGGGACCCCCTTGTCTCTCTCCCCACAGGCTCTGAGCAGCTCCCGGTGGAAGGACCTGGCCACAGTGCAGGATTTGGCTAAGGAAAGGTAAGAGGGCTCACATCTGGCTTGCCAAAACCAATAATGGGAAAGTTTCAGGAGGGAATAAATTGTTGCTTTGTGCCCCCCAAAATTAAGGGAGTCTCAGCTCCATCTCCCTTCCTTCCCGAATCATGCAAACTCCGTGAGCATCCAGCTGGTTTCTCTATTTCTTTTGTGAAACAAATATTTAAGTTTGCACCCTGAGATCCTAACTGGTGCTTCCTGACGTGTGGGCAACCTCACCAGGGTCCCTGCACTCCACTGGGGTGGGATTCTCCTGGGACAGGGGGTATTTGGCAACCTCTCCTGATGATTTTGTTCCCCTCTTCCAGCATCCTAGGCATAGGAGCACCAGAGGAGGGTGAACCAGGTATAAAGGTCTTCTCCAGCAGTGCCTGGGCTCAGAGGGTCCCACCCCAAGTCCAGGCAAGGCCAGAAGAGGATGGCGACCACCTGTACCAGCCCCAAGACGATGCCAGGGAGGCCAGTGCCCATGTGCCATTCTGGATGCCAGTCCCAGAGGTGCAGAATGGCCCGGAGGAGGATCGTGATCACCTGTACCACCCCCAGGATAATGCCAGGGAGGTCAATGCCCGTGTCTCATTCCGGATGCCAGCCCCAAAGGTGCAGAATGGCCCAGAGGAGGATCTTGACTACATCCACCATGGCTGAGTGGAGATGTGCCCGGGCTGTGAAATGAGGGGTGGGAGCTGTCCCTGGGATTTCCTGGAGAAATTTGTCCCTTCCTATCGAACCTTGAGCCTCACCAATAAACCCATCCCCTCTCCACATCCTGGTGGGCTCCTCATTACTGCCAGAAACCTGCTGCTAATTGCAGGGCCTCCAAACCTGCAGGAACTCCCTCAGGAGGAGGGAGGCAGGGCGAGGATGATGCCCTGGGACAGGAGACTCAGCCCATCATCCCACCTTCTGTTCAGCCCAGGTGAGGCTGAGGCAAACTCAGCACATTGGTTGTGCCCCAGAAGGTGCCCCAGGCTGGGGAACACCCAGACCGATGCTCCACGAGGCTGCTCTTGCCCAGCCCATCGTGGAGAGCAGTGAGGGAGCGCGGCGGGTGCTCAGTTGAACCCCAACATTTCCCAGCTCAGGCAAGACCTCGCAGCAAGGATGCCCCATCTCCCAGCAGCACCTAGAAAACCCTTTAATAGCGAAGGCCGAGGTGGTCCCCGCTGCTGGCTGTCACCCCAAGCATGGCTCGCCGACGGGTCCCGGTCCCCTGTGCGGGGTAAGGCGGGGGTGGGCGGGCTGCAGGAGGCCGTGGGGACCTGCACCACCCCAGGGACCTGCAGCTGCTGGGCTCAGTTGTCGGTGAACTTGGCCTTGCGCTTCTCCACGAATGCCGTCATCCCCTCCTCGCGGTCACTCTGGGACAAGCAGAGAGGTGAGGTGACAGTGAGGCTCGGGGGGGCTGCAGCGACCCTGTTATCCCTCGTGCCACGAGGGATGCCTGTTATCCCTCATCCCCCTACTCACGGTGGCAAAGGTGGCGTAGAAGAGGCGCTTCTCTGTCCTGTTCCCCTCTGTCAGCGTCGTTTCGAAGGCTGAAAGCAAGGGAGAAGTTGGGGAGACCCCTCTGCCTGGCCCTGCGGCCTCCCTCAAGGGGTTCCCAGTCAGCCCCCAGCCCCTACCAGCATTGACTGACTCCTTTGCCATGGCAGCCACCAACTTGGAGTTCCTGGCGATCTTCTCAGCGCAGGCAATGGCTGCGTCCAGCAGCTTGTCCACAGGGTAGACCTTGCTGACCAGACCTAGGACGGGCAGTGGGAAGTGGGGGGATGGCTCTCTGCCAGACCCCTGCAGTGCCAGGGCTGTCCCACAGCCCTACCTGCCTCCTTTGCCTCCTGTGCTGAAATCTGGTCCCCAGTGAGCACCATCTCCATTGCCAGCGACTTCCCCACTGCCCTGGTCAGCCTCTGCGTGCCGCCAGCACCTGGGGCATCGATGGAAGGGAGAGGTTCGGAGAGGGCCACCTGGGTGTCCCCTACCCCAGCTGGGATGGAAGCCCCTGGCAGGTGCCTGCTGCTCACCTGGGATGGTTCCCAGCAGGATTTCGGGTTGCCCAAACTGCGCCTTCTCCCCGGCGTAGATGATGTCGCACATCATGGCCAGCTCACAGCCGCCTCCCAGCTGGCATGGGGGAGGCACAGATGGGTCAGGGGGTGCCAGGGTGGGGACAGGAGGTGCAGGGAGGTGTGGGGGGCACTCACGGCGTAGCCATTGACGGCAGCAATGATCGGTTTGCGGACCATGGCGACCTTGTCCCAGCCAGCCAGGAAGCCACCGCTGTAGCACTGCTGGAAGGTTTTTTTCTGCATCTCCTTGATGTCTGCGCCAGCTGCAAAGGGAAGTGCAGTGGGACTCCAATCCCCTCCAAAACTCTGGGGTGAGCAGAGGCCACGGTCCTACCTGCGAATGCTTTCTGGCTGCCGGTGAGGATGATGGCTCCCACGTTCGGGTCGCTCTCCATGGCCTCCAGGGCCCGCGCCAGCTCCGCCATCAGTCCCTCGCAGAGCGCATTGAGCGCCTGCGGCCGGTTCAGCTGGATCAGCCCCACATTCTTCAGTGCCCCCGTCTTCTGCACCAGCAGGTACCGGAATGCAGCCCCTGCCCGCCACACCAGCACTGCCCAGTTACCCACCGGCTGCCGGGCACCGGGCGGGCCCCCGGCCGCACCCCGCCAACCGTCACTCCAGGCTATTTAAAGGCGACCTTGATAGCAGCGGTCACCGGCAGCCGGCGGGACGGGCTCGGAGGAGCCCCCAGTACCACCCTAGCCCGGGGAGATGAAGCCCCGTGACCACCCTGTGCTGGGACGGAGTGCACGGTCCAGCGGCTCCGGCGCTGGGCCGCAGTGCCGGTGCCCTGGTATGCAGTGCCGCTGCCCATACATGGCGCAAGGCCCCGGTGCCCGGTGATGGGCTCTGGAGCGCAGCTCCGGAACC
Organism: Emberiza elegans; assembly: GCA_024865655.1. NCBI lineage: Eukaryota > Metazoa > Chordata > Aves > Passeriformes > Fringillidae > Emberiza > Emberiza elegans. The sequence continues at coordinate 32,931,240 of JALJVW010000241.1, read as the reverse complement.
ACGTGCAACTCGCTGCGCACGGACCCGGTGCCGGGGCCGTACCTTGCGCTGGGTCCCGGTGCCCGGTGCTGTGGTCCCGGTGCACAGCCCAGGGACTCGGTGCCCGGCGCTGGGACCGCACATGGAGTAGGGACGGGGTGTCCGGTGCCGTGGCCTGGTGCGCAGCCCAGGGACCACGAGCAGATCGATGGGCACATGCCCGGCCGGGGCTGCGACCGTGCCCGGTGCAGGGACCCGGTGCCCGGCGCTGAGCACAGGGCTGGGCCAAGCCCACCCCCCCGCGGTGCCCCCCCGGTGTCCCGGTGCTCACCGGCGCTGCAGCCCCGTTCCCCGCAGGGGGCGCGGAGCGGCGGCGGGAGGCGCGCTCGGGGCAGCGCAGTGGCGGCGGCGGCAGCGGGCCGCAGGAGCGCCCGCAGAGCGGCGGCCATGGCGGAGCGCGGAGCGAGCCCCGCCCCTCCCGCCGCCGCCCATTGGTGCAGCCGGCCCCGCCCCGCCAGGCGCCGTTCCCATTGGCCGAGGCGGGGCGGGGGGCGGGGCCGGGCCCCCCGGACCGTGTGAGGGGTGCGGGGCCGCCCCGAGCGGGGGTCCGGCCGTGCTGCCCCGCGGGGCTCGGCGGGCCGGGGCGGTGGCGTGTGCGGGGTTTAGAGGCGGGGAACGGGGAGGGAAGGGGAAAGGGTGAGGAGGGGGATTCCCCCGCCGCCCCCCGCGCGGGGAGTGGGGGGGAGTGCGGGGGGCGCGGCGGGAGCGCGGCAGCGGGAGCGCGGCCAGGGAGGAGTGGAGAGGAGCGGAACGAGCCGGCGGCATCCCCGGGTCCGGTGAGCCCCGCGGGTGGGGAGGGAAGGGAGAGGGTGTGAGTGCGCCCTGCGGCGGGGTGTGTGCGAAGCCGGGGAAACGCGTGGGTGCGAGCGTGTGCGGGACCGTCATCCCCACGGCTGTGCGAAGCATCACCCGCAGGGTTCTGCGGAGCGCGTGTGTGCGGGAGCATCACTACCGGGGCGTGCGGCAGCGTGCGTGTGCGGGAGCATCACCACCGGGGCGAGCGGGATCGTGCGTGTGCGGGAGCATCTCCACAGGGGCGTGCAGGAGCGTGCGTGTGCGGGAGCATCATCCGCAGGGGTGGGGGGAGCGCGTTTATGCAACGCGGGGTGGTGCGTGTGCCGTGACACACGCGTGCGCGGCCGCGGCACTCGCGCAAGCGGGACGCGGCGGTGCGCGATCCGCGGCCCCGGCCGGGCGCGGCTGAGCGGCGGGGCTCTCCCTCCCTGCAGCAGGTGCGGGATGCGGCGGAGCGCGGCGGCGTGCTGGGCGCTGGTGCTGCTGGCCGCCACCTTCTGCGACACGGTGGCCGGCAAGGGTGGGCGCGGCGGTGCCCGCGGGGCGGCCCGCGGCGCGGCGCGGGGGCGGCCCGCAGCCGGCCGAGGGCGGCCGTGCCCGGTACGGCTCCGCCGGGGCGGCCCTGCGCGTGGCGGGGGCGGCGGCGGCGGGAGCGGCGGCCGGCGTGGCGGCGGGGGCGGCCCTGCGCCGGGCCCGGCTGTCCGGAGAGCTGCAAGCGGGAGACGGCGTCGAGTACCGCGACGGCAACTGGACGGCGGCCGCCAGCGCCTGGACCTCCGCCGCGCCGGCCGCCGGGAGCCCGCCGAGCCGGGCGCTGCCCTGGCTCTGCCCGCTGGCCGCCCTCCTCCGCCGCTGATGGATTTCGGGGGACCTGACTGTGCCCGGTGCACCCAGGACACCGCGAGGACCGGCCGCCCCCCAGGGGGCTGAGCCCCACGCCCCGGGCGAGCAGCGGCTCCCGGGGATACGGCCACCGACCGCCGGCGGGGCAGGACCCCCGCGGAAGACCCTCCACCACCACCCTCCACACCGAGCCAAACCCCGCCGGCTCGGGCACCCCTCGGCACCGCGCCCCTGTCCGTGGCCCCCGCCGTGTCTGGAGGCCGAGGAGGCGGCAATAAAATTGGGCGAAAGCAGGTGTGGCTGGATGCGGGGCGAGGGGCGGGACCCTGGGATGGCCAGAGCTCGGCCCCTGCCCACACAGGCTTTATTTCGGGATGGAGGCTCCAAAACAGGCCAAACCCAGCGAGGAAACAGCTCCCTGGCGAGGAAACCGCTCCCTGGCAGCTTCCAGGTGCCAGCCGGAGGCACCAGCCCTGCCCCAGGCTCTCCATGGGAGCATCACAACAGCGACACCACAGGGCATCCCGCCCCTCTTGCCCAAAACCGGGGACAGCCCTGGCAGAGCCGCTTCAATCACACCCCATGGCTCCCTGCTGAGGTGTCCCCAGCTCCAAGGGGCACCAGGGTGTCCCCAGTCCCCACGGCTGCCGGCAGTGCCTGTCCAGTGACAGGTCTCAGTCCAGTGTCACCCTGCCCAGGCGTCCTGCTCGGAAGTCCCGCAGGAACTCGTAGGCAGCAGCTGGGTAGTTGAGCATCATCATGTTGACATTCCCTGGAGGTGGCAGTGGATACAGGAGTGTCAGCGCAGCCTGGAGCTGCCCTGGGGTCCCCAAAACTCCCAAGCACCCCGGATCACCCACCTGTGCCTGTGAGCACCTTCACCTTCTGCGTGCGGCCCTGGCTGAGGGCCACGTGCTTGAGCAGGGGCTCGATGTGGTCGCAGGGCTGGCCCAGCCCGTAGTGCTGCACGTACCTGCCAGAGGACATGGCTCACACCCCCAAAACTCCCCGGGCAGGGCATCTCCATCACCCATGGTGATCTCCATCACCCTCCGTGCACCCTTCCCTGCTGGCTCACCTGAACTGCTGCTGCTTGTTCAGCGTGTACAGCAGGTAGTCGGCCATGACGTCCTCCCCCACCAGGTGATCACGAATGGCTCCTGGAAAAGAGGGTCGAGCCCCAGCTTCCCTCAGCCCTGCCTAGCCCTGGCCAGCCCTCCTTCCTCCCCCTCACACGCAGAGGGTGTGAGCAGCAATGTGACCCCAGCCTCACCACACAGCACCAGCTTCATGCCCGTCTCCACATCCCCCAGCCGGGGGGGCAGCACGCCGGGGGTGTCCACCAGGTACATCAGGGGCTTCTCACACACCTGGCACGGGGCAGGCAGGGCTGGTAATTAGCACCACATGGCTAACGAGTGAGGCACCGAGCTTGAGTTAAGCTCTTGCTGCAAAGGGGGCCTGAGCAGCCCTCCAAGAGCAGCTTGGAGTGAGCCTGGAGCTCTCCTGGATGCAGGCACGGTACCTGGATCCTGGACAGCACTGCCTTGGTGATCCCTGGCTCTCCCCCCACGGCAGTGGCTTTGCCTGGGGGCACAGACACAGTCAGGGACATGGTGGCACTGTGCCCAGCTGCCCCCCGAGCCCTGGCACCGTGCAAAAATACCCTTCTTGAGGTGCAGCCTCCTTAGGGAGTTGATGAGCGAGGACTTGCCCGCGTTGGGCACGCCGATCACCAGGATGTTGTGCTCGGAGCTCTGCCAGCCAGGGAGACACGGGCAAGGAGCAGCTGGTTACCAACCACCCCCTGCAGCAACAGGGAAACATCCCAGGGTTTGCCGTGCCAGGCTCTTCTGGCACATGTGGGAGCAGCCTCATCCCTTGGCTGGAGGGAGGGTGACCCTCTCTCTGCTCTGCACTGGGGCAGCCTCACCTCCTGCCCTGGGGGCAGTTTGGGGGCACCACAACATGAAAGAGATGTAAAGCTGCCAGGAGTGGCCAAAGGAGGGACACAAGGATGGGGAAGGGTCTGGAGGACTACTCAAGGGCTGGCTGAGGTAATTTGGTTTGTTCAGCTGGAGCAGGGCACACTGAGGTCAGACCTCACCAAGGGCTGCAGCTCCTCCCCAGGGCAGCTCCCATCTCTGCTCTCTGGGACAGGGATAGGACCAGGGGATGGCTGGGGCTGTGCCAGGGGAGGTTCAGGTTGGATTTCAGGGCAAGGTTCTTCCCCCAGAGGATGCTGGGCACTGCCCAGGCTGTCCAGGGAATGGGCACAGCCCTGAGGCTGCCAGAGCTCCAGGAGAGCCTGGACACTGCTCCAGGGATGCCCAGGGTGGGACTGTTGGGGTGTCTGTGCAGGGCCAGGAGCTGGCCTGGATGGTCTTTGTGGGTCCCTTCCAACCCAGGATGTTCTGTGCTCCCAGAGCATGTGCCTCACCTCGGCCCTGTGGTAGCGTGGGCCATCGGCCACCAGCTTGGCAACCATGGGGACAACCTGCAGAGGGACAGAGACAGGGCTGGAAGGGGAGCAGCCAGCTGGAGCACCGAGGGCTCTCCCTGAGGCCGGGAGCTCACTAGGGAGCAGGGCTGGGCTGCTGCCCCATTACCTTCTTGACACTGACATCCCGCTGGCAGTCAGTGAAGACTACGTGCGAGCATCCCTGCTGCCTGAGCTGCTCCAAAACCTCCTGCAGGGGACGGGAGGAGGCACTGCTGTCACCCGCCTGTGACACCGCCGCTGCCCCCGCCCGGCCCTGCCCCGGCGCTCACCGGCTGCCGCCGGGGATCAGCCAGATCCATCTTGTTCAGCACCAGGACGTGAGGGCGGATGCCCAGCGCCTCCTGCAGCGCGGGGTTCCGGCCCGACAGCGGGATGTGGCTGCGCTAAGGACAGTGACCGCAAGAGCGTAGCGGGACGGGGACGGAGAGGAGGCGGAGAGGGGCAAGGGTGGTGTGGAGGGACAAGGGGCAGGGTTCTCCGGCAGCTGTGCAGGATATTCGAGCGTCGTGCACCTCCACGAGGCAGTCGGCGCGGCGCAGCGCCAGGCGCATCTGCCGCAGGCCTGCAGCGTACAGCACAGCGCGGGGTGAGCGCTCGGCGGGGAGGCTGAGGAGCTCGACCCGCCGCGCTGCCGCCCCTCACCTTTGGCCATGTGCCGCGGGAACCACGAAGCCACATCGCGGCCGCCGAACTCGAAGCGCTCCCGGAACGCTCCCGGCGCCGTCCCCGCCGCCCTCAGCGCTGCCCATACCCGCATGGCGCCGGCGCGTCACTTCCGCCGCGACCGGAAACCGCCTCAGTGACAGCCATGGCGGAGCCGCCGCCGCCGCCGCCACCGCGGCCTCAGGGGGGTCCGGCCGCACCTCCCGGCGGCACGGGGAGCGCCGGGGCCCGCGGGGGGCACGGCGCACCCCCCGCAGGCCCCGGTGTGCCCCCCGCGGGCCCCGGTGTGCCCCCGCCACTCCCCATGCCGCCGTGCCTGAGCCTCAGCCCCTCGCCCACCCGCCCCGGAGGCTCCCCCGCGGCCAGGCCCGACGCAGGACCCGCTGGACGATCCCCGCTACACCATCTCCAGCACCAACTGGTATTGAACCAACAGCGCCCCGCGGAGCCAGCCCCGCCGCACCCACCCCGCCACCGGGAGGGAAGAAGCCGCCGGCGCGGAGCTTTCTCAATAAAGGAGAGCGAAGGGCAAAGCACCGCGGTTTATTTTGCCGCCTCAGGCCTGAGGCGCGGGGACGGGCGCCTGGAAGAGCTGGTCGAGCCGCTCGGCCTCTCGCCACCCCGACAGCAGCGCCCCGTGGGTGGTGGAGTAGAAGGTGCGGTGCGTGGCCTCGCCGGCGAAGAGGAGCTGCAGGGGCTGCAGGGAGGCGGGGGGTGAGCGCAGGGGCCGCGGGCTGGGCTGGAACAGCCTCGCCCCCCGCGCTCCGGCACCCCGCGGGGGCACCGCCGCTTTACAAACCCAGAACGGGCACTGCCCCTTCCTTAGGAGGCTGGGAAGGGTTGGGAGGAGCCGCCTGCACGCGACTTTTGTGGGAATGCCCCCTCCCTCCCCCGTGGAGCCCAGCTGGTGACCCGAGCACTGGCGACCCCCGCAGAGGGTCAGCAGTGCCGCCTCCCTGGGCTCCTGTCCCCACCACCGTCTGTCTGTCTGTCCCCGCCGCACCCCCGGGGGCTGAGTCCTCACCCGGGGGTCCGGGGATCCTCTGGCAGGGGCTGTGCGAGCACATCGATGTCGTCCCCCGAGCTGCCCACGGCCACGTAGCTGTAGGAGCCGCGCGTGTAGGGAGCGCTGTGCCAGCGGGAGCGGAGCACGCTCCTGGGCGCGGGCAGGTCCGGATTCCCTGCGGACGGGGCTCGGGGATAGGATCGGGACATTCCCCCGGGGCAGCGGGCAGGGCGGGAGGGGCGGGCACCTGTCATCGTGCGCAGGACGCGGGTCATGGCGCTGAGCACCTCGGCGTCGCTCAGCGTCTCCATGTACTCCGACTCCTTCCCCGCGATGAAGCCGCACAGGACGTGCCCGTGCCTGGGGCGGCAAGGCGGGGCTGAAAGCTGCTGCCCCCTCCCCGCGCCCACCATTGCCCGGATGCCCAAAATCCCCCGTCACCTACTGCTCTGGCGGCTGCAGCACCACGAATCCGATGAGCTTCTTGAACCAGTTGGCCTCCAGGTCAGCGTCGGGCTCCTCCAGGGGCGACTCGTCCTCCCACACCACTTCTAGGAGCTGCTGCTCGGGCTCCCAGAAAGGCTTCTCGAACTCCAGGAAGATCTTGTTGTTGGTGCCGAAGCCCAGGTTGCGAATGGCCTGTGCTTTCCGCTCGGGAAGGGGGGGCTGGAAAAATTCCTGGTGCCGTTCCTTGAGGAAACCTGCAGCCACAAGTTCGGGCAGGCAACGGGGCAGCTCTCAGCTGGGCTCCTAAATGGTGTCTGAGATGCTCTGACCTCCCAAACCCCTTTCCAGCCTCTTCCCAGCGGGAGAGGGGAGGCTGGGAAGGGGTTTAGGCAATCCCTGCCCTCTGCTCGCTCGCCCATCTGGTCGGAGGGCGAGGGCAGGGCAAGGGAAGGTGTTGGTGTCCTCACCCAGCGGCACAGTGACGATGACGTGGTCGGCAAGGAAGACATCTCCATCCTCGCACTCCACCCGCACGGGGAAAACCCTGCCGCCACCGTCGCCTTCCTCACGGAAGGAGCCTTGCCAGTGGATGGTCCTCACGGCCTTGTTGAGCAGCACGGTGCCCTCGGGCAGATCCGAGAGCAGGCGCTCGGCCAAGCTGCTGTAGCCGCTGTGGGAGGAGTCAGCGCTGGGGACGGGGCGGCCCCCGGGTGGCTCCTCCGCGTCCCGCCGCGGAGCCAGCCCCGCGCTTACCCTGGGAAGGTGCAGTCCAGGCCGGGCAGCGACACGTACTCCCCGAAGGGCTCCAGCCCCACCAGGTCCATGCTGTGCGTCCCGCTGATGCAGCACTCCAGCTTGAGGCAGGCGGCGAGCACGGCCAGCTGCAGCCGCCGCGCATCCTCCTGGCCCCCCGCCATGGTGGGCACCGTCCGGGCGATCTCCGCCCGCACGTACTGCCCCACGCTGGGCCACGGCGGCTCCTTGGAGCCCTGGAAAGCGCGGGTGGAGGCCAGCAGGGCGTAGAAGAGGTCCCGGGCTTCGCGCACTGCCTTGGGATTCAGCACCTTGCCCGAGCTGCCGTAGGTGACGGACGGCAGCGGGGGGTGGCCCCCCGCCTCCACCTGCTGGTTCTCCTCCCGGGCGGCCTCCGGGCCCAGCAGGCCGTACCGGGAGGCCAGGCAGAACACGGGATTTCCCGGCGAGGGGCCGTGGATCCAGTGTGCCCCCATCTCCGCCAGCCCCGACGCTGCCGGGAGGGAGGGAGGGAGGGAGAGCGGGTCACGCCGAGCCGTGCCCGGGGAGGAGCGCTCGGGGCGCAGCGGGACCCCCGCTCCCCGAAACGGCCCCCGCTGCCCCCCGAGAGCGGCTTCCGTTCGGTCCCCGCGTGCTCACGGGACCGGCCACCCCCGCCACGTGTCCGGCCCACGCCGGACCGCCCCCACGGGCCGGGGTCAGGTGCGGCAGCTCCCGCATCCCGGTACCGCCGCCCCCCGCCCCGGCCCGGGCCCGCCCCCCGGTGCCGCCCACCCCCGGTTCCCGGAGCCTGCCCCGGCCTCGCCGCCCGTACCGAAGGGGCGGGTGCAGACGCGGCCGCCAACGCGGGCCGCCGCCTCCAGCAGGCGGAGGGAGCCGTGTCCGCGGAGTCGCTGGGCCGCCCCCAGCCCCGCCAGCCCCGCGCCCACCGCCACAACCCGGGGCCCGATGCCCTCCATGGCCGCCCGCGCCGGCCGGTACCGCCCTCCGCCGCCGCCGGCACCGCCCGCCGCCAACGGCACCGCCCCTGGAGCGGCCCGAGCCCCGGCACGGAGGGAAGGAGGAAGGAAGGGATGGAGGGAGGCATGGATGGGGTCCCGGTGCGGTGATGAACCGGCTGCCTGCACCCATGGAGGGCAGGGGGAGGCCGGGGTGGGAGAAGGGACCCTCCTGGAATAGGGGCAGCCCTGGGACCACTTCCCCACCGTCCCCTCTCCCCATTCTGCTCCCGCTCATCCACCTCATACGGTGGCGGGCCAGCTTGGCAAGGTGGAGGAGCAGTGGATGCCCATCGGCCAAGGGCCAGTCCCAGCACTCCCGCCCACCCGTGATTCCCAAACCTTCGTGGATACAATAAAACTCTGCTCCCAAGGCTGTCTGGTGGGGTTTTTTTTTTGCCAGCAAGAGTTCCTGCCCCCTGCCCAGGGGTCGGGTAGGGTACTGGATGGGACCTTTGGAGAGCCTATGGTGCCACCCAGCTCTACCAGCTGGCCCTGTGTCCCTGCTGCCAGAAAATATTCACATGCAAGGAAGAGCTGGGGGTGTCAAGGCTCCTGAAATCCCCACTGAGTATTTATTTAGGAGGGATTTTCCCCACCTCCGGGTTTGCAGCACGCAGCAGGGTGGGACAGGCTGGGGACATCAGCCTGGCAGCAGCTGCCTGGGGGGATGGCAGCCCTGTAGCCCAGCCCAGGGCATTTGGGATCACCAGCTCCCAGAGGTGAGGGATGATCATTCCCGGTATCTTGGTGCTGAGCCAAGCAGCCATTCCCAGGGACCTTTGGCCACTGAGTCCCTGCCCAAATAATGCAGGCAGCTGCCTGCCTTGGCCCAGATGGAGACCTTCCACTTCCTGGGGACTTGTCTCGGGGAAAAAGGATTCTCCAAATCCAACCTGAACCCCCTGGGCTGCAATGTGGGGCCAGAGCCTTGTTGCCTCATGCATCCCCTGCATTGCTTTGTGTGCTGCGGCTGGGGGGCTGCTCTCAGCCTGTGCCCCCACAGCCAGACCCAACAGGCCCAGCTCCTCACAGGCTGGCTGCTCTAATCCACAACCACTGTGGGGTCATGGCAGGGTCCCCATGTGTGTCCCTGGCTCAGCACCATCGTGTTGGGGCTCTTCCAGCAGGGCTGGTGGCTCCTGCCTGCTCTGGTGCCTCGGCTGACCCTGGTGCTGCCCTCCCAGCACGGTGCCAGCGGAGCTCCCAAGCAAGGAGGAGAGACCCAGCAACCAAGGGATGCGTGGAAAGCACCATCACCACAAGCGTGTCAGGCCAGCAGGAAGGAGGGGACAGCAGGCAGTGTCCCAGCCCCTCCTCGGGCTGTCCCAGCTGAGGGACAGGGGCCAGGCCACCGGGAGCCGCCGCTCTACCGGGACTCCTCCATCAGCCTCAGGATGCTGCTGTGGGGCCCGGGGCGTCAGGCCCCAGACAAAGTCCCAGTGGTTCCAGTCGGGGATGTGGGTGTAGGTGACGAGGTGGCTGATGCGGGGCAGCAGCTGCAGCACGTCCCTCCAGTCAGCTGCCCAGTCCTGCCCTCCCGACCACACCGCCGTGGGCACCGGCATCTCCTCCAGGCGGTACAAGGGCGGGGTGTCCTGGGGGACACGGGGGGCCCTCAGGTGTCAGGGAAGCCACTCTGTCCCTGCAGCACCCTGGAGAGACCCCCAGCAGCTCCAGCTGCCAGCACGGCCACAGCAGCTCCTACCTGGTGGTACCTGGCGCGGTTCTCGCTGCCGTAGTCAAAGGCTTTGAATTCTCCGGATTTTATCACCTGGGGAGAGAGGCGGGATCTGCTGGGAGAGGATGGATCTGCTGTGGGAGGATGGATCTGCTGTGGGAGGATGGACCTGGTGTGAGTGAGAGGATGGATGTGCTGTGAGAGGATGGATCTGTGAGAGAATGGATCTGCTGTGGGAGGATGGATCTGCTGCGGGAGGATGGATCTGCTGTGAGAGGATGGATTTGCTGTGAGAGGATGGATCTGCTATGGGAGGATGGATCTGCTGTGGGAGGATGGATCTGCTGCGGGAGGATGGATCTGCTGTGAGAGGATGGATCTGCTATGGGAGGATGGATCTGCTGTGAGAGGATGGATCTGCTGTGGGAGGATGGATTTGCTGTGAGAGGATGGATCTGCTGTGGAAAGATGGATCTGCTGTGGAGGATGGATCTGCTGTGGAGGATGGATCTGCTGTGGAAGGATGGATCTGCTGTGGGAGGATGGATCTGCTGCGGGAGGATGGATCTGCTGTGGGAGGATGGATCTGCTGTGGGAGGATGGACCTGGTGTGAGTGAGAGGATGGATCTGCTGCGGGAGGATGGAGCTGCTGTGGGAGGATGGATCTGCTGAGAGAGGATGGATCTGCTGGGAGAGGATGGATCTGCTGTGGGAGGATGGATCCGATGCCCTCCATGGCCGCCCGCGCCGGCCGGTACCGCCCTCCGCCGCCGCCGGCACCGCCCGCCGCCAACGGCACCGCCCCTGGAGCGGCCCGAGCCCCGGCACGGAGGGAAGGAGGAAGGAAGGGATGGAGGGAGGCATGGATGGGGTCCCGGTGCGGTGATGAACCTGCTGCCTGCACCCATGGAGGGCAGGGGGAGGCCGGGGTGGGAGAAGGGACCCTCCTGGAATAGGGGCAGCCCTGGGACCACTTCCCTACCCTCCTCCTCTCCCCATTCTGCTCCCGCTCATCCACCTCATACGGTGGCGGGCCAGCTTGGCAAGGTGGAGGAGCAGTGGATGCCCATCGGCCAAGGGCCAGTCCCAGCACTCCCGCCCACCCGTGATTCCCAAACCTTCATGGATACAATAAAACTCTGCTCCCAAGGCTGTCTGGTGGGGTTTTTTTTTGCCAGCAAGAGTTCCTGCCCCCTGCCCAGGGGTGGGGTAGGGTACTGGATGTACTGGGATACTCCCAGTTGGGACCTTTGGAGAGCCTATGGTGCCACCCCGCTCTACCAGCTGGCCATGTGTCCCTGCTGACAGAAAATACTCACATGCAAGGAAGAGCTGGGGGTGTCAAGGCTCCTGAAATCCCCACTGAGTATTTATTTAGGGGGGATTTTCCCCACCTCCGGGTTTGCAGCACGCAGCAGGGTGGGACAGGCTGGGGACATCAGCCTGGCAGCAGCTGCCTGGGAGGATGGCAGCCCTGTAGCCCAGCCCAGGGCATTTGGGATCACCAGCTCCCAGGGATGAGGGATGATCATTCCCAGTATCTTGGTGCTGAGCCAAGCAGCCATTCCCGGGGACCTTTGGCCACTGAGTCCCTGCCCAAATAATGCAGGCAGCTGCCTGGCTTGGCCCAGATGGAGACCTTCCACTTCCTGGGGACTTGTCTCGGGGAAAAAGGATTCTCCAAATCCAACCTGAACCCCCTGGGCTGCAATGTGGGGCCAGAGCCTTGTTGCTGCTGCCAGGAAGGGTTTGGCCTCATGCATCCCCTGCACTGCTTTGTGTGCCGCAGCTGGGGGGCTGCTCTCAGCCTGTGCCCCCACAGCCAGACCCAACAGGCCCAGCTCCTCACAGGCTGGCTGCTCTAATCCACAACCACTGTGGGGCCATGTGTGTCCCTGGCTCAGCACCATCGTGTTGGGGCTCTTCCAGCAGGGCTGGTGGCTCCTGCCTGCTCTGGTGCCTCGGCTGACCCCGGTGCTGCCCTCCCAGCACGGTGCCAGCGGAGCTCCCAAGCAAGGAGGAGAGACCCAGCAACCAAGGGATGCGTGGAAAGCACCATCACCACAAGCGTGTCAGGCCGGCAGGAAGGAGGGGACAGCAGGCAGTGTCCCAGCCCCTCCTCGGGCTGTCCCAGCTGAGGGACAGGGGCCAGGCCACCGGGAGCCGCCGCTCTACCGGGACTCCTCCATCAGCCTCAGGATGCTGCTGTAGAGGCGCCCGGGAGCGTCCAGGCCCCAGACAAAGTCCCAGTGGTTCCAGTCGGGGATGTGGGTGTAGGTGACGAGGTGGCTGATGCGGGGCAGCAGCTGCAGCACGTCCCTCCAGTCAGCTGCCCAGTCCTGCCCTCCCGACCACACTGCCGTGGGCACCGGCATCTCCTCCAGGCGGTACAAGGGCGGGGTGTCCTGGGGGACACGGGGGGCCCTCAGGTGTCAGGGAAGCCACTCTGTCCCTGCAGCACCCTGGAGAGACCCCCAGCAGCTCCAGCTGCCAGCATGGCCACGTCAGCTCCTACCTGGTGGTACCTGGCGCGGTTCTCGCTGCCGTAGTCAAAGGCTTTGAATTCTCCGGATTTTATCACCTGGGAGAGAGCTGGGATCTGCTGGGTGGGAGGATGGACCTGGATGGATGCTGTGGAGGATGGATCTGCTGTGGGAGAATGGATCTGCTGTGGGAGGATGGACCTGGTGTGAGTGAGAGGATGGATCTGCTGGGAGAGGATGGATTTGCTGTGACTGAGAGGATGGATCTGCTGTGGAAGGATGGATCTGCTGGGAGAGGATGGATCTGCTGGGAGTGAGAGGATGGATCTGCTGCGGGAGGATGGAGCTGCTGTGGGAGGATGGATCTGCTGAGAGAGGATGGATCTGCTGCGGGAGGATGGATCTGCTGTGGGAGGATGGATGGATGGACCTGGTGTGGGGATCTGCTGGATGGAGCTGGAGAGGATGGATCTGCTGTGGGAGGATGGAGCTGCTGTGGGAAGATGGAGCTGCTGTGGGAGGAGGGATCAGCTGGGAGATGATGGATCTGCTGGGAGTGAGAGGATGGATCTACTCCTGCATGGGTCTCACATCTCCCGGCCCCCTTGAGGCACTCATCATGAGAGGGTCTCAGAAGGTGTTTGTGGAAGTCCCTGCCCTCCATGTGCCCATCCAACCGTGCCAGCTGGCTGGGGACAGGCAGGGCAAGGAGAGGCGTTGGTGTCCTCATCCGTGGGTCATTGCAGGAGGAGATGGCATTCCACCTTTTTTAACAGGGTGGCTTTTTGGCCTCTGGCTCCATGCCTGTCCCTAGCCATGGGCTGACAAACCAAGGTGCTCCATGTGACTCCTTGGCTGCCCCGGTGCTCTTCCCTCTGGAATCCTGCTCACCACCAGCTGTGTGTGCAGGGTGCTGCTGCAGCTCCTCCAACAGCCTGATTGTCCTTTTCCAGCCTCCATTGCCAATAATTTGGCTCTGCAAGGAGGTTGGGGCTCTCCAGCCTGACCCCATTTCCAGCAGGACCAGTGCTGAAGCTGCAGAGTCCCTCTCCAGGGTGCCCAGGACCCCTTTGGACGGGGGGAGACATTGTTGAGTTCCCATTTTCCTCCTCATCCAGTTCCCCCAGCCTCTCCTTGGGCTTCATGGTGTCCCCAGGTTCTGCTTTGGTGACTCCTGGGGGGGTCCAACATCCCTCTGTGGCCTCCCCATCCTGTCCCTTGTCCTGCCTGGCCCAGCACAGGACGCACACTGCAGCGTCCCCTGGTCCCCAGAGGCACCAGGGCAGCTCATCCTGCACCCAGCACCTCTTCTAATTTCTTGCTTTTACTTTCCCAATGTCTGGGACCATGCCAGGGGTGTGTGTGTGTGTCAGGGGTCCTACCTGGGCCCAGTGGATGATGTTTTTGACAGAGGTGCCATCTGGATAGTGGGATGTGTACACATCCAGCCGTGTCTGCAAGGAAACAAATCCCAGCTGAGGGTGCTTTCCAGCGGGTGGGAGGGGAGTGGCAGCTGCCAGGTGCTTCCCAGAGCAGCCACTGCTGACTCACGCTGCCTGAAGAGCTGGACCAGGCTCAGGGATATAATTTTCATTAAAAACCAATTGCTGTGAGGCAGCATGGGGAAAAGAGTGATGGGGATGAGGGATAAGCTCTGTGAGACACCTTCCCTGGGCTCAGGGGCTGTGCCCAAGGCCTCAGTGACTGCCTGAGGTCACCCAGAGGCTGCTTCACCCAGGCTGGTCACAGGGACAGGCAGCTCTCATTCAGAGGTGCTGGCAAGGCCCACCTGGCTGTAGCCATGATATTTTCTGAAAAATCCCTTTGCCAGGATTTTTCCTCCTGAGAAGCTGAGAAGCCTCAGAGGAAAAGAAAAACAATAATTACCTGCTGCAAAGGTGGATCTTTGATTGGTCCATGTTGGTTGTTTCTAATTAATGGCCAATCACAGCCACAGCTGGCTCGGACTCTCTGAGAGTCACGAGCTTTCCTTTTCCTTTTCCCTCCCTTCACTTTCCCCTTTCCCCTTTTCCCTTTCTCCCTTCCCTTTCCCCCTTCCCTTCCCTTCCCTTCCCTTCCCTTCCCTTCCCTTCCCTTCCCTTCCCTCTTTCCTTTCCAGCCTCCTGATGAAATCTTTTCTTCTATTCTGTTAGTATAAACATTATATATATATATATAAAATAATAAATCAGCCTTCTGAAACACAGAGTCAAGTTTCTGCCTGCAAACTTCCACACCTGCCCACTGACATTTACCCAGCAGAGCCTGGGGGGGCTTTCCCTGTGCCAGGAGGAAAAGCAGGTGGCAGAGGGACACGTGTTGCCCACGCAGGGCAGGGTGGGTGACACGACAGTGACACAACAGTGACCCTTGTCCCCACTGGGACGGCACACCCACCATGTTGAGGTTCTTCTCGTTGTAGCCCCCCAGCAGGAAGAGGAGGTTGGCACAGGGCCTGTGCAGCAGCGTGTGCCTGCAGAGCTCGGGGAGGAAGCGCCACAGCTTCCTGATGCGCAGGGACGCGTCCGTTCTGCCCAGCAGCAGCTGCGGGAGCAAAGGGACACACTGAGGCTGTTCCCCGCCTCCCCTCCCTGCTGCCCAGCCCTGTTGCGGTGGGCAATGTCTTTTCCTGTTTCACCTACCCACACCCCCCCCAGGTGTGCCCACCTCTCTTTTCCCCTTCCCATTTTGCCCTCCTGCTAAGGCCTGTCCAACTACTGTCAAACTCCACATTCCAACAAGGCCATCGTGTGGTTGGTCAAATTCAAAGGATGCCCCCTCTGGCCTGAGGTCATTGGTAGAGTCAAGTGCCATTAGTCCCTCGAGACCCTCCTCTCCTCACCTGGTTGGTGCTCACCTGTCCCTCCCCTTCCCCTGCCCCCGAGCTTAAAAGGACCCTCAGACCATGTGGTCTGTATTCTGTTAGGAGAAGTTGCCATTGCTCGGAGCTCTGTGTGACCTTGGAATTAAACTCTGGATTACAACCCTCCTCGGAATCTGCTCTTTTTCTCTTCACCTAGCCTAAGGACTTTCTTCAGAGGTAAAGAATTGAGTTCCTACAGCCCGGGCATGTCTAGTGCCTAGCTGCTATCTCCTGCCAGCCTGAAGTAGCTCTGTGCTGCAGAACCACAGCTGCTGCTCCCGGCCAAGCAGCAGGGGCCAGACGAGCCTGGGCACGTTCCATCCGTACATATTGGAATTTTATTTCTATACAGCCCCACCAGCCAGGGAACACCCAGGAATGAAGCCCCTGCCCTCCTGCCCCACGGAGATGTGAGCAGCTCGTTGCAGGAGTTGGTGCTGACTGAGCACACACCAGGGAAATGAATTTTCACGGCTCTCCTCTTTTCCCCCACCTCCCCCAAGGATAGGATCTGTTTTTCATGGAATCAACATGGCAAGGCTGCTCTCCTAAGGCCCCTACAAGTTCCCCTGTTGCAGCAAGGTAGAAAAATTATAAGGAAAATAAAATCAAGCCTGCTCTGGCTGGCCTGTCATTTCTTCTAAGGGAAGCTAGCACTGTGCAAGTTCCCATGTGAAAGCAATCCTGGTGTGAGCAGTTCATTAACATAACAATCTATCACTGGGTAAAAAAACAACCAGCACCTGTATAAACTGTTTTTGCACCATTAGACAGGAAAATTAAAATTACCTCTCACAAACAACTTTTCCTACACGTACACACCAGGGGTTTGAGTGACCAATCAATGCAGAATAACAACTTGTAAATTACCAATAAAAGTAATTGGCAAGAAAGCTCCTGACCAATTGGAGTCACACATGAGGTCTGTAAAACTGTATAAAAAGGAGTTATGTGACTGAAGAGGGGGCTTTTCCCACCATGAAGAAAATGGAATCCTGTGTGATTTACTCCCATATGCCCCCATATAAAGATCACGTGTATCCTACAGATGGGAAGAAGAAATGCACTCAACAAGGCCATCCAGGACTGTATGTGTGCCTGAACTGTGTCTGTGCTAATAAAGCAGCAGGAATTAACTGTTTTCTGCTGCACCAAAGAGCCCCAGGGGCTGTGTCTGGGCGTGATCCCTTCTCTAGAAGCAGTCATTTTGGGGCAGTGGGTGTGGAGTAAATCCCTTACCGGAATCATCTGGAGCTTGTTGTCCATGAGGAACTGCATCTTCATGAATGGACTTCTGCTGTGCTTGAGTGACACTGCTGGAGCCAGGGCAAAGAACATTTTGACTTTCTGAGCCAGTTTGGGCAGGGATGAAAACGCAATAAACGCTGAGAAAACAGAAAAAAACAACCTCAGGCTTGCTCCATCTTTCCTCAGGTGCTTAATCCGAGGTTCACTTGGACCCAGCTCTGTTTAATTGATTATCTCCACTTGGAAATCTGAGATCTGTTGCCACCTTCTCCTGCTAAATGTTGGTGCAAGAGATGCCCAAAGGGAGGCAACACCTTTATTCCCTTGGCTGATTTGGCACATCAGTGGTTGTTAAGCCCACAAGGAGGGGAGCCCTCTGTTTTCTGCTGGTAAAAACACCAAAATGGAATTTTTCTAGTCAAGGTGGTGGGTGACCCTGTGGAACTCACCAATTGAGCAGCCCTGGGAGTATCCAACGTAGTGGAGCTGCTTCTGCCCCGTTTTCTGCAGCACAAAGTCGATGGCAGCCGGCAGGTCGAACATTGCCATCTCATGGAAGCTGCAGCACAGGAGGGGAATGTTGCTTGTGAGGCAGCAACTTCCCCTGAGCTGCTTTGCATTGCCCAGCTCCATATCTGGGGCTGATTTTCCAGGGGAAAATTCCTGGCATGGATCCCTCCTGCCATGGCATCATTCTGCCCTGGAAGGGCTTAGCCCTCCCACGGCCGTGGTGAGCAGTAAACAGACTGTGCAGAGAGCCTGGCCAGCATTCCAGTGCCACAGCCAGCCAGAGCTGGCTCCCACCAGGATTACAGCACCAGCTCTGCTCCCTGGGATGCTCTTTTCCCCAGGGGAACGGAGCACTGGCTCCTGTTGTGTTGGTGGGAGGTGGTGAAAGGCAGACCTGCTGTGTGAGGTTTTTCTAAAAGCCTCTTCATGAGCTTGGGGGTTCTGCTCTGGAGAGGCAGCAGCAGCTTAAAAAGGGCCAACAACAAGGTCTAGGAGCATGGGAGGTGGCAATGACACTTGTGGGCACCTCAGTGAGGTCCCTGGGGCAGGGCTGATGTCTCTGCGTGTCCCCACGCTGGTGGCAGTGCCCCATGCTCTCAGCACAGCAGGGAGGAGCTGGCACCGTGTCAGCAGGCAGGTCTGCTCAGGTGCCCCGTGCTCCTCAGTGCCAGGGGTTGGCTGCTCTGACTTGCCTGCTCAGAGGCCCCCACCTCTGCCTAGAGCTTGGTGACAGGCAGAGAGCCCCTGCCAGGCTTTTGTAACGCGCTCCAGCCCACCTGAAATCCCAGAACTCCGCCTGGTCAGCTGAAAGGTGCTGGTGTCTCCGGGACCAGCTGGTGCCCCGGCTGTTTGCCAGCCAGACGTCATAGCCAGAGTCTGCTAGGATGAAGCCAAGGCTGTTGTTGGCCAGGTTTTCCACCCAGTGGCTGCCTTCTCCAAATATCCCGTGCTGGAGAAACACCACTGGCTTGGCCCCTGGGTGCAAAGGGAACAGCACATTTCATTGAAGCACGTTCTCTCTATTCACTCACCCCAAACTAAGGGCAGTGAAGCCTCTTTCTTGCCACTGCCAGAGGACATGCAAATGTGCATTTTGGCCATGTCTTCTGGTGCTGCAGCTTTGAGTGTAAATTGGAGAAATCCCATGGATTCAGTATTTTTGCTTTAACAATGACCATTCCCCCAACCTGTCCGGCTTCATCCATCCCCCTGCTGACATTCAGAGTTTTATTTTTGGCTGGCTCTGACTGAAATCGAGCTGTACCTCTGTTCTTAGGCTTTTCTCTTCCATGAGGGATCCTGTTCAGGTGGATGTAGTAGCCATCACCAGTCAGCACTTCATACTCCTCACTGGGGTACCCTCTGTGGCAGATGATTTGGCTCTGGGGGAAGAAAAACCCAGGTGGGAAACGTTCCGTAGTGAAGGTGCTTATCTGACTTGGGGAGATAAGCACTTGACTTTTACCATCTGACATGGTAAAAATGAAGTTCTGGGACATGGTAAAACCGAAATTCTGGGACATGGCTTTGCCCATGCTATCTCTGGATCAGCTGAGGACTTTTTGTGACTCTGTCCAAACCCCTCCCCAGCGACCTGCCCAGGGGAAGGGGAGATGCTCAGCAGTGGGCAAGGAGGGGAGCTGGCGGCTGCAGGGCTTGAAACCATTGAAACCAAAAGGATTTACTGAAACCATTGAAACCAAAAGGATTTCCTGATGCCTGACCCCGCTTTACAGACGGCTGGCACCAATTTCCTGCACATGTCACATCAGGCTCCAGGTGATGAGCCGGGCAGATAAGGTGGTGGGGCAGAGGGATAAACCTGCCGAGCTGGGCTGACTGGAAGGGCACTGGGATAAATCCCACAGGAGCCGTTGCAGGGCTCCAGAGGCTCTGCCTGAGCTTTATTCATGCTGAAAACCCCACAGACTGGGAAAATCCAGCTGTGGTCCTGCCCAGATTGCTTTGTTATGAGGTTGGCAGGAAAGATTTAAATGCAGCAATTTTATCTAACCCAGCTTCAGAGCCTCTCAGGGCTCACCTGGACATGGCCCTGAGCGACTTGCTGCTGCTGAAGGAGAGGAGCCACGCACAAATTTCTACCCTCTGGGGAGATATCTGATCAAATCCAGCCTGGGATTATCCCCATCTCTAACTGCCCTGCTGATAATTGCATTAATTCTGCTGGGAGGAGGAGGAGCTGGTTAATGATGGTGTGGAGGCAGCGTCATATCGCAGCAGCCCAACAACACCAACCCTCTCCAAGCCTCTCTCTCCTCCAGCTGAGCGTGCCCCAGCCTTCAGACAGGGAATTCAGAGTTCTCCTGGCTTACAATGTTCATGAGAGCCTCGGGGTTCAGAGCCTTCTTCTGCTTGGTGGTGCCTTCGGAGCTGCTGGGTGCTTGTAGGAGGAGCAGGACTGCCATGAGCAGCCACATCTCGTGCCTGTGTGAATAATAACAGTGACAACAACAGCAAAAAATAATGATAATGATAGCAATAATATCAACAGGAGCAGCAGCAAGAGTGACAACAGCAAATCCGGTAGCACTGATGCTGGTGGTGTTGTTGTTATTGTTGGTTGTTGCTGTTGCTGGAATTGATGTGAGTGTTTGTTTCTCCTTGGCTGGGATGTGTTAGGTTCCTCACATATCTGAAGATCACATACTATTTTCTGGGCTGGGAAGGTGGAGGGAATTCCCAATTTAATTTTTTTTTTGCTGTCCACATGAGAATTTTTTATATTGTACAGATCTGGTACTAGGCTGGAGCCTTTCTTATGTTTTTAATGGCAAGAAGAAGACAACCAGCTATGCAAAACAAGAACTAAGCCAGTACTGCGATAATCCCAGACTGGGCCAGCTGTCTCACAGAGGAAATTAACCCAAAGGGGGAGTTTATGCTAGGGAAGGAACATGTTTAGTGTGGCTGGGCTATGACTCTGTCTATACTTTTTGTGCTTCTCTATTCCTTAGCTTTCCTACCCAAAACCCACTGCAAACAGGATCCTATGAGCTGAAACTGGTAGAGCCTCATAGGAAGGCCATTGGTTAAATAAGTGTAGCCTGAAAAAAACCCAGAAACCTTTTTGATCACCTTAGCTGCTCCTGAGCTGAGCAGAGGCCTATTTTTAATGCACGCAGTGAACATTACATATGATCCCTGATGTTTTGCCAGGCTCTCAAAAGTTAGAGCCTAACTTCAGCCCAGCAGCATGAATTGTGAATTACTCTCTGCCTCCCTCCTTCTGCTCCCACACCACGAGACCTTCCTACCCTCTGAAACACTCCCAGCAAACCTACCTGTGGTGTCACCAAGCTGTGAGATAAGACCAAAAATAAAAAAAAAAAAAAAAATCAACTGATGCTTTTCCCCCGCTGGGGACAGCTCCAAGAGGACCCAAATCTGAAGGACAAGGAGGGAAATAAGTTACCAGGCAGCTCCAAAAGGACACAAATGTGAAGGACAAGGAGGGAAATTCGTTACCAGGCAGAGCCCTGGCACGTCTGGCCGGGCTGCTGGTGGCAGTGCCAGTGGCTCTGTCATCACCCGAGTTAAAAGGACCAGGCTGTGTCAGAGCCCAGCCACGCTGGCACTTGCTGTTCACGTGTCCTCCAATTAACAGATGGGTGCTGATCACTCCTGGGGCACCTCCCTTCATGGGAAGCTTCTCGTGGCTTTGATTGCGGTTTTGCAGAGGCAGCCGGGTTGGTGTGCTGAGGAATTCCAGCTATGGAGTTGCACCTTAAGCTCTTGATAGCCAGGGTGGAAAAGAAAAAAGCCAACAAGCCAAGAGAAAAACAAACAAACAAAATAAAAGCCAACAGGTTTTCTTGGTAAAGGGTCATTTCCTAACTCCCAGGGTAATTTCCTGTCTCCCAGGGTCATTTGGAAGAGTTCTTGGGGCAACAAAAAAGCTTGGTCTGAACTGATGCTTTGAGAAGGCTGACCTACAACAGAGTTAAAGAATAAAGCAGGGATTTATTAAAAGGATCTCCTCCATGGATCCACCTTGGGCAGCACAAGAGCCCAGCCAGGGCTGCACCCAAGGTGAACCAAAATGGGCACAAAATGGACACCCGGTCACAGGGTCTGTCACTTTGATCAGTTCTGCTCCATTTGCATATTGGAGTTCATTGTCCAATTACAGCTTCAGCCCATGCAGTCCCATCCTTGTTTTTCTCCCTTCAGCCCACGTTGTTTGTGCTCTTGGCCCTGAGGTTTGGATCATTTGTCCTTGGTCCCCAGCTGGAGCAGGAATTGTTTTGTCTCCCTGCTCTGTGCAGAGAGCTCACCATCCCTTAATGTGAAGCTCAGAACTACACACTAAAGCAGCACAGGATCTGAAAAATAGGAAAGGTAAAACCTGAGGCACCATTCTGAAGGCTTCATTCCCACCTTTCCAAAGCCTCAGCAGCATGCTGAGCTCCCCAAGCACACCCAAGGACAGCTCAGGTGCCTCCCTGCCTGCCTGGATGGGAGACACCTGGGCATCCCACCCCTCGTGAGAAGTGACAGTAAGGTCCAGAAGTGTTGTGTTAGCTAGGGGCAATTCACCAAAGCTCTGCAGAACTCTCTGGAAAAGCACCAGGCTGGAGGTCCCAGCAGCAGCCAGAGGCACAAGGCAGAGCTGGTGCAACACCCATGCTCGGCCAAAGCCACAGGAACTGCCTGTGCCAAGGTGTTTGTGCCCCACCTGCAGCCCATGACCAGCCAGCCATGCCTGCCCCTGTCTTGGTCCTTGTGGGAACCCAGGACATCCCTCTGGCTGTCCTGGATGGCTCCAGCCCCTGCCAGGGGGCTCAGACACCCTGGCACAGAGCACAAGGCACCTGTGCCTTTGATTGTGACCCATAGAGCAAATGACCAGCTTTGTATGAAGAATTACAACTCAGGAGAGTTTACGTAGAATAATAGTTGTCACAGGGCGAAAAGTAGAATTTTAAGGTTTTTAGAATGGAGGTTCGGGGTCCCAAGATGGAGGAATTTGGGCGTGCCCTGTCCTCCTTCTTTCTCCCTCCTAGCCTCCATGTTCTGGGTGATGCTGGCACTTTTGGATTGGTTTAGAGTAGAAACAGACTGTCTAACAGGCAGGCTGGTCACTCAGCCTCTCATCCCATTTTCTGCCAGGTGTGCTCATGCAGACGGTGTCACACGAGGCTGTGAGGGCTCACAGCTGTGTCACATCCCTCCCAGGGCACAGCAGTGTCACCCTGCTGCCTCATCCATCATTTCCCACCCTCACACAGGGCAGCAGCGTGCACAGGAGTCATGGAGGGGAGCACAGGGCCAGCCCGGGCTGCTGCTCTGCCTGCTCTGTGCTTTTGGAAATGTCTTCACTTTGCCACTGCAAAGAGTCAGAGAATCGTGGATGGAACTTATACAGGTTGGAAGGACCCTAAAGCTCAGCTCATCACACCCCTGCCATGGACAGGGACACCTTCCACTGTCCCAGGCTGCTCCAAGCCCCAAAGTCCAGCCTGGCCTTGGGCACTGCCAGGGATCCAGGGGCAGCCCCAGCTGCTCTGGGCACCTGTGCCAGGGCCTGCCCACCCTCACAACCAAGAATTTCTTCCATTTATCACCTAAATTTTCCCTCTGTCAGTCTGAACCCATTCCCTGTGTCCTGTCACTCCAGTTGCTGTTGCAGGGTCCCTCTCCAGCTCCCCTGTGTCCCTTCAGGCCCTGGAAGGAGCTGTGAGGTCTCCACACACCCTTCCCTTCTCCAGGCTGAGCATTCCCAGATCTCCCAGCCTGGATCCACAGGGGAGCTGCTCCAAGACCCCTCAGCAGCTCCATGGACCTGCTCCAACAGTTCCATGGCCTCCTCATGCTGGAGCACCAGGGCTGTGCACAGGTGGGGGTCTCACCTGAGTGGGGCAGAGGGGCAGAACCCCCCCTGCCCTGCTGCCTTCTCACCCCACCACTCGTTCTCTAGGGGAGGTACTAACTAGTAGAATTAGTAATGATTAATTAATAGTAGTAGATGTTGGAAAGGCAGCAGAGGCTTCTCTGGCATCCCCAGGCTGCGGAACGAGGCCATTGGAGCAGTGTGTCAGTGCTGAGGTGAGTGTGTGATTCAGCACCTGCGGTTGTTCCGCCTCGGGTGGAAGGACAGAAGGTGCCAAAAAAACCCCAAAGCAGCTGGATTTTTAATGAGGAACTCTTGAGTGGTTTAGTCAAAGGGAGGAATGAAAGTCCTCAAACCTTTGAGGACTTGAAGGAGGTTGGGTATAGATGGGATATTGGGAAAGAATTGTTCCCTGGCAGGGTGGGCAGGCCCTGCAATGGGTTTCCCAGAGAAGCTGTGGCTGCCCCTGGAAAAAACAAGCACAAGGAGGGAAGGAAAGGAAAATCAGAGCTGAAAAAACACCTGCATGGGTTTGGAATGTTGTTGGATAAAAGGTGTTGTGCAGGGAGTTGGGATAAGTGAATGGAGGGATGGGATACAGGGAATGGCTTCCCACTGCCAGAGGGCAGGGCTGGATGGGATATTGGGAATGAGGAATTGTTCCCTGGCAGGGTGGGCAGGCCCTGGCACAGGGTGCCCAGAGCAGCTGGGGCTGCCCATGGATCCCTGGCAGTGCCCAAGGCCGGGCTGGACACTGGGGCTTGGAGCAGCCTGGGACAGTGGACCTGTCCCTGCCCATGGCAGGGGTGGAATGGGATGATCTCTAGGGTTCCTCCTACCCAAACCACTCTGGGATCCCACATTGTCAGAGGGATGTGTGTCCAGGTGAGCTGGTCAAGGTGGGACATGGAAGGCCAAGGTTTCCAGCCAACAAGTCCTGGGATTTGCCTGAGCCCCAAACCCTGTATTTTTCTTGTCCTCTGAGGCCCTTAAGAATCAAAATTTACACCTTTTGCTGTGGCGTGTTGCTTGTTAGCCTCACACTTCACAGCCATCAGACAGCATTGCTGCTGGATGCCTTTCATGCTCTCATCTGAGGCATCACAGGACTGCAACCCCACCTGCTGCTGGCACAACAGGAAGGGAACCGGCCCTTGGGATCAGCTGTGTCCCCAGTGCTGTCCCTCAGGTGCAGGTCTGCTGCTGCTGAGTCACCTCCTCTGAGGCACACTGGTGCAATCAGCACCTCCTCAGCCCTGGGATTGGGGTTAATCCTGCCCTGGGCTGTCCATGCCCACCTTCCCTCCAGCTGGGGCCCTGCTGCTGCTTCACCTGCTGCTGTTTTCCACCAGGCACCTCCTCAGCCCTGGGACTGGGGTTAATCCTGCTGTCCATGCCGACTTTCCCACCAGCTGGGGCCCTCTGTTCCTCCTGCTGCCCCTTCCCACCAGGCTGAGTGCCCAGGGTGCCTCTTGCCAAGGGTAAAGCAGCCACAAATCACCGCGCCCTGGCATCCTGAGCTGGGAAAGGGAGCAGCACCCCGCTGTTGGCAATGAGGGAATGCCAACTCTTGTGCAATTCCTGCCAGATAAACACAAAACTGCCTTGCAGTAACCTTGGAGAACACAGCTCAGCTTAAAGAACCCGGTGAGTCCTTATCTGCTTGTGCTTTTCCTGGTTTAAAGTCCCCTTGGCTAGGCTGGGGTGTCTCTGGTTTGCACATTTATAGGGGTTTTTGCACAGTGGAGCTTGAGGAAGCAGCTGATCTTTTCACAACACCTTGTTTGGGTTGTTCATGCAATCATTCCATTCTCTCCAATGAAATGGAATAAACAAAGGCATAAACGTGGGTTGGGAAATAATGGAGATGTGGTCACTGGTGTTTCTTCTCTGGTAATTCCTCCCCTGTTCCTGCGTTCAGAAGAGCCCAGAACAACCCTGAACTTTTTGTACTTCTTCCCTGATCTCTCTTCATTGTCTTTAAAGTGTATTTTACAGCTGAAAGAGTTTGCTTTGTGGCTGAACAGACCTGGGACAACGTGAGCAAAATTTCTCAGTAAAGAAACACCCACAATTTTCAAATTTGGTGTTTTAGTGCTCCTGAGATTATTTCCCAGCATACTGGAGACAAGCTGGTCTGGCTGAGCTTTGCCAAAGCCCTGGTCAGGGCTGCCAGGGAGCAGGAACATGTCCCACAGGACACAGCCCAGGTCAGGGGTGATCACAGAACCACAGAATGAACTCGGTTGGAAGAGCTGAGATCACCAAATTTAACCTTGACACCTCCTCATCAAGTAAACCATGGTGCCACGTCCAGTCTTCTTTTAAACATGTCCAGGGATGGTGACTCCCTCCACCACCTCCCTGGGCAGACAATCCCAGTGCCCAATCACTCTTTCAGTGAAGGATTTTCTCCTGATGTCCAACCTAAACTTCCCCTGGCACAGCTTAGGGCTGTGTCCTCTCCTCCTCTCCTTCTGTCAGCGGTTGCCTGCGGGAAGAACCATCATGATCAACACTTGCTTGTGAAGTTTTGGAGAAAATTACATCTGATCTTGATTTCAGCTAACTTTCCATGGCCTTTTATTCCCACCTGCTTGAAGTCCCATTGCGTGAAAATGCAAATATCAAAACCAGTCTCTCTCTCTCAGAGGTGCATCTAACAAACTCAAAAGAAAATTTGAAAATTACACTGGAAATAACATGGGAAATTGCAGTGAGTTCCTGAAATAAGAAAGCACAGTGTTTTCAACCAGATGAAAACCCTGAATCTACTCAGCAATGCCTCTGGAAATTGTTGTCAGGCTGTAAAGGATCAAAAAGATGTGAAAAGGCAGCACGCCATCTGTCATAACTCCACGAAACCTTGTCCTAGATTAACTCTGGGACAAATCAGTTTCTAAATCACCCCATAGGCCAGCACGTTGCTTAAAGCAGACACCAGAGCAATCCTTGGGATGCTTGCAAAAGCATCACCTCTCTTCAAGCCTGTGCCTGTGGGAAGGAGCCTGGGCTGGCCCTGTGCTCCCCTCCACGACTCCTGTGCGTGCTGCTGCCCTGGGTGAGGGTGGGAAATGATGGATGAGGCAGCAGGGTGACACTGCTGTGCCCTGGGAGGGATGTGACACAGCTGTGAGCCCTCACAGCCTCGTGTGACACCGTCTGCATGAGCACACCTGGCAGAAAATGGGATGAGAGGCTGAGTGACCAACATCCTCCCCACGTGTGGCTGAGGCTGGTTTGCCCACACAGGGAGGAGAAAAGGGGTGGTGGAGGCTTTGTGGGTGAATGGAACATCATGGACTGAGATATGTGGGACATTGATCTGTTGGAGCGGGTCCAGGGGAGGCACCAGGATGGGCAGAGGGATGGAGCAGCTCTGCTGGGAGCAAAGGCTGGCACAACTGGGGGGGCCTCACCTGGACAGGAGAAGCTCTGGGGTGACCAAATTGTGGCCTAAAGGAGATACAAGAGTCATGAAGAGACTGTTTAAAAGGGATGGAGGGGCAGGACACAGGGAATGGCTTCCCACTGACAGAGGGCAGGGCTGGATGGGATATTGGGAATTAAGAATTGTTCCCTGGCAGGGTGGGCAGGCCCTGGCACAGGGTGCCCAGAGCAGCTGGGGCTGCCCCTGCATCCCTGGCAGTGCCCAAGGCCAGGCTGGACACTGGAGCTTGGAGCAACCTGGGATGGTGGAAGATGTCCTTGGAGTGGAATGAGATGGGCTTTGAGGTCTTTGAGGTCCCTTCCCACCCAAACCATCCATGATTCCATGATTCTGTGGTACCCTGTGCAATCACCACAGACCTGCCTGGTGGTGTTGGACTTGCCTGACAGAGCTGAGACACGCCAGGCCTCCAATCCTGCCATGGCCGTCCCAGGAGCTGGAATTTCACAATATTTATTCTGCAGGCCTCAATCAATTTTCTTCCGAAACACACCTCTTCATTTGTTATTGATCCTTTGGCAGCAGAGGGGAAGCGAGTACCAGAACCTGATCAAACCAGAACTTCACCAAAGCGCTCTGTCAGGGCAGAATGAACATAATGCATTGCAAACACTGAACCAGATAACTGCAGGAGTGGCAGAAAATTCATAACCTGAACAGAAAGAGACCAAACCCTGCACTTTTAATGAGTTTCCAGAAGTTAAAAGTTAGTGCTTTAAAACTGAATTTGAATAAATGGCAGGTGTGGGGCGTGGTTTAGTGGTGAGCATGGTTAGCTTTGATGATCTTGGGGGTCTCTTAAGGATTCTGTGATTCTGATTTCCTGCCAGCTTTCCAGACGTTTGCTGGAGGAGCATCTTGGCAGCCTCTCTGTGTGTTTATTTTCCATTTGCATTGATATCCATGGCATGAGCACAGCGCAGCCCTGTAAGGTGCTGCTCCAGGGCACGGCCCTGCC
Source organism: Emberiza elegans (assembly GCA_024865655.1). NCBI lineage: Eukaryota > Metazoa > Chordata > Aves > Passeriformes > Fringillidae > Emberiza > Emberiza elegans. Next base: position 32,904,147 of record JALJVW010000241.1, on the reverse strand, counting down.
TCGAGCAGCTGATCACAGAGAAAAAGATGTCATTACAAATGTCCTAAGTGAGGCAGCTAATCACTGGCAATCCAGGCAGATCCTATCTGACCTATAGCCTCATTCCTGCACCCTGGCATGGCCTCGCCCTGCCCTGTTTTCTGCTGTGGTCAGTTCCAGCTCCAAGGGTAGAAAGTGAAACACTTCACAGGAGCACTGCCACCACCAGCCCTGCGCCACCATCTCCAGACTCCTGGGTGAAACTCTGCTGCTAAAACCCCGCAGTTTGGCTCTGGAGAGCAGCTGTGCTGGGCTCCATACCCTCCTCACCACCCACCTCTTCCCTGCAGGGAGATGCTGGTGGCATCAGGATCATCTGGAAATGATCCCTGAGCACGAGGAGCATTGCACCTGCACCTGGTGAGAGGTCTGTGCTGAAAATCCCCACACCCACAAAATCCTGGAACGGTTTGGGTTGGAAGGGGCCTCAAATCCTGCCTCATTCCACCCCTTCCACTGTCCCAGGTGGCTCCCAGCCCCATCCATCCTGGCCTTGGGCACTCCCAGGGATCCAGGGGCAGCCACAGCTGCTCTGGGCACCCTGTGCCAGGGCCTGTGCCAATTCCTCCAGAGTTTTAACCTCTAGTTAACAGTACAACCACACAGAGCCCAGTAGACCCTATCCACTTTATTATTATTATTATTATTATTACATATTTGTGGAAAGAGAACCTTATCCTTTGCCCTGCTTGCTCCCAGGCATTTTTTAAGAAGATGGTTACACAAACTGGCAAATTCACAATTCCTCCTCTGATCAAGGTATCATTAACAATTTCATCTAGAAGCTGAAAACAGATTTAGGCTCGTTGCTGTTTTCCACCACGCTCTTCTTCTGTCTCCCTGAGAGGCAGCAAAAGGTGGCCTTTGCAGCTGGGTTTGTGCCTTAGGATAGCTTGAAGCGGTACAAAATGGTGTTTCCTGCTAGAACTTACTGAAACTCCTTTTTGTACAAGTGAGATTATCCAGATCAGCATGAATCTGAGAAAGATGTCCCTTTTGTTAGTAAAGTGGGAGTTTTCATGGATACAAACCAATGGCCACTCTTCATTGTCACCAGGCAGGATGTTCATGGCTCCTTCCAGCTGTGAAGGAAGGCAGTGAGCACCAGGATGTTGGGATTCTTGGTGTGGAAGTGCTGCCAGAGGTGAATAAAGCAGGACCCATCCACCACGTGGCTTCATCCCATCCCTGTGGGACACCAGCATCCAGGAGGGCACGGGCCTTCTGGCCAGCTGTTTGCAGCTGGGAACCCAAGCTCAAGGAGCCCAGAGTCCACAGTGGCCACCAGGAACCAAGTTCCACTAAGCTGGTGGTGAGGGAGGCACGTGGGAGACTCAAGAGTGTGAGGGCTGTGCTCAACTTCAGCCTACTGAACCTCAGTCCAGGGTGCTTCCCCAGTCATTGGATTGCCTGGTTGTCCTCAGTGGCCAGAGCAATATCAATCCAGACCAAGTGTAGCAGTTTATTGAGCTTTCGCCCCCAGTTTTTCTTCTTTTTTTGAATCATTCCCCCCCCCCCAGATGAAAGAAACCCCAGAAGTCACGGAGACGCCAACAACCACTGCCACTGCTCCAGCTCTAGGCACCCTTCTCCATCAGGTCAAGCATTTCTTTGTAGACCTGCTCGTAGACCTGCTTGCCCCAGAGGAAGTCAAAGTGGACAAATTCGGGGATGTACTTTTTGTAGGCCACGTTGGAGATGCGGGGCAGGGTGATGTTCACGTCCTCGGGGGCTGAGATCCAGTCCTTGCCTCCATACCAGGCAGCCAGCGGGGTTTTCATGTTCTCCAGCTCATAGAAGGGAGGAGTGGTCTGGAAGACAGGAGGGAGGCAAAGGGCAAGCCAAAAATTCAAAGTGTGTCCTGGCGCTTGCTTGGAATTTCTCCCTTATCCCAAGGGATAGAAGAGGAGCTATCACCAGGGAGCCTCACTGTGCCTTGGGCTCCTGTTCTTCCCACCAGAGGGTTAAAAAGTCATCTGAGTGACTGAGTCACTTATTTTTATTAGAATGTTACAAACCTGCTTCCCCATATTAAAAAAATTCCACAAATACCATGTATTTCATGGAATCACAGCATGGTTTGGGTTGGGATGGACCTCAAACATCATCTTGTCCCAGCTCCCCTGATGTGGGCATTTTGCACCAACCTTCCACTATTCCAGGCTGCTCAATTGTCCAAATGCAGTCTCAGTCACTGCAATAGTTATTTATTTTTTTCTCTGAGCACAACTCTCTCTTACCTGGTTGTAGTGAAGCACGTTGTCACTGCCATAATCATAATGCTTGAATTCCCCTGTCTGGTAGAGCTGGAAAAGGAGAGTTATGTTTGTTATCCACACATTGGAGGGGGCTCTAAGGAAGATAAAACAGGTGACAGGGGACTGCAGTGCTCCCTCCTGCCACCAAGGCTCAGGGAACCCATTTTTACATTTGGATTTTGGGAGGAGAGCCCAGCCCCAGGAAGACCTCGGTGAGGAAACCCATGGGGAAGATCCTGGTGTGCAGCCAAGACCCTCAAAGGACACATGAATCAGACCTTTGGGCAAGTTTTTTTGTGTGTTGAGGTCAGTGCCAGCAGCAGAAGGACGTGTGTAGAATGTTTTCCATTATTAGTTGTACCATTAGTGGTCTTATTGACCCTCAGCCTTCACTCTGGCATCTCCTGTCCTGGTTTATCACCAGCCTTTGTTCCACCTCCTCCTCCTCCAAGCCCCAATTCTTTTGTTGGGATAAATAACTTCCTCTGCAGCAGTGTTCCAGCTTTCCTTTCTCTCCCTAACACAGCTCTGCAGGGGGAGCAGGGGGGGTTATCCCCAGTTTTATTCCCGGATCATTCCCTGAGCAGAGGGAGGAGAACAGGTGGTGTTACCTGGCGCCAGTGCAACATGTTTTTTAGGGATGTGGAGTCAGGGTAGCGGGCCAGGTAGACATCCATGCGGCTCTGCAAGACCATCAGAGAGGTTTATTCTCTGCTCCCCCCCCAAAAAACCCACGTCAGAAATAAAACCAAACCTGTTCAGGAGCCACACAAGCCTCACCCACACAGATCTCCCTGCAGCCAGCTGAGCAATTCCCATGATAGGAGCCTGCCTGGTTCCCAAGGCAAAGTAAAGCTCCATACCTCGTGCTCAGCATCCTTTTGCAAAGCTCTGCTCTGTGTGTTGTCCCTAATACGTTTCCTTCTTGGAATATTAAGGAATTACACCAATGATTCACTTGAGAAACCCCCACCCTGGTGCCTCCAGGTTGAATTTTTCTACCAACTAAAGATATGGAAGGCCATGTGGAGGCAGCAGATGGACAGCTCAGGCTGGGACAGTGAGGAAGTGGATGTCTGGAGAGGGAAGCTGCAGTGTACATACCACGTTCAAGCTGTTGGTGAACCCACCAGGCAGGTAAAACACCAAAGAGCACACCGTTTTCAGCATGGGGTAGGTGCACATTGTGGAAATCACTTGCTTCAACACCTCACCCTCATCAAAGACCACTGTCTGGCCTAAAATGATCTGTGGAAGTCAGAGGGGTGTATCAGTGGGGTGTATGATGCTCTGTTTTCTTCCAGGCACTCCCCACCTCCTTGCCCACCCCTGAAAGTTGCTGACAGCTTTGCTGTGCTCCGTCACTTTGTCTTTTCAGAAAAGGCCACGGTCCTGGAAGGCCCCTGACCCTCCTAGGAGCAGTTTCTCCAGGGAGAAGGGACCCAAAACCAATCCCTGTTAATAGTTCTGTGATGCAGGCTGGACAGGAAGATGATGTGCCTGCCCTCCAGGCTCACAGCACAGGCACAAACACCCAGAGCAGGGGAGATGGAGGTGATGGAGGAGCCCTGCCTGTCTCAGGTGGCCCTCCCAGTCCCTCCTGCCCCTCACACCTCACCTGTGCTGAGGACACACCTTAATCAGCGCCTCGGGGAGGTCGAACACCCTCACCAAGGGGGACTTCATGTTGGAGTTGACGGTGATGGGAGCCAAGGCGAAGAACATCTTGATTTTGCGATCCAGTTCGGGAATGGAGGAGAAGGCAATGAAACCTGCGTGGGGGAGAAGGAAGCAGACCCTGAACTGCTGTTTCTGAGGCAGATGTTGACTTCCAGGTGTGTGTGCCCACCTTAAAGCCCCTCAGAGGTGGCTCTAGCAGGTCAGGCTCTGGCAGCAGTGAGATGAACCCAGTTTGGGGCTGCCAGCGCTCAAAACTCATCTGTTAAAACAATTACCTGCTCTTTTCTCTTTGGTTATTTGGGAATGCCTGGACATTTCCCTCCCTGACCAAGGTTTTAGGAACACTCCCTGACCAAGGATTTAGGGGCACTCCCAGGCTGGGGTGCACATCTGGTGTGACTCTGCCAGGCCTTGCTCTCCTCCTCAGTACCTGTGGTGGTGCCTTGGGAATAAGCCACGTAGTACAACTGCTCCTGCCCTGTTCTCTGCAGGATGTAGTTGATGGACGCTGGAAGGTCATACATGGCCATCTCATGGAAGCTGCAGGGGAGATAGGCACATGACAAAATCGCCCTTGCTGACCTTGCCAGGGCTGCTTGGGTGTGGGCAAGCGCTTTGGCAGGAGCTGACAACCCGATTTCTGCCCATTGGCAGAGGGTGTGACTGCCAGGAGCGCCTCTCCTCCAGCCTGCAGGCACTGCTGGGGGTACCAGGGACCTGCCCGGCCTCCAGTTTCACAGAAAATACCTGTAAGCTGAGTATTCCTGCTGGTGGAACTCAAACTCCTGGTGTTTCCGTGACCAGCTGTTGCCCCGGCTGTTCCCGATCCAGACGTCATAGCCAGCGTCGGCCAGGATGAAACCCAGGCTGGTGTTGGGCAAGTTGGTGACCCAGTTGCTTCCCTCCAACACCAGGCCATGCTGCAGGAGGACCACGGCCTTTGGAGCTGGAGGAAGGAGAGGAAGAATCATTTTCTGTAACCATCTGACCTCCTAGGAGCAGTTTCTCCGGGAGAAGGGACCCAAACCAATCCCTGTTAATAGTTCTGTGATGCAGGCTGGACAGGAAGATGATGTGCCTGCCCTCCAGGCTCACAGCACAGGCACAAACACCCAGAGCAGGGAGATGGAGGTGATGGAGGAGCCCTGCCTGTCTCAGGTGGCCCCCCAGTCCCTCCTGCCCCTCACACCTCACCTGTGCTGAGGACACACCTTAATCAGCGCCTCGGGAGGTCGAACACCCCTCACCAAGGGGGACTTCATGTTGGAGTTGACGGTGATGGGAGCCAAGGCGAAGAACATCTTGATTTTGCGATCCAGTTCGGGAATGGAGGAGAAGGCAATGAAACCTGCGTGGGGAGAAGAAGCAGACCCTGAACTGCTGTTTCTGAGGCAGATGTTGACTTCCAGGTGTGTGTGCCCACCTTAAAGCCCCTCAGAGGTGGCTCTAGCAGGTCAGGCTCTGGCAGCAGTGAGATGAACCCAGTTTGGGGCTGCCAGCGCTCAAAACTCATCTGTTAAAACAATTACCTGCTCTTTTCTCTTTGGTTATTTGGGAATGCCTGGACATTTCCCTCCCTGACCAAGGTTTTAGGAACACTCCCTGACCAAGGATTTAGGGGCACTCCCAGGCTGGGGTGCACAGCTGGTGTGACTCTGCCAGGCCTTGCCTCAGTACCTGTGGTGGTGCCTTGGGAATAAGCCACGTAGTACAACTGCTCCTGCCCCGTTCTCTGCAGGATGTAGTTGATGGATGCTGGAAGGTCATACATGGCCATCTCATGGAAGCTGCAGGGGAGATAGGCATATGACAAAATCACCCTTGCTGACCTTGCCAGGGCTGCTTGGGTGTGGGCAAGCTCTTTGGCAGGAGCTGACAACCCGATTTCTGCCCATTGGCAGAGGGTGTGACTGCCAGGAGCGCCTCTCCTCCAGCCTGCAGGCACTGCTGGGGGTACCAGGGACCTGCCCGGCCTCCAGTTTCACAGAAAATACCTGTAAGCTGAGTATTCCTGCTGGTGGAACTCAAACTCCTGGTGTTTCCGTGACCAGCTGTTGCCCCGGCTGTTCCCAATCCAGACGTCGTAGCCAGCGTCGGCCAGGATGAAACCCAGGCTGGTGTTGGGCAAGTTGGTGACCCAGTTGCTTCCCTCCAACACCAGGCCATGCTGCAGGAGGACCACGGCCTTTGGAGCTGGAGGAAGGGAGAGGAAGAATCATTTTCTGTAACCACGAGCAAAATCCATCATTCACATCCAGGTGTTGCTTTGGCAGCACCCCCTGGGAAGTGACACCAGGGCAGGGACACTGTCCTCTGTCCTCTGTCCTCAGCCTCTTTGGGGAGCTGTTTTTGAAGAAGGCCAGGGCAGACATCGGAAATCTGGGGTTTTTTACACTTATTTGCCATGTACATGACAAGAACTGGGCATCACCCCACCACTGCTTTGAAACAGGGGTTCCAGTGCAGAATAGGAACACCCCAAAATGGTGAGATGGCACTGAACTGGACACAGGAAAGATGAAAAATAGTGAGATGTCATTGCATTGGCTGCCTGGTTTGGTTTCCTTTCCTGACTAATGGCTTTTTGCTGCTCCACTCTCTGGTTTTGAGCTGAGGTAAAACCAGGGCCAAGATTTCTCTGCCCCATTCATCCTCCTTCCTGTCTGGGGCAAATCCTCTCAGAACAAGGTCAGCATGGTGGGCACCTGCATTTCTTCTGCTCCTGAGGCTATTTGCCTGGTTTTTCCTCCAGAGACAGCTTTCTCCTGGAGCACTGTCCTGGGCTGACTATATCCCCAATAGTCTTGTTCTGTTTATGCTGAATAATAAGTTTTGCACCTTTAAGACTTATTCCAAAGAATAAAGAAAAAAAACCACCAAACTGTGCAGTTTATTTTCAAACACTACACTCACTCCTCCACATTCCTTCTCCTAAACTGTGCTGTCTGCAAATAAACAAACAACAAGAGAAAGATCTCCTTTATTTTAGTTAGTTTTAGCTAGCTGAATCAAAAAATTTCCCTAGACTGTAAGTTTTTTTCCCTTTTCCTTAAACCTGTTTAAACCTACTCTAAACTGAACACCCAAAAAACCACCAACAGCTCACACCTGTAACCCACCAGACCAAACCTGAGCTGCAGCATTTCCAGCACCAAAAAGACTAATCAGAGACTAAGTAAACTAAACTGCAACCCAGAAAAGAGACTTTCTGGTTTGTCATATCTTTTAAAACAGCAAAAAAAGTTTTTGTTTTAGTTTTATTGTTTAATAAAATTTTTATTGTTTAAACAAGTTTTTCCACTTTTCTCCAAAAAAATATTTTTTTCCTAGACCAATTAAAGAAAAAAAAAGTCTGCTTTTCTAAAAAAGCCTCTTTAAGAGTTCTCTCCCAGTTTTGCCCTAAACCAAAATGAATACAAGCACCCCGCCCATGGTGAGGTTGCCTTGGCTGTGGGTTATCCCAGCCCAGCAAAGCTCTCAGGGTGCCAGGGCCAGGCAGAGCTTCCTGTGGCACTTACGGGGACAGAACATGTTGGATGGCTGTGTCCCTGCCTTGTGGGAGAGGCTGAAGCTGCCTGGGTTGCCTCTGCCGTGGGGGATCCTCTGCAGGGTGAGGTAATATCCATCCTCTGTCAGCACCTCGTGCTCCTCGTAGGGGTACCCGTGGTAGCACACAATTTCACCCTGTGGGAAGGGAAGGACAGCATGGGACAGTGCCCAGGGAGGGACAGAGGTCCTCAGGGGTGGCAGGGCTTGGCTGGGCAAAGCCATCCAGTGCTGGTGGTGACTCCAGGGTGAGGGTGGCCTCAGTTCCTCCAATGTCACTGTGGTGATGTCATGACTCCAGACAGAATTTTTGGCAGGTCTGGTGAAGAACTGTCACTTTTTGTGTGGCAATCAAGAGCAGGGCAGCACAGACAGCCCAACTCTGAGCCTGAGAGGGCTGTGAGGGCTGTCCTGACCAGACCTGCTGACTTGGAACAAAGCCCTCCCCCTGTGATGGTGTTCATAGGGGTCCCAGGATGAGGGAAGAGATGAGAATGTGACTCCATGTTTCAGAAGGCTTGATTTATTATTTTATTTTATATATATATAAAATTAAAACTATACTAAAAGAATAGAAGAAAGGATTTCATCAGAAGGCTAGCTAAGAATAAAAAAAGAATGATACCAAAGGCTTGTGACTGACCAGACAGTCCAGACAGCTGACAGTGATTGGCCATTAATTAGAATCAACCACACTAGACCAATCCCAGATGCACCTGTTGCATTCCACAGCAGCAGATAATCATTGTTTACATTTTGTTCCTGAGGCCACTCGGCTTCTCAGGAGAAAAAATCCTAAGGAAATGATTTTTCATAAAACATGTCTGTCACATCCCGCCATAAATGCCTGCCATAAATCCCTGTGTACATAAGAGCAGGGAGACAAATATCTCATAAAATCCTGGTCTCAACCCTTGGTGAAGACACAGAGAGCCCGTGGGTCTTGCACAGATCATGTGCGTAACTTGCTCAACCAAGTAGGAAAAGAAGGGACTTACAACATCCATGGACACCTCGGGGTTCTCTTCTGACTTTGCAGCGACGAGCATGAAACAAGAAATGGTGAGGAACAGCCACATCATGGTGCTCTGCAAAACATTGTCAGAACATTGGGAGACTTTGCTGGCACTGGCACTGGCACAGAAACAAGAAATGGTGAGGAACAGCCACGTCATGGTGCTCTGCAAAATGTTGTCAAAACTGTGAGAGACTTTGCTGGCACAGAAGCTGTGGGAAGTTCTCTTGATGTGCCCTGCACTTCCACCAGGATATCAACCTGACCCCTCAATATGTGAAATTATTCTAAACCAGAAGTCCTCCAATTCTGAAAATGGCTCATTTTGCTAATCTTGAACAAAGCCAGGGTCCAAATTCCATCACATTTTAATCCCGTGTTCTCCATCAGGCTCTCATATTCAGAAACATGCACAGGTACAGGTACATCTGTACGTGCCTGGGCAAACCTGGTTTTCGAGAAGGTGATTATAAATCATTCATTTGAAACAATTTCTTGGATAGTTGGAAGAATAGGTTTTTTTGTTCCACTGATAGCTGAACTAATGAGGACTAAACCACCCAATTTTAAGTTGCAGGGCCACATTCTTAAGAAGAAACCAAACAATGTGGTTTGCTTGGGTTCTCCTTATGGCTGGGAGGGACCCTGGGATACCCTTGGCTTGTTTTTGTAGACGTGAGTGAAATGCCATCTCAGGACAGCCCTGTTTTTCCTGGGAAGGATTTTGATGTCTGCTTCAGCTTGTTCCTACCACAAAACATCTCACAATGCTGTTTTATCTCACAGAAACAGAATCACACAATGCTCTGGCTGGAAAGGCACCTTAAAAATCATTTTGTTCCCACCCCTCTGCCACGGGCAGAGCCCTGCCATATAGGAACGGGTAAGTTTGTTGGAGATGACAAATTTGCAGCAGTATTTCTGCTACTTAGAGAAGTTCCCTCAGCTCCTTAGAGGAGTTCAATTGTGTGGAGAATTTAGCAGGGATTCCCAAATTCCATCTGAATGCCAGCACCAGGTATCTTACACCCACCCGGGTGAAATGGAGAAGATCTGGGAGCATCTTTCTGTCCCTTCCCGGCTGTGCCTGGTCCTGTGCTGCGGGAGGTGACAAAAGCCACCTGGTCCCTCCCGGAGCGGGTCCGGGCAGGGCAGGATGGGCGCACCTGCAGCGCTCACCTGGGCACAGCCCTGGGGCACCTCCCGCTCTCAGCAGCGCCAAGGGGTGCCCGTGCCCGGCCCCAGGGACCCCATCTCCCACCCGGGGGGATCCCCACCATCCCCCGGAGCCCCCGGCTGCGATCTGGGGACACTGTCGCTGGGCTCCACCAGGCTCTGGAGCTGTTATTTAAAGGACGAGCCTTTAGCGAAGCCAGCAGAGGCTGAGCACATTTTTGTGACGTAGCGTCAGGAGAAGGGCATGCAAACTCCAGGGCAGAGCCTTGCCCGCGATGGATGGCCCTTTCCTCCCAACAGCCAGCTTGGGAAAACTCCCAAAATTTCCCTTTGCGAAATGTCCCTCATCCCAGCACACCTGGGGACATCCCAGAGGCGCAGCAGGGTAAATAAGAACAGCAGCACGGTCCTGACCCCTCTCCAAACACTCCCACCCCTTCCCTGAGCAGGACATTCCTTTGGAGCCGGGGCTGTCCCATCCCCGGGGCTCTCCAGGAGCCTGTCCCCAGGGATGGCACCGAGCAGGAGGGATTACCCGTGGCTGTCCCCAGGGATGGCACCGAGCAGGAGGGATTACCCGTGGCTGTCCCCAGGGATGGCACCGAGCAGGAGGGATTACCCGTGGTGTCCAGAAGAGCTGTGGCAGCCCTTGTCCCCGCTGTGCCCCGAGCAGAAGGTGCTGCTGGCTGCTCACGCCGCTCCCATGGGGCTGGAGCTGCCTCTGCTCCCGATTCGGGAGATTTGGGAGCCGCCACTCCCTCTGGTCCCCTCCTCCTCCTCCTGCCGAGCTGGAATTCACCCCAGGGCTGCTGCCCTGCCTTGGCAGTGTTTCCGTGGCGCTGGGAAGAGCTCAGAGCTGTGACAAATGGGTTGGTTCCAGCCGATGGAGTCACCTGGCACGGCTGTGACCTCTGTGAACCCCAGGGTGGGCGCTGTGGGTTCTGCACCTGCACTGCTTTGGTGCAAGGGGATGAGTGGGACCAGCCCAGCTCATCCCAGCAAACTCCACTGGGAAAGCTCCTTTTGGCTCGTCCTGCTGCCTCCTGGCACGGAATGAGTCTGAAAATGCAGAACCTCCCAGTCCCAGCAGTTCTTGGGGTCTCTGCTGGTCACAGTGACCCTGAGATGTGTTAGAAACTCTTTTCCCAGCCTGGCTGTCAAAGAAGGAGTCGGAACTCTTCAGCTCTCATTCTCATGGTTCTTTATTGTTCCTTATCTATAAAATTCTTTCTCCTGGCCTGCTGAGGTCCATTCAGACAGAGGCACACTGACCACCCTCAGGGTGGTGCGATCATTTTATACTAAAAACTCCATGTACAATATTTACCATAACTTCCCAATACCCATCACCTATGTTAGACAGTGAGCTTCTACTCTAAACCAATCTAAAAGTGCCAACATCACAGCAGAAGATGGAAGCCAAGAAGAAGAAGGAGAAAGGCTGAACAGGCCCAGATTCCTCCATCTTGCCCCCTGAACCCCCATTCTAAAAACCCCCAAAAATCTTTTTTTCCACCCCGTGATAAATTCACTATCATTCTACTTAAACTTTCGTGGCTTGTAATTCTTCATATAAAGGTTGGTAATTGTTTTTTTCCAAGGGCTAAATCAAAGGCACGGGGGTCTGGGGCTCTGTGCCAAGGTCTCTGAGCCCCCTGGGCAGGGGCTCGAGCCCTCCAGGGCAGCCAGAGGAGTTTCTTGGGAAAAATATATCCATCCCCGGGGAGGGAAGGAGCTGTGCATGTAGAGTTCACATCTTGTCAGGCTTCCCCTTCTTGCCAGCTGGTGATGCTTTGGCCAGGAGCTGCCTGAGGAGGTGCCTGCAGGGATGGTGACAGGTCACAGGAGCTCTGGGTGCCATTTTTGTCACCTCTGCCTTCGTGGCCACCTCTCCACTCCTTGCCCAGGTGCCCACCCTGTGGGATCCTGCATCGCTCCTGCAGCCAGCACCTGCCAGGTCTGGCCCAGCCACGCTTGCTCAAATGCAGACAGGCTTTGGAAAGCCTTGATGGCTCCACCTCTAGCTGGAGCTCCAATGGCTGCTCTTCACAAAGGACTGGCTGCAGGCAGTGCCAGAAGCCCTCCCAGCTGCCTCACCCTCAAATAAGCAGTGGCTCAGAGAAGAATCTGATTTTTCCCCTGCAGGGAGAGGAGGAAAGGTGGAAGAACAGGATCAGGTATGCCCAGATGAGAAAAAAGCCACTCCCTCTTCCTCCCAGCACCGACAGAGTTTGCCTTTCTTTTGGGGACAGGACATCAGAAAGGCTCCCATGGACACTTCTGGTCCTGGCATCGAGTTCAGGGCCACATCAGTGGGCAGGCCCCCAGGGTGAATCACTGCACAGCCTATTAAGGCATGAGCAAATCAGAAAAAATAAAAATTGGGATAAAAATTAAGATTCCTGAGCCGAGCTCATTCCATAGGTTTGAACAGTTATGTTATTTCCCCTCATGGGAGGGAAGGGGATTACTGCAAAGCAGCCAGAGGGTGAACACTGGGCTGCTTCCCACCACTGCTGCCACCAGGACAGGACTGGTGTGACCATGGTGGGAGCCCTGGGAGGGAGCATCCCCCACACATGGGCAGAGAGGCACCTGAGACCCCCTGCCCTGTGCTGGGGAAAAATTTAGGTTTTTCCTGAATTTCCTTGCTCTTCAGCTTGCTGCTGGATGGCCATGTGGGCACTGAGGTCTTGTGTTGGAGAGAGAATTGTGTTGGTTGCTGAGAATTTCAGACTTTCTGTGCTGACAGGCACTGACCCCCAAGAGAACACTGCATTTGACCTGAGGCCGTGGAGAAGCTTCCAAAATGGAATGATAGAACTGGGATTGTGGGTGTGGAGTTTGAATAGAAGTGTGTAATATCACAGGGTGGGAAACTTAGAGTTAAAGGGTTTAGAATACAGCAGAATATACAAGCAAGATGGAGGTTTTAGGGCAGAGGCTGGTCCTTATTCTTCACTTTCTTCTTCACTGTCTTCTTCACCGTGTTCTCCATGGGTTTGGGTGGTTCTGTGCAATTGGATAAAAAAGTCCACCTTGCAGGCCATAGGTGGTTGGTTTTTGGGTTAAAAAGAAAAATAATTCAGGTGTCATTTCTTAAGTTTATCCTTAAAAAGCCTTGTAGAGAGAGAGAGATGGAGGTCCATTTTTAGTTTGTTAAAATGAAGTGCTGTAGAAGTCAGGGTTTGTGAGACTGTAACATAGATAAGAACTAATAAACATCTGAGTCCCAACAAGAAATACCATCTCACACATTTAATCCTGACCCTGGCAGAAAAGAAGTTGAGACTTGGCAGTCTTGGAGCACTCCCTGTCCATGGGATGGTGCTCTCCAAAGGACACAGGACAGCCTGGGCAGCAGAGGGTGCTGTGAAAGTGCAGGTGAGGCAAAGGAGCTCCTGCCCAACCCCTCACGGAAAGTGGAGAGGTTTGTTGTATGGAGAAACCCCAAACCCAACAAACCCCACATCTCCCAGGGCATGGGGTGGTTGTGTGGCCTGGCCATGGACACCTGGGGCTCTGTGGGGATGGAGCTTTCTCCTGGGAGAGGATGGGAATCACTTCCAGCAGATTTTAAAGGTTTTTGGTGTTCCTTCTGTGGGATGTTCCTTTCTGTCTGTGCCATCGGTACTGCTGAGTTTAATTTTAGAGAGAAACTTGGGCTCAGGTTTCCCTGCTTTGTCAGTAACAGAATGTAAAGTCTGCTGGTGAAAAAATCCCACCCAACCCCAAAGCCCCAGGCCACCCCTGCCTCTGGTTTGCTTTTGATGCCTTGAGAAGGCTGACCTAGAGCAGAGGCCAGACAGAGCTAAAGAATAAAGCAGGAATTTATTAAAAGGATCTCCTCCATGGATCCACCTTGGGCAGCACAAGAGCCCAGCCAGGGCTGCACCCAAGGTGAACCAAAATGGGCACAAAATGGACACCCGGGCACGGGGTCTGTCACTTTGATCAGTTCTGCTCCATTTGCATATTGGGGTTAATTGTCCTATTCCAGCTTTAGCCCATGCAGTCCCATCCTCCTTGTTTTTGTCTCTTCAGACCACATTGTTTGTGCTCTTGGGCCTGAGGTTTGGATCATTTGTCCTTGATCCCCAGCTGGAGCAGGAATTGTTTTGTCTCCCTGCTCTGTGCAGAGGGCTCACCATCCCCGAATGAGAAGTCCAGACCCACACACTAAAGCAGCACAGGATCTGAAAAATACAAAAGCTAAACCTGAGGCATCACTTTCCTCCTTTGTCACCAGAGGGCCAAGCAGGGCTTTGTGCTGAGCTCCCTACCTGATCTTTTTACTCCTCCTGTCCCTCAACCCCTCCCTACCCTCCCTCTGGAGCTATTTTGCAAACCAGGGGTGGAAACACAGCTCAGGGCTGGAAACCCCTCATGGGCTTCAAGGAGAGGCAATTGTGCCTTGGCTGCTGGGCTGAGGGTGGCAGAGCAGGGAGGGGTGGCCGTGCCATTGCTGCTCCCAGCCCTGGACATGGATCTGCTCGGGCTCCCTTCCCACCCCTGTGTCCCCTCAGTGCCCCTCAGCTCCTTTTAGTGGGGGAAAACCTGTCCTGGCTCCAGCTGTGACTGTCCTGGCTGCTGGTGAGGAGCTCACAAGTGGGATTTGTGCTGAGAAGGATTTGTGCCAACAAAATCTGAGCTGCCCTGGCTGAGGAAAAGCAGCGGCCTTGATGTTTTCTGGAGGTTTTCTGGATCTGCCCTGGAGCTGGGGGATCCCAGCCTGGCTGCTCTGCTCACAATTTCAGGCTGTTTCCTTGAGGGCAGCCAGGCTTTCTGTGCTGCTCTGTGCCTCTGGGGCTCTCTCTGTGCCTCTGGGGCTCTCTCTGTGCCTTTGGGGCTCTCTCTGTGGCTCTGGGCCTCTCTCTGTGGCTCTGGGGCTCTCTCTGTGCCTTTGGGGCTCTCTCTGGGCCGCTGGGGCTCTCTCTGTGCCTCTGGGCCTCTCTTGGTGCTTCTGGGGCTCTCTCTGTGCCCCTCGGGCTCTCTCTGTGCCTCTGGGGCTCTCTCTGTGTGTCTCTCGGCCTCTTTCTGTGCCTTTGCGGCTCTTTCTGTGCCTCTGGGGCTCTCTTGGTGCTTCTGGGCCTCTCTCTGTTCCTCTGGGGCTCTCTCTGCGCCTCTGGGCCTCTCTCTGTGCCTTTGGGGCTCTCTCTGTACCTCTCTGGGCCTCTCTTGGTGCCTCTGGGGCTCTCTCTGTGCCTCTGGGGCTCTCTTTGGGCCTCTGGGCCTCTCTCTGTGTCTGTGTCTCTCTCTCTGTACCTCTCTGGGCCTCTCTTGATGCCTCTGGGCTTCTCTCTGTGCCTCTGGGACCCCTTTGGGCAGATGGAATCAGCCTTTGGCTCTGGTTGAGCCAGCCCAGCCTCTCCTTGCACCTTGGCCTTGGCCTCCACCCACCGTCTCTGGCCTCACCCCGATGTGGGGGTGTCCCAGTAGTCCCTGGGAACCCAAATCTGGGTTCTGCATGGGGCTGCAGCCTCCCCAACGTGGGAGCAGAGGGGATTATCCCCTCTCCCAGGGCTGGCATGTGCAACACATCTCCTCTGTCCTGAGTGCAGCCCGAGGGCCGGGTGTGGAGTCATCCTTCCCAAAAGTGGCCCAGCCTGCCCAGGAGGAGAGGAGGGGTTCAGGAGGTGGGGCAGGGGCTGGTGAAATAAGGGGGGAAGGCCTGGGGAGAGCTGTGGGCTCTCAGCTTGCCCAGAGCGGCACGGAGGGGAACGGGGATTTTGGGAGAGGAAGGACCTCTGAAGGACCAAGAAAAGCTCCTCAGGCTTCCTGCAAGCCCAGGAGGGAGATGAAGGTGAGCCTGGAGGCCAGAAGCTGCTTGTGAGGGTGTGGGGACCCAAGGCAGACCTGGCCTAGCCCCTGCTCCCTGTGGGCATCTCTGCCCACACCCTGGTGGGGTCTGGCTTTGGGGCATTCTGGGGACAAGGAGAAGCTCTGTGCACCTCACAGCCTGTCCCTGCTCTGGTGGCAGCAGGGGACACTGGGGACAGGGTGAGCACTGCAGGGAACCACAGCCTGAAGGTCCTGAGCTGGGCTAGGGAGGGGTTTTGGGGAGCATCCCCCCATCACCCTTCAGGCTGGTGGGAGGGAGCAGGTCAGGACCCTCAAAGGGTCACTGGAATATTCCATAACACTATTCCAGGACCCTCAGAGTATAGTCAGTGGAATAATGTTAAAGGCCCAGGCTGTAGTAGCAGGGAAGCTGAGGGAGAAGATTCTCATCATTTCTGCTCATCTCTCTCATCATTTCTGCTGGGTCCTTCTTTTCTTCCTAGGTCAGCTTGAAGATTAAGCCCACTTTGCTCTCTGGCACTTCTCAGCAGGGTTTTTTCTCTCTTTCCTCAAAGGAATGCCCAACTTTGCCTGGTCAGGTGCTGCCTGAAGGGTCAGCCAGGGCAAGGAACTCCTCACCCAGCATTTTGCCACCTCTCTGTAGCTGTTACCAGACCCCCTCCTTCCTCCAGGACCTGGGCTGGGTGTGGGGAACAGCACCCAAAGGCCCCATGATTAAATGGAGCTCTTGCAAAGTGCCTCATCCCGCTCTTTATGCCAGCATTTAAACCCAGGAAAAAGCCCAAACTATGATTCTGCTGGTGAAAACAACAACAGATGTGTATCTGTTTTCAACTGACAGAGGAAATATTTTGCTCAGCAGTGATACCAGCCCAAACCAGGGTGAGCAGGAGGCTGGGGTGGAGATGGAGACCCCAAAGGTCCCTTCCCACCCACCACTGCTCTCCTGGCAGGAGAAGAGGTGGAGGGGCTGGAAAATCTGCTTAAAGGTGGCCATGGATTTGTGGGGGGGTGATTGTCCCCCTGCCACAGGAGATTTGCTGTGCACCCTGAGAGATTTCCCCTCTTAGGATGCTCACACTGACAAAATTCAGCCAGTGTCACATGCAAGTGTCATTTCTTCCTCCTTTCCTGAGATTTGTCCCTTTCTTTTCAACCCAGCCCTGGTGCTGACATGCAGAGCTGACACTTTACCTACACCTGGAAATCCAGGATGAGCAGCCTGCCTGGCACCCCCAGAGCAGGGACAAAGCAGCTGGAACCCCTCTGCCAAGGAATGCCAAAAATGCTGTCCCAGCTGGAGAGGACACCACAGGACCTGTGTGTTCCCAGTGATGGGGACACATCCCAAACTGTGGGATGTGGCTTTTGGGGTGCAGTGTCTGAACCCCTGGGCTGTGTGGCTGGGGAGGGACAGGCAGGTGCTGGTGGACAAGTCCCAGCCTCTCTGGGTGTTTTTATAAGCCAAGGACTGGTTCCCTCAGTGCCACCAACTCCACTGACTGCACGGAGGGCACAAAGCAGCAGGTCAGGTTGGTGTTCTCCTGTTCTCCTGTTCTCCTGTTTTCCTGTTTTCCTGTTTTCCTATTCTCCTGTTCTCCTGTTCTTCTGTTCCCCTCTCCTGTTCTCCTGTTCTCCTGTTCTACTGTTCTCCTATTCTCCTGTTCTCTTATTCTCCTGTTCTCCTGTTCCCCTATTCTCCTGTTCCCCTATTCTCCTGATCTCCTGTTCTCCTGTTCTCTTCTCCTGTTCCCCTGATTCTCCTGTTCTCCTATTCTCCTGTTCTTCTGTTCTCCTGTTCTCCTGTTCCCCTACTCTCCTGTTCTCCTATTCTCTTGTTCTCCTGTTCTCCTATTCTCCTGTTCTCCTATTCTCCTGTTCTCCTGTTCTCCTGTTCTCCTGTTCTCCTTCTAGCCCAGGCTATTGCTGAAAGGAAGGATCCCAGCTGAGAGGCCACTTATCATAGCTAATAACTAATAACTTATAGCTAATAACTTAGTTATTGCCACTCCAGCTGAGCATCTGATGCATGGAGAACTTGGTTCTTAGATTCCTTTTCTTCATCCATTTTCATCTGTGAAAGGGATGGGGAAGGGGCTGGGTTACTTTACACAGGGATGGTGCTTGGGGAGCAGCAGCTTTGAGGATGAGCTCTGCTCTCCTCCATCCTGGCTCCCCATGCCCAGGGACTCATCCTTCCCTCTCTGCCACATCTTGGGATACCAGGAGGAGTTGCTTCTGTCACTGCTGTCACTGTATTTCCATTTTAAGATATAGATGCAATCAATACCTTACCTTTGGAAACTGCTTCTAGCTCTGAGCAGAATGAAGCTGCTAAAGAATAAAGAGTGTATAACATTTATATTGCAGGCATAAGACAGAATGCCTGAGGTTTTTTGCCTAGATGGATTTTCATCCTTCCCACCTCACTTATAAAATACTTTCTTTTTCCTGTAGAGCCGACTGGATGTGTAGATATCTCATTTTCCAGACTACACATCAGTAAAAATGTGTGAGGGCTGCTGCTGGCCATGGAGCAGGGGAAAGTTCCTTTGCATGTGGTGAAGGGCAGATCTAAGGGAGATGGATAATTGTGGGGGTCCCAGTTGTTGGTTTCTCTGGGTCTGGACTGAAGGCACTTGAGATGGTGTTTCATGTTCAGACTCAAGTGTTTATTATTCCTTATCAGTAAAACAGCCTCACTACTGTGAGTTCAGCAGCTTTTCATCGGAAGGCACAAAATGGCCAACAATCTCTTGTTCCAAGGGCTTTTAAGACTAAACTATCCAATTAACAACTGACACCTGGATTATTTTTCCTTTAACCCAATAACTGATCCCACAGAGCTGCAATGGGCATTTTTCTGCCCAATTACAAAATGCCACATAAACCCATGGAGAAGGAGGAAGAGGCATGAAGAAGAAGCCCAGGATGACACCCTGTGCCCTCCATCTTGCTTCCATCCACAGCACACTAAAAATCCCAAACCTCAAGTTCTGACCAAGTGACACACCTACACTGCTCTCTATGATCTATTGCACACTTTTGTGGGTTCCAGTCTATTCTGGAGTTTAGGAAACTTTCTCCATGAGTGAGGGTCAAAGTCAGTGCTGCCCTGGGGGTCAGGGCACCCCAGAGCAGACAGAGAAATATTCCCTGTGCCCTGGGTTTCCACAGACCATGGGGACAGAATCTGGCAGGGATTTGCCACCTCTCTGGACAGCCCCAAGGGAAAGAAGCTCTTTCCTAAGTGACCAGCTCAACCAGAGGGTGCAATTGGTGTGAAACTCCTGTGGGTTTAGCAACAAGCAAACAGCACTGAAGATCACATTGTTCTATCTGGCGTCTCCTGATTCCTGAGCAGGCCTGTCTTCTCCATCCCCTGTAAGCCCCAGCGCTCACTGAAGTGGTTATTTCAGCAATTGGCCAGGCTCTGATGTCCCCAGGCATGGCCTGCAATGTGTCTGTGGGCAACTAAGCTGGGTGAGGAGCTGGCCACTGCAGCTCCTGCCTCCCTGCTGTCCTGTCCATCTTCATTCCACACACAGGCTGAGGGGCTACAGGACTGAAAGCGCCTGAAAGAGGTGATTTGCACTGAGTCCAGCCTGCAGTTGTGGTGTTGGGCAGCTGGGCAGGACAAAGGGAGATGGGGTTCAGCAATGGGGTTTGCCTAGGGGATCAAAGAGCCATCCAACCTCTCCTTCCCTCAGCCATCACAGTAGTTTAACCCCAGGACATCCCTTCTCACTTGCATGTGGAGGTAGAGATGGAGATGGAGGCTCTGAGGTGCTGGTGGTGGGCTTGAGTTGGCACTTTGTGTTTGAGTGAGAGGGACTTTTTGCTGTGGCCCACACAGAGATCTGCTCTTTTCCTGAGCAGCCCAGGAAAGCTTTCCATGCAATAAGGCTGCTGGGAAAACACACTCAGGGAGGCAGAGAGCCATCTTTAGCTCCTGCAGCAGGATCAGCAGGGAATTGGGCTTTGCTGGATGTGCCCTTGGTCTGGAATGCCTCGGGCTGGGCACTCCAGGAGCACCTGGCAAGGAGCTGTAAAGCATCCAAGGCAGGGATGGAGCTCTGGCATGACCCCTCCTGCTCCATGCTTTCAGGGGAGCATTCTTCCCCTGAAATGCTTTTCCTGAAAGCTCAAGGATTTCCCTGAAGGCACCCTGATGCTTTTCCCAGGCAGGGGATGGTGGGAGGCTGCTTGTCCCACACTTACAGCTGGACTAGATGGGAATGGCCAGCAAGAGGGTCTTGGCATGGGCTCCAAACTGCACCGGGGGTTGCAGACACTTGCTCCCTGTTGGCAGCATCAGGCTTTGGCTGTTCCAAAGGGTTCCTTGTGGCCCTGGAGCACCCACAGCCCTGCTCATCCAGCCCCGTTATCCCCCAGGTGCTGCAGGTGGGTGAGATGTGGCTGCTGCTGGTGGCCCTGTGCCTGGCCCAGGGGCTGGAAGATCCCATCCCAGATGCGGAATTTTTCCACAACCCCGAGAGGTTCATGAACATCGTAAGTGCTGGGGGAGCACCTCACTTCTCCATGGGTATGTCCAAAGTCCTTCCTGAGGCACCAGCTGGGCTCACCCCTTCCCTGCATCTGCACCTGGCCTCTCTGGGGGGTTTGGGGCATCAAAAACCTCCCATATTTGCATTGCTGGCACTCACTCCATGCCCTCAGCTTGAGCTTAGCCTCTCCCTGCTCTCCCTGTGATTCCTTTGGGTGCAGGTGACACCGGGGGACACCACGTGGGTGGCAGCAGTGGGTGAAGCTCAGGCAGGCCCAGGGCTCTGGGTCACCCTCTGCCCTCACACCATTGTCCCTGCAGAGCCAGAAGATCCTTTTCCACGGCTATCCCAGCGAGGAGTACGAGGTGATGACAGAGGATGGCTACTTCCTGAGCCTCAACAGGATTCCCCACGGCAAGGGGGACACCAGGCTCTCAGGTGGGCTCAGCCTCACCCAGTGGGGCACCAGCTGTGACCCTGACTCTCTTGACAACACCCCTGTGCCTTCAGGCATGGTGTGGGCAGCTGGGAGAGGGATGAGGAGTTTCTTCCTGGCTGCCTTCAGGAGCTCAGCATTGTGTTGTGACCCAGCAGAGCCCCCAAAGTGGCTCTTTCCCTGCAGCAAACCCCTGCTCCAAGGTCCAGGCTCAGGGCCTGGGATGGCAAAAGCTTCCCCAAACACAAAAAAAAGCACCAGCATAACCAGGGAAATAAGGGGAGAAGGGAACTTTTAATGTGCAGCTTGCATGAAACAGTACCAAGGTGTTACAGTGGTGGTTTATTTCCATATGGGAAAGGTGTCTTTGAAATATGAGTCTCCTTGAGCCAGGTCTCATAAGCTCTTGGAGATTTATTTCACACCCAAGATAGCTCAGCTACCTTAGATGGCATAAAATCAGCAGGATGGCTTCTGTGGTAGTGTTGGGAACAAAAAAGTTTTAATAAAAGGCAAAATAACAAAACTCCATACAGAGAAAAACCGAGCCAGCTGCCAGAGGTTCTTGCCCCTGGTAAAACACCTCCACAAAAGCCATTGGTTTCTTTGTTCTCTTCTTTTTCTAGTGAATTGCTCAGGTGGGACTTTTTGGCTTCTGTCCACTTAGCTATCCTTAAATTTGAGGTGAAGTCCCCCAAGTCCTATGAGGTGTCTTTTCATCTAATTGAGGAGAGAAACTTCTGGGCTTATTTCCTTTTTGAGGGGACAACAAAGGACAGTTTTGTCACTCCATCAACAGGGGCCACACTCCTATACGTCTTCTTCTGCCAACTACCTCCCATCTCCTCCTTCAGGAGCCAGGACTCCTGTGCTGATAGTGCACGGGTTTTGCCTGGATGGTGGTGACTGGGTGGACAACTTCCCTGAGAACAGCCTGGCCTTCATCCTGGCGGACGCGGGACACGACGTCTGGATTGGGAACAACCGCGGCAGCAGCTGGTCCCGCCGGCACCGCAGCCTCTCCGTGGCCTCCGAGGAGTTCTGGGACTTCAGGTCAGGGCCACCAAGGGCAGCTGGGCCGCAGGGCTGCCAGCACTGAGCCCCTGCTGTCCCTGGGAGGTTGGGAAGTAGGAATCTCCTCCAGGCTCTCCCTTTGCTGCGCAGCTTCCATGAGATGGCCATGTACGACCTGCCGGCCATGGTGGGCTTCATCCTGATGCAAACAGAGCAGAAGCAGCTGTTCTACGTTGGCCACGCTCAGGGCAGCTCCCTGGGTGAGTGATATCAATGTCCATCCCAAACTGGACACTGCTGGGAGCAGCTGTCCCCTCCTGCCCTCCCAGCCTTCTGCATGGGAGGGGTTTGCCACGTCCTGCCCATCCATCCCGGGCTGTGCTGGCATCCAGGAGCGTTTTTTGTTCAAAAAAAGCCTCAAACACAGGGCCTGGGGTGAGATGGGGTTTGTGTTGTGCTCTCATGCTGCTTTTCAGGTTTCATAGCGTTTTCCAGCTTGCCACACCTGGCCAAGAAAATCAAACTCTTCTTTGCCCTGGCTCCTGTGTACACCTTCGGCCACGTCCGGGGCCCTGTGTTAAAGCTGGCCTTGCTGCCAGACCTGCTGCTCGAGGTACAGGAGGTGTTTCTGGGTGGTTACTGCCAAAATCCAGGGATTTCTGGCAACTCCTGCCCCCTGCATTACCACTGTGTGCTGGTCCTGCACCTGTGGTGGGTGTTGGAGTTCCTGGCACCATTCCTGACGTTCCCTCGTGCTCCTGCAGGAGACGTTTGGAACCAGAGAGCTGGTTCTGGTGCCAAGGAAGGAGAAGCTGCTCCTGGTTGACGCGTGCAGCAAGCCACTGGAAGCTGAAGTGTGTGCCAACAGCATCTTCCTGGTCGGAGGCTTTGACAGGAACAACTTGAACACGGTGGGTGCACCAGGCTCTCAGTCTGGGCCACAGCCCCCTCTGGTTTTCCTAGACATCTGGAGATAGTTAATGAGGCACAATCATGAGTATAAATCCCCAAAATAAGGTGTTAGAGGCTGTGGTTATTTGGAGATTCCCTGCAGTGGTGTGGGGGTGTTAAACCCAATGGAGTCTTTGGTAAGAGAAAATCACTTGTGCTCTCATTTCTTAGGAAAGGAAACTCCTGCCTCATTTTTGGCTGACACACAACAAGTTTACAGAAGAAAATAACTAAAGAATGACTAGATCAGTTGTATTTCCATTTTCAGTGTATTTCCATTGGTTAAGTGGCTTACCTTTGGAAGCTGCTTCTAGCTCTGAGCAGAATGAAGCTGCTAAAGAATAAAGAGTGTATGACATTTACATTGCAGTTATAAGACAGAATGCTTGAGGTTTTTTGCCTGGATGGATTTTCATCCTTCCCAACTCACTTAGAAAATACTTTCTTTTTCCTGTAGAGCCGGCTGGACGTGTACATATCTCATTTTCCAGACTACACATCAGTAAAAAATCTCGTGCACTGGGGGCAGGTAGAGATTCTGATTTTATAACTATTTTAACTTTCGTTTAATCTGTGAACATAGTATTTTCAAATGCTGCTGGAAACAGGTAAAGGAGGTGGAATCAAAGAGATCAAAGGGATTTTTAAGCTGCTGCACCAAGGTGTCCCAAAAGGTGTCTCTGTCTGGGGGGGCTGATCGAGAATATTACCTGGATTAACCCTTTGCCTCTGCCTTCCAGACTGCAAAAACCGCCGAGTTCAAGCAGTTTGACTACGGGCTGAGAAACATGGAGAAGTACAACCAGGTGAAGGGGCTGGCTGGCATGGGGATGGGGGAGCACACCCCACCCACCAGAGCCCCCAGGTAACAGGAGTGCTTTCCCCTCTGCCAGCTGAGGCCTCCCTTTTACCAGATCGAGGCCATGCGGGTGCCAGTGGCCATGTGGAGTGGGGGGGAGGACTGGGTGACCCCCCATGAGGAGACCCAGCGCTTGCTGTCCCACCTCACCAACGTCGTGCACCACGAGCACTTCCCTGACTGGAACCACTTTGACCACCACTGGGGCCTGAACGCCCCCCAGCGCGTGTACCAGCGGATGGTGGCCATGATGGAGGAGAATCCATGAACCCATCCATGGATACGTCCATAGATCCATCCATGAATCCATCCATTAGCCCATCTGTGAATCCATTCACAATCCATTCATGAATCCACTCAGCCATGAATCCAGCCAATAATCCATCCATGAATCCATCCATCCATCCATCCATCAATCTCTCCATGAATTCATCCATGAATCCACTCAGCCATGAATCCATCCATCCATCCACCCACGAACCCATCCGTGAATCCATCCATCCATCCATGAATCCACCCATGAATCCATCCATCAATGCATCCATAAATCCATTCATGAATCCGTCAATGAACCCATCCATCAATCCATCCATCATTCCCTCTATCAGTCCCTTCATGAATTCATCTATCAATCCATCCATGAATCCATGAAACCATCCATCCATCAGTCCCTCCATCCATGAATCCATTAATACATCCGTGAATTCATCCATGAATCTATGAACACATCCATCCATCCATCCATCCATCCATCCATCCATCCATCCATCCATCCATCCATCCATCCATCCATGAATCTATCCATCCATGAATCCATGGATCCCTCCATCCATCCCTGTTCTTCCCCTGGATGGAGGAGCTGCCTGTTCCCCTGTGCCTTGGGTTTGTGTGAGGGATGCTCTGCATAAAAATGTCCCCTGTCCCCCTGTCCCCCTGTCCCCCACTGATTTAAGGCTTTTTCATGCACTGCTGTGATTTCTGCCCGCCCCCTGTGTCTGTAGAGATTATTGCAATAAAGTCTTGCATCACGGCCAAGCTCCAGCCCTTGGCTTGCAGGAGATCTGCTGTGTTGGGGTTTTCTTTCCAGCTTTTGCAGGCTCAGAGCAATCCAGGAGTGAAATTTTACTCCAGGAATCGAGCACGTGCTGTGGTTTGTGGGTTCAGGCACAGGAGGGGATGGAAGCGACCTTGTGGCAGCCAGTGGTGGAAAGAGGCCACATCTGGCCCAGGGGCTCTGAGATGGGCACAGCTGGCAAAGGGCAGAGGAGCAGCAGATTCTCCTCACCAGATCCTCCTCACTGTGCAGAGTGAAGTTCAAACCTGGTGATTTGCTGGTGATGAAATGTGTAAGGAGAGGCTGAGCCCTTTCTCACCTCACAAATCCACCCAGCTATCCCTCTCCAATCGCATGGTTTCTTGCCAAGCTTTTCTTGCTCATCCTGTTTAGCTCCTTCCTGTTGAAATGAAAAAGAAAGTCATGACTAGAGGAGTAAATTTCACTCTGTTTACCCAGGAGAGGTTAACTTGTTACTGACTCCCTGGAATCAAAGCTACAATATTTTTTTCCCCTACACTTGTGATGCATTAAACAGGGCAGGAATTGGTAGTGCCACGACTGAGTTTCAGGCTCTGGAGACATCTGGCAAAGCTCAGCATCTCACTTTCTGGGTTCCACCTTATCAGCAGGGCTACTCAGAGCAAACCCCTGCAATCCCCAAAGCCATTCATCTGCCAGCTTGTAGGAGCAGAGCAGCCCAGCACCAGGATGGATGAGCCCTCTGCAGGTGCCTCTCACCTTGCCAGGGATGGGAATGGCAGAGCATTGCCAGAGGTTGGCTCCAGAAATATCATCTGCATCAACAGGGCACCCTTGGTGTGGCCTAGTGACCAGGACTGAGCCATTTCTGCCTTGTCACTCTGGGGAAAAACCTCAAGTGTGAAAACCTGACCAGGTGGATGATGAGAAACAGCAACTCAAGGTTTTCCAAGGAGCAGACACCAGCATCTCCCCACCTCCCTGGTGACTGCCCAGCCAGCAGAGCCACCCATCAGCTGGGGTGGGCATGTGTAGGAATGTGGTTTTTGTTGATGCAGTGACAAAACTATCTTTTGTCTCTTCAAAAAGGAAAGAAGCTTAGAAGTTCCTATTTTTGATTAGGTGGAAAAAGCTATTTCACAAGCTTAGGGGACTTCACCTCAAACTTAAGGATAGCTAATTGGACAGAAGCTAAAAAGTCTTGTTTGGGCAATTTACTAGAAAAATTAGTGAACAAAGAAACTAATTGGTTTTGTGAAGTGTTTTATTAGGAGCAAGAACCTCTGGCACCTGGCTCTTTTTTTCTCTGCTTGTTATTTTGCCTTTTATTAAACCTTTTTTTTTTTCAATACTGCAACAGAAGCCATCCTGCTGATTTTTATGCCTCCAAAGGTAGCTGAGCTATCTTGGGTGTGTTATAGACCTCCAAGAGCTTATGAGACCTAGCTCAAAGAGGCTACTATAACAGACATGCTCGTTATAGCAGCCCCATCTATTTATTACATGGGATTCGCTTATTCTGTTTATTGCATATTATTTATGACAGACCCACCTCTGTGTTGCATGTGCTGGCCAGCAGCTGTGTGTGGAGTTGTGCAGGATTCTGCCTGCAAGTCCCTGCACGTGGCAGAAGACACCCACAGCAGAAGGTTTTAGGACCTCCAATCCAAAGAAAATAAAAATGCTGACGGTCTGGGCGGATTAAACCTCAGTGGGATTAATTTGCAACCTCTGCATCCCCCGCCTTTTAATAGAGAGATAAATATGTTTAAAGGATAAAGCACTGCTCTCTAACCCAAACTGACGTCAGCTGAGCAGCTTGTGGGGCTGCAAAGCTGGGCTCAGGGCATCCATCCTCCTAAGGAGGCATCTGGTGGTGCCACCAGCCCCAGCACCATCCTCACCGGGGTCTCTGCACAACACCGAGCCCACCAGGGCTCTGCAAGGATATTCCAGCCCCTGACCTGCATCTGGAGAGGGAAAGGAGAAGGATTGAAGCCAATCTGTCAATGGATTGCCCAATAACAGGTTGGCAGAGGTGAGGAGTTGGCACACGGCGCTGGAGGCTGCTGCCAGCGATTTGCAACACAATGCTGAGGCTGGTGAGGGTGGGTCACACCCGCGTTTGGGGCAGCACCTTCAGACAACACCTCCAGCACCTGTTCCAGGTGAAACAAAGCCAGGCTCCTGTTATTCCACCCACAAAACTCTGAGAACCTTCAGCCCTGACCACTGTTTTAAATTTCTTGCCAGCCCTTTCCCAAAAGAATCAGAGGAGCTCAGCAGCCAAGGGCCCAGCAGGTCTGGCTGTCACTGGTGCCACACCAAACCTGGCTCGCTGCCCCAGGAGCCCATGAGCCCAGTGGCAAAAGGCTCTTTGTTTGTTTATTTATTTGTTTATTTGTTTGTTTATTTAGCTTTTAATTTGGGGACGTGTTTGCCTGCCAGCCAAGGGACAAACGTGCTGGCTCAGCAGGCTGGGGAGTCTGGCATGGCACAGCCTTTCCCACCAGGACAGCAGGGAATGACAGGGGGACAATGGAATGTCCTCACGGGATGACAGGGTACATGGGATGACAGGGGACAATGGAATGACAGGGGACAATGGAATGTCCTCATGGAATGACAGGGGACATGGGATGACAGGGGACAATGGAATGTCCTCTCCCTGTGCGGGGAGGCGATGGCCTCAGGGCAGTGCCAATGTCCCCTGAGGCCCCTGGTGCCTTCCCAGTGCTCCCAGCAAGGGACAAGGGGCCAGGCTGGGCAGCTGGGCAGGAGCAGCCCGTGGTGGCAGTGGCATGGGACCTGTTCCAGGAGCAGTGGTGGGGACAGGTCCTGGTCCCCTCCAGCTGGGATGGGACCATTGGGGTGCCAGGCACTGCTGGAAAACAGCACACAGGAAAACCCTGTCTGGGAATTTGGGAATTTTGGCGTGTCCCAGCTGGGAACAGGGGCAGGGAATGTTGTGTCACCCCTCTGTACCCTCCTGACCTCAGGGGACAATCTGGGCGTTCTTCACTCGTTTATTTCTGCACCTTCTGGGTCCTGCCATGTGCCACGAGTCTCATCTGCAAATGTCTGCCGCTGCTGGCAGCTGATTTATTTTCATTTCAGCCAGGATTTGGGTCACAGCTTTGTTTCAGGGTTTTGAAAGGGAAAGAAAATATTTAGGCACAGGGAAAAGAAACAAAGCAATCAAGGAAAAGCCCTTTTGTCCCCATGGCAAAATACCAAGTGAAGCCACATTTGAAATTTTTTTTTTAGCTTTGGGCAAATTGTTTCTGCAGAACTGGCAGGAAACCTTAAGAAAAAAAAAAAAAAGATGTGTTTAAATAGGATTAACTTGAGCAAGAATTTGCACTACAGAAAGATGCTTAGAGAATCTCCTAAAGGCAGAAAAGCAAACAATCTCCAAATCCAATAATCAGATCACCCGATAAAATTTACGAGCAATTTTCTTAGCAGAGAGAAGAGTATTTACTGGAAATGGATGGACTTGAGCAAACTGAATAAACAGATTAGGTGAAGAGCATTACCTAAAACGACGATTTTACAGAAAGCTTCTTGCAATGAGGCAGAAACTACAGACTTAGGGGAAAAAAGGGGTGAAAAAAGAACTAAATCATGAATTATTTACTCCAACCAACGTGGCCATGTGATACTCCAGGAAACTGTAAGGAATGCAAGCTTCTTTTCCTAAATAAATGCCATTAGATTTTCACTTTGCTTGCTGGCTTTGCCCTTCAGAGGAGAAAGGCTTAGACAGGACGATGAGGGAAGCAGCAGGGGCACAAACACGTCCTGGCTCAGAGTCACCCTGGGAAGGTTCCCCCAAAGCCACTGCAGGGGCCACCAAGGGACACCCAGCAGCAGGGAGGGAGTTCTGCCCTTCACTTCTGCCAAGAAAATTATAGCCAGGAATTCTGTTATAGAGTAATTCACCAAAAATAGAAATATAATATAATATAATATAATATAATATAATATAATATAATATAATATAATATAATATAATATAATATAATATAATATAATATAATATAATATAATATAATATAATATAATATAATATAATATAATATAATATAATATAATATAATATAAATAACCCACAGTAACACTTGGAATGGCTGCTGTCCCCCAAATTTATTTCCTGGCCTCCCCCAAGCCTCTGACTGATCTACTCTGCTTTTCAGTGTGATGCAGATCTTCCAGGGAATTCTAAAGGAAGCCTGAAAGACTGAAAATCTGACCATATTCCAGTGCATGATTTTGAGCACTTTCTCCATGAAATATTGCTTTGCCTCACAGCTGGGTTCTCCCTCCCTGAAAGAAGTTGATTCTTCTTTATAGAGAGTTTCTGATGGGCCTCAGGATTTTGGCTGACAGAAGCAACCAAATTTTTTATTGCTGTAAAATAACTGCTCTTCCTTCAGGCTAAATAAAATAACCATCATCGCATCACAGCACCTCTGAGATCACTGCTCAGTCTTATTTCCAAAACCTCTCAGATAAACCCTAAGATAAGCATTTTGTGAATGCCCTAAGCCCCTTTTAATTTGGGATTTCACACATTCACCACCAGAATCACACACTGGGTTGTCTGACTGGTAATTTCTCTTCTGGATTTATTCATTTTCACCTCTCAGTCACTGAAAGAAAAAAAAAATAATGCCCAAACCCAGTCACATTAAAAATGTGATTAATTGCAATTTTTATTGAATTCAAAACCACTGGGACTGTTTTTTCCCTAGGGAGATGCCCTTCCAGTACCTGAAGGGAGAAAGATGAAAAGAAACTATTTGCAAGGGATAGAGGGGTAGGACACAGGGAACGGCTTCCCAGTGCCAGAGGGCAGGGCTGGATGGGATATTGGGAATTAGGAATTGTTCCCTGGCAGGGTGGGCAGGCCCTGGCTGGACTTTGGGGCTTGGAGCAGCCTGGAATGGTGGAAGGTGGATGAGTTTTAAGGTCCCTTCCCACCCAAAACATTCTGGGATCCCAGTTCTGGTGCTTTTCACCACAGATCTGTTGGATCTCTTTCTGATCTGCCTTGATGGTTTTAGGTGCAGCAGTGGCAGACTTGAGACAGCAACAATGAACTTTGTGTCACTGATGAAGGCACAAAAAACCCCTTAAAAAAAAAAAAAAAAAAAACTGAACCAAACAGAAAAAAAAAACCAAAAAGCAAAAAACCAAAACCAAACCAAACAAAAAAAAAAAGAAGGGAAAGAAAGGAAAAGGAAGGAAAAGGTAGGAAAAGGAAGGAAAAGGAAGGAAAAGGAAGGAAGAAGAAGGAAGAAGAAGGAAGAAGAAGGAAGAAGAAGAAAGAAGAAGAAAAAGAAGGAAAAAAGAAAAAAAAGGGAAAAAGGAAAAAAAAAAAAAAAAAAAAAAAAAAAAAAAAAAGAAAAAAAAAAAAAAAAGGGGAAAAAAAGGAAAAAAAAGAAGGAAAAAAGAAAAAAGAAGGAAAAAAAGAAGGAAAAAAAAGGAAAAAAAGAAGGAAAAAAAGAAGGAAAAAAAGAAGGAAAAAAAGAAGGAAAAAAGAAGGAAAAAAGAAGGAAAAAGGAGGAAAAAGGAGGAAAAAAAAAAGGAGGAAAAAGGAGGAAAAAGGAGGAAAAAGGAGGAAAAAGGAGGAAAAAGGAGGAAAAAGGAGGAAAAAGGAGGAAAAAGGAGGAAAAAGGAGGAAAAAGGAGGAAAAAGAAAAGCAATGCAGTGCCAGACAGGAATGGCATGAAGGCTCCTCTTCCCACCCTGTCACCGCTTCCAGTTAAAAGCAGAACATTTTAATCAACTATATTTAGGTGGTCCAAACAGAGATTTAAAAAAAAAAAGTTCAAAATATTCAAAAAGATTCAAAAAAATTCAAAAGATTGAAAAGAAATTTCAAAATCCTCTAGAGACAGCACTAAAAATAAAAATCGTATCAAGTAGAACCGGCATCTTTAGGGGTGCTTCTTCATGATGTCCAGGATTTCCCGGTACAGAACGTCGGTGGCGTCAAGGCCCAGCACAAAATCCATGTGGTTCCAGTGCGGGATGAGCTTGTGGTGCACCAGGTTCCTGACCTGGGGCAGCAGGAGCGCCGTGTCCCGAGGGTCGGCCAGGCAGTCCCGGCCCGCGTTCCAGATGGCCGTGGGCACCTCCATGTCCTGCACCTCGTAGAACGGAGCCCCAGTCTGGGGAGCGCAGGGAAAAGGGATTCAAAAGGAGCAGAAGGAAAAGGGGCTTCAAAAAGAGGAGAGGGAAAAGGGAATTCACAAGGAGCAGAAGGAAAAGGGTTTTGGTAAGGAGGAGGTGGAGAAGGGGATTCACAAAGAGGAGATGGAAAAGGGTTTTCACAAGGAGCAGATGGAAGAGGGGCTTCAGAGGAAGGAGATGGAAAAGGGGCTTGACAAGGAGGAGATAGATGGAAACGTGGTTTGACAAGGAGGAGATGGAAAAGGGCTTCAAAAGGAGGAGATGGAAAAATGGCTTCACAAGGAGGAGATGGGAAAGAGGCTTCAAAAAGAGCAGAGGGAAAAGGGGCTTGAAAATTTGGAGATGGAGAAGAGGCTTCACAAAGAGGAGATAGATAGAAAAATGGCTTCACAATGAGGAGATGGAAAAGGGGCTTCAAAAGGACGAGACAGACGGAAAAGGGGCTTCAGCAAGAGGAGATGGACAAGGGGCTTGACAAGGAGCAGATGGAAAAGGGGCTTCACAAAGAGGAGATAAATGGAAAAGTGGCTTCACAAAAAGAAGATAGATGGAAGATGGACAAGTGGTTTCACAAGGAGAAGATGGAGAAGAGGCCTCACAAAGAGGAGAGGGGAAAGGGGCTTCAAAATGGAGATGGAAAAGGGGCTTCCCAAGGAGGGGGTGGAAAAGGGGCTTCACAAAGAGGAGATGGATGGAAAAATGGTTTCACAAGGAGAAGACAGATGGAAAAGTGGCTTCACAAGGAGCAGATGGAAAAG
Source organism: Emberiza elegans (assembly GCA_024865655.1). NCBI lineage: Eukaryota > Metazoa > Chordata > Aves > Passeriformes > Fringillidae > Emberiza > Emberiza elegans. Next base: position 32,872,868 of record JALJVW010000241.1, on the reverse strand, counting down.
GGGCTTCACAAGGAGCAGATGGAAAAGGGGCTTCACAAGGAGAAGAGGCAAAAGGGTGTTCAAAAGGAGGGGATGGAAAAGGGGCTTCAAAAGGAAGAGATGGAAAAGGGACTTCACAAAATGGAGAAGGAAAAGGGGCTTCACAAGGAGAAGATAGATGGAAGATGGAAAAGTGGCTTCCCAAATAGCAGATGGAAAAGGGGCTTCACAAAGTGGAGATGGATGGAAATGTGGCTTCACAAGGAGAAGATAGATGGAAAAGGGACTTCAGAAGGAGGAGAGGGAAAAGGGGCTTCGCAAAGAAATGTTGCAGGACTGCAACAAACTGTGTACCATTGCTACTCTTTGGGAATGGGGAAAATGAAAACTGGGACTACTTTCTTCTAGAAAGGGGAGGAACTTCAGTAGACATGCAGCATCCCCTTACGTGCTATGATTTAGTGAGGCAATTTAATTAAAATTAATTAGTGAATTTGTTCTGCCGGGCTAGAAATTCTAGTTCTGATTCCACAGATGGTTTGGACAAGGAGGCAGAACTTTGGCTGCCCTGGTTTAGAGCTGTTGGATCATCCTGACCTCCACAGGTCCCACCCAGCCAGCCCTGCTGGGCTTTGTGGTGACACTTCCCCAGCACTTCCTTCAGTGACAGCAGGGAGGTGTTTGGGAGCAAGTTTTTGAAATTAAAACGTTTCTGGAGGGTTTGTTTCAGCTCCACACCCTGAGGACTTGCTATGAGGCGATTTGCCAGCAGCATCTCTCGTTACCTGCAGTGTAATTAATCCAGTTGAGAAGCACGCTGCTTTCTGAATTATTCATTTTGTTTAAGGAAGAAAGAAGCTTTTTTTTTTTTTTCTGTTCCATGGCTTAACCACTATTTCAGAGAAGAAATTTTTCCTAATATTCAGCCTGGTGTAACTTGAGACCATTTCCCCATATCCTATGGAAAGTGGAAAGCCTTAATTTAAAGTGTTTTATTCCATCTAAAAGATATTTGCAAAATAGAGTTGAGAATGGAAAATGCTGTTGTTCCAAGCAGAGATCCTGACTTCCAGTTTGAGAAGAGAGGAATGCATTAATGGGAGACACAGCAGGCATGGATGGCAAGAGAACAGGGACAGGGAAGGCCACAGGAAGCAGCTCACCTGTCTGTAGTGAAGGCTGTTGTACATGTGCCCCCCATCAAAAGCTCTCAGTGCCCCACCGTGGACACCCTGCAGCAAATTCAGACATGCAGTGCTCTGAGTGAAATCACAGCCCTCAAAAGTTAGTTTCCATCACTGAACTGGCAGTGTCCCACAGGTCTGGCCCTAGGCCCAGCACAAGTTATTGTTATTGTATGATTTTGGACAAATGGGCAGAGATTATGTTTCTAATGTTTGTGGATAACACCAGGATGGCAAGAAATTAAAATGGTCTGGCAATATTTAGCATTTAGAATGCTAAATATTCCTTTTGGGCTGGAGAGTGGGCCTGAAATGGCACAATCAAAGATGGAAGGAGCCTCGGAGCATCTCTTGTCTAACTGGAACAGGACCAGCAGCAATACAAGGTCAAGGGAAAAGGCTTGATCCCTCCACTGGGCAGCAGCACTTCAGAAAATGGGGTGTGTGTTCTTGCTGCAAACCCCACAAAGTCCTTTTGGGGTCTTTGAGCAGGAATTCCACACAGGGAAGAAGCCATGCCCTGAGCACAGCCCGTGGCACGCACCTCAGAGAAGGTAAACAGGCAATCTACAAAAAAATGTGCAAATTTTTAGTTTGGGGAAGAGAAAAGGAGTGCAGCAGGGCACAACTGCAGTGTCAAAGGGCTCTGGTGGTGACTGTTCTCATGCCCACAAGGGGGAGAAGGAGAAATAATCAGCTTTATCAGTAATAAGCTTAATTGGCTGCTGTCCAGATGCACCTCTGCCACGGTCTGACCACTAATGGCACTTGGGCTGCAGGGCTGGAGCTGGTTTGAAATAAGAGCCCTGGAATGTTCCTGCTGGGGCTGCAGGATCCTCAGCTCCATGACAGATCCACTCCTCTGGCTCCAAAACCCGCCGAGCATTTTAGGGAGGGGTGGAAACAAAGCCCACCAAGGACCTGGCCAAGGTGTGCCTTGCAGCCAGCAGCACAGCAGGCTGCCCACAAGGGACCAGGGGCACTCTGTGGGCACGGGAGGGCAGCTAGGGAGGTTTACCTGCAGCCAGTGGATGATGTTCTGCACTGAGGAGCCCGCCGGGGTGTGCCCCATGTACACATCGAACCGGCTCTGCAAGGACACCAGCACATCCCACATTTCACTTGGCCCTGCACAACAGGGCATTGCCAAGGCTTTGGCCTTCAGGAGAACCCTCTGCAAGTCCGTTCCCACATACCATGTTTGTGTTCTTCCAGTTAAACCCAAAAACTGTAGCCAGGATGTGCTTGCAGACCTTGGAGCAGGAGCAGAACCTGGAGAGCACCACCTCCCCCAGGGCAGTGTGGGGCAGGAACTCCCTGGTGCCAAACAGCTCCTGTAAAATCCCAAATCTGCTCACCAAATAGGAAGTCTGGTCATGCTTTTCCCCAAAGCACTACTTTACAATTTCTATTTTATCCCCATGTTAAGGTTGCCCATAGTGAAGCCTCCCTTGCACCCCATTAAATGCTTCAGTTCTTTGTTTCTTATGGGCATGATATCTTACATTCATTAATGCTCTTGTGTTAAATGGTAGGGCTCAATTCACAGCCTCTGCATCAGTTTTATTCACCAGAATAATTCATTTTATTGAGTGAATTCAGGACAGGACTGAAGGGTTCTGCAGTGAGACGTGTTTTTATCATAATAAAACAGAGCACAGCTCCCCTCTCTGTAAATGACTTGAAATAGCCCATAGATAATTTCACAATGCCTATGAAAAACCTTTTGGCTGTGCAGAACATAGTGCAGACCAACCTTAAGCCCAGAGTCAGAGAAGACTGAGAGTTTTCTAAATGGGCTCTGAGAAAATATCACCGTGGTCACAGGCGAAAGAGCAAAGAACACCTTGATTTTCTGAGCCAGCTCGGGCATAGTGGAAAAGGCTATAAAACCTGAGGGGGGGAAAAAAAGTAGGGAAAAAAAAGGTTTAGTCTTTCAAGATGCTCATGCACAGAGTTTAATTTCAGTGAATGATTTTACAAATCTGAGAGGGGATGTTGACTTGTCGTGCTGCCATCAGCAGGACCCACTCACCTATGGTGGTGCCTTGGGAATGGCCAATATAATAGAGCTGTTTCTGTCCTGTTTTCTGCTCAATAAAGTTGATCATGGCTGGCAGGTCGTATTTAGCCATCTCATCAAAGCTGCAGAAGGAAGAGCAGATGTACCGGTGAGAGGGGCAGCATCTGCACATGTACAGCCACCACTAGCAAACCACAAAACCAGCACAGAAGACAGGGCCAGCCCACAAAACTCTTCATCCTAATGAGTTTTCCCTCAAAATAAATTGGATGAGCTTCACTCCAGCCTGGTTCACTCATTCCCCAGCTGGGGCAGAGTGACCCTGACAGAATTCAGCTGTTTCTGAGACCCTCAACCCCACCCATTTACCTGAAAGCCCAGAATTCATCCTGTGTGGTGGTCAGCACCTGGTGCCTCCTGGACCAGGTGTTCCCTCTGCTGTTTCCTATCCAGACATCGTAGCCAGCATCTGCCAGGATGAAGCCCAGGCTGCTGTTGGCCAAGTTGGTGAGCCAGATGCTGCCTTCTGCAAGGAGACCATGCTGCAGGAGTGCCACGGGCCTCGCACCTGCAAGACAGGCAGCATGATGACTCTCCTCCTTTTTAAAGATGTTTGTTGCCTTTTGAGGCTGTTTATGATCCCCATGGCAGCCAAAATCTGGGGAGGTTTGTGTTGGTGTTCCTCTAGACTTCATTTAAAAATTCACCATTATCTTGGATTTATCCCCAGAATCTCTGGGGGTGTTGGCAGAACTTGGGCTGCCCAGGGAGCTCTGTAGGCAAACATGGAGGAGCCTGGGGATGTGACAGGAAAAATGCAATTTTCATTTAGATAGAATGATCTAAATAGGATCTTAGATCCTATTTAGATGCTATTTAAATAGGATCTAACCCTCCACAGGACAAAAGGATCCCCAGGGAGAACCAAACCAGTGTGCTGACCCATCAAATGGCAGCAGGAGCACATTTTGGGAGCCAGGCTGTGGAGAGAGCCCAAGGTGTGCCACCAGGGATTGCAGACTGACATTCAATGCTCAGGGATCCACGAGGGGTGGAAAACATCCCTGGCAAGGGATCAGCCTTCCTGACAAGTTCTGATCCATCAAAACTGGTGCCAAGCCACAGGAACCCTGAAAACCCTCTTGCACAAGCGCTGGTAGCCCAGTGAATGCTCAAGGCGTGTGTGTGTGGGACCCGTGTGGCATCAGTGTTACCTTGGCACCCAGAATTTCCTCTGCCATGAGGAATTCTGTTCAGCTGAAGGATGTAGCCATCTTCTGTCACCACGTCATACTCCTCACTGGGGTACCCCCAGAAGGAGACCATTTCACTCTGCAACAAGAAGAAAGCCAATAATTGTTGCAGTAAGGTGGAAAAATCATGGGAAAAGGCTATAAAAAATAAAATCAAGTCTGCTCTCCTGGAATCAGTGGCTGGCCTTGTCAAAGCCAGCATTGTGCAAGTTCCTGTGTGTAAAGCAATCCTGGTGTGAGCAATTAGTTAATATTATTCCTGGGTAAAAAACAAATTGCACCTGTAAAACCTGTTTTTACACCCTTAGAGAGAAAAATGAAAACTATCTCTCACAAAGAACTTCCCTGCATGTACACACTGAGAGTTTGAGTGACCAATCAATACAGAATAACAACTTGTTAATTACTAATAAATGTAATTGGCAAGAAAACTACTGACCAATTGGAGTCCCACACAAGGCCTGTAAAACTGTATAAAAAGGAATTATATCCTAAAAGAACAGCCTTTTTCCCACCATGAAGAAAATAAAGTCCTGTGTGATTTATTCCCATAAATAACAACATTTTCAAGGCTCCTGCGAGGAAATCCCTGAATGTGATATCTCACTGTAATTATTTAATGGAGGCTGTTTCCTGGACACTTCCCACCTCCTCTCCAATGCCATCATACTCACAATGTTCATCCTTGCCTCTGGATTCTTGGGAAATGGGGAATTCAAGAAGCATTCCCCGGATGCCATCCCGTGGAGCACGGACAGCAGAGCCAGAGCCAGCCACATCCTCGCTGTGCCTGGAACAACACACCCACACAGTCAGTGCCAGGGAGGGCAGGGCAGGGCAAACAGCCCAGGTGGGAGCCAGCCTCAGTCTGGGGGCCTGCATGACCATTTAAAAGCGTTGATGCACATGGCGTGGCTCAGGGAACACATCTCAGCCGGGATAATTCCAGGGAGGTGGGACAGACTTTCAGGAATTCCTGTAAGAGGTGAGGCAACAACCCTTGTGGTGCTCTACAGACCACTGGGAGCTGCAAGAGGTTAAAATCACAGGATCACAGAATGGTCTGGGCTCATCCCAGCCCCCTGAGGTTGCTCAAACCTCAATAAAATGGAACCATTCCAGTACACAGAGGACATAGGGTGTTGATGGTCCTGTCAGTGACCCTGCAGTGCCACTGCTCCAGTCCCCCTTCCAGCAAAGGCACAGCTCTGTCCCCTCACCCTGCTGTTTGCATCACCTGGTAACACCCCAAACCCCAGGAGGGAGAGGGAGGATGAATAAATTCCAGCACTGCCTTCCATCCCGAAATAGAAATAAAATCATGAGAAAATCTCAACTGCATGCCCCTCTCCTTGAGCATGGTGTAAAAGACAAGAATTGATTACATTTAATTCAGAGAAGGACATTTTGAAGTGCAAATTGATATGCAAAATGGGGAGAGATGTATCTTCCAGCAGATCTAGACATCCCTCAGTGATACTGGGTTTAACATACCTTTAAAATCCCCTCACTCAGTGTGCTGGAGACTGCAGCTGCCCCAGGAGCGGGTTTTGCACACAGTTATGGGCAGGAGGCATCACAGACAGGCACTGAAAGCTCTGGCCAGGATTGCTCCCTCCAACAACCACAACACTGGACACCACAAGAAAAATTGGGCTGGAGCAGCCTCTAGAACCGAGCCAGCAAATGAGATTTTGGTGCCCTGTCCTGAGGGCTGGAAGTGCCATGAGTGGTAAGTGCCATTCACAGGCAAGTTTAGAATGCTTTTCCTTGTCCAGGGGACCTGTCCACTGTCCTTTTGCCTGTCCAGTGTCCTTTTGTCTGTCCACTCACCTGTCCAGGCTCTGGCCATGCTTTCCCCACACTCACCTGTCCGGAAGTGAAGGCAGCCAGCCCAGCTGAGAGGTGGCAGAGCTCCTGCAGGAGGTGACAGGGATGTGTCAGATCCTGGAGATGTTGGGCAGTGCAGGGAAGAGATGCCCAGCCTGGAGGAGATGGAGATGGAGATGCGGCAGTGCCAGAGGATGGGTTCTGTCCCCTGGCTGGTGCACTGAGACAGCCCTATTTGAACTGGCTGCAGGGTGGGGTGGTGAGTGTAAACACCCCGAGATACAGGGCAAATACATCATTAGGTAACAGCACAGTTCAGAAAGTGCAATTCCCCAGAATTTGTTTGTGGAGGATGGTTAAATATTGTTTAGGCAGAGTTTGGAGGTGATTTCTGTTGATAGAAGTGGTTTAATTGGTGTTGCAGAAGAAAGTTTCCAGCATCCCATTTCAACGGTGGTTTTATTTATTTGTTACAAGAGACATAATTAGGTTATGGCAGGGAAAGATCAAAGTCTGAAATAGATTTCCCGTAGCTGGGGTGTAGAAATGATGATGCTTCTTGTTATACAAAGGTGCCACATGTGAGATGGAGATTAAATCCCAGGCAACAGACTGAAAACATCTGTACTGGGTCAGGCTGGGATGGAGCTCCCTTTGCTCATAGCCCAGGGATGGGCCCCAGCCAAGCTGCCATGGCAACACTCCCTACCTTGTCTATCCCGACCCAGTTTTCCACTTTTGCTCTCCCGGTTCCCTCCACCTGCCCCACTTTGGGCCAGGGGATGGAGCCATGCCAGCCCACCACAGCATCCCTGTTCTTCACACCCTTGCAGGAAGGTATGAGGAGCACCTGAGTGCCTTGTCCTGCCAACAAGGAGAGTTTTCCCTCCCCATGCCCTGTGCCAGGGCTGAGGCTGCCTCCTGCCCTTCTTTCCTAGATTGTTTTGCTGTGGGAATCACGGTGAAAGGTCAGTAGGGAAAGGTGTCTTCTGTCTCTCAGCCTGGAACGGGCCTGAGAGGTGTCCAACAAGCTTTGTCAGCTTGTCCCACTTCTATAAACACACACCAGAGCAGGGGTTTGTAATTTAGAGGTTTGGAGGTGAAGGGTTGTCGCAGGCATCTTTTATGAAAAATCCTTTCCTTAGGATTCTTCCTCCTGAGAAGCTGAGAAGCCTCAGGAACAAAATGTAAACATTGATTATCCGCTGCTGTGGAATGCAACAGGTGCATCTGGGATTAGTCCATGTTGGTTGTTTCTAATTAATGGCCAATCACAGTCAGCTGGCTTAGACTGTCTGTCCGAGCCACAAACCTTTGTTAGCATTCCTTATTTTTTTATTCTTAACTAGCCTTCTGATGAAATCCTTTTTTCTATTCTTTTAGTATAGTTTTAATGTAATATATATCATAAAATAATAAATCAAGCCTTCTGAAACATGGAGTCAGATCCTCATCTCTTCCCTCAATATAAGACTCCTGTGAACACGGTCACAAAGGGTGAGTGGTTTTGGGGTACTGAAGCTGAGTAAGACACCTTTGGCTTTCACCTCCTGAGGAAACAGAACATGGAAATCTACACTCCAGGGAAAGGGCAGAGCAGTTCTGGCCACACTCTTCTGGAGGCACTGCAAGGGGCAAGATGAAGGCTGCACCCCAGAGTCCTGCAGCACATGGAGAGCAGGACATTGCCACGGGTCTTACAAGATGCTCCAGCCTCCCAAGGGTCGTGTGCAGCTCCTGCTGAAGCACCACCACTGCAGAGGCTGGATGGGATTGATGCCTCAGGTTTAGCTTTTATATTTTTCACATTCTGTGCTGCTTTAGTGTGTGGGTCTGAGCTTCACATTAAGGGATGGTGAGCTCTGTGCACAGAGCAGGGAGACAAAACAATTCCTGCTCCAGCTGGGGACCAAGGACAAATGATCCAAACCTCAGGGCCAAGAGCACAAACAACGTGGGTTGGAGAGAGAAAAACAAGAAGGATGGGACTTCATAATCTGAAGGTATAATTAGACAATTAACTCCAATATGCAAATGGAGCAGAACTTATAAAAGTGAGAGAGCCTGTGACCAGGTGTCCATTTTGTGCCCATTTTGGTTCACCTTGGGTGCAGCCCTGGCTGGGCTCTTGTGCTGCCCAAGGTGGATCCATGGAGATCTTTTAATAAATCCCTGCTTTATTCTTTAGTTCCATCTAGTCTCTGTTCTAGGGCAGCCTTCTCAAGGCATCAGGATTCAGGAGAGCCCCTTGAACTTCACTGCATGGCCAGACCCAGCAAACTCAGCTCCATCCACCTCCTGCTGCAGGTCACTGACAGCTCCTCAGCCTCTGTGGAGGTCACCATCCTCACGTCCCTCTCACCAGGCATTCCACACCGGACACAGCATGCAGATGTCACCTCCCTTGGCAGGGCTGACACCAGCCTGGTGGCCCTTGCCCTCTCCTGTGGCCCAGGCTGGTGTTCTCCATCCTTGCAGGGAGAGCACACTGCTGGCTCGTGCCCAGGGTGGTGCCTGCCACCCTGCCCGGGTCCTTTCCAGTAAGGCTGTTGTGCCACTGCTCCTAATCTGTGTCCTCATCCAGGGCCACCTGCCACCAGCACATACTTGAGGTGGGTGTTTGGCCCGAAAGCAGGAACGTGTCACACATCCAAGGGTTCTCACCCAGCTCCTGCAGCTCTCTCTTGCACCACTCCTGCTTTCCTTGCTGCCAGTCCCCACCTGCTCATCAGGTGAGCACGGGGCTTTTTCCATTGCAGTGGAAACTTCAGCACTGCCCAACATGCTCAAGTTTAAATCATGGAGTTTTCTGTAAAATTACTGCCAGGGATTCTGTCTGAATTCTTGGTGTTCCTCTTTTTAGTGTAATAATGTCTTAATATTCTCCTGCATCTAATAGGTGTTAGAAAGGATTCAAAGGAGATGGTGGTGAAGGGTCTGGAAGGTCACACTGGGGCTGGCTGAGGTCACTGGGAATGTCAGAGTACACTGAGATCAGACCTCCCTGGGGCTGCATCTTCTCCTCTCTGGGACAGGGACAGGACCACAGGAGGCTGAGGTTCTTCCCCCAGAGGGTGTTTGGGCACTCACCCCCAGGGGATGGGCAAGGGGCTGCAGCTGCTTGGGATTGTTGGGGTGTCTCTGGGGGCCAGGACCTGGAGGGAGCCCTGTGGGTCCCCTCCAGCTTGGGATATTCCAGGTTCTGTGACTCTGGGCTGGCTCTTGAGCCCACTGGCATGCTGGGCTGGCAGTGACAATCCAGGTGTTTCAGACACCATTCCCAGGCTCCCACCCAGAACCATTTGGGGATGGGCCAGCCCCCGAGGCTGCCAGAGCTCCACAGGCCAAGTATGGGATTTTTGGGTGGTTTGAGAAACCTGGATTGCTGAGCCCTGTGGGTCCCCTCCAGCTTGGGATATTCCATGGTTCTGTGACTCTGTAACTGCTTTTCCTGCTCTGCTGAGCCCACTGGCATGCTGGGCTGGCAGTGACAATCCAGGTGACCCCTCAGAGCCACCAACCATTCCCAAAGCACATCTCCCACCCAGAACCATTTGGTTGCCAGTGGGCCAAGTATTTTTAAGGTTTGAGAAATCTCCTTTTCACAAAGACATCAGCAATGGTGGTGGCAATCCCCAGCCCAGCCAGGCAGAAGTGCAACCCCACGGGTCCTCTGAGGAGAAACAAATCATTCTGAATTATAGGTACATTTAATTCATATGTAGACATTAGCAAGCAAAAAAAGTATAATTTAAAAATGTCTTTAAATTACTAAATCCACTCCTGCTTTCACCTTTATAGCTTCCATATCAAAAAGACAAACTTCAATTATAAAGTGTACTTCAGTGAGAAAACCTCTTTAAAGAAAACAATGCATAATGATGAAAGACATAACCAAATTTCAACCAATAAACCAGCCCTTCCTGGGACTGCAAGCAGAGATATTGTAGACCATTTAGTAAAGGAAGCATTAGTGAACAAGTTCTTACACTGGAGGGAGATGTCTCACATTTATTAAAGAAGAAATTAAAACTAAATTGAGAATCTGGAGGGAGGGAACAGGACAAGGTGCCAACCCTGCAGGAGGTGCTGAGGAGGGGACACAAATCCTGAGGCTTCTTTTGGGGGCAACGGTGTGGAGAAGAGAAAACCTCCCACAAATGGGAACCCACAGCTGTAAACTCTCACAGGTTGGATGCTCAGTTATACAATATTTTTTTTTTTTTCTTTTAAAAAGTGCCAAACTGAGCACATGCCTCCTCCATGATGGCCCCACAACACATGAGAAGGGGAGACAGGGGTTCCCACCTCTCTCCAAGAAGAGCCTATTAAACAACACTGTCGCCCTGATTTTTAAAGATTTTATAAAGTCTTCAGATGTTTACATTTTTTACAACAAACTTTCTTATACACTTTATGTAAATAACTTATTATTTTGAATTCTTTTATGGAAGAGAAAAAACTAATAAACTGTTAGTTTGCCCAGTGTCATTGGAGAGGTGGCACTTGCACCCTCCAATCCACTGTCACTTTTAGAAATCTATAAATGTTCGAGTCAGAAATTAAAAGTCTCTTTTACCTTTGTGAAAAATGCGTATTTTATGGTTGGCTTTTCGCAAATATTAAAATGGATATTATATGTGTTATGCTGTATTAATTCTCTTAAGTAGTGTGGTAAATGTAGTTTTAGGTTATAACAAAATGTTAAAATAGAAACGATGCTATGTAGGATACTTTTTAAAAAAGGCTTGCAATGAGATAGCAGCCACAGGACACCCAAATCTTTCAGAGGAAAAGAATTTATTGCTCCATTCTTCCCGCCTTGAAGGTGCTGTTAGGATTCAGAGGAAGAAGCTGACACTGCCCAGACAGAATCCTGTGTTTGAATGGAATTTATGCATCATGGATGAGATGCAGGAATATGCAACAGGCTGTTGCTTTTAAGGGTTAATCCTCTGTTAACGTGGGTCCTTTTTCGGGCTTATTTTGCCCAGAAAGAGGTACCCAGACGTTCGTAGCTCTTTGTTTTTATTGTCTCATATTGTCCTAATTCAAAATGTCCAACTTATTATTACTCTAATTATATTGCTATTTTTATAACCATTTTATTACTATTAAATTTTTAAAATTTTAAAAACAAGTTATCAGCATTTTTCACACCTTGAAAAGAGCAGGGCGTCCGCGCTGTGTCCTGTTGTTCCGTGTCCTGTGGTGACACAACACCTGCCCTGAGGTCAGCTCGGAGCTCCCTTTGCAGAGGAGCATCACCAGCCCCTGCCCGTGCCTCGGGCACGATCAGCCCTGCAGCGCTTGACACCTCTCTGCTGATAAACACCTGTGCCCAAAGTGTCGCCTCCTGGTGTCCCCCATACCACAGCGATCCTATCGCACGTTTTCTGGAACATCCCCTGCCACCCACGCGGCTGGGGAAGGGGAGCAACCCGGATCCTCCCCAGAGCTGCCCACTCTCGGGGCTCTGGGGACGGCAGCTTGTTTTCCTGGGGCAGTGTCACCAGGCAGTGTCACCACGCAGTGTCACCGCCCCCAGCACTGTTTGCTCCGGGCACAGCATCCCGCTTTCCTCACAGCCAGCCGGGGCTCCTTGCAAAACAGCGGCCAGGTGTTGGGGACAGTCCAGCAGCACCTTCTGGAAGGTGTCACAGTGTCACACCCCCCCAGTTCCTGCTGGGTGGCACCTCCAGGTGGGCAGGGTTTGTCACACACAGGGGTGTGTGTGACACAGGGGTGTGTGACACAGGGGGGTGTGTGTGACATAGGCCTGACTGACACAGGTGTCTGTGTTTGTGTATAGGTGTGTGCACCAGGCAGGCATGCACATACAGGTGCGTGTGTGTGTGTACAGGTGTGCACATACCGGTGTGTACACCCAGCACAGGTGTGTCCATACAGAGGTGTCAGTCCAGATGTGTACACCCAGTACAGATGTGCCTGTGCAGAGGTGCGTGCCCAGTCCAGGTCCGTCCGTGAGGTCCCGCGCGCACAGGTGCCGTCTGTGGGCGCGGCCTTTCCCCGCTCCGCCCATGGGCGTGGCTCGCCCCGGGGACGCGCAGCGGCGCGGAGGCCCCGCCCACCGCGGGGCGTGTCCTGGGGGCGTGTCCGTGTCGGTGTCCGGGGCGTGTCTGTGTCGCTGTCCGTGTCCGGGGCGTGCCGGTGCCGCTGTCACTGTCCGTGTCCGGGGCGTGTCAGTGCCGGTGCGGGTGCCGGTGCCGGTGCGGGCCGAGCGCGGCCATGGCGCGGGTGCTGGTGGTGGGCGCGGGGCTGACGGGCGCGGCGGGCGCGGCGCTGCTGCGCGGGGCCCCGCGGGGACAGCTGGCCGTGTGGGACAAGGCGCGGGGCGCAGGTGGGTCCGGCGGGCCGGGGGGTGGGAAACCCGGGCCTGGCGTGTGTCATATGTGGTGTCGTGTGTGGTGTCGGGTGTGTCGCGGCGGTCTGTGACCCGCTGTCGCGCAGGGGGCCGCATGAGCACGACCCGCGCCGAGCGCGGCAGCGCCGACCTGGGCGCGCAGTTCGTCACCTGCGAGCCGGAGCTGGCGGGGCCGCGGCTCAGGTGAGACCCGCCCCATCCATCCCCATCCCGCCCCATCCATCCCGCCCTATCCCGCTCCATCCCGCCTCCATCCATCCCGCCCTATCCCGCTCCATCCCGCCTCCATCCATCCCGCCCTATCCCCCCGCTCCATCCCGCCTCCATCCATCCCGCCCTATCCCGCCCCCATCCCGCCCCATCCATTCCGCTCCCATCCCTCCCTGTCCCGCCCCCATCCCTTCCCTATCCCGCCCCATCCCTTTTCCATCCCGCCCCATCCTATCCCATCCCATCCCCATCCCATCCATCCTGCCCCCATCCTGCCCCATCCCATCCCGCCCCATCCATCTCGCCCTATCCCGCTCCATCCATCCCATCCCGCCCCCATCCCACTGATCCCGCCCGTCCCGCGGTGTCGCAGGGGTTGGTGACCCGTGGGGACACGCAGGGACCCCGCTGCTGGTGCTTTAACCCCTGCCACACGCAGACCCCCGCAGGAGTGGAGGGGTGACAGCCGGAAAGCTTCGCGTGGGTTGGGATGAAAGGTGCAGGGGTACCTTGGGGTGGGGGACGGAGCTGTAGCAGCGCTATGAAAATGCAAAACTTTGCCTGGAAAGCAGCGAAAAGGCAGGAGCGTTTCAGGCGCCTGGAATATTCAGGGGGGGCTGTGGAGTTCGGGCTGGTGTTCAGAGCTTTAGGGAACCGCTGTGTATTCCTCTGCCTCTGGGTCAAGCTGTTGATAGTTCCATCACTTTTAGCCTTGCTGTTAGGTAAAAGGCCAGACCCAATGCAATTAGCAAGGTAATTTGTTCTTTTATTGCTGCTTTTATGCATAACCTGCCTTGAAATGCAGCCTGTTAAAATTCAGGCTGGTCTTAACTCGCTCCGTTTCCCACAATCAGAGTTTTCACGTGTATTTCCGTGCATTCATCTGTATTTCCTTGTGGATTTCTGCCTTTCTAGCTTCTACGAGGAGCTTGTCGCCCACGGCATCCTGAAGCCACTGACGGCTCCCGTGGAAGGACTGGTGGAGAGAGAAGGCTCCCGCAATTTCGTGGCACCCCAGGGCATCTCCTCGGTTGTCAAATACTATTTGGAGCAGTCAGGTAATGCCTTTGGGTGCCTCTGTGTGAAGGGAAGGGTTTTAATGGCTGTGTTTTTGGCGGTGCCTTTGGAATTTACATCCCTGATGAGGATGTTTGTGTTCCTGGTTGGTTTGTGTGTGTCTGCAAGTCGCTGGGGTGGATGAACGTGTCTGTGAGCTCGGTGAATTTCCAAGTCCTGCAGGTATAAAAGTCTTTATGCAAATAGAACATCTGCTGTGTAGCTGGGGGCAGAGGGGTGAGCAGCACCCTGTGTTTTGGGGCAAGGCTGTGAGCCTGCTGGGTGGAGAATCCTTTGGAAAATGAGTTTAAACTTTCTAACTACTGCCTTAGATGTCATGTGCCACAACCACGTGTACAGTTCAGTGGCTTATTTAACCCTGTTCAGAAAAGTCTGAGCTGTGAGCTAGTCAAACTTTGGTCCCTCTGTGCAATTGTTTTAACTTTTTAATCAGCTGATTTTTTTTTAAACCCTGATCTTGTAAATAATTGCAGTGGGAAACCATTCCCCTTGCCCCCCTTGCAATAACTCACTCTCTGTGCATTTTCCCTGTGGAATTCCCTGCTGTGAGGTATTTAGCTGCTGCTTTTCCCCCCATCCAGGTGCAGACGTGTCCTATGAGCAGCAGGTAACTCACATTTCCCTGCGGGATGGCAGGTGGGAAGTCTCCAGGAAAGCTGGGCCTCCTGAGCAGTTTGATGTGGTAATTCTCACCATGCCTGTTCCACAGATTCTCCAGCTGCAGGGTGACATTGTGAACAGTAAGTTCAGACCTTGGGATGGCAGGTGTCGAATTTAAAATGGCATTTGAGCATCTTGTGAAGCAAAAAAATAACACTCAGCAGTCTGAGCTGCTTAATTATTCCATCAGGACAGGCTGGAGAGTGATAAGAGGTGGGTAATTTCGAGGCCATGTTTGTAACACTTTGACAGCATAAAATATCTAGGTGGATGAGTCAGTTTTGAATCTGATCTTTAATTTTTTTGCTGACTTCTAAAGCAGGGCTTGTCTTTGTGCAGCTTGCAAATGGTTACTGAATTGCACAAGTTTTCTTGGGCATTTCTGTAAAGAGAAGTATCTTCATTGCAACCTCTGATTTTAGACTTTGTGCCTAAGTGGGTAAATATTCTGTAAGAACAGGGTTTCTCTGCTAGTTGCTGTTTTATGAGGCCTCCCATTTACCCTGGAAAATAATGGTGAGTCTGGTCCAGGTGAGGTGGTCTGGTTAATAGTGAAAGAAATAAAAACAAAATAAGAAATAGCATAGAAAAATAGAAATAAAAGGTAGAAGAGAAGAAAACCAGAGGGAGTGTTTTTTTCAGAGCCTTCCTGAGTTTCTGCTAGTCTGCACCTGAAGGCCTTGTCTTGGTGTAATTAAGTAGTTTCTTGTCCAGAAAGCAGGCTGCTCCCTTTTAGAAGGTGCAATTAAGGTGAGCAGCTCATTTCACTTGCTCTTGGGAGAGCTGGAGCTGCCAGATGCTTCCCACAACATCCTCTCTTCATATTCTGTGTAAGTGCAGGGTTGGCTTTTATCTGAGGGAATCCAGCAAGTTTTGTCTTCTCCTCCCCTTCTTCCTGTTTCTCTTCCCCTGTCTGCCTGTTCCCTGGGTGAGACCAGCTTCCAGATGTCCATCCAGCTGTTAATTCTGCATCTCGGGCTGCAGGACTGGCTGACATCTCTGACTCGCCCTGCCCCAGAGCTCCTTGGCATTGGAGCCACGGGCATCTTTACCCCTGGTTCTTTATGCTAACAACTAAGAGGGGGTAAGAGCAGATGAGGGGGGTGTTTCAGAGCCTGAGCAGGGTGCAGTTTCAGCTCTGTTTTGGCTTGCAGAGGCCTGGGTGCATCACTGTGTGTAAATCTCAGGGATGTTTTGGTTGTGTGTCAGAGAGCTGAGTGTTGCTGGCAGAGGAGGGAGCTTTCCCTGCATTCACCTCGCCTGGCATTTAACATGCAATTTCCTGACAGCTGCTGGAAGGAATAGGTGTTCGCTCCTCTCCACACTGACACTTTTTAGTCATTTGCGCACTCTGCTCTCCCAAATCCAGGGGCAGAAATCAGATTCTAGCAGGAGCCATGTTTGTGCACTGTCTCCCGGTAGCGATTCCAGCTGCTCCTGGAAGGGGAGGTTCCTGCTGCCTGTTGGAACCCTCCCTGTGGCTGTCACTGCGGGTGACAGGGCTCTGTTGCTGCCCTGGGATGGAACAGGAGATGTGCAGAGCTGGAGGAAGGGGAGGGCTTCCCCCTGTGTGGCCACTCGCGGCTTAAAGGTGTCGGGAAAATTAATCCACAAACACCAGAGGTTTCTGTCCAAAAAGGGGACAGAGGAGTCCTTTTACTTTGTTCCAATAAAGGGAGAGCCATGGGGCATTCCCTGGGATCTCTCAGATTTCTGGAGGATGCAGCCTCCCTTTTTATCCCAATTTCCCGGCCACATTTCCCCTGAAAGTGGTCACAGTCAGGATCGTGAGCCTGGACCTGGACACTGCGAGTGTAAAGGTGGAGGAAATGCAGCTGGATGGAAGACTGATTACCTAGTACAAAATTGAAACTCAAAAAAACTTCATGGTACAACTGAACTCTCTGCTGGAGTACGTCTGTGATAATAACTGAAGAAAATCACGAAACTGGCAATCTGGATTTTAAAAAAACCAAACCAAACATATGAGTACTTGAGAAACAAAAAGGCAGGATCCTGAAGAGACACGTGTCTTGTAAATGATTATATAAACAGATAGTAAAACACGTGAAAGCTGGCTGTAAATACTACAACAATACCTTAATAATAATTCTTATCATAAAAATCTGAGAATTCACATTCACATAATCAACGTATCAACAGGAAGTGTTTGAAGGGATTAAGACAAGTATTTTAAAGTATTCATATAACATTAACAACAATCGTTATTTATCAGTATTACTTATAAAAACCAAAAATAACAAAGGTTACAAACTGAATACCAACAATCCCTAAAACTCTGAACCCCATTGGATGAGGTACTTGAGAGGTTCAGACTTCCCAGAATGCCTGATACCAAAGACTTCCCTCTAATGTATAACCCTCCCTTTTAATGTTTAATTCTTATGGGATTTAGGGGTTTTTCCCCATTTCTGAGGTACTTGAGAGGTTCAGACTTCCCAGAATTCCTGATACCAAGACTCCCCTCTAATGTATAACCCTCCCTTTTATTTTTAATTCTTAAGGAATTGAGGGGTTTTCTTCCCCATTGTTTCTTTCATCTTTCAATGTCTAATTTCATTTATCAGCAAACCTGAAGTTTATTTGTAAAAGCAAATATATTTTTCCATTCATCAATCAGTGGAATCCTTCCCATTGTTTCTTTTATCTCCAGTGCTGGTTTTATCTACCAGCAGACCCACAGCTTGTTTGTAAAGACAAATCCCTCATTCCTTCCCAAAGGGAAGGGGACAAGATTTGGGAATATTCCCTGCTGCTCTGGAAGGCCCTTGTTGTATGGAAGAAGGATTCTGGAGCTAAATAAAAAGATGTGCCTGGGCAGTGTTAATCCCAGTGGCTGTTGTGGTTTGGGGTGAGGAGTGTTAAAGGAAAGAGTTTTGGATGTTCCTGCTGCTCTGGTGTCGCATCCCTGCTTTGGCAGCTCCTCCAGCAGGGGCATTTATGGGTTTAAAACTCTGTAATTTATGGGTTTAAAGCTCTCCCACATCCCCCTGGCCTCCCTTTCTTGCCCCATTTGGGGCTGCTCCCTTTTTGGGGCAGTTTTGCCAGGGGATGGAGTGCTTGGCTGGGGACCTGTGCCAGGACCTTCTCGAGCCACTTGGGTTAATTTGGCTCCCAGTTGAAATCCAGATGAATTTTTAAATGGGTTGTGGTGAGGCATTGCTGCATTAATGTGTGGATAAAGGCTGCAGGAGAGGAGAAGGAGCAAAGGAACAGCTGGGTGGGGTAGGGGATGCTTTGGTCCATCAGTGAGGGTTGGAATTAGCCTTTGACATTTGAGCCTGAATTGGAGAGTTCAAATGACTTGCCAGACATGGGAATTTACACCTCTGGATTTCACCATTTTCCTGGTTTTGGGAGGAGGTCCTTTGCCCCCCCAGGTGGTTTTTTTGAAAAAATTTTCACTTATTTACACCATATTCGGAAAATCAGTATTTTGAAACAACCTCTCAAATTTCACATTGCTCTTTGAATACTTAAACTCAGCAGACTAAACTAGACTGGATAGTTTTTGTGTCCTTTAACCTCTTAGATGAGCCTGAACCTGATGTCCTTGTGGAGCCTTGTGTGTTTAGGAGGAGACAGAACTAAGTGGCCTTTGGCAACCCAAAATTACCATTTTTTATGGGCTGTGTGAGAAATGAATGTTCCAGATTTACTTCTCTTGTGAGGGAAAAGCCAAGTCTTAGATTAATGGAGAAGTTAGTGTGTAATTTAAAAAAATAGATATAAAATAAATAATATAATAAACAGTGTGTGTGTGTGTGTGTGTATATATATATATATATAATTCACCTTAATTTTCAACCTTTATTTATTCTTTCTACAATTATCACACCCAAATAGATGCTAATTATGCAGTTGCATATTTAGTTGCATAATTATTTGCATATTTAGCAGCAGCTGAGCCAGAATTATTTCCAGCATGACTTCCAGGAGCTGCTGGATAAAGGGTTAACTCCTTGCAACATGTTTGGAACAACAATAGGTGGCAGCAATCAGATGATGTTTGGGACATTCAGCTTGAATAACTAAATTAAATTCACTGCACTGATTTGGGCTTTACGTGTTCTGGTAGTAAATACTGGGGTTGTGCAGCAGATAAAAGGGAAATGAATAAATGTTTCTGAGGTTTGTAATGTCAGTTCAAGGAAAGGAATAAATTTACTTAAAAGTAGGATCTTGGCAAATGAAAGGACAAGATTTTGCAAATTGTTCATTGTCCAACAGTATTTCAATGGTGCTGGACTGTTACACAGGCTGCTGATGTTAGAAAAATCCTAGATTTATAGCCCAGGTCCCATATGATCACTGAGCAATGTAGTTCTTTCTGTGCATTTTCATATCAGCTGGAGAAGCCTTCTTATCAGTTCTGTTTTTTAGTTTAAGGCATTTGGCAACATGGCAATTTAGGGTAGCAGCGATTTGCAGTAGGTTTTTTTTTTTTTATTTTTTATTTGTGTGTTCAGAATGTTTTCATTATGTTGCTTTCCTTGGAATTTCAAATTACAGTTCTGCATGTTTAAGCTGCTAATAAAACAGGATGGCTTGGCTTTTGTTTCCAGCCTGACCTATTTTTTTTTTCCCCTTTTCCATCTGTGTGAATGTCCCACATGTTTTAAATAATACAAGCTGATGGGAAGATACAAGTGAAACAGGGCTGCATTTGCGTGGGAAGGCTTTATAATGTGAGTTAGGAAAGCACAAAACCCTGATAATTTTTCACGAGTCACAAGTCCTTGCTGAGTGAATGTGTTTATTTTTGGATAGCACCACGATAAATTCGGAATTCTGTGGTTCCAGTTCCAAGCAGGGCTTATCCAGCTTGGAGCTCTCATTACCTAACAGATCTGAAATGTCCACTGTAAACATGTACACTGATTTGTTAGTTGCTTATCAGGGAGCTGAGGCCTCAATGTGGAAATATTTGGGCTTTTTTGGAAACATATTTGGAGGAGTTCTTGGTTGTGCTCCTTTGAAAACCTGCCTGGAGAGTCCCCAGTGCTGCCTGCGGCTGTGCCAGGGGAAGGATCTGTGGTGAATTTGGGGCATCCCTGGCATGGGAGTGTCAAAGACATTATTGGGGCTGCAGCAGGACGTGGAGCATCCGTCCCTGTGCAGGAAACCCTCCTGTCCTGCTGGGATTTGGGGCAGGATTCACCCCTGGCACTCAGGGTGAGTGCAGTGCCAGGCTGCCCATCCCTGTGTGCCTCTGCTGCTGCCAGCTCTGCCCCAAACCTTGCCCAGCAGCGTTTTGGACCCTCCTGAGAGGAGATCTCACCATTCCAGCAGGGAGATGGAGATTTCTGGCATGAAATCCCTGAATGGTTTGGGTGGGAAGGGACCTCAAAGCCCATCCAGTGCCACTCCTGTCATGGCAGGGACACCTTCCACTGTCCCAGGCTGCTCCAGCCTGGCCTTGGGCACTGCCAGGGATCCAGGGGCAGCCCCAGCTGTGCCAGGGCCTGCCCACCCTCACAGGGAGGAATTCCTAATTCCCAATATCCCACCTAACCCTACTTTCTCCCAGTTTGAAGCCATTCCCCTTGGCCAGGCCCTTTTAAGCAGTCTCCATCTTTTTTGTCGGCTCCTCCAGGCCCTGCAAGGCCTCAATTTGGTCACCCCAGAGCTTCTCCTCTCCAGGCTGAACAATCCCAGCAGAGCTGTTCCATCCCTCTGCTCATCTCATTCTTCTGTTGTTTTTTCTTTTGGGAGGTGCAGGATTTGGATTTGCTCTTGGGATGGTCTGGGGAGTGCCCGAGGAGGAGCAGGTGGCACCAGGAGCTCTGTGCCAGCCCTCAAAGCAGGGCACAGCTCCCCTGTGCTCCCTGCAGCTCGGGTATGGCCTCTCGGAGGGAGCACTGCTAAAAATAAAGGCTGCCAGAGCTGGAACTGCACATCAGGAGGAAAAAAAATAAAAAAATCAAAGTGGGCCGTGTGTATTCTTCAGTGTGTGTTTGGCTTGGTCTGTTTTTAGGTGGGTTTTTTTTAATCTACAGTGATTATAATGGGTTTATCCTGCAGTTATTGAGCACATTGCAAACCTGGTCTGTTTTTCAGGTGCTTTCTAAAATATTTACATTGATTATTGTGGGTTTATCCTGCAGTTATTGATCACATTGGAAACCTGGTCTGTTTTTAGATGTTTTTTAAAATATTTACAGTGCTTATAATGGGCTTATCCTGGTTATTGAGCACATTGGAAACCTGGTCTGTTTTTAGGTGTTTTTTAAAATACCTACAGTGATTATTATGGGTTTATCCTGCAGTTATTGATCACATTGGAAACCTGGTCTTCTTTCAGGTGCTTGTTAAAATATTTACAGTGATTTTAATGGCTTATTCTGTAGTTATTGATCACATTGGAAACCTGGTCTGTTTTTAGGCATTTTTTGTAAAATATCTAGTGATTATAATGGCTTATTCTGCAGTTATTGATCACATTGGAAACCTGGTCTTGTTTTAGGTGGTTTTTTTTAATATTTACAGTGATTATAATGGGCATAATCTGCAGTTATGGAGCACATTGGAAACCTGGTCTTTTAGATGTTTTTAAAATATCTACAGTGCTTATAATGGGCGTATTCTCAGTTATTGAGCACATTGGGAACCTGTCAAACACACTGATGTCAGTGACCCTCTCCATCTGGGGAGTGTGGGGTTGAAACCCCATGTGTGTGAGCAGAGAGGAGGCCTGGAAAGGAGAGTGAAATCCAGTCTGTGTTAGATAAAGGGCTGCTTTGCATTTCGGTGTTGTCAGCTGAGGCTGCCTGCCTTGGGTGGAGAGCTGAAACTCTTTATTTGACAGATGTCAGGGTAAAACAGAAGGAAAACCAGATGCAATTTGCTGGAGGAGCAAAACATGCATCATCTTCTCTCCAGGCTTGGTTCCCCCTCCAGGGCTGCCCATCCTTTGGCCAGACCAGGGTGCCAGCCCTTCAAAAGTCACCCTGCAGAGAAGGTGAGTCCTGCTGTGTCACAGCATCACCTTGCAGTGCCTGGGGATGTGGCAGAAGCGTTTTCTCCAGCAGTCCCTGCCCCAGCTCCAGCTGCAGCAGCCCAGCTGGCTGTGGCACCTCAGACGCGCTCCCCCCACCCCTTTCTCCCCCCAAAAAAGGTGGGGAGTTATTTTTAGCAGCCTCAGTGGTGTGATCCTCAGTTCAGCATGTGGCCCACAGACTTGCTGGCACATCCTGCTCCTCCAGCAAGGGCAGGGAGCAGCTCAGGGGCTGGGAGGGTGGTTGAGCCCTCTCAGTGAATGCTGGTGATTCTGTGGTTTGGATCCTAAGCTCAGCTTTCCTGTGCAGTCCCAGGAGGGATTTCAGAGCACCTGCATGTTAAACTGGCAGCAGATTGTGCTGATTTAGCTGGGCTGGTTTGGGAAAAAAAAGGGGGGTTTTTGTGTGCTGATGCTTTCAAGTCTGCCTGATGTGGCTGTTTGTAATTCCTTAAACCTGGACGTGCTTCTCCTGCCACTGCAGCCTGGGCTGGCTTGGCAGGGTCCAGCAGCACCAGGGCTCTTGGTCACAGACTTCATCTGATGCTTTTTTAGCTCTTTTGTGTCATGCCAGTACCCAAAATAGAGAATGGGACCACAGACACATGGGATCAGCTGAACGTGCGCAGGGATCACAAAGTGGGGTTTTATTTTCTGGATAATAAAGGTGATGGTATTTGAGCACAGGACATACTTGGAACAGAACAAATAAATGCTCTGAAGTTTGTTTATCCCAACAATAAACACAGATACCTCTCAGTTTTTTTCCCAGTCTTTGGTTCTCTCCAGGGGTTAGGTTCAGATGGAGAAATCTTTCCAAAGCTGCTTTTTGCCATGAGCCTAAAAGGAAGGGGGCTGGGAGAAAAAAAAGTTCGTTGCCAAAAAATGAGACCAAACTGAGCAATTCTGAAACTTCTCTATTTGTGTCTTGTGGGACATGTGTTTAATGAGCTGCTGGTTTCTGTGTTGTAGGAGGCTGGGATGTGCTGAAGATCTCATTCTTCATGAAGTCCACTTAGGGCATTTTTACCAGCTTTGAATTTTCAGATCCTGAATCTAAAATGATTTTGGTGGTTGGTTTTGGGACATATGATAATGTGTCACCTCTCCCTTTGAATAAAATCCTTTTTTTTTTTTTTTTTTTGTTTGTTTGTTTGAAGTTTTTCACTCAGGGTTTGGTTTTTTTTTTTTTTTTTTTTTTTTTGGAAAAATATATTTGGGAAAGCTCTCCTTCCTTTCCTGTTACCAAACCTTCTGGGCACACTTGAGAGACAGAAATGTGCAAAGGTGACCACAGGCTGATTTAGACTTTACAGCCTCCTTTTTGATGTGAAATCTGCCACTCAGACCATGGCTTTTATAGAGCTGAAAACCCTTGAAAAGTCTGGTGCAGGTTTGCAAGCAGTCCTTACATTTAATTGCTTGCTTTGGGATTTATTTATTTTTTAGTGCTGCAATTGAGTAGGCAGACAAAAGCCTTCACTGGACAATGTTTTTTAAATGTATTCTCATGGCTTAGGCAGTGCCTCTGGACTGGATGGGGTTTTGTGGATTTCTAGAGGATTTTTTAATAGTTGCTGGCCACTCCCATTGCTGTAATTGAGACCATTCCTTACAAAGATTATCTTTACCTCCCACGGACGTGTCTGTGACCTTTTCAGTTATTTTTGCAGTCCACATCTGGATTAAAGCAGAGGAAAAATACTAATTTTAAACCTAATGAGGTTTTGGCTGCATTGAGTCAAACCTAAATTCTGTGTGGAGCCTGCTGTCAGCTTTCCCCACTTGGCTTTGTAATTTCCAGGAATGTTGGTGTGCTCTTGGATTAAAGAAGAAGCCTTAGGAATAACTCACCCTCAGACACCTTTTGTAGAAATCAGAAATGATTTCCTGAGCCATCAGGTGAGATGTTACAGATGGTTTTGGGTTTACCTGTGCTGCCTTGGAAGCCTGAGTTCACTACTGATGGCCTTGCTGTTCCTTAGGGTTTGAATTCCTTCTTCTCCCCACCTTGTCAGGGATGCTTAAAGCACTGTAACTATTTTTAAAAAATTATTTAAAAACAAACTCTGTTCAAGGGCTGGTGTAATTTAGGAAATGGTGTGATTGGTCACCTTTATTGATTCAGCTGGTGATGCACCTCCTGTTGTAGCAGTGGACTTTCCTGCCACAGATTATTTCAAGTTTAAAGAATATTACTGAAATGGATTAAAGCTATCTCTTCACTTGAATTATTCCACAGAACCAGGGACACGCAGATCAGGCTTTCCAGAGTCAGCACCAGGAGCCTCCAGTTCTATTCCCAAATTAATCCTTCAGAAATACAGCCCTGCCAGGATGTGAGACTCTGCACAGGCGCAGAGGATGGGTGTGCACCTCTCCTTAAAGAAGGATTTACTGCTCCCTTCCCAGTGCATTTATACTTCAGGGAGAATGGACTGGATGCCTATGGGAATTCAGGAAAATAAATTTTATTCAGTGAACTGTGTGCAGGTTTAAGTGTCTCACAGGCCGTGGAGGGACTGCAGAACAAAAAGGTTTGAAAAGCACAAAAGAAATAGATTTGCTGTCTGTTTCCATGTCCATTTCTCTCTGGCACAGTAGGAGGTGTGTTTAGGATCACTGATGAGAGACCTTTTCATATATTCTGATTTAAGCCATGCTGCTTGCAAAACCAGCATTCACATTTTCTAATGGGAATTATGCTCAAAAACCAACTTAAAAACAGGGAAAAATATTAACTCTGAAACGACCACTTGCTTTTAAGTGGCTGAACCACAGCTGGGATTTGTGTCCCAGTCCATGGAAAAGATGCATCTTTTTTCCCTAAGACAGAATTTAGTTTTCTAGATGGAAGAAAATGCCACATAATTCTTAGTGAAACAAGGAAATTTGCTTCAAAGTTGGGGTTTATGTGCAGGTGATCATAGGTTTGAGAGGGACCTTAAAGCTCATCTCTTTCCATGGGCAGGGTCTCCTTCCTCTATCCCAGGGTTCTCCAAGCCCCATCCAGCCTGGCCTTGGACACTCATTGTAAGAATTAAATACTGGGGCACTCATTGTAAGGATTAAATACTGACATTTCATCTTGTTACCTTTTTACAAGATGCTGGCCCTTTGCAGACATTTTGGAAGGCATCAGATAGTAAATGACACCTTTAGATGTCAGTGTAAGTCTGTTTGCCTCATGCTGGTGCTGCAGGATCCTGGCCCTGTCAGCATCTGCACGCTTGGAAAGAGGTGAAATATATTATGGTATAATAAAACATATCTTTATATTATATATAATATACTATATATGATATATTATCTGTTATCTATATTTATTAATTATATAATTATATAATATATAATTTAGATATTATATGTAATAATATATTTTATATAATATATCAATATAATAACTATAATAATATAAATAAAAATAAATATGAATAAATAGATATATAAAATATATAAATGTATATAAGTATATAATAGGCATAATTATTACATAATAACATAATATATCATATATATACTATATATAATTATATATATAATTATATATATGATGTATATATTATATATTATTTTATTTTTATAATTGATATATAAGTATATTAATATATAATATATTATATATATATATAGATAATAAATTACATATCTGTGATGCTATCAGCATGCTTCCAGCAAGGCATCCCAGTCTCAATTTGTATTCTGCTTAAAATCCTGGGAGAGGCCATGGTTATGGGCTTTTAAATTTACATAGTAATATAAACAGAAAGAAATAGAAATATATAAATTTATATAATATAATTATTATGTAATATACATATAATAATATACATGACACAATAATATTATTATATAATTATATATTATCTAGTATATACCTCATATATATAATATTTTATTACTATTTTATATAACTAATATGTAAATACATATTTATATATTATAAATATATCTATATATAATATATAAATATATATATTTAAATAAAGATATAAATATATAAAATATATAATAATAAATTATGTATCTCTGGTGCGATCAGAATGCTTCCAGGAAGGCATCCCAGTCTCAATTTGTATTCTGCTTAAAATCCTGGGGGAAGCCATGGTTATGGCAGGCTTTTTAAAACTTCACTCCTCCAAGATTTTGCCCCTTGGTTCAGAATTCCGTGTGATTTTCCCAGCTCTGCCCTGCCTGTTGGTCACAGTCACGATGCCTTTGCTGCTTCAGGCCCTGAAACACCAGCAGGTGTTTGGGAAATAAATGTAACACATCAGTTCAGACATAACTTCTTTTTTTTAAACCCTCAGGAGGTGGTAGAATGCCTCGGTAATCCCACAGGGAAGGGGTCTGACAGTTACTTGGGAGAATTTTGAGGCTTCTTTGGGAAAATTTTGGCTTTCATGTCTTGGAAGTGCTCAAAAAATTGTCATAGTTTTGGATCCTAAGTGGGATTTCCAGGTGGTTTGCTGGCCTGAACTGGGGTTTACATCAATACTCATTTTGAGGGGTTTGACTTTGTGTTTTTTTAAAGCTTGCTTCAATGTTCTGCGAGTGGAGCTGTGCTGCTGATATGATATGATATGATATGATATGATATATGATATGATATTGTATGATATGATATGATATGATATGATATTATATGATATTATATTATATTATATTATATTATATTATATTATATTATATTATATTATATTATATTATATTATATTATATTATTATATTATATTATATTATATTATATTATATTATATTATATTATATTATATTATATTATATTATATTATATTATATTATATTATATTATATTATATTATATTATATTATATTATATTATATTATATTATATTGTATTATGTGTGTTTACAGGCAATGAGAGATGTTTTTACTTGGTGTATTTTAAATTCAAATTTGTTCTTTTCTGTTCCCTCATGTTTCCTTCAGCCATAAATCCTATCTCCCCACTTCTCTTTTTTTTTTTTTTTTTTTGGTGTGCTATCTCTTGTATTTTATTGTAAAGTCAAATATCAAGGTACTCAGTATTAATAACAATTCATGGGGGTTTAAGGTTCAATTTTAAGTGAGTACCTGTGTGGGTTTTTTATCTTAATGGGATTTGCAAGGCAGAGAAGTCTGGACAGTGTTTTATGACAGTATTTCTGCTTTGGTTTTGGTTTGGTTTGTTTTGTTTTTTTTTTCCCCTTTGTCACATTTATCTATTAGAGTCAATAGTCACCACCAATAAAGGCATAAGCAATTTTCCAAGAAACAGTTCCTTGCAGCAGGAGGAGGGCAGAGTTTGGCTTTGGAATACAGCATTTGGTTTGGTGCACTAATAGCAAGGATTTTTTAATTCCATCTGGTATCTTTTTTCAGCCTCTGGTAGGTTGCAGCTGATCTGTCAATAACTTTCAAGGAATCATATTTTTATTTTCCCCCCTCTCCACTGTGTGTCACATTTTGAGCATTAGGATTTGTTAGCTGTGCCTTCCCTTCTCACAAGCTGAAAAAAGGAGAGTGGAGATCCAGGTTTTTTAAGTTGTGCACTTGACTGTGTGTCTAATTTATGAAAGTTGGCAAAATCCTGGCAGGGGAGGGGCCAGTTGCAGTCAGGTACAGCTTGTTTAATTTATCTGTGCTTCCAGAACATGTGCTCTGCATGCTTGGCTGCCTGTCTAAATCCTTTGGAGAGTCGTGACAGGAGACAGGACTCAGAATGAAAGAATGTGTGATAAAACAAAAGAAATAAACCAGACAAGACACCCAGAACGTGTGATCCACTCGAAGCCACATGAAACTGATTGTGGGTGAAGCATTACAAATGTACACAGCTTTAATTTAATTTAATTTTTATTATTTTAGCCATCTCTGGTAGTGATTATGTCTTAGGTAGATCTGAAAACCAGGCGGGGAGGCTGCTTGAAAAACAAGCAAAAATCCCTATTACTAATGGAAATTTAGTCATTTAACAGCATTTAGCTGTCAGAACTCTGGAGTGGGGCTGTGGTTTGCACAACAGAGCAGCCTCAGCTTGGGGGGAAGTTTATCTTCCCTTTATCAGTGTCTGAGCCTGGGGTTCAGTGCTGATCACACAGATGAAGGTTTGATGAGCGCTCCTGAATACCCTGGCTATTTACACTTGCTGGCTTGCTTTCCCAATATCCCTTTTTTCCCCATCATTCCACAACTGCAGCATTGGAAGGCGCTGCTTTTGGGTTTGCCCTTTTCCTTCGGGGCAACCTGAACAGCAGCTGAGATGCCAAAGGATGGGAGGGAAAAAGGTAACACACTTTATCTGTGTCCAAAACACCTAGTGCAGACCCAGGGAGGAAAGCTGCTCATTGCATAACTCAGAATGGGAAATTAAATATTATACAGAGGAAAAAAAAGGGGTTCTGGCACTTCCCCTTTGCTGTGGTTTTGATCAGCAAAAGAAGTCCTGGTAGGAGGGAGAAATGAGGAGGTTTGTCTTTGGTCCTGGGTCAGCCTCCCTGTGTCACCAAGGCAGGTGTTTGGACAGAAAATAAGGAATGGGAAAGAAGAACATGGGGTCAGCTACTTCCATGGCACGACAGGCACATTTTGCAAAATGTTACAAAGAATTAACAGAATGGCTTGTTAAATTTCATAGCTGAGAGCCGCACACAGGGCATCACTGAAGTGTTAAATGTGAGGACAAACCACAGAACTGTCTAACCAGCTCTAGAATAAATCTGTTATTAAGGGTTTTTTTGCTAGAATGATGGATTAGTGATTTTTTTGTTTGCTTGTTTCCTCCCCATCATCATGAGATGATCTGAAAATCACTGAAGTTTCAGACGCTAAAACATCGCAGGTAACAATGGGCACCAATTCCCACCCAACTCTTTCAAGGGAGAGCACGAGAGGAGAAGCCAAATCACAGAATTCTTCTTAAAATTAAATCTCTCATGCACTCACCCTGCAGAATGAATAAAGAAATGGATGTGTTTTTTATCAGTTTCTCATCAAACCTTTCTGTAAATGCATTTGCATTCCCTCAGCCCTGCCCTGGGGCCGACCTGAGCGGGCAGCAAAAGGGGAGAGAGATGAAATTTTCCTTCTGAGAGCATATGGTTTTATTTAGAATGTGTTTCACAACTGTGACGTGCAGAGACAGGGTTTACTTGAGCTCCACACTCCCACTCACCCACTCGGCAAGGAAAACTGCACTCAGGATTTTAATAAAAACAGGAAGAGTGCATGGATGGAGGTGGAGATTTATTCCATCAAAGTGAGGATAAGCATGGCTTCCCTGAACCAAAGAAAATGAACTTTTATTTTCTTTTTATTTAACTTTTTTAAAAAAAATTTTTAATAAAATAACTTTTATTTTTAATTTTAATTTACATTAACTTTGATGTTTTTACACCCCCTAAGCATGCTGCTTTGCATGGTAGCAGGTGATTTCTGGCTGTAGAATAATGCTGTTTTCATCAGAAAAATCCACTGGTGATGGCATGGGAATACTTGGAGAGGAAGGGTGACAGAAATTAGTCCAAACACAGATATTGCAGAAAAATCTGTCCTTGGATAAAGTTATTGCTGTCTTGTTTTTTCTACCACGTGGTGTTTAACTCCAAATGCTGATCACATCCAAGTGCTGCATCTCTTGGTACTGCTAAAAACATCTTTTTTTTTTTTAAATTGATGGTTTAAAAGCTGTTTGTTCATGTTCCCCTTTCAGCCTCCTTTAACATTTATGCATGTGACAGGACTGGTGTAAAAAGGGAAGTACAAGTATTTCAAATATAGATGTTGATCTTAAACCTGGTGACTTTTCTATGGTGACAATTTCAGTGTTGGGTCGTGGTGGAGGCAGGGGGTTTGTCCCGTACCTGTGTCCTCCCAGAGTATTCCAGTTTATAAATCCAGCTATTTCCAGATTTATTCCGTGCAAAAGTGAATTTTCTCAGCTATGACAGTCTCACACTCATCTAGGTTTTCTGCAAATTTCTTTTTTATTTCCTCTGAGCGCAGGAAAAGCAGAGTCTTCCCCTGGTGTGCACAGCTGATGTGGAGCAGGGTGGTGATCTGCAGCTGAGGAAATTCCCCAGGGAAGCCACTGGAGCTGCAGTCACATTCCAGACAGTGAAGTTTTGCCACTTCCTGTGCAATGTGGGCTCTGTTCCTGCATGAGGACAAAATCCTTTGTTCTGCTGAGTCACGCTCCAGAAGGACAGACAGCTACACCAGAGCTGACACGCTCTCTTTCTACTTCCACTTTTCACGCTGTACTTCTCCCCTGTGCTCGCTTCTGCCTTTTTTTGGTGTTGCCCTGGGGGCTTTTTGGGTTTATTCTGGTTTTTTTTGGGCTGTGGTGGAGCAGGCAGGTCTTTTCTGGGCTGTGCTCTTGTGGCTCTGTGGTTGCAGGGGTCACGTTTGCTGTCCCACGCCTGCAGGTTCTGCTCCTTCACCTTGGGAAAGGGGGAAGTGGGAGACAAGGCTCCGCTTTCCCAGCATCTCCCAAGGGCATGAGTAAAACCAAATTGTTCTTTTTGAGGTGCCTCCTGCCCTTGTTTGGTTGCCCTGAAGTGCAGCTGACATGGGGGCAAACTATTTTTACTATTACTATTAATAATACTATTATAATTTTATAATAATATTATTACTATTATTAATATAATTTTATTAATTAATGGTTCTTTAAAATTTTAAAATTAAATAAATAAAAAATAAATTAAAAATAAACATAATAACTACAATAATTATAATAATGATGATAATAATGGATAATATAAATAATAATAATATACTATAAACAATAATATAATAATACTATAAAATAATAGTAATGGTATTATTAATAATACTATTAATAATAGTAATGATAATCTGATTTAATAATTATATTAATTATTATACTTTCAAATAATATTATTATATTGATATAATATAATAGATATATAATGTATATCTTTATATATATAATTATATATTGATATATCAGATTATTACATAATATTAATAATTTGATATTATTAATACTAGCTTATAAAAAGCTACAAGAACGTAAAATTTGGTGGGGGATTGGTTGATGATTTGTGATCATGGCTTGCAGAATGAATAAAGAAATGAGTGTGATTTGCAGATTGCAGATTATTCCCAGAGGAGATTTTAATGGGGTCTTGAGAGGGCTTTATCAATTTCATTTTGGAACTTCTGGCACCTCACCTTGTTTTGTTACAGTGGCTGCTTGCAGCTTTATAATCTTATGTTTTTAGCTCTAGGAAAATCCATACTTGGAGAAGGTTTTTTTCCCCTATCAACATTATTAGTGGGGATTAATTAGAATTATTGCTCACAAAACTGATGGGCTAAGCTGATTGAAGCTCTCGGAATCAAAAGACAAGGGCTAGGTTGGACAGCAGTAAAAAAAGCAAAGTTTTGTTCCTGCGGGAAGGTATTTTGAGCCTCTTTTTTATCTCTTTGTCACTTAGAGCACCTCCTCCACCAAAAGAGCGCAGTGCAAGGTTTAGCTGCAGTTTGGGTATTTGTTTTACTCAAAAATTAATTTTTAAATGGAGTGCCTTCCATTGTCTGAGATGAAATTGGTAGTCAACACTGACTAACTATGAATTCCCAAGTTTGAGTAATTATCTTGTGAGAAATTTGGTAAATGAAAAAAAAAGCCCTCCAATAAAATTCAGGAACTATCCATGCAAATGAAAAAAAAAAAGTCTCCACATAAAGTAGAAGAGGAAATAAAATATGGAATCCCTGAATTCAGGAATAGAAGGAAGAGGTGAGAAGCAGTCAGCAGAAAAAAAGGCTGGTTATTAAAATTGATGGAAAATTTGAGCGGCTGAAAAAACCCAGCAGGATTTGCCAGTGTGTGCTGGATATTTTCATGAATATGCAGCAATGTCTTCTCAGAACCCTGCTGAAGTGGGGGTAAAAGAATCCTGGAAAAGTGTATTTAAAAAAAAAAATTAAATTTGCTTTTAAAACTGTGCTGCAAAGAGAGGGAACCCTGGATATGGCAGTTTGTGCAGTTCATCCTGCTCACAGTTAATTGCCAAATTTCCACTGACCCTTTTATCATAACTGGATTTTGCCTCAGTTGTTTCTTCCCCCATAATGAGGTTTGAAGGGTGTAATTGCCTCTTTATCCTAGAAAGCCAAAAGAATGAGGGAAATGAGTTTTGCAGAGCTGCTGGGAATAGTAAGGGGATAAATAAATCCAGCTGAAGGTGGGGACAAGAAAAAAAATGTTGATTTTTTTTCCCCCCCCAAGTAGCTTAATTAAAGTCCAGAGGCTGTGGCCTCCCAAACTTGAATGTCACCTGTGGCACAGCTCTGCCTCCACACAGGATTTCAGCCAGCTGGAAATAAAAAGAAGAAACAAAAAGAAAAAGTGGTGGATGCCTGTGTAGCACAAGGTTTCAGCAAAGAGGAAGATGATGCATGTATCAGCTTTGCAGAAGAGAAGGATAATTACTGTTAACCATCTCTTTTTCCCTTTTATTTCCCCCCCTAACTGTTACTTGATTAACATAATCAAGTTACAGAGGGAGCAATTGCTCTCAATTAGTTTTTGGTTTGCCAATTAGAGCTTCTGCTTCATTCTTGATAAAGGTTGGTGAGCCTCAAAGTGTTTCTGTTCTCTCAGTGCAGGATCTGCTGAACTAATAGAGGGATGACTCCTCAGAGCATTGCCAGGCTTCTACCTGAAAATGATCAAAGGCACAGCCACACAGTTATTTAAGATACCTTCACGTCTGAGAAGATTTAGCACTTTTATTTCTTGGCACAGTTCTAAACCTTCTCTAAAAAGACACTTCAGAGTAAATAATAAAAAAAAAAAAGCTAATTTAGTAGGCCTGACAAAGCTGGTACAAAAGATGACACAGCTGTGAACTGATTTGAAAAATCCCTTTAAAAACAAAATGTGCACAGCGTAATTTGGAATATTTACTAGGGTGAGCCAGTCCCTTCTGTGTGAAAACTCCTAATACATCGATTTTAATTTGTTTTGTTTTGTTTTCTACATGGGTAAGGCAAGAACTCCCCATGTATTTCTTAATCAGCCTTGATCACTGCAAGGTTCCCAGTGCAGGGAGCTGTTCATCCCTGGGTGTTCCAGCACCCTCCTCCCCAGGGTTATTTTGATTTTGGCAAAATCACAGAAACCACAAGCTGGTTTGGGGTGGAAAGGGTCTTAAAGACCATCCAGGAATGGGATTCTCTGTCTTGCCTGATGTTTGCCTTCACAGCAGTGGCAGAACCTTGCAGGATTTAATCAGAATTTTAAACCCCCTCATTGACTGGTTAGCACCCTACCTGAGGAAAGGTTTCTTTGTTTTTCCAGCATGAACCTGGAATTGGAGACCTTTCGGCCCAAAGTGAAATTCTCAGAACCTGAGGGACTGAGATTTTAGTTTTTATTATTTTTTTTTTTTTGCTTTTACAATAGCTACTGTTCAGTGAAATGCCTGTGCCAAGTTACTGCCAGGAGCACTTATCTGTCCTCAACAGCAAACAAAAAGTGGAGGCGGAAGAGTGAAATAAAAAAAAAATTATATATATTGTTCAGTCAAGATAGATTAATAGTGGTGCACACAAGCCACACTTCCTTGTGGGTTATATCAGTTCTTTGTATTTTTGTACGGTCTAAAAATGGCTTTCCTTGCCTTTTTATTTTATTTTTTTTTTTCCGTTTGGGGAAACTGGATTGAGTGTTCCCTTTCTGGAACAGTTGGTAAAAAATGCTTCATTTTGCTGTGTAAAAATGTTCATTTCAGGGCAGTGCAAATGCTGTGCTTTGACTGAGTTTTAGCACTTTGTGAGGATTTTTTATCAAAGGTGGTGGTGGAGAGCAGGGATGTCTAAGGAAGCATTTAGTACTTTAATTTAGGTAATAAAAGAAGAGATGTGGACCTCTGGAAAGAGGAAGCCATGGAATAGAAAAATTAGGGAGAATAAATTCAGCTTTGTGTGAATTCAGTGTTTTTAATGAAGAGGGCTGCAAAGCACAGACACAGGATGAGGTTCTTGCTGGAGGAGTTAATTTGGATGTGTGTTGACCTCCCAGATTTTCCCCCAAAATTCTGCATTTTCTCTGTTATTTTCCAGCAGTGTAGAAAGTGAAGTGCTGTTCAAACAAAGAAGTAATATTAGTTCCCAAATCAAAACACAAAGTTTAAAAAAAAAAATCATTTTTAGCATGCTCCGTATATTGGGATTGGCAGAATAAAATTTAGCCAAGAGCAGAGTAAAGTAAAAAATCAGTGCTGCACAGGTGTGGTTATGTGTCTAATGGCCAGTCCTAAATTTTAGCATCCTTTTACAAATTAATTGTTCATTATCACACTGGGTTTTGTGCTCCAGTGCAGTTTACACTGTGAGATGTGCATTCATTGCAGGGCCACCTAAAACATCTCCTAAAATCTAATTAATGAGGTGTAAATCTTCATGCTGAACAAAAACCAAAACTGCC
The DNA here is from genome assembly GCA_024865655.1 of Emberiza elegans. Classification (NCBI taxonomy): domain Eukaryota; kingdom Metazoa; phylum Chordata; class Aves; order Passeriformes; family Fringillidae; genus Emberiza; species Emberiza elegans. Next base: position 32,838,786 of record JALJVW010000241.1, on the reverse strand, counting down.
AGGTAGGAATTTTTTTCTGTGGGGCCAGTCCTTAATTTCCCTTTAAATACTCTGAATATTTTTCTAGATTAATTGCAGTGGAATGGAAACCTGCTGAGTTGTCATCAATAAAGTTTTTTTTATTTTTATTTTTTTAGTTAGGAATCCTGGTAATTCAGACACTTCTAATGAGGGCTCGTATCTCTGGTTCTATTTTTGGGAGGCATTTTGGCTGGCTGAAAGTGAGTGTGCATAATTCTCATTATCATGCCAGCTCAGCCCTGGCACTGGCTTGGTGTCAGCGCTTTCACCCCTCAGGCTGCCAGTCTGAGTCACCGATTGCTTTGGGGTTAGAAACCTTCTGCAGGGGTTGAGAGGCTCTCCCTGGGATTTGTGACTTCCTCAAAGGGTTTTGGAAGGGTGGGAGAACTTTGTGTCCCTGTGCACAACCAGCATTCTGGGAGCTGTGCAAAACCCATTTTCTGGAGGGTTTTTTTGGCTGGGCTTTTTTTTTTTTTCTGTGTGTATTTTTTAAATTTTTTTTGACATTTTTGTCTTGTCTTCTTTTTTTTTTGTGGTTTTTTTTTGTTTGTTTGTTTTGGTTTGGGTTTTGGGGTTTTTTTTTTCTTTACAGTTTATTCAGGACTCCCACTGCCCAAGAGCCCCAAAATATCTTCTGTAAAGTTTCCTCTGATTTTAATCAGCATTGTGTTATATTTCATAATTTGGGGGGAATAACAAGGGCAAATCCTCTCTGCTCTTTATACTAAATTTTATTCTGCCAATCCCAGTATATGGAGCATGCTAGAAATGGTATTTTTGAAAACTTTGTGTTTTGATTTGGGAACTAATATTTTTTGTTTGAACAGCAGAAGGATCAGTATCAGATTTATTCATGCAGCCTTTGAATAAAGGCCTGTTGGGGCAAAGAATGAGAACTTTGAGCTGCCTCACCGTTCCCTCCATCAGGTGTGCACAACTTGAAATTAGCTTTGAAAGCAGCAGCAATGTTTATAATTATATATTGATATATCAGATTATTACATAATATTAATAATTTGATATTATTAATACTAGCTTATAAAAAAGCAAGCAAGAACGTAAAATTTGGTGGGGGATTGGTTGATGATTTGTGATCATGGCTTGCAGAATGAATAAAGAAATGAGTGTGATTTGCAGATTGCAGATTATTCCCAGAGGAGATTTTAATGGGGTCTTGAGAGGGCTTTATCAATTTCATTTTGGAACTTCTGGCACCTCACCTTGTTTTGTTACAGTGGCTGCTTGCAGCTTTATAATCTTACGTTTTTAGCTCTAGGAAAATCCATACTTGGAGAAGGTTTTTTTCCCCTATCAACATTATTAGTGGGGATTAATTAGAATTATTGCTCACAAAACTGATGGGCTAAGCTGATTGAAGCTCTCGGAATCAAAAGACAAGGGCTAGGTTGGACAGCAGTAAAAAAAGCAAAGTTTTGTTCCTGCGGGAAGGTATTTTGAGCCTCTTTTTTATCTCTTTGTCACTTAGAGCACCTCCTCCACCAAAAGAGCGCAGTGCAAGGTTTAGCTGCAGTTTGGGTATTTGTTTTACTCAAAAATTAATTTTTAAATGGAGTGCCTTCCATTGTCTGAGATGAAATTGGTAGTCAACACTGACTAACTATGAATTCCCAAGTTTGAGTAATTATCTTGTGAGAAATTTGGTAAATGAAAAAAAAGCCCTCAATAAAATTCAGAACTATCCATGCAAATGAAAAAAAAAGTCTCCACATAAAGTAGACGAGGAAAATAAAAATATGGAATCCCTGAATTCAGGAATGAAGGAAGATGAAAAGTCAAAAAAAAGGCTGGTTATTAAAATTGATGGAAAATTTGAAGAGGAAAAAAAATATGCAGGATTTGCCAGTGTGTGCTGGATATTTTCATGAATATGCAGCAATGTCTTCTCAGAACCCCTGCTGAAGTGGGGTAAAAGAATCCTGGAAAAGTGTATTTAAAAAAAAAATGAATTTAAAAACTTTGAGAGGAACCCTGGATCTGGCAGTTTGTGCAGTTCATCCTGCTCAAAAAACCCAAATTTCCACTGACCCTTTTATCATAACTGGATTTTGCCTCAGTTGTTTATTTTCATGAGGTTTGAAGGGTGTAATTGCCTCTTTATCCTAGAAAGCCAAAGAATGAGGGAAATGAGTTTTGCAAAGCTGCTGGGAATAGTAAATAAATTAAATGAAGGTTGGGGACAAGAAAAAAAATGTTGATTTTTTCCCCAAGTAGCTGGCCTCCAAAACCTGAATGTCACCTGTGGCACAGCTCTGCCTCCACAGCTGATTTCAGCCAGCAGGAAAGAAAAAGTGGTGGATGCCTGCTAGCACAAGGTTTTATTGAGGAAGATGGTGCATGTAAGCTTTGCAGGAGAGCAGGATAATTATCAAACCATCTCTTTTTCCTTTTTATTTCCCCTCCTGTTACTTGATTAACATAGTCAAGTTACAGAGGGAGCAATCGCTCTCAATGAGTCCTTGGTTTGCCAATTAGAGCTTCTGCTTCATTCTTGATAAAGGCAGGGCAGGTTGGTGAGCCTCAAAGTGTTTCTGTTTTCTCAGTGCAGGATCTGCTGAACTAATAGAGGGGATGACTCCAAAAAAATTGCTGATTTTTTAGGAAAACAAGTAGGTAAATGAAAGTCCAGAGGCTGTGGCCCTCCAAAACCTGAATGTCACCTGTGGCACAGCTCTGCCTCCACAGGCAGGATTTCAGCCAGCTGGGAAGAAAAAGAAGAAACAAAAAGTGTTGGATGCCTGTGTAGCACAAGGTTTTAGCAAAGAGGAAGATGATGCATGTATCAGCTTTGCAGGAGAGCAGGATAATTACTGTTAACCATCTCTTTTTCCCTTTTATTTCCCCTCCTGTTACTTGATTAACATAATCAAGTTACAGAGGGAGCAATTGCTCTCAATTAGTTTTTGGTTTGCCAATTAGAGCTTCTGCTTCATTCTTGATAAAGGTTGGGGAGCCTCAAAGTGTTTCTGTTCTCTCAGTGCAGGATCTGCTGAACTAATAGAGGGGATGACTCCTCTCAGAGCATTGCCAGGCTTCTACCCTGAAATGATCAAAGGCACAGCCACACAGTTATTTAAGATACCTTCACGTCTGAGAAGATTTAGCACTTTTATTTCTTGGCACAGCTCTAAACCTTCTCTAAAAAGACACTTCAGAGTAAATAATAAAAAAAAAAAAAGCTAATTTAGTAGGCCTGTCAAAGCTGGTACAAAAGATGACACAGCTGTGAACTGATTTGAAAAATCCCTTTAAAAACAAAATGTGCACAGCGTAATTTGGAATATTTACTAGGGTGAGCCAGCCCCTTCTGTGTGAAAACTCCTAATAGGTCAGATTTTAATTTGTTTTGTTTTGTTTTCTACATGGGTAAGGCAAGAACTCCCCATGTATTTCTTAATCAGCCTTGATCACTGCAAGGTTCCCAGTGCAGGGAGCTGTTCATCCCTGGGTGTTCCAGCACCCTCCTCCCCAGGGTTATTTTGATTTTGGCAAAATCACAGAAACCACAAGCTGGTTTGGGGTGGAAAGGATCCTAAAGACCATCCAGGAATGGGATTCCCTGTCTTGCCTGATGTTTGCCTTCACAGCAGTGGCAGAACCGTGCAGGATTTAATCAGAATTTTAAACCCCCTCATTGACTGGGTTAGCACCCTCAACTGAGGAAAGGTTTCTTGTTTTTCCAGCATGAACCTGGAATTGGAGACCTTTCGGCCCAAAGTGAAATTCTCAGAACCTGAGGGACTGGGATTTTAGTTTTTATTATTTTTTTTTTTTTGCTTTTACAATAGCTACTGTTCAGTGAAATGCCTGTGCCAAGTTACTGCCAGGAGCACTTATCTGTCCTCAACAGCAAACAAAAAGTGGAGGCGGAAGAGTGAAATAAAAAAAAAAAATTATATATATTGTTCAGTCAAGATAGATTAATAGTGGTGCACACAAGCCACACTTCCTTGTGGGTTATATCAGTTCTTTGTATTTTTGTACAGTCTAAAAATGGCTTTCCTTGCCTTTTTATTTTATTTTTTTTTTCCGTTTGGGGAAACTGGATTGAGTGTTCCCTTTCTGTGGGAACAGTTGGTACCAAAAATGCTTCATTTTGCTGTGTAAAAATGTTCATTTCAGGGCAGCGCAAATGCTGTGCTTTGACTGAGTTTTAGCACTTTGTGAGGATTTTTATCAAAGGTGGTGGTGGAGAGCAGGGATGTCTAAGGAAGCATTTAGTACCTTTAATTTAGGTAATAAAAGAAGAGATGTGGACCTCTGGAAAGAGGAGCCATGGGAATAGAAGAAAATTAGGGAGAATAAATTCAGCTTTGTGTGAATTCAGTGTTTTTAATGAAGAGGGCTGCAAAGCACAGACACAGGATGAGGTTCTTGCTGGAGGAGTTAATTTGGATGTGTGTTGACCTCCCAGATTTCCCCCAAAATTCTGCATTTTCTCTGTTGTTTTCCAGCAGTGTAGAAAGTGAAGTGCTGTTCAAACAAAGAAGTAATATTAGTTCCCAAATCAAAACACAAATTAAAAAAAAAATATCATTTTTAGCATGCTCCATATATTGGGATTGGCAGAATAAAATCTAGCAAAGAGCAGAGTAAAGTAAAAAATCAGTGCTGCACAGGTGTGGTTATGTGTCTAATGGCCAGCCCTAAATTTTAGCATCCTTTTACAAATTAATTGTTCATTATCACACTGGTTTGTGTGCTCCAGTGCAGTTTACACTGTGAGATGTGCATTCATTGCAGGGCCACCTAAAACATCTCCTAAAATCTAATTAATGAGGTGTAAATCTTTATGCTGAACAAAAACCTAAACTGCCAGGTAGGAATTTTTTTTTTGTGGGGCCAGTCCTTCATTTCCCTTTAAATACTCTGAATATTTTTCTAGATTAATTGCAGTGGAATGGAAACCTGCTGAGTTGTCATCAATAAAGTTTTTTTTTTTTTTTTTTTTTTAGTTAGGAATCCTGGTAATTCAGACACTTCTAATGAGGGCTCGTATCTCTGGTTCTATTTTTGGGAGGCATTTTGGCTGGCTGAAAGTGAGTGTGCATAATTCTCATTATCATGCCAGCTCAGCCCTGGCACCGGGCTTGGTGTCAGCGCTTTCACTCCCTCAGGCTGCCAGTCTGAGTCACCGATTGCTTTGGGGTTAGAAACCTTCTGCAGGGGTTGGAGAGGCTCTCCCTGGGATTTGTGACTTCCTCAAAGGGGTTTTGGAAGGGTGGGGAGAACCTTGTGTGTCCCTGTGCACAACCAGCATTCTGGGAGCTGTGCAAAACCCATTTTCTGGAGGGTTTTTTTGGTGGGCTATTTTTTTTTTTTCTGTGTGTATTTTTAAAATTTTTTTTGACATTTTTTGTCTTGTCTTCTTTTTTTCTGTGGTTTTTTTTTGTTTGTTTGTTTTGGTTTGGGTTTTGGGGTTTTTTTTTTTTACAGTTTATTCAGGACTCCCACTGCCCAAGAGCCCCAAAATATCTTCTGCAAAGTTTCTTCTGATTTTAATCAACATTGTGTTATATTTCATAATTTGGGGGGAATAACAAGGGCAAATCCTCTCTGCTCTTTATACTAAATTTTATTCTGCCAATCCCAGTATACGGAGCATGCTAGAAATGGTATTTTTGAAAACTTTGTGTTTTGATTTGGGAACTAATATTACTTTTTTGTTTGAACAGCAGAAGGATCAGTATCAGATTTATTCATGCAGCCTTTGAATAAAGGCCTGTTGGGGCAAAGAATGAGAATTTTGAGCTGCCTCACCGTTCCCTCCATCAGGTGTGCACAACTTGAAATTAGCTTGAAAGCAGCAGCAATGTTATCTGGGAGGGCAGGCCTTAAACTTCATTTTCATCTGTACTATAATTAGTATTAGTATTTCTGTATTATTATTATCTGTATTAACATTACATTTAACATATAATTAAAATATAAATAAAATAATAATAACTCCTATAATCATATATATGAATATTGAATATATAATATATAGAATATATATTATATAATATTATAATATATTATATTGTTATTATATATTATACATAATTATATATAATATATTCAATATAATTATATATTGAATATATAATTTTATATATATGAATGATTAATATTTGTAATGATCATTATAATTAATAGTTCCTGATTAATAAATATTATTAATTAATAGTATAATTGATAATTATCACAGGTTTTGATTATAATTCATAATAATTTATTATAGGTATTTATGACGATAATTAATTTGCATAAATCCTTAAAATATTATTATTATTATTATTATTATTATTATTATTATTATCATTATCATCATTATCATCATCATCATCATCATTATCATTATTTTAAAATTTTAAAATTAAATAAAAATAAATTTTAAAATAAATATAACAAAACCAACAACAACAATGATGATAATGATGATAATGATGATAATGATGATAATGATGATAATGATAACAATTATAATAATGATAATAATAATAATACAACCAAACTTCTTGACTGGCCTGATGGTGTGGGGCAGGCAGAAGAGCCACTTGGCCACCTCCACTCTGGCTCTGTTTTCAGGAGGTTTTTTTGAAAACTCTGGGATTTCTTATTGAACGTGAACACAGCTCACAGCCTAAAATCCACTGCAGGGACCACGGAATTTTGTTAAATGCAACTTTTTAATGCAAGTTTTTAATCTAACTTAAATGCAAGTTTTTTAAATCACAACTTCGCCACAGGAGCAATCTGTGCAAAGCAAAAAAAAAAATCTGTTTTTCTGGCTGAAGTGAGAAAAAATAAATATGCAGAATTTGAGCAGCAGTAGGGCTTTTATTTTCATTTTCTCTTTCTGAGGTGCTCCTTGCACTGCCTTTCTCTCACTGGATAATCCCAAATTTAAAAGCCCTGTGTGTTTTGGGGGGTGATTTGCATAAATTGGTGGTGTTTTGGGTTCTCTTGGTTGTGTTGGGGGAAGTTTGCAGTCCCTGGGCATCCCAGGCTGAGCGAGAGGAGGCTGGGAATTGTTTGGTTACTGCGTGAGGCTGGGATCTGTCGTGCAGAAAAAGACCTGGAACCTCCTAAACTCCAGCTTGGGATTATTATTCCAGTGCACCGAGCTCTGAAGGCTCAGCAGTAATGAACCCATGATGTGTGCTTTTGCCTTATTAGAGATGGATGTGACTTTCTGCACTTTGAAAGAGCACGCGCACGCCAGGCAAGGCTTTGCTGTGCTATCGCAGCCTGGCCTCGTTGTGCTGTTTATTGTTTTGTGCTATTTACTGTTCGTCTGGCCGTGAATTTTGCTCTTTATGTGTGTTTAATTCTTTCGTGTTGCTTTTTGAGGAGCTCCCACTCAGAAGCACAGACATCAGGGCTTTGTCTGTCCCTGCAGTGCTGCCTTCCAGAAAAGCTGAGAGGAATTAGACATGCAGCTCCTGTGGAATGAAAATTGGGCTCTTGATATTTCAGAAACAGAGATTTGCTTATCATATAAAAAGTAGGAGAGTGCTCATTGTTTTCATTTATACTCCTAAGTTGCCTGAGATTTGGAATTATTATTTTTTTTTATACAGCTTTTATCTAGGCTGTGAAATGTCCTATTAAAATGTTCGTTAATGTTTCTTTTCCGGAGCCCCATTGGATAAACACGAGCAAATGTTTCATTTGGTCTGTTTTTACAAGTGACTTTGATCATTTCACCATTCCTGCAGTTTTCCACTGAGCTAACTTTGTATCAGTCAAATTTCTTTCTAGTTACAGAATTCTTCTCAAGGAAACACACGAGACCTTCTTTTGTCTGTTGGTTGTGTGGAAAATTAGAGAGAAAATTTGAGGGCACTCAGGGGAAAAAAAAAAAAGGCATTTTTGGGCCAGGTAGGTTTATTATTCGTGTTTATCATAAAAATCTAACCAAACTTTTTGAGTGGCCTGATATTTATATATTTATATTTATATATATTATATATAATTATATATAATATTGTATATAATATACATATTATTATATAATATCACATATATACTATTATGCATATATATACATATACATATACACATATACATATACATATACATATACATATATAAATTATAATTATTATATAATATTATATATATAAGAAGAGCCACTTGGCCACCTCCACTCTGGCAAATCCACAAAAATTCAAAGTGATGTGAAGCAAGCTGGGAGCAGTTCAGTGCTGAGAGCCCATGACAAGGTTATTTTTTCAGTTCTGTTCCCGTTTTACACACCAGAATTCATCAGTGGTTCAGGGAGATCTGGTGTGTTCTTAAATATATGATGTCACCAAACCTAATGGGAATAAATATGTATTTCATTGCCAGGCTTAGGGGGGGGAACTGATGAATGGAAAAGGAAAATCTCATGGCTGGCTGAAGAGCTGGCCCTCCTTAGCCATTCCAAACCAGTGGAATTACTGCATTTTCTCAGTAAATCTTAATTGTTTGATCCTTGTTCTGTGCCTCTTGCTGTGTCATCTGATGAATGCCATGAATTAAATATAGTACATTCATTTAAACCACCCACAAATAGTCCTTCCTCCCTATCTCAGCCCAGCCAGCTTTAAAAATAAGTGCTGTGTGCTTTTATTTACCACATCCTGCACCGCATGACACTTCCAAGGATGGAACCAAGGAGAGCACACTGCAGTGCTGTTCCATGATTGGAAATCAGATTACAGATTAGAAAGCCCAGAGGGACCACTCTGACCAGATAAAACAGTGCCCTGGAGGCCACAAGACTGTTTTAATTGGGGCCAATCTAGAAAGAAACATCCAATCTTGGCACAAACACTTCCAGTGATGGATGAGCCAAAGGATGCTTGGTACATTCGAGGGGGGATCGCTCTGGTTTGTGATTTTTCAGCTTTTTGGGGAGGGCAAGAGGTCTCTTCCATTCCTTGCCTTTGATAGATTTATCTCTCCCTTTAAATCCTGCCTTGAGAGGATTTAGCTGGCCTTGCTAGGCTTGCAAGTGAAGAGTGCTCTGGTGAATATTTGCTTCCCAGATTTCTGCAATCCCTGTGGGATTGAGCTGTTCCTTGGCCTCCTCTGCGTGGGCTGGACAGAGCTCAGCCCATGAGCTTTTCATCTGCAGCACTGCTTTCCAAAACTCCTCCTGTGTCCCCACCAGGGCTCCTTGCACTGCCTCTCTCTCCCTGGATAAACCTGGATTTAAATCATATCAGGTGTATTTCTATGTCTGCTTTTCCTCTGGTGTTATCCCTGCTGTCCTGATGGTTTTTTGCAGCAAGACCAAGAAGTTGGTCTTATTCTTGCAAAAAGAAATTGGTAATGTGGCCATTTGAGGAAATTAAGGGGAGGCTGTGCCTGTGTTGTACCCTGGAAATAAAAACACAAAGAAAACACAATCTATTTGAAGAATTTTCATCCTCATCCTCTTCCTCACAGCAGGCTCCTAGCACAGCCAGCATTCCTTAAATCTGGAGGCAGAAGCCCCCTTTCCTCCCTCCTCCCCTGCACTTTGTTTATTTTGTTTGGTTTTTTTTTTAATCCAAAGTTAAAGAGTCACCTTAAATTCTGAGCTGCTTTGACCATGTCTGGAAAATGAAATATTTTTTTTTTAATTAAAAATATTAAAAATTGAATATTTTCTATGCTGGTGAGAGGAGTTGAAGGAGAAATCAGGAGGCAAACATGCTCAGTGACACTGAGGATGTGGCCAGGATCCCTGGCTGGCCCTGCAGGATCTTCCCACAGTTTCCCCAGGGACAGGCAAGTTCTTCTGCAATTAACATAACTGAGTGGGAACGAAAGAATCCTGCTTGCCTCGGGCTAAGGAATTGTGGGATTAAACCTAGGCACATGGAGGGGAGGCTCTGTGCTCTGGGAACATCCCTGCTTGGGATAGGTGCCCTCAGTGTGAATAAATATGTATTTATATTTATGTCCCGATGCTTGGTGTGTTTTACACGCAGATTCTGTATTTCTCTGATAGAAGGGTGCTGAGGTGCTTTTTGCGTTTATCACACTCTCTCAGTCTTGACCCATTTTGCCAGCATATAACAATTTCTTGTAATAATGCATCATTTCTGTCCTTTATTTTTTTCCTGATGACCAGGTGATTCTCTGATTTACTTTGAGTAAAACTTGGGCTCTGAAGTTGTGGGCAAAACTGGAGGGAAGGCTGCAGAGGGAGGGGAGGCTCTGGGAACATCCCTGCTTGGGATAGGTGCCCTCAGTGTGAATAAATATGTATTTATATTTATGTCCCGATGCTTGGTGTGTTTTACACACAGATTCTGTATTTCTCTGATAGAAGGGTGCTGAGGTGCTTTTTGCATTTATCAGACTCTCTCAGTCTTGACCCGTTTTGCCAGCATATAACGAATTCTTATCATAATGCATAATTTTTCTCCTTTTCTTTTTTTCCTAATAAGCAGGTGATCCTCTGATTTAATTTGGGTAAAACTTGGGCTCCGAAGCTGTGGGCAAAACTGGAGGGAAGGCTGCAGAGGGAGGGGAGGCTCTGTGCCCTGGGAACATCCCTGCTTGGAATAGGTGCCCTCAGTGTGATTTACACACAGATTCTGAATATCTGGGGTGCTGAGGTGCTTTTTACATTTACCAGGCTCTCTGTCTTGACCCATTTTATCATCATATAACAAATTCTTGTCATAATCAATAATTTTTCCCTCTTTTTTTTTTTTTTTCCTGATGAGCAGGTGATTCTCTGATTTACTTTGGGTAAAACTTGGGCTCTGAAGCTGTGAGCAAAACTTCCTTCAGTGAGGCCAGGATATTTCAATGAAAATCATGAAATATTGCTGACATGGGATCTTAATTCTTCATGATCTATTTGAGCCAAAGCTGAATTAAACCCCAGACCTCAAAGTCTGGTTTAAAATCCCTTTTTAACTCTGCAGCCAGCAGCGATTCCGTGGCATTGCAGGAGGTGTGTGCACCTTGGAGCTGCAGTTCCAGGGATCCCATCCCAGGAAAAAGGCAGGGTGGGATGGCAGGGAAGCCCCCCATGGCCAGGCCAGTGGGTGCCTGGTGTTCTCTGCAGAGCCCATTTGTTGTGGAAGCAGCTCTGCTGTTGTGGCGCCTGCTTTAATTAAGACTCTGACAGTATTTCCATAATAAACCATATTTTAAAAGGGTTTATTACTCAACTGTAAAATCTGCTGCAGGCTGGGACTTGGACTAGGAAAGCTTCATTCTTTAAGTGTTTTCTGAACTTGAAAAGCTGTTTTTTTAAAAAAAAAAAAAGTGTGGCTGCAAAGAAATCTTTCTTTGATCATATAGATGAAATCTTTATTTCTAAAAAGAAGAGTTTGCAGTCCTATAAACAATGGAAGTGGCTGGTGTTGACTGCATTGCTTGGGGTGTTTTTAACCATGAAATATCCATGGTAGTCATTCTGTAATTTGATGTAATTTGAATACTGATGTATCTGATTGTGTGTGTGTGTGATGAAAAGTAAAAAGCCCCACTTAGGGCTGGGGCTTTAGAGCTTGGTGTATTTCAAAGAGAAGAGGAGAGAATTCCTGCCTGTTCAGAACCTTCCTGTAAATCACAGCAAGTGTAGGAAGGGACAGTGTGTCAATGCCAAGCAAAACTGCAACTTCTCCACATGTTTAGGATGCACTTGTCCTGCTGTGCTCTGATCCAGCCAAAGGCCAGAGTCAGAACAACATCTTTTAATGAGGGAAGTGCATTATGGATGAGCTAACAGAGCAGACCAGGACATGATTTTTGGAAAGAATTTTTTTCCAGATAACTGGACAGGTATTCTTTGTTGTGTTATGTGGGGTTTTTGTTGGTTGGTCTGGGTTTTTTCTGGTCGGTCAGGTGAGGAAATCCCTGCAGTGTCCTGCAGAAAGGACTGAGCTGTAATTGATTTTCCCTTGTGAATCTCTTCAGAGATTTCTGTGGGACCAGAACCTGTGCCAGTAGGATTTCAGCAGAATGCTCTGAGACACAACAAGGTTTTCCTGGTGTTTTTATTCCTCCAGAAGAAGTTTCCTCTTTTGGGGTTGGCTGTTTAAGTTGAAAACCTCTGCTGTTACTTACTATGAATGTGATAACATTTAGCTGCTTATTCTGGATTATATTTAGACATACACAACTTGATCCAGGGAAGAGACCTAAAACCCTGGAAGCCTGGACCACTCACTTAATGGGTTTCTGTTGCCTTTGTGACAATCCTGAGTTCCACAGAATGAAGGGATTTGTCAAAAATAAGTAGTTTCCAATCCTGGTTATTGAGACAGGGGCTGCAAGAGGTTTTTTTTTCTCTGGCAGTTTTTGTCAGAGAGCTTTGATTTTATCATGCAACTACTCAAACCTAGAAATGCTGTTTTTACAGCTATCATGATAGTATTTTTCATGTGGTTACAGTGGTATCAGTTTTATTCTGCAGCATCTGGGGGATTTGGTTTTGGTTTGATTTTTGTTGGGGTTTTTTTAATCCAGAGTTAAAGCGTACCTTAAATTCTGAGCTGCTTTGACCATGCCTGGAAAATTAAATATTATATTTTCTGTGCTAGTGAGAGAAGTTGAAGGGAATGAAAAAGTCAGAAGGTAAATATGCTCAGTGCTCCCAGTGCTCCCAATGCTCCCAGTGTTCCCAGTGTTCCCAGTGCCTTCTGCCCAGGCTGTCCTGCCTGCAACTTTCTGTGCCTGGATCCTGTCCTGGCCTCAGCCCCTGGCCCAGCCCATCAGGGCTGTGGTGTGTTATTATATTATATTATATTATATTATATTATATTATATTATATTATATTATATTATATTATATTATATTATATTATATTATATTATATTATATATTATATTTATATATCATATTATATTATATTATATTATATTATATTATATTATATTATATTATATTATATTATATTAATATCATATTATATTCATATCATATTATATTCATATCATTATATATTTTATATATTCCTCCAGGATGGATCTCTGTGTTTCCTGCTCCAGGCTGTGCTGCAGGAAGGACCAGAATTGCTGACAGGGGTGGGGGAGTCCCTGGGCTACCTTAGACACTGGGAAGTTGTGTTTGGGTCTTGGCTCACATCCAGGCTGGGGAAGGAGAGAGGTTTACTCCCCCCAAGCCTTCAGGGTAAAGAACTACTTCCTAATATCTAATCTAAACCTAATATCTACTTTCAACCTTTTCTTCACTTGAGGCCATTCCCTCTTGTCCTGTCACTGCATTCCCATGGGAAAAGCCCTTTCCCAGCTCTCTTGGTGCCCCTCTGGGCTGCAGATATGACAGGAGAGACTTTGCACAGGTCTCCAAAATGGTTTAAAGTTTGGGAGATTGTTCAGTCAGTGTCTTTTCCCTGCCCTCCACAGGCCACCCCTTCCTCCCCATTCTGAGTGGAGCCTGGGCTCTCACATGACAATAAATCACATTTGAGGTTCCCCTCTTGGCACTTCAGCAGAGAAATTCATTCAGGGCTTGCAGAAACCCTCAAAGATGGAGCACCTGGTAGTTATCCACCTGCTCTTGAAAACTTTCCAGCTGTTGCCCTCTTGAAGTGTTTTTCTGGGGCTGGCTGATCCTCATAGAGGTGGGAATTCTCTGTCCGGAGAAGTGCTGAGCCTCCTTAATTTATCCCATCTCCCAGACATCTTTTTTCCCCCAGCTCCTTTTTAAGGTCAGAAGTTGTCATTTCAGGATGAAATTTAAGCTCTGCTCCTCCTTGCTACTCCAGCTTCCTGCATGGGAGGTACAGGTCCTGCAGGGCTGCCCACTCAGGCAGGCTTTGTGCCATTAGCAACTTTCCATTGCCATTTGCTTAATTGTTTGTGCACTTTTTAAAACTTCTTGCCCATCTCTGCAGGGACCCACTAAAAATACCCCCTGGCAGCTCCTCACCCATTCCACAGGATCAGGGAATCACAGGATGGTTTGGGTTGGAAGGGACCTTAAAAACCATCCCCTCCAACCCCCTGCCATGGGGCAGGGACACTTTCCACGAGACCTGGTTGCTCTGTTCAAGCTGGCCTTGAAACTTTCTGCATTTATTGTATTTTTAGTGTATTTTAGCATCTCTCAGCTCCTGGTGGGCCTGAATCATTTTTCAGGTTGGGTTGTGTGGTGTCTCAGCCTTTTCTGAAAAGGTGAAATGAGCTCTGAGCTTGCTTGGGGCTGAGCATTCAGTGACAGAACACAGCAACTTTTAAAGTTATTATAGGGACTTTCAGCTATTCTGCTTTTGGTGGAGAGATCTGTTGTGGTTCTGCTGTTCAGAAGAGTAAATAAAACCCACAGAGCATATTTGGGAGGAGAGCAGCAGCTCTCTGGATGCTTCTTTTCAGCAGTGGCAGTGGAAATCTTTAAAGAGACTTTCAGACGTTCAGCCCTGGCCAAGGCAACTGGAATTCTTAAAGTGTGTAACCCAAAATAAAACTCCCTGCCAGTTCAGTAAGAGGAGCCATCCCATTGTTCCTTCTGAGTTCAGGGAGACAGAACATCTGGCAGAAGTGTCTGTTAATCTCAGTTTATTATGTGAGCCTTCCTTCTGGGCTGCCTCTCTCTGGAAACCTCAGTTCCGTGTTTTCCTCCTTCAGTTCGGGTTTCCCTTGATTCATCTTTCACTTTTTAAATACTGTTCCCTAAAACTCTGACACTTTTCCTTCTTTTCCCTCAACTTTTTTTGTTTGTAAATCTGTTGCCTCCACTGTATTTTCTGTTGTCTTGTCCTCCTGTTTTGTTGCCTTGCATTTGATGTTATTTTTCCTCTGTACAAACTGCCTTGCTTTTCTCATCTGCCCTTTTGCTTCTTTCCCTGCTCCTTTATCCAGTCCCAGTTTTTTCCCCTTTTCCCTCCTGCCTATCCCTTTGTATCCACTTCAGATTCTTCTTCTGCTGGAACACAGCAGAAATTATGTTTTTCCCCTCTCCCTTGCCCTTTTAGTTACTGAAATATGCACATAAGAATTCAAATGGGCTTCTAAAAATAGCAGAAGGATAAAACTGTTTGTTTCAGCTTTTCAGTCTTTGCTTTATTAGAACTTCTGACAGGAAAGGCTCAGAAAGTCTAGAACTGATTCAGCTGCAGGGAACAAAAAAAAAGGCAAAAAAAAAGCAACAAAATAAAACCTAGAAAGAAATATGGTCGCAACTTATTTGATTTAAAACCACCCAGAATAAAACAAAAGCCCCAAATTTCGTGTGTGCTCTGTCTGTGGACAGTGTCAGCGTGGCATGTGGAATCCCAAGTGGCATTTTATACCCTTGATTTCAGTCTCTTGATTTCTGTGAGAAGGTTTTATTGTGTTTTTTCACAGTTCTGGTATCTCATATGAAACCCAGCAGAACTTGGTGTGGGTTTACAAAAGGAAAGGTTTGTCAGGGCCAATTTTAGAGGAGATGAGAGTCATGTAAAGGGTGAAAGGTCTGATGGATGAGAATTTCTTCCTGCAGGAAATGTCTGTCCAGGCTGGCATTTTCCATTGTCCAAAAGCTTCTTCTTCCCCAGCAAGAGGATTTGCTTTGTAAGACTGCTTAGATAATTCTCAGATGAAAGTAAATGGATTTGATTTTTTTTTATTATCATCCTGAATGTTAAACTTTAAATTCCATCCAGATTTGGATCTGTAGATGTTTGTGAGGTGATTATAAAGATCCCCAGCCCTGTGATGCTCCAGTGTTATGTAGCTTTATCTCAGGATGAGGATTCCTGAAATTGTGTGTCCCAGATTCTCCTGGACTAATTATTACACTGCAGAAACCTCCTAAAAATAAACTGTCTCATTAGTTATTAGGTTTTATAACAACTTTTCTCTTCAGTAAAGTTGTAGTTTCCTCTTGAAAAATAAACTTTATGGCTTTATTTCCTTCCCCATAACCCCCTGAAGTACTGGTAAGGCAGACAGGCACACAAAAAAAAAGTGTTTGAGGTGAATTAAAGGATGGGACAGGGAGCTTTTGGATATGATTATATGTAAAGATTATATATATTTATATAAAAATGTATATATTTATATAAAATATATATAAAATTATATATATCTCTTTATATATATGATTATATAAAAAGATAATCACAAAAAGCTTCTAGTGCCAGGTAGTGGAGTTCTGTGTTTGTGTATATGTATATATATGTAATATATATAAATAAATATTATATATATAAAAATGTTCTGTTTGTGTATATATTATATATAAAATATTTTATATATATATATAATATATATAAAGATTATATATATATTTCTATATAATCATATATAAATATGATTATATATAAAGATAATCACAAAAAGCTTCTAGTGCCAGGTAGTGGAGTTCTGTGTGCATACATATATAATATATATAAAAATAAATATATTTTTATCTATTATATATATACAAATGTTCAGTGTTTATATTTATAATATATAAAAATATATATAAATATAGAATATATAAAAAGATTATATAAATCTCTTTATATATAATAATATATATGATTATATATAAAAAGATAATCACAAAAAGCCTCTAGTGCCAGGTAGTGGAGTTCTGTGTTTGTGTATATTATATATAAATATATATATTTATATAATATATATATTTATATAGAAATATATAAAGATTATATATATCTATTTATATATAGTCATATATAAATATGATTATATATAAAGATAATCAAAAAAGCTTCTAGTGCCAGGTAGTAGAGTTCTATGTTTGCACAGGCACAGTTGTGATGGATTGTATGAAGCAAATATTTGTTTTCTCAGGTGATGAGGAGGGAAATGAGTGTCTTTGCCTTGTGTCACCTCTCTGCCTTATCCCCCTTTTTCTTCCCTTTAAACCTGCTGCACCTCCCTCCTGCTTGCCTCACAGGTGTTGACAAACCAAGCTCAGTTCTCTTGGCTGGGTCTCAGCAGGATGAGAATTTACCCTCTGAAATCATTTGTATGCCTTTGGAAGCTTGAAAGCCTCATTGGGAGTTTAAATTACATTTAAATGGATTCAGTGTTTCAGCTCGTGATGAGATTTCTCCCAACAGTAGAAAATCACAGACTTCCTCCAAATATAATTTAGAGGGTTTTTTTTTAATTGCAAATATTTGTGTGTGATTTGTCATGAATTTCCTAGCACGACTGGCATGTCCCTGAGGCAGTGCCTTCCATCCTTTCTCACTGGTAACTTTGTCATCCTTTTTTGCCTTTTGCACATTCCCCAGCAGGTGGAATGAATGAGCAGTGGGATTTGATATTTTGTGAATTTTCAGCTCACCCATCCAAGGGAGAGCACAGAATTTTATCAGATGGGGAAAAATGTTCTTGCTGCAGCTCTGCCCTCCTGGGGGCTTCAGGAATAGAATCATAAGTTGGAAGGGACCTCAAAGTCCACCCAGTGCCACCCCTGCCGTGTCAGGGACACCTTCCACTGTCCCAGGCTGCTCCAGCCTGGCCTTGGGCACTGCCAGGGATCCAGGGGCAGCCCCAGCTGTGCCAGGGCCTGCCCACCCTGCCAGGGAACAATTCCTAATTCCCAATATCCCATCTATCCCTACTTTCTTCCAGTTTGAAGCCATTCCCCCTTGGCCAGGCCCTTGTAACCAGTCTCCATCGTTTTTGTTGGCTCCACCAAGCACTGCAAGGCCACAACTTTGTCACCCCAAAGCTTCTCCTCTCCAGGCTGAACAATCCCAACTCTCTCAGCCTTTTATACTAGGAAACCCCTTCCCAAACCCCTTTTCTCTTTGGGATTTGTTTTGTGCAGCATTTTTCCCCCCTTCTTTGCTTTTATACTGCTCTGTGCTTTCCTGTGGTGGGAGCAGGATAGATTGGGCAGCTGATAAGGTATTTCCTGTCAGGAATCACCTCCATAAGGGGATCATTCTTTGCAGATTTAATGAAAGAAAACCATACTAAATTCTGGTTTTGTTTGTACCATCATGGCCTGCGTATCTTGGAGAAGTCGGGTGTCCAGCTTACTTCAAGGTATTGCAAATTTACTAATCAGGTTTTCATTCAAGCACAGCACGTTATAAACCATCAAACACCTTTCTGAAGAGACCATAAATGTCTTACTGTTCTCTGGCATAACCAAAAAAAAAACCCAAACATTCAAGACTTTATTTACTCCTAATTTGTTAATTTTTTGTCTAAACCAGATGCAAAGGGAGGATCTGGGGAATATATAAATATAGGAATAAATAATATTTATATATTTATATATGAATATATAAATAATAGGAATCTGAACAGGAAGAGGATGGCCTGAGATTTGCCCCAGTACTTCAAGGTATTGCAGAATCCCCATCAGCATGCACTGAGGCTCTGCTCAGGAGGGGATGGAAATGAGCAGAGCTGGTAGAGGACCCATCTGAGGATGGTAAAATACAGAGGCAACTTCAGGCCAAACCCCTGGAAGGAGGAGAAGCAGCCTGGAAGCATTTAAGCTAAATTGTGTGACAGAGAGAAGCTCACAGTCATTAATAATATCAAAAAAAAGGGAGGCTGTTTATGATGAATTGAGAAAACAAAGCTTAATGCTGAGAATGAGCAGTAGAATAGACATCCAGAAATTCCCTACAGATGTGCAAGGTCATTTAGCTCCCCAGCAAGCATTTTTCTTAACTAAGTGAGGCAGCAGACAGACCCTTCAGCATTTAACACAGTCTTTCCTCAGCAGTAAAACCCACATGGGAACCCCAGCTGGACTGCCAGGGAGGAGGGGATGGCAGCAAACCCCTTCTTGGCTGTGCCTTCCACTTCAGCTCTGCCTTTCTGGGAGGAGTGGGATTGCTAATTCCCAGAACATCAGGAGGAAGAGCATCATCACTCAGATTTAACAGGAGGAAGGCTGTGCCTTGGGGGGGTGACCATGGGAGGGGAGGAGGTGGCTCCTGTGCAGGTTCCTGCTCTTTGTGCATCCCTGGAGTGGCTGCAGCTCTGCATCCCAGAGGCTCCCCAGGTGGATGGGGTGGCTCCGTGGCCTGGAGGAGACAGTGGCTCTCTGTCAGGAGTGTGGAGCTCTCTCCCAGCCCTGGAAAGCCCAGGAAGGCTGCTTGGAATGACTCAGAACATTCCCAAAAGCAGAGGTCCGAGTAGAGGGAATACTGAAACTTACTAGTCTGGCCTGAATGGGGGGAAAAATCCCCCACAAGTCACCCCAAGGGGGTTCTTTTCAAAGTTGAATGCAGTTTCTTTGACTTTCTATGTGCACAGCTCTGACCTGTACTCCTTCCCTCTGCATCCTCCTGGTAATGAGCCAGATGCACTTTAAAAAGAGAAGAAAATATGTTAATATCTCCTCTTAAGTGGAAATTTCCAGAGGCCAGCTGAATCCTTCCTCAATAATTAATGCCCGAAAGCATTTTCCTCCAGTTCTTATTTAAATGGAAATAGCTTTGGTGTCTGATATTGTGGAGCTGCGCCGCACTGCCTGGTATTGCTTTACAGGGGAAGGTTTTCCAGGGGAAACAGGGAAGGGTTTCCAGGAGTCTGCCTTTACTGGGACCTTGTGGGAGAATCCCAGTTGCTGTGTCCCAGCCCTACAGGCCACTGGGGTCCTGCTGCAGCCCAGAAACCACAAACATCAGGCAGATCTAATTCAATTTATTGATGTGTTTCTTCTGCCTGAGTCACAGCACGGAGCAATAATCCAACCTCTTGCTTCGTTGCCTTGAAAAGCTTTTAATGCTATTTCAGCAACTGGTGGAATATTTAAAGAAAATAAATCCTCCTGGCTTTATTATTCAGCTCAATGCCGTGTGTACAGTAGGTGAAGAAGTTATTTGCTAAATGTTTTATGATGGTGATTATGTAAGTAATGAGCTTTTACGTTTTGGCACCAGAGAGTACCAGGACACTGTGGAGTACTTTGGAACTTGATGTAGGAAGGAAGCTTAATTTGCAAATTAATCCAGATTCATCTTCCTGCTGTGCCCTGTCATTACAGAGGACTTAGAGGAGCTTCCTTCCTACATCAAGTTACAGAGTAACTTCTGCAAATTAATTTGCAGATTAATCCGGGGGAAATGTGACAATGAGCTTTATTTTTTTATAGCCAGGCTTTTCCAAGTCTCTTACCTCAAAGGTAAGATCTTACATCTATGTAGAGATCCCTGAATAAATCAGATTTTCTTAAAGATGTCTTTGGTTTCTGTCAACATCCAGCTACAGGAACTAGTGGGCTCTGTGAGAATAACACACTAAAAATGTGGTTTTGTATGGAAACTGGATTTGCAGTCCTGCTAATCTGCCATGGGTATCATCCACATCTCCCTCTAAACGCTTACAAAGCAGGAACTGGAGTGTACACGTGCATTTTATTTTTTATTTGGGCTTTACTGATTTAATTAATTGATTTAATTAATTTCTCAGGGTTCTTTCTGAGTGAATCTAATTTCCAGGCATGCCCAAAATCTCCTGGAAAATTCTGGGGTTCTTAATTCCTTGCTGGAAGGAGTTACTCTGTACTGGAGGCTGCACAGCCAAACCAAACTGACAGAAATTTCTGAAATGTGGCCATTCTGAACCATGACAGGACTGGCTTCCTTTCCCCAGGCAGGTTGTGCTGTAACCACAGGAAGGGTTTGGGTGGTGAGAAGCACTCAGTTATTGTCTTCTCCTTTAGTTCTACTTGCTTATAAATGTCAAATCCTGTTCTTCCCAGGGTGGAAGCTTAGCAGAGGTTCACATTTTCGACTGTCATTAATTTTGGATCAAAACCATGGATGCAATAACCCACAGGGATTTGCATTTCCGTGCTGTGGTGTGTGGGCATTGCATGACCAGATTTTGGGTTGAGAGTCAGACTCTGCCCTCGCAGCTCAGCCCTCCCAATAACCAGGCTGGAAAGTTATTTTTTTCATGAGTGCAAACACAAGGAAATGTGAATGTGATGTCAGCATGTGCATTAAACCCACCCGAGAGTGAGCATGCTGGCTGGAGAGAGCAGTGTGGAGCTGTGTGTAATGCAGGGTAAAAATATGGAATTGGGGATGGAGGATAGTGGTTTGCCAAATTTAAAAATTGAATTGTCTATTAAAAGTAACAAAAAATGTTATTGCTTTGGAGAACAACTCTGTTTTTTGGTTTTGGGGTTTTTTAACAAAAAGTATGAGTTGAGCATTGAAATGTTTGGCAAGGATGCCACAGAGTTTCTCCCCTGGTTTCTCATCCCTCCTCTTTTCTTTTTTATTTTTTTAATTTTATTTTTTTGCCCTTCCTGCAGGTGACAGGAGTGTGTGGCTCTCAGCCCCTGTGCCAGCTTTGCCCCCTGTTCTAGGAAAGGTGCAGTTCCTTTCCTCCGTTGGTTCAAAACTTGAACTCGTGTGGTTGTGCAGGAGATGAATGTGCAGGAAATGTTTCTTGTGAAAATGCAAGGTTTTAGTTTAATACTGAGTGAGATACTGAGGACAAGGAGCAATGGCCATAAACTGAAACACAGGGAGTTCCACCTCAACAGGAGGCACAACTTTTTTCCATGAGGGTGGCAGAGCTCCCCAGGAAGGTGTGGAGTCTCCCTCTCTGGATTCATCCCAAGCTCACCTGGAAGTGCTGCTGTGTCCCCTGCTCCAGGTGACCCTGTCTGCACTGGATCATCTCCAGAGGTCCCTTCAGCCCCAACCCTCCTGTGATTTTGTGAATTCCTAATCATCTCATCAAGAGCAGCTGATAAACAGTTATCCAAGCTTACTTCTCAAAATCAGGAACTTCATTAAAAAAAATTAGTTGTGCTGCCTTTCTCTCCCCCAGCATCTCTTTTCCTCTTCATCATCTACATTTCTAGATGTGCCATTCCTTCATGTGCCACAGACTTGAGATAACAAAGCTTTGTGCCAAGTGAACCAGGGCTGCTGTGATTTGAAGTAATTATTTAGGTCCTTTTTGTTGCACACACCCACAAAAACACAGAGGTGAGCAGGATTATTCCAGCAGTGGGAAGAATATCACAGCAATCACTGCATTTAGTGACCATTTCAGTGCAGACACAGCCATGGCTGGCTTTAACCGTTACACTGCCTTTTTAAAAATAAAAAAAAACAACAGCCCAACAAACTTCTGAGCTGTTTGATAAGGAAGCTGGATTAAAAGTGGAGCCTTTCTCATAACCTCTGCTCCCTCCCACGCAGAGCAGCAGCGGGAACGGGCTGCGGCCAGCGCGGTGGTGGCACAGGGCCAGTGGCATGGCCACTGCTGAGAGCCTGGCCTGCAGGGCCTGTCCTTTGTCCCCACGCAGCTGGAGAGCTCAGGGCAGCGGCTCCTGCCTCTGGAGAGCAGTGGGAGAGGTCCCTGCTGGGCAAGGAGAGGTGCCCATCCAAGCAGGCTTTGGTGTGTGAATGAATGTTGTGATAACGCGCCGGCCCAAGCCGCCTCCTGAGCAGGGCTGTGACATTAAACTGTCCCTGCAGATACCATCTGAGCTGCCCATTCTGCTGGGTGAATCTCTGGAGATCCCTCAGCCTGATACCTGAGCTGAAAATATCTTTGCAGCCGTTTAACCACAGTTTCCTTTTCAGCTTTCAGAGCAGTGGTGGTCACTGGGCACTCGCAGATGCCCTGCCACCAGCAGAGTCTGGGTGATGTGTGGGGATTTGCTGCAAGCAAAATCTTAAGCAAAGCAGGCTAAGGAAGCCACAAAACCTCTTGGGGCATAGGGTCAGTGGTGGGGTTGTTGAGGGCATAGCTGTGAGAGAGGCAGGTGGTCACTGAAATCAAGTGGGAGAAAAAATGAAGAAAGTGGAGGAAGCTGCAGGGTGGCTGGGCAGTGACAAAGTCACAAAGTTCAAGCCAGGCTCTGATGCTATTCCCATCAAAATGGAATTATTAGAATAAGAAGTTTAGAGTGAAAGAAGTTAAGGTGAAAAAGAGCCATCTTCTCCTGAAGTAAGAAGTCCAGCATCCTCATATTTTGCAGTTTAATAGCACTTTCATTCCTTCAAAGTAGTGCCAAAGGGTTTTTTTTTTCCTTACTGCTTTGGTGGCTGGTCATGTCTATTAGCTCTAGATTTAGTTACCTTGGTAATGCCTTAATAAATGATTTTGAACATTTTAGGCAGTGACTGCTGTGCACTAAAGCAGAAGATAGTTCTGGCGGTTTGTTACCCTTTCTTGGAGCTGCTGATTGTTGGGATGCAAAATCCCCTCTGCCACCCAGCAAGACTGGCTGGTGAGACAAAGTGAGGGTTTTCCCTCTCATCCCTGGAAGCCTTTAAAGCAGGATCTTGATTTCTTTGCCCAAATTTGCCCACACACCCTTGGGGTCAGCTGGCTCCAGGCGTCCCAGCTGAGCTCTGATGTCATGGGGTGACTTCATGGGGACACGAGCGAGCCCCCACAAGCTTTTAGCAGCGCTGAATTAGCAACAGTGAAACTTTCCAAAGCCAGTGGTGTTTCAAATACCTCTCACATGGTGGCATCTGGTGTTCCCTGCAGTCCTGACACGGTTTCAGCCCCCTGAGTCCTGCACTGAGCCATGGTGGCTCTTGCCCATCTCTGCTTGCCCAAAGGTGCAGCAGGGAGCCCTGTCCTTGCTGGATTCTCTGACAATTGCCAGGAGCTGGTGGTGAGGGATTCAGCTGTGCTCTCCTGCAGTGCCTCTCTGCAGAGCAGGGTGTCTTCCCACTGCCAGAGGGCAGGGCTGGATGGGATATTGGGAATTAGGAATTGTTCCCTGGCAGGGTGGGCAGGCCCTGGCACAGCTGGGGCTGCCCCTGGATCCCTGGCAGTGCCCAAGGCCAGGGTGGATGGAAGCTTGGAGCAGCCTGGCATGGTGGGAGGTGTCCCTGCCCATGGCAGAGATGATTTTTAAGGTCCCTTCCAACCCAAACCAGTCGGTGATGCCGTGGTGTTGCAACCTCCTCCTGCACTTTCTGGCAGAAAGAGCAAAAAGCCCAGGGTGAAACCTTGATCACCCCAGTCAGTTCCAGGCTGTTTTAGCAGCTGGGTTTATTTTTGCCTCCCTGGCTCTGTGTGGGAGGCTGGGCTCCCCTCCTGCATGGCACGGTGCCCGTGCTCCCAGCCTGCCAGCTCCAGCCTTGGCCCTGATGGCATCTCTGGGTCCTCTCCTTCCCACAACACCAGTGAGGCAGCGAGGTGACATTAAAGCCCTGGAACAGCAGATAAAAGGCCCTGGCTGTATTTATTGAGTGTTACAGATAAGTAATCCACTCTGCTGTCAGTGTCTGCAGAAACAGCAAATAAAGTATACATGGCCCTTGCTTTGATGTGATGAAATCTCCAGAGGACACTCACTTCAGTGGCGCTCGCAGTGCAGCTGGAGCTGAGTCTTGCAGTGGAAAATACACAATTTTCATGTCTTCATGCATTGCTTTAAAAATATCACTATGGTTCTATGCTGGGCAATTCTGTGTTCTGAAAGCTTGGGTTGTTTTGTTGGTTTTTTTTGGTTTTTTTTTTTTTTTTTCAAAAATGTTATTAAAATCATCGTAACCGTTTTTGTTGGAAGGGGAAAAGTTAATAGTTATTTTGTGGTTTCATACCCAGCGTTAAAACAACAGTCTGGTTTTCATTTGAACCAATAAAAGTATGGAAATTCAAAATGAAGGTTCTCTCCATGTCCTTAGATCAACTTGTTGGCCTTGCTGAAATGCATAATGGATGGAGCAGGGGAAAAACCTCTATCATACAACTCTTAGCTTTGTTTTTGCACATAGCTCAGCTTTTTTTTTGTTGCTGGATTTCAAATTTGATGTCACTTTCTTGCCTGTCTTCTCAAGCTATAAAAACTTCCTCCATTTGGTAAATGAGCAGCTGCTTAGAACCCAGTGAACCACAGACTTTTTTTTTGAAGAACCTGAGCAGTAGTGAAGGAAATTAGTTGGCAAACACACATCAGTAATTGAAGTAATGCACTTTCAAATTTTCAAATTTTGGGGTATGAAGCTGACTGTTGGGGATGATGGGTTTTAGTCAGTTCTGATTTATGGTGTAGTCAGAAAGAGACCAGAGGCACAGCTGGGGCACAGAAAACCCCAGGCAGCCCCAGTGGAGCAGCCCTGGGATGGGGTGCTGGGGGATCCCCGTACCCAGGGATGCCCTGATGTGGCCCCAGGGGCCTGGGACAGCTGCCCTGAGCCTGGCCAGGGCTCCAGGGCCCTCCTGCTTCCAGCCTGCAGGTTCCCTCCCAGCTCTGGCTTAGCCTGGGGGTCTGGAGGAACCTTTTTTCACAGAAAGGGCTGCTCAGACCTTGGCAGGAGCTTTGCAGTGCCCATCCCTGGAGATGTCCAAGGAAGGGCTGGAGGTGGCACTCAGTGCTCTGGGCACAAGGTGGGCACTGGGCACAGGGTGGGCTCCATGGGCTGGCAGGGATTTTCCAGCCTCAGGGACCAGGTGAGCAGCCTGTTACTGTCCCCTAAACACCTCCACCTGTCCTTAGCCTGGCTGTTATTCCATCTCCCCAAAGCTTGGAAAAGTCACTTCTTCCCAAGCTGTTCCTTCCCTAGCCATAGGAACGAGCTGCCCTGGCTGGTGACAGCCCTTAGATCTGGGAAGTCCCAGTCCTGGAGCTGCCTTCCCTCTTCTCCCCTCTCCTGGCCTGCCTGGCTGGGCTGGTGTCCTTCCATCCTGCACTTCCCCATCATCCCCTGGCCGAGCACCACCTTCAGGGGTCTGTTTGCACCTGACAAAATCTCAGTTTATCCTCAATCCGGCTATCCAGCATCCATCCTTGTTGCAGTGTGATGTAACAGCCTGTCTCAGCCATCCCGGTTCTTTCCCCAGGTGTGTCTATCACCTCTCCCTTCCCCTCCCTTGCCCCCTGCTGAGTGCTGTCCCTCAATCTTGGCATTCCAGAAAGGGCATCGTGTGATTGGTGAAGTTCAAAAGATGCCTCTCAGCCCTGGGGACATTGGGCCATCCAGGTGCCATTTGTCTCCTGAGACTTCCCCTCCTTCCCTTACCTGGTTGGTGGGATCCCTACCCCTTCCCTCCCCCTCTCCCCAGGGTTAAAAGACACGGGGACCACGCGGTTCTGCTGGAGCTGTTGCTGGATTCAGAGGCCCGTGTGCCAGGAATAAAGCTCTGGATAGAAACCCTCCAGCAGAACCGACTCCTTTCCTTCACCATCTCCTCAAAGCTTCTCCGCCAGAGGTAAACCTGAGCTCCTGCATGCCTGGACTTGTCCCAAGTGCCCAGCTGCAGCATCCAGCCAGCCAAAGGTGTCTCTGAGGTGAAACCACCTCAGCTGCCGCCCTTGGTCAAGCAGCAAGGGCCAGACCAGCCCAGGCACCTTCCATCCAGCAACATTGGTATCTAATTCCAGTATTTTGGCGCCCAACGTGGGGCTGTTCGACCCTGCAGCCCAGAGATATCCTGATGACCCTGACACCTCCTGAAGCTGGTGGTGGCAGCTCCATAATGACATGGTGGCTCTCAAAGCAGGCGCTGCAGAGCCAGCTGGCCACCCCAGCTCTGGCAGCACTGAATGTTCTGAAGGTTGTACCTGCTCAGGGGTTCCCTGTAAAAACCTGGAGCAGGTTTATTACAGATTCCCACCCTGAGGAGCAGGGAAGCTCAGCTCCATCATGGGGAATTTGGAGGAGGTCTTGTTTATGTTCCTTTCCCCAAGGGAAAAGAGTACCCAGAGCAACCTGGACAAAAACCCTGCAGTGCTCTAGATGGGATTTTACAACTTCACATTTGCTTGTTTATAGGACTTTTCTATTCTTTTGGAGCACAGCAAGGATGTGCAAAGCAGTGTGGTTATTTGTGGTGGCTGTAAGGAGGTGGTGATGGACATTTGGGAGCCCAACTGGGCTCAGCTCCTTCCTGAGAGGGGACAGGGGCTGGGTTCTGTGTGGGATCTGTCCCCTGGGCTGGGTTTAAAGTGTTCAGCAGCAGGTCTGTGCCCTGGCTGGGCTGGGACAAGCCCCAGGGAAATCTCTGCTGCTGCTTGGAGGAGAGCCCTGGGTGTTCCTGGGTGCTGGCACCACCTTAAGCTCATGGGAACTTAGGCCAGGGAACACTTCCAGAAGGGAGGGATGGGCAAGGTCCTGTCCTGCTGGCATCCTTTCCTCCAGGGCAGCCCTCCAGCCTGCCCCAGAGCCCTGCTTAATCCCTGCCTTCCCTCCAAGCCAAGAAATCCATCCCCATGAATCTGAATCCCACATCCCTGTCCTGAGGGCTGCAGGAGCTGCAGGGAAGCTGTGGAAGAGGATGGAGGTGAGACAGTCCTGAGGAGCCTGGCTCAGCCTTTGAGCAGCACAGAAATTTGGGATGGAAGCCAGTGCCCTGCCAGGCGTGTGCCAGACTGCTCTGGGCCTTTGGAGCCCTGTGTGCCAGGGGAGAAAGAAAGCAGAGTGACCTTGGGGTAAATCCTTCTTGGGAAGATCTGAGTGCAGGGGTGAGAGGCAGCTGGACCCCTCAGCTCCTTCTTGGAGGGAGAACTGGAGAGGGAAAGGGAACTTCTTCAAAGCCCTTTGTGCTCAGCCAGTCCTGCTTCCTCCACCACCACCTACAGATGCCTGTTTCTCCTTTCCTCTCCCCCGGTTTTGTGCCTTGGTCAGTGTTTCTTTCTCTCTCCCCATTTCTCTGTTCCCCAGCATATCTGTTGGGAAAATGTGAAAGAAACTCCCCAAGTTTTTTTTTTTTTTTTTTTCCCCATGGGGACATTTTAGGGTGGATTTCTGGCAGGATTTGAGGTGGAATCTTGTGACCGTGTTCACAGGGTTTCTGGGATTGGGGAAGAGACGAGCATCTGACTCCATGCTTCAGAAGGCTTGATTTATTATTTTATGATATATATTACATTAAAACTATACTAAAAGAATAGAAGAAAGGATTTCATCAGAAGGCTAGCTAAGAATAAAATAGGAAGGAATGATAACAAAGGTTTGTGGCTGAGGCTCTGTGTCTGAGCCAGCAGGGCTGTGATTGGCCATTAATTATAAACATCCAACATGGGCCAATCACAGATCCACCTGTTGCATTCCACAGCAGCAGATAACCATTGTTTACATTTTGTTCCTGAGGCCTCTCAGCTTCTCAGGAGGAAAAATCCTAAGGAAAGGATTTTTCATAAAGGTTGTCTGTGACAGAACCTGACTTGTGATCCTCTGGTGTGCTGGGCATTAGGTCAGGCTGGTGGGGGAGACCCACCAGGAGCCCCTCAGCTGGGAGAGCTGGCAGGACACAGTGCTGTGCCATGAGTTTGGTCAGCCTGACCCATTGTGGGGTGAGCTGTTCCTTTCTTCATGCAACATCAGCTGAGCTGTTGTCTCTGCCTGTGCTGCTCCAGCTCACAGAAGCCTTGGACATCCATCCAGTCACAGGAGGAGAGACATGGGACTGAACTCCACAATTAGCCAAGCTGGTGGATTTCCCTGTGGCATGAAATTAAATAGTATTTGAATGCTCACCGTGGGGCTAATGCTACTTTGTGCAGCTTTTTATGAAGATTATGAAATTGCAGCAAAAAAGCAGATCTTGCTGTAATTAGAAGAGTTAATCATAGGGAGGAATTAGGATTCATGCTTGCTCTGAAATTTTCTAAACTGCTTTAAAATTCTTTCAGCTGAAGGAGCTGAACTTCACTATGATCCTTCTGTAGGCTGAAGTGTGGTTTTCTTCATTCATTTGAATTGCAGCACAGAAGGCACAGGTCTCTTTTCCCCAGAGGTTCAAGAGGCTCTGAGTTCATTTTGTTGATGTGTGAAATCATTTTGGTTCTTGTCGAGCCATATGACCATTTACTTGATGTCCTTGAGGCAAGCCAAGCATTTTATTGCTATTTATTCACCCTTTGAGACAAGATTTGAAACAAAAAGTCACCAAAATCACTGAAATTTCAAGTTAGAAGGGAGAGCTGGGAGATGAACCCCCAGCAGCCGGGGGAGGGTTGTGTGCGAAGGACACGCTCCACATAATAATGCACCATTAAAACTTCATGAAGAGGTGTCCCAGAAAAAAAAATACTACAAAGCACTGGGCTTAATATTAAATTCTTAGTTTTAGCAGTCTGGTCATTTTCAGGAAGGAATAATCAGCTTAACCGCAGCATTCCCATATTTAATGTTCTGAGCGGAGAGGGATTGTCTGATTTCCTTTTCTTTTTTTTTTTTTTTTTTCCTCTTTTCACAGTAATTAATGAAAGTCAAAAGCAGCAACTGGAATCTGTGAGCTACTCATCCCGTTATGCCCTGGGACTGTTTTATGAGGCTGGCACAGGGATTGGTGTCCCCTGGGCTGCTCGCTACATCGCCGATAATCCCTGCGTGCGCTTCATCTCCATCGATAACAAGAAGCGCAATATAGGTCAGTGCTCCCATTATTCCCCTTAAACACAGCCACAATGGAGGGTGCAGAGCATGAGAAATGCTGTTTAATTGAGTGTTGCTGTTCTGAACAGAGGCAGTGTTTAACTCAGTGTTTAACTCCCGGCCGCGGCGGATGGCGTTTCATGCCGCCTTTGGCCTGTAATGAAGCACACAATGAGAGCGGGCTGGCCCTCAGAAAATCAGCCCCCAGCACATGGTTTATGTTACTGCCTTTATGAGACCAGTGTCAGGGGATTGGAGACATCAAAATGTTGCTATTCCAGGAAAGAGCTGGGGTTCCTTTGTTTAAACACTGATCCGTGCACTCGCTGGTTTGTCTCCCGTCACCCGTTACTCTGCAGCTCCTGCTCTTTCCTCAAGGTTTGGAAGCAAGAATGACTTGGGTAATTGGAGCTGCTCAGCCCAGTTCAGAGTCAGCCAGGCTGCTTTTGTGACCAGGGAGAGCCCCTGAAATGGCTGCATGTGCTCAGCAGGGCTTGGAGAATATCCCCCAAGACAGACCCTTCTCCTCTGTTTCTGGAGGATGGCAGCTGAGGAAATGTGTGTTTTATTTATTGAATGTGTTTGACCTACCAGGAGTGGGGTGGCATAGAACAGCTCAAGAAAAAACACTGGCAGACCAGTCAGAGTCACAGAATCCAGCATGGTTTGGCTTGTGAGGGACCTTAAGGACAAAAAGTTCCACCCCCTGCCATGGGCAGGGACACCTTCCACCTGTCCAGCCTGGCCTTGGGCACTTCCAGGGATCCACGGGCGGCCCCAGCTGCTCTGGGCACCCTGTGCCAGGGCCTGCCCACCCTCCCAGGGAACAATTCCTTCCCAATATCCCATCCAGCCCTGCCCTCTGGCACTGGGATGCCATTCCTGCTTGTCCTGTCTCTCCATCCCTTGTCCCAAGTCCCTCCCCAGCTCCCCTGGAGCCCCTTTTAGGGACTGGAAGAGGCTCTAAGAACTCTCCAGAGCCTTCCCTTCTCCAGGCAGAACACTCCCAGCTCACTCAGCCTTTCCTTGTAAGAGAGATTCTCCATCCCTCTGTGCAAGCACAAATTTGTTGTTTGCCCTAAGAATTTAGCCTGTTGATCTGACAAAACAGAAGAATGGCTGGACTGACCAAAATAAGGATGCAGCCACCCTGATGTGCTTTCTCCAACAGGGACTTAGGTGAATATGTGAAAAAAGAGCCTAAGGAAAGCCAAATACAGAGAGATCTTTTTTCCTCTGGCATCGTCTCCTTGTTACTGACAGTGTTCAGCTGGAGATTTTCTTGCATCTGAGGTTCTGTTGCCATTGTTGTGTTCAACAAAAAAAACCTGATAGGACCTGCTGATATTATCCTTACCAGTGTCAAGGAGGAATTCACCCATACTTTCCCCACCTCTCTGCACATGTGGTCTCAAAGCCCCAGCACCAAGAGCAGCAAATATGGAACTGTGATGGAATTATCAAACAGCTTTGCTGTCTCCAGATGCAATTGAACTAAGAACAAAGCACGTTATTTGGGGCATATTGTTAACAAATACATAGAAAGTACCAGAACATCAGTGTTGACACATACCTTTCTCACTGAAAATTTCCCTTGAATTGTGGGAGAGTTCTGTTTATATGAGCAAATTTTTCCAAGAGGAACAAATTGTGTGTGTGTGTGTGTCTTCCTAGGAGACAGGCTTTAGACAGCACAGGCAAGGGAGATTGAGTGTGAAATTTATTTACATGTGAAGTCCTGCAACCAAAACACATGAATAAAAAGTTCCTTTATGCTTGCTTTAGTACATATGCAAGTATTTTGCATCTGCATTTGTCTTCTTGTGTTTCCAAGTGTCCTGCAGAAGATTTCAGTGGGGGCACAGGAGCACCTCACTGTCCCTTTTAACTTCACTCATCATCTTCCCACTCTTTTGATCTTCAACCTTGATTATTTGGCCTCCTCTGAAGAAGAGGATGGTGACAACCAAGAAATAAACATTCAGAGCAAGCAGAATTGCTGGGTGAGGCAGCTGAGATCTTCCAGGGCAATCATCATTCCCAAAAAGCCACCACTTTCTCCAGCTGTTTCTTCACCTGGTGTACCCACAATAAATGGAGGATTATCTCACCCTCACTGCCACCTCAAATAGTAGGTTTTTAATAAACACCCTTGAACAGTAGAGATCCAGAGAGAATAACTACAGCTGGTGGTTGTCCCCTGCAGGAGGTTTGGAGTTGGATGATCCTCAATCCATTTTATGATTCTGTGATCCCGTGAGCTTTCTGCTGAGGGACTCAGAGAACATCTCCCTAAAGCAGCTGGTCCAGCCCTCAAAGGCCAACAGGCAAAGGCTGTTGGAAGCCCAGCCTGTCCTTGTCACTTGTCTGAGACGTGGCAGTCCCTGCCTTGATTCAGTAAAGCAGAGACATCCAACTCGTGGGCGTTGCACCAGTGAAACCCAAACCGGCCTTGTTGCTGTCATCACGCAGGCTTTGATAAAGCAATTTCCCTGATGCCACCAATTCCTGGTGTAACCAGGAGCCTCCAGGAGGGAAGGCTTTTCCCAGCAGCTGAGGATCCCAGCTGCTGTGGACAGAATCCCATGCCTGCCTGCAGAGGTGATGTTACGTAAGGGAGAGCCCACCAGAAGCGTGTGCTGAATTCCCCGTGTGGCGTGCATGAATATTAAACACTTTGTGGGATTGGCTGCCTCAAACACCCCATCCATATTTATACCAGGTCGGGGGGGACAGTGGGAATTCTCCAGCATCAATTATTTCTGGAATACTGCAGTCTTTGCATCTCTCTGCATTCCAGGAGGACTAAAGATAGATGACACATCAAAGGGGAAGTGGTTCCTTTCTTTTGCTCCAGGATTGTGGGGTTATGTAATTTAAAGGGAAGATCTGCCTTGCAGGTTTTTTGGCATTGTATAATTCCTGAGTATCCTCTTCAATTTTGAAATAGAGATTCCTTTCCTTCCTGAAATAAGGATTTTTAGGAAGATGAAGGAGTTAAAGAACTGTTTAAGTTCTTGCCTTGTTACACAGCCAGTTGTGTTGCAATCCTCTGCCAGCCCTGCCTGCCTTTTACAAAAATAATCAGAAACTGTTGGTAAGGCTAATGAAATGCTGGCTTTCTGAATATGAAAAAGTTAGTGCCATTCTTTCCATGACTCCTCCCAGATGTGCCTTCTCAGGGAGCAGATTTTATTCCAGGGAGAACATGGGACCTTAGGAACCATGGGGGTTTCTGAGGATAACTGGGGAAGCTTGCTGGCCCTCCTCCCAAACAGCAGCGTGGCATTTTGAAAGTGACCCTCCATCTCTCTTGCTTTCTAGGTGTAGTAAAGTTGATCACTGCTCTTTTTAAAATTTTAGGTAGGGTTTATGAGGCCTGCACATTGATTTCTCTTTTGGCACCATGTGAAGCCTCCCAAGGAGCAGGGATGCAGTTCCAGCCTGTCCGGAGGTGTCCAGCTTCTCTGCTGCCCTCCACGCTGCCCCAGCAGCATTCCCTTCTTCCAGGGTTTGTTTGATGTGGAAAAACCCTTCCTCTCCTGCTACCCAGGACCAGAATGGGGTTCAGATGGAAAACACATCTCCCCAGGAGGCTTACAAATCCCTGAGGGTCAGGAAACAAACACATCGCGGTTTTTATCGGGATCCGTTATGGCTGCAGGTTTTGGGTGGCAGTGTGAGAAAGAAATACTCAATGCTGTTCCCCTAAAATGAGGAGAACACTCCTGTGGGACATGTGTGCCCATCACATCCATGGACAGTTTTCTGCTGGAGATCAGGTTGTGACCCTTGGATGACCCCTGAGCACTCCAACTATTGTTTTTGGAAAGCTGGAATGTGTCATCTTCCCAGAGGGGATCTTGAGGATCTGGTTTCTTCAGTGGCAGGGCAGAGATAAGGAGTTTGTCAAGCTTGGTGCCTAACAGTCAGAATGGTCAGCAAGTGTTCTAGCACCTCTTTCTTTGTGGATTCCTGGGTCAGAAACCACTGGTTTGCTGAAAATAAAATCTTCTTCTGAGAATGTGCTAGTCCAAACAAAGGTCTAACCAGGAGAGGCTTCCCAAGGAGGGAGTTGCTGGGTAAGGGAGTGACAGGGAATCACTTGATTGAACAGCCAGCTCAGCTGAAATGCAGCATAACCCCATGTCCTTGCTCCATCCTGTTCATTGGGGCACCTCCAAATCCCCTAATCCAGGCAAATTCCCTGGCTCCTGGTTGTTAGGCCGTGTCTGTAAGGTGACAAGCCAACATGCCAAGGGGACAGAGGTCACCTGCTGCAGAGAACCTGCAGCCAGCCCCACATGTAACAAAGCCTGGCCCTTTCCAAGTCTGCTGGGATCAATGTCAGCACTTGAGCTATGATTTCATAGATGAGAAAAAAATTCTGATAGGACAAAGGGTGGTGGTTTTAAATTGAGGGAGGGTTAATTTAGATGAGATATAAACCCCAATATTTTACAGTGAGGCCCTGGTACAGGTTGCCCAGAGAAGTTGTGGCTGCCCCAGGATCCCTGGAAGTGTCCAAGGCCAGGCTGTTGCAGAGATTGTCCTCCCTTGACTTGTGTTGTTATTCCTTGTGCTTTTTTCCCATCTGGAAGAACAGAGTGGTACCACAGATATTTTTGTTCTTACTGACTCCTAGTCCAGAGGCACAGTTGTCAGCATGTGTGGAAGGCAGGTATGAATGAGCAAGGCTTCAAAAGCACCTCTCCTCTCCCTTTCTGTCTTCCAGAGTCTCCTGAAATTGGGCCCTCGGTCGTGGTGCACACCACTGTGGCCTTTGGCAGCGAGCACCTGGACTCAGACCCTGCGGAGGTGCAGCAGATCATCCTCAGCCACCTGCAGAGGATTGTGCCCTCCCTGCCTAAACCAAGCAGCATCAAGTGCCAGAGATGGAGATACTCCCAGGTACTCAGCTGGGACGACCTGCTGGGGCTGCATTTTCCATCCTCAGGGAGCAAGAGGAAAGGGGATGGTTGCTCAGTATCCATAACAAATTCCTCCAGGCAGCCATGAGCAGCATCCAGGGCTGGCCAGCACAGCCAGGTCACTTTTAGCCATTTTTTAACATTGTGGGCCTGGCTCAGCAGTGAGTTATGCCGCTCTCCTGGTGAGCAGGGGTAGGAGCAGTGTACAGGAAGGAAGTAAATCCCACGTAATTCGGTGGGATTTTCACTGATATTTAAAAATCATGACTCAATACATCTCTGTGCATTCAAAAGTATGTGATATTATTAGCAAAATTCCCACCCTGCCACAGAAGAGCAGAAGTACAGACGTACTAGTTGTTATTATTTGATTTGGCCCAGCTCAATTTAACAGAATGTTATGTGAAAAGGATTTTAAAGTAAACTACCTAAGGGTAATAATAGCAAAATGTGCATATTTTGCAGTCTTCTCTTAAAAATCCTAGGAAATTGTTGGTGATTTCCTAAAGTACTGGAGTATATCTCCATGTTTACCCAAAGCCTCTCAAGTTAGTTTACATTGGTGAATTTGAATGTGGAGGTTGATGCAAAATATTTACTTTTAAAGCAGTCCCCTAAAAATTTTTCCTTTTTTGAAGTTGCTGTGGATGGCTGTTGTGGAGTCTGCTCATACCCCTTGATCTGCATCCAATTTGGGAACCTGGTCTGGTTAGCACAAAGTTTATTTTTCTGCAAGTAAAGTACTGGTGGATTGCAAAAGCAACCTCAGCACTGGTATTAATACTTATATACAACCTACCAAAATCGTGGTGTGTTCTCTAAATTCCTCTTTATCAGTTCAGGGGGATTTTTTGGACAAACAGGTGTCGCTGCTAAGGTTCCCTGGTTGTGATATCTGACTTTTCTCCTGCTGAGAGCTGCTGGTGCTCACGAGAGCTGTGGGTGGGAGTGGGGAGAAGAGTTGGATCCATGTGGCTTTCACAGTCTCTGAAAAAATTCCTTCACCCAGGATTTTTCTCCTGGGAAGCTGAGAAGACTCAAAGAAAAGGAAAACAATTCTTACCTCATTTGCTTCTCCTGTGTTTTGCCTATGTAGAATGTATTTAAAAATTGTTTACCCAAAAGTAATTACCTAATTAAATTCTGGTGTGAGTTGTTTTAACTCATTAGCCAATTACAGCCAAGCTGTGTCGGGACTCTAAAAAGAGTCACAAGTTTTCATTATTATCTTTTTAACATTCAGTAGATATTTTTTCAGTATTCTTTAGTATAATATAATATAATATAATATAATATAATATAATATAATATAATATAATATAATATAATATAATATAATATAATATAATATAATATAATATAATAATATAATATATATATATATAATATAATTATATTATATATATATATATTATATATATTATAATATTAATTATAATATATTATATTATATTATATTATATTATATAATTATAATATTATATTATATTATATATAATATATATTATAATATAATTAGCCTTTTAAAAAACATAAAATCAAATGCATCATTCCTGCCTTCATCAGGGCAGTCCCTACAATAGATCCAGCTCTGGAAAGGGTTCCCAAACCCCATCCAGCTCCTGCTTCTGTTGCTGCTGCCAGGCAGGGCTCTGAGTCCAGCAGCTGCTGGTGCCACAGGAGGAATTATCACCAGCCTGTAATTTGGTGGATGAATGTCAATATGTCTTAGGTTGCAGATAAGTCCGTGTAGGTCAGACCCGTTATCTCAATAAAGAGATCTCTAAAGCCACCCTATAAAATAATCACTGCCTAAATGAAATATCTGGGGCAGAGCTCCCTCTTTCTCCTAAAGCTCTCTTTACTTTCAATTATAAAAAGCTGTTGCCACAGAGGCCAAGGGAACTGATAAGATGGGTGCCTGTTTCCCCTGACTCTTTTAGTTGGGATTTATCCTACTCGTTAATTAAATCCGGCTGTAACATCCTTCACATGGCCAAACACAATCCTGGGATTAAAATGCAGACATTACAATTATCCGTGGCAGATGAGGGATTAGGACTTCCAAAATTCTACTGACACTACTTAGCAGCACAGCTGCAGCTCTGGATCCCCTTGCTGTAATTATGGTGAAGGCACCATTAGCATTCAGAGCCAGCAGCTTCCCAACCCACCGTGTGTCTTTGGCACAGTCACTTTATATGGAATTGCTGAGGCTGGAAAACACCTCCAAGATCGTTGACCAAATACCAGGAGGGGTAGGAGCTGTTTGGTACAACCAGCACCAAATAAACACTGGGTAGCCAAAGAGAAAGGACACTCAAAAAAGACTTTTTCTGCCAAGTCTGTCTGCATTGTTTGTACTCAGTTTGATCGGTGAGAAAAATTCAGGAATAAATAAGGTACTGATTTAAAACTGGTCTGAGGGAGAAGCTCTCTCTGGATTTGCCATACCTGGATGGACTCCTCTGTCAAGCTGAATAAAGTGTAAGGGGTTACAACTGGTTCTTTCAGCTATTTCCTCCTTTGGAGAGATGGTAACACCCAGTAGCAGAGAATGCAGCCAGCAACATAAATGCGGGTGCTTTGCATCTCATCCACACATGGCAGTGGCAGAGAATGTCTCAGCAGAGGCCATTGAGGGTACATCTGAATAAGTGGAAAAATCCCCTGGATTTAGCAAAATTCCTTGGAAGCTGACAGTCCCACAAGGAGATACAGCAATGGTTTACTGGGTGGAAATCCATGGAATGATCAGAAGAAAATTGTAAGAGTATCATGCTTTAGTAGGGTGGACAGCAGCAGGAATTTCCCCATGGAAAGGGTGCCCAGGCCTTGGCAGGGGCTGCCCAGGGAGCTTTGCAGTGCCCAGCCCTGCAGGTGTCCCAGGAAGGGCTGGAGGTGGCACTCAGGGCTCTGGGCACTGGGCACAGCTGGGACTCCGTGGGCTGGCAGGGATTTTCCAGCCTCAGGGACCCTGGGATTTTGTGATCCAGAGACAGGAGGTTGAACCTGTCTGGGATTTTGCAAGCCCCACTTTGCTGGTGTGAGATCACCCTCACAACTTTTCAGATCTCAGACAAGTCATATCTGCTGAGAACAAAACAGAGCGGGCTGTACAGTTTCTAAATTTCCACACACAATCAAGTTTTACTCTAATTATTCATCTCCCAGAAGTAAATATTTTACTGTGGTGCTTTTAATGTTTGGATTTACCTTTTGGAGTGGGAGGCCAGGCTGGACAGGGCTTGGAGCACCCTGGGATAGTGGAAGGCCCCTGCCCATGGCAGAGATGATTTTTGAGGTCCCTTCCCACCCAAACCATCCTGTGGTTCTGTGATGTGCTTCTCAGGAACTCAGATCTTTCTGGTGTGAAATTCAGGTCAATGAAATGCTTTCTCTCCCCACTCCCTTTATGTTTTTCATTCTCAGGTTACCAGAGCTGTGCCCAATTGTCCAGGACAGATGATTCTTCACACTCAGCCTCTCCTGATCTGTGGGGGTGATGGATTCACTCGTTCCAACTTTGATGGCTGCATAGAGTCTGCCATGAGCCTTGCAGAGGCTGTGAAGCCTCATTTACAGCAATTTCAAACTCAGGCTGCTGAAATTCCTCTAGATTAGTTATGAATTTTTGCTGTGATGGATCTAATTTGAGTTTAACATCAACATCATCTTGCAAAAAACAAATAAAGGAAGATGTATCGGCGCCCTGGATTAATTATTGGGATGGAATTAAATTGAATTTTCCAGGATCTGTGCTCAGAGTGGTTACTTTGATTAAAATAAGACTTTCCCTGGCTGTAGGCAGAGGCACAGAGCTCCAGCACTCTTGTCAGGTCTCCTGATACTTTTACAGCCCATGAAAATTATGTCAAGGAGAGGAGCCTGACTTCAAGCAGCACAAAAATCCATGAAGCTGCAGAGTTTATTCCTTGGAAACTCCTTCTTTTCTCCTTGTTCTAGAGACAGGACACAGGGAATGGCTTCCCACTGCCAAAGGGCAGGGATGGATGGGATATTGGGAATCAGGAATTGCTCCCTGGCAGGGTGGGCAGGCCCTGGCACAGGGTGCCCAGAGCAGCTGGGGCTGCCCCTGGATCCCTGGCAGTGCCCAAGGCCAGGTTGGACTCTGGGGCTTGGAGTAGCCTGGGATAGTGGAAGGTGTCCCTGCCCATGGCAGGGGTGGCACTGGATTGGTTCAGAAATTCCTCAGAAATTAAGCAAGAAATAATTTATTTATTCTAAATTGCATTTTAACTTGCCCTTCCTCTTCAGTCACGTGTC
Organism: Emberiza elegans; assembly: GCA_024865655.1. Taxonomy (NCBI): domain Eukaryota; kingdom Metazoa; phylum Chordata; class Aves; order Passeriformes; family Fringillidae; genus Emberiza; species Emberiza elegans. The sequence goes on along the minus strand of JALJVW010000241.1, from coordinate 32,800,301 downwards.
ACAAGTCTAGTACTTCTCTACCACAGCACTGAAAATAACAAAATATAGCAGACAGGATTTAAACCATTAGAGGAGTACAATTCAGCCTCTGTTTTTCTTATTTCACCCAAATCTGACATCCTGTATCACACCAGCTGACCACAGTGATTTACTGCTGCCTTTGGCCATTTCTTGTGGAGTATTTTAAGTGACACTAAGAATTTAAGACTTGATAATTTTAAAAGTAGGCAGAAAACTGGATGTGAGGTGTCTTTGGCTCAGTGGCTGTTCTCTGAAGGGCTGTGATGCTCTTTCAGGGGCTTTGTATCAGCAGCAGCCTCTGACACCAGCAGTGACAGACCAGTGCAGATGTCTCTGGCTCCTCTTTTCAGCAATCTCTCAGTTTTGGTCACCCTGATGCCTCAAAGTACCCAAATCACAGATTCAGAGATGGTTTTTGAGTCATGAGATTTTCAATTTGGAGCTTTTTCAAATCCTGGTGAGTCTCAAATTGATCCTTCCTCAGATCCCAGAATCAGTGGGGTGGGAAAATCCCTGCCATCCTATGGAGCCCCACCTTGTCCCCAGCCCAGAGCCCTGAGTGCCACCTCCAGCCCTTCCTGGGACACCTGCAGGGCTGGGCACTGCAAAGCTCCCTGGGCAGCCCCTGCCAAGGCCTGAGCACCCTTTCCATGGGGAAATTCCTCCTGAAAATATCATGCCAGTCTACCAGTTTTCAGCATCCCTCCAGGTTAAGATGATTTAGGTAAAACCTGCTTGGTTTTACCTGTTTTGTTTTTAAGGTGGAGAGGGAAAGTTGTTGGATGTGTTCCTCTGGGCAGCAGGAATGCTGGGAGCAGGGAGATGGGGCATTCCCACAGAGGGTGATGTTTCAAAGAGCCCACTGTATCCAGAAGGGTGGCAACAGAAGACACTTGTCTGGTTGATTTCCTGGGATTTCCCCTCATTTTTGATTAACTGGCAGATCCATCCATTCCAGCCTCTCTCTCCATGTTCCCAGACAAGAGGGATGGCTGTGTCTGCTCTCATCTGTGCCATGAGCACAGCCTGAAGTGGGACTGGAGCTTTCCAGCTCCCAGACCACGATGTTCTTGTCTTCCTCATCACAAGGAAAGCCAGGGCCATGGCTTCTCAAAGCCCTCCAGCTCCCGGCTGTGGTAACTTCCACCAGTGAACATCCCATGGCAGGGCTGGCCCATGGCACCCTGTGCAGCCACTGCTCTTACTCTGGGATCAGGGAATATGGGAACAGGGCTGCAATGGATGGCTCTGCCATCAAAAGTCACGTCCATGCAGGGAAAATCCCAGGAAATCAACCAGACAAGTCTCTTCTGTCTCCTGGGCCGTGGTTTTGTGCAAGCATATGAAAATAATTTAAGGGATTAATTTAGTTTTGGAGATTTGGGGGTTTTTGTGTTGAGGTTGTTTTTTTTTTTAATTATTTTTAAAAGCCAGCTGCAGGTGGGAGGTGCTGCCCAGCTGAAAGCACCCCTGTGACCACATTTCCTCTTGCTGGGGGGGCACCTTTGTGCTGGTGCAGCCCCAGACTCAAAGCAGAGGTCTCTGCTGCTGCAGTGGCACCAGCGAGGGGTGGGACACTGCCAGAGGAGTTTCCTCCTTGAGACAGTGCAAGGAAGAGGAACCTGACCCTGTGCCACCCTGACTGTGTCTGGGTCACCATCCCCAGCCTGGCACCAAGGGCCCTGTGGCTGCCTGGGCCAGGGCAGCATTTGCTGGGCTGCAAATCCCAGAGTGACCAGCTCTGAGGGGATGGGGACAGGGCACAGGGAGGCTGTGACGTGCCATTAGGAGGCTGTGACATGCCATTAGGAGCAGCCCAGCTGCTCCCCGGGAAGGACCAGGGCACTCTCTGAGCACCTTGAGCCCCTGTGCAGAGATTTCCCCGGAGCCAGAGCCGGTTTTGCCTCTAATCCATCCCCTGGCTCAGCTGTGCTGTCCCTAAGCCGCTTTGTGAGGCAGAGCTGGAGCCCTGAAATCCCAGAGCCTTCTGCTGCTGCTGTGCCCTGATCGCTGCAGCTCCTCCCTGGCATCCTCCTTGGCATTTGTGCTTCATTCCCACTCTCAGGTGACACCTTCAGGATCAGCCCCATGGGGCACAGAGCAGCCCCTTTGCCAAGGAGGAGGAGGGAGAGTGGCTGGCTTCATTTTCGAGAAGATCTAAGCAAAATTTCTCCCCTGGAGGTAAAAAGAATGTAAACAGGGAGAGAGTTGTGGCTTGTTGGAATCCAGCATGCAAGGAGCGCTCAGAACTTTGTAAGGCCAAGCTTGGAATTAAACACAGGATTTGATTTGAGACCTCAGAAAAGGCTTCCAAACTTAGGGGCTAGAAGGGAGAAAGTGGATTTATAGTTTAAAGCAGAAACGCATTAACTAAAAAGAAGAAAGTTTAGAGTTTTAAAGATACAAAAATAAAAGTAGTTACAAGGGTAAACAAGGAATTTAGAATGCAGTACTATAGGTTTGTGTGTCATAACATGATTGGCTAAGAAAGTTTACGCTGTAACATGAGTCCATAAGATGAAATATTTAAAGTAAAAAACATAAATATCCTTGTTTTATTAGTCAATAAACCCTTAAAAAGTCTTGTAACTAGGGGTCTTATGGCCTTCTAAACCATACAATAAAGATGTGAGCCAAACTCACTCTTCCTACCTATGTAAGAGACAAAAAAAAAAAATGAACCACATCATCAAACACAGTTCAGAAGTCCCGTCTCTAACCCATTCAAAAATGCCCATTTTCTCAAGCCCAGTGTCCCTCATCCCCAAACATCTGGGGAAGGATTTTTAGTGCTAAGGGCTCTCACGAGTTGAGCACTGGCTCAACCCCAGTGGAGAAATTCCATGTTGGCTAAAGAGGTGCAGGGCAGGTTCCTGTCATCTTGGAGGTAGGTTGTGGTGATGAAACCCCTGGAGACCCCTTGGAAAGGCTTCTGGTCCTTTCCCAGTTTTCATCCCATGGAAAAAAACAGCCAGGTGTGTGTGGCTGTCCCTCATACCCGAACATCTGGGGAAGGGTTTTTACTACTGAGGGCTCTCATGGGTTGAGCCAGTAGAGAAATTTTGAGTTGGGTAAAGGGGTGCAGGACAACGTGCTGTCATCTTGGGGGTTGTGGTGATGAAACCCTTGGAGACCCTTGGAGAACCTTGTGCTTCTCATCCTTTCCCAATTTTCATTCCAATTTTCATCCCAGCTGGGTGTGTGTGGCTGTCCCTCATCCCTGAACATCTGGGGAAGGGTTTTTAGTGATGAGGGCTCAACCCCAGTGGAGAAATTTCATGTGCAGGGCAAGTTGTTGTCATCTTGGAGGCTGTGGTGATGAAACCCCTGGAGACCCTTGGAAAGGCTTCTTGCCCTTTCCCAATTTTCATCCCAGACTGGGTGTGTGTGTCTGTCATCCTCATCCCCGAACATCTGGGGAAGGGTTTCTAGTGCCGAGGGCTCGCATGGGTTGAGCACTGGCTCAACCCCAGTGGAGAAATTTCATGTGCAGGGCAAGTTGCTGTCATTTTGGAGGCTGTGGTGATGACACCCCTGGAGACCCTTGGAAAGGTTTCTGGCCCTTTCCCCATTTTCATCCCACGGAAAGAAAAACCCAGCCAGGAGTGTGTGGCTGTCACAATGTCCTAGGTTGACTATATGATGCTTTTATTCCCAATCATCTTCTTCTGTTTATGCTCTCCAGAATTTGCCCTGAACCAGGACACACCCTCGTCCCCAAACATCTGGGGAAGGATTTTTAGTACCAAAGGCTCACATGGGTTGAGCACTGGCTCAACCCCAGTGGAGAAGAGGGTGCAGGGCAGGATGCTGGCATCTTGGAGGTTGTGGTGATGAAACCCCTGGAGACCCTTCAAAAGGCTTCTTGCCCTTTCCCAATTGTCATTCCAGCCGGCTGTGTGTGGCTGTCACCCTCATCCCTGAACATCTGGGGAAGGATTTTAGTGCCGATGGCTCGCATGGGTTTGGCACTGGAGAAATTTTGTGTTGAGTAAAGGGGTGCAGGGCAGTGTGCTGTCATCTTGGGGGTTGTGGTGATGAAACCCCTAGAGACCCTTGGAAAACCTCATGCTTCTTGTCCTTTCCCAATTTTCATCCTAATTTTCATCCCAGCTGGGTGTGTGTGGCTGTCCCTCATCCCCGAACATCTGGGGAAGGGTTTTTAGTGATGAGGGCTCAACCCCAGTGGAGAAATTTCATGTGCAGGGCAAGTTGCTGTCATCTTGGAGGCTGTGGTGATGAAACCCCTGGAGACCCTTGGAAAGGCTTCTGGTCCTTTCCCAGTTTTCACCCCACGGGTGTGTGTGGCTTTCACTCTTATCCCCGGACATCTGGGGAAGGGTTTCTGGTGCCGAGGGCTCGCATGGGTTGAGCACTGGCTCAACCCCAGTGGAGAAATTTCATGTTGTGTAAAAGGGGTGCAGGGCAGGATGCTCCCATCTTTGGGGCTGTGGTGGTGCTTAGAAAGGCTTCTTGTCCTTTCCCAGTTTTCATCCCATGGAAAAACCCAGCCAGGTGTGTGTGTCGGTCCCTCATCCCCGAACACCTGGGGAAAAGGGTTTTCAGTGCCGAGGGCTCTCACCCAGCCCCGTGCGAGCCGCGCTGTGGGAAAACGAGCCCGTTCCGCTGTGCCCCTGCCGCCCGACCGCCGGGCCGGTCACGGGGCCGCTGCGGTCAACCACAGCTCAGCGTGACACGATGTGCCGTGCTCAGGGCTGCAGCCCAGCCCAGCGGCACCTCCTCCCTCACCTGTGCCGGGCCCGACATCCTTCCTTTCTCAGCGCTATCAGCCGCTCGCATCTCCCCCGTGCCTGCCGCGGGCTGCGCTGCGAGGCGCGCACCGAGGGCTCCCCGGCAGGGATGCGAGAGCCCCGGGCAAGGGTCTGACCGTCCTTTTTCAGACCAGATTTGGGGGAAAATTGGTTGGTTTTTTTGAAAAAAAACCACGTGGTGGGCAGTCAGAGCTGGATATAGGTCAGCCTCTGTCCCGGCAGCTGGTTCCCGAGGCAGAGCGCAGGGAAAGGGGATGAGCTGGCGGGAGAGGAGGGGATGGGCCATCTCCTTTGCTGTCGGATTATGTTATTTTCTGACCCAGAGATGGGGTTACTGAGAGGCGTTTATTCTTTTATTTTTTATTCTATTATTCTACTAAACTTTTCATTCTAGTTTTAGTCTTAGGAGAAGAGTGAGATGATGCGGATGTTATGATTCACACCATCACAATCAGAAACTGTTTCTTAATTACAATACACTCTGTTTCTTTATCTTTTACAATACACTCTAAGTGTTTCTTATCTATCAGCTTTAGCTACACTATGCTGTAAATACCTTAAAACTAATCATCTAAAATTACCCCTCGTAAATCTTATTACAATGTATCTTTCATAATTTTATTTCTCTAAAGTATCTCGTCTTATTTAGAAACTACCTTTTGAAACTTGTTTCTAGTTCTATTCCTCTCTTAACAATACCTGTCCTATTCCACGGGCATTTCTAAGCCAGCATTTCTTATCTCAAAGTTTACATATGAATCTTCTGTTAAGTTTTTTAAATTTTATGTAAATCTATTCCTCACATTTCTCCACCTTCTCCAGCGCAGAAAATCCCGGCTCAGCACCTCGAATTTAGCCAGGCACGGCCGCCGTTCCCGTTTGCAGCAAACCATTTACACATTCCCCGGCACGGGAGGGATGGAGCCTCGGGAACACGCCGGGACAAAGGGATTTTTGTTCTCGAGCTGTTCCCAGATGTGATGCTGCAACAGCCACGGGCTGTGCGCGGGTGTTGCTCTGTCCAGGGAGAGCTGGAGCGAGTCTGGTCCAAATCAGATCATCAGCACCTCTCATCCCCGGTCATTTGGGGTTTGCTGCCTCCTTCAGCGCACCTGGGTAGTGCAAATCCCGCTTTCCTTTGATTTAAAGGCAGTCCTGGGGGCCAGCTTGGGAATGCAAGCTGCAGGCACAGCAGGACGGGAGCAAGTGTAAATAATCCCTGCTACACATCACAGCCCCAGCCGGTCCCTGGCCCTTGCCAGGGGATTCACCAAAGGATTTTTGAGCAGCTCTGGGGTGGGGAGGAACCCAGGGTTTCTGCCCCATCTCATTTCCACCCCCTGCACCGTGTGCTGGAAGTGGGAAGTGAAGCAGTAAATGAAAGGGACCCATCTGCACATGGTCCTTGACTGAGCCTTTATCAACCTCCTGCTCTGGGGGCATTTCCTTTAGGTGTCCTGGGCTTTTCCCTTAGAACTTAACTCACAGGTAGGATTGACGCTGAGTGAGCAGCTCAGCTCCAGAGAGAGGAATTTGGTCGGGCAGGGAGAATTTCAGGAACAGTTCATGCCCCAGCCACACAGTCAAGAGATTCTTGGCCAAGAGGGTGACATGATTTGGAGGAGTGTGTTTTTCTTTGCTCAAATCTGCCTAAAAATCGGTGAATTTTCCTTTTGTGGAACTTTTCTTCTGTCCTTCTTGTCTGCGAGTATTTTTTAATTTGGTCAGTAAGAGAATGACCTTTTTTTGTATGGATAATTTTAAAAAAATTTTTTTGCTTCTGATTTTCCCTGGAGGTCATGAGAAGAGATGACAATCCTGAGCCATATTTGCTGCTGCAGTGTACACACAGAGGGCTTCATGTGGGGCTGCTCAGCCTGGCCTGCGTCCAGGCAGTCATTTTGAAAGGAATAAGACATCCAACTCCTAAACTAGTGAGAAAAACAGAGCTGGGACACCGTGAGGCAGATTTTCTGCCTGCATCTGTGAGCACAGGGTGCTAAAGAAATCCCTGCTTCCAGGGAGTGGCCAGAGGGTTAATTTTGGCTCCCTCTGCCTCACTTTATTCTTTGAATAATGAAATTAGTTGTTCCAGAGTCTTTTGAAGGGCTGAGCTGAGCCTTCTTGCAGAACAATACACGCTGTGCTCTCGATGTGAGTGCCCTTATGGTGAACTTTGAGCTACACATCTGCTATAAAGAAGTAACTCTTATTCCCACTTGGCCACGGCTGGGGAAGGATTCCAGCTCCATCCACGCCTCGGCACAGCTCTGTTTGCTCCATGCAGGCCTGGCTTGGGAGCAGAGGGGTAGGAACCATTTGGAAAGCTCGTTAGAACGCCCCGGCACGTTCAGAGCTTTCCCCGGGCGAGGAGAGCTGGAGAGGAGCCCTGCAGGAGCTGAGCACGCGACTGAGCTCCAGCCCATGGCCAGCAAAGCTCCTTAAACCTGGCATCAACTTCCCAGCTGGGCCAGGAGGCTGCACCAGCAATGCCCTCGGGGTCCTTTTGGGTGGTGTTTGGAGAGTCCCAGAATCCCCAAGCTTGGAAAAGCCATCCCTGCCCGTGAAATCCCAATGCCCACCTTGTCCCCAGCCCAGAGCGCTGAGTGCCACCTCCAGCCCTTCCTGGGACACCTGCAGGGCTGGGCACTGCAAAGCTCCCTGGGCAGCCCCTGGCAAGGCCTGAAATTGAATTCCAAAATGGAATGACAGAACTGGGATTATGGGTGTGGAGTTTGAGTAGAAGTGTGTAATATCACATGGTGGGAAACTTAAAATCTAAGGTTTTAGAATATAGTAATATATATAAACAAGATGGAGGTTTCAGGGCAGAGACTGATCCCTCTTCTTCACCTTTTCCATGGGTTTGGGTGGTTTTGTGTAATTGGATAAAAAAGTCCCCATTGCAGGCCATGGGTGGTTGGTTATTGGGTTAAAAGTAAAAAAAATCCAGGTGTCATTTCTCAAGTTTATCCTTCAAAGGCCTTGTAGAGAGAGAGATGGAGGTCCATTTTTAGTTTGTTAGAGTAAAGTGCTGTAGAACCCAGGGTTTGTGAGACTGTAGCATGGATAAGAACTAATTCACCCTTTCCATGGGGAAATTGCTGCTGCTGGCCAAGCTGAGCCTCCCCTGGCCCAGCCTGAGGCCCTTTCCCCTTGTCCTGTCCCTGTTCCCTGGCAGCACAGCCCGACCCCCCCTGGCTGTCCCCTCCTGGCAGGGAGTTGTGCAGAGCCACAAGGGCCCCCCTGAGCCTCCTTTGCTCCAGGCTGAGCCCCTTGCCAGCTCCCTCACTTTATAGCAAAGCTGGTCCTGCAGGCTCCGCTTTGCCTGCTTCCTTTTTTATCCCTGCTGCTGGGGCTGAGGGATGCCCAGGATGGGCAATGAGGGTGGGCAGGCCCTGGCACAGGGTGCCCAGAGCAGCTGTGGCTGCCCCTGGATCCCTGGCAGTGCCCAAGGACAGGGCTTGGAATAGCCTGGGACAGTGGAAGGTGTCCCTGCCCATGGCAGGGGTTGGAGTGAGACAGGCCCCTTATCTTGGTAAACCAGAAAAAGCAGGACAAAGGTGTAGGAAGGAGACTGAAATAGTGAGAGCACAAGGTGTGGTGGCATCTCCCTGGAGACCCTGGTTCTCAAATGGACGTGCCATTTGTTAGTTATTGTTAGTTATTGCAGGCAGCACTGATGGTATCAGTGAAAACCACCAGTGGCAAAACAAGTGGCAAGCTGTGGGTGTCACAGTGTCACCTTTAGCATCACCAGGTGTCTGTGTGGGATGATTCATGCAGTCACAGCGACTTGGTCACACGAGGTGTTAGATCAGATGGTTGCTCACACCATCTCATGGAGTTCAACATGAAAAAGGACAAATTCTGTTGCTTTTTCCTCCTTTGCTTTTAGGGTTGCTGTTGGCTATGGTTCAGGATTGTCTCATTTGAAATGATTTTCCCCTCATCCTCTCAGCTCCTCTTCTTCATGCTGGAGCCACCTCCCTCCCACATCAACATCCCTCTACACCTGCAGTGGGAGGTGCTGTGCCCAAAAACGAGGTCTTCTTTCCAAAACCAGCCCTTGACCACAGGCTTCTTATCCAAGCCCCTAAATTGGAACTTGTTGAGTGGAAGTCATGGTGGAGAGCACAGAAACACAGATTTGGGGCAGTTCAGTCCTCCGGAATCAGAGACACTTTTATTTCCCTCACGTGTTGCAAGAAGAGCAGCTTGGGTTCATCCCAGGATGCTGAGGAAGGGTAAAACCAGGATTTCATGCAGTGCTTGATTCATTCCTGTGCCTTTTTCCTAATGGGACTGACTGCAGCTTGAAGCAGCAGGACTTGACAGGCCTTTTGTCCCTGCCCCGAGGAGCCCACGGAACTCAGTAATTCCCTCTTCACCACACGGCCAGGAAACTGCTTCATAATCTTCTTTTCCAAAGCAATATAGGCCAAGCATCCTGATCGTTTCCTTTTCAGCCTGGATCGTGGTGGAGATGCTGGACATGGCTGTGGGATCCTGTAATCCCCTGGGATGTCTAGAAGCATGCACCCTGTGCTCTGCAAGAATCAGACCCATGCCTGTGGCATTCACATTTTCTGGAAAAATCCTTTTGCCCAGGATTTTCCTCCTGGGAAGCTGAGAAGACTCAGAGAAAAAGGACAACAAATTCTTATCTCATTTTCTCCTCCTGTGTTGTGCTCACATGTGGAATGTGTTTGGAGATTGTTTACCCACAGGTGATTGTTCCATTGGATTCTGGTGTTAGTTTTTTGACTCTTTGGCCAATTAGGGCCAAGCTGTGTTGAGACTCTGGAAAGAGTCACAAGTTTTCATTATTATCTTTTTAACCTTCTGTCTGTATCCTTTCTATATTCTTTAGTATAGTTTAGTATAGTATTCTTTAATAAAATATAATATCATAAAATAATAAATTAGCCTTTTGAGAACATGGAGTCAGATTCATCATTCCTCCCTGCCACGGAGCACCCCACAAATGCAACACATGCCCAAATCAGAATCCTCTGCTGCAGCACCTGCCCAGAGACCTGCCTTTGAAGGGCAGGATCTGAAGGGGCTCCAGGAGAAAAAAAAACAGGCTCTGAGATTTTGGAAATGAATTTGTCATGCCTGGGTAATGGTTAAGAGCTCTGTGTCATCTATAACTGAAGCCCACTTGTCCCTTCCCAGGGAAGAACTGAGATTGTTTTGCTGAGGCTCAATCAATACCAGCCACCCAGTCTGAAACAAGGACTCACTGGAATGAAACCTGCCTCAAACTGGGGGAGGAAATAAAAAGAGCGTGGAGGTCTCATTCTGAAGTCACCTGCTCAGAACCTCTTTGGGTTCAAAGGGTGCAAAACTTGAGCAGCATCACCCGATCCGCTCCGCTGGTGTTTGAGCAAAGCAACCAAGTGGGGTGTTTTTCCCTGGTGGAAAAACCACTGGAGATGATGGCTGCCGTGGAAAAGCAGAGTTATTGCCCAACACGGAAACGCTTCCTGATCTGTTTACTAATATTTGGTGCTCCTTTCTGGATGGTGTTCAAACCCAAATCCAACCTCCCGCGTCAGCAACTTCCTGCCCTCCTCCCCACCCTCAGCGCCTGCACCCGGGGGAGCAGCAGGGATGGGAAGAGCTGGTGAGAGGCCAGGAGGGAACTGGGCTGTTGTTTTCATCGGGCAGGAGCTGTCCCAGGGAGGCTGGCGCCAGGAGGGGCTCAGGGACAGCCCAGAGGCGTTGGTGGCATGCCATGGTCCCCGGCCATGGCAGGAGGGCAGGGACAGGCCCGGCCTACCCAGCCCCTTGGGCAACCCAGGGTATGTGCCAGGCCGGCTCCTAATGGCAAATAAATGGGATCTCACAATTGTGTCTTTATGATGGGGATGTTTACAGCTGTCCCAGGCTGTGGGGGAGGGATGGGAGCTCCCGAAAGGTCAGCACAGCTCGTGGGGCTGCTGTAACCCTGCAGCTACGGCAGGCCTGGGCTGCCTGCTGGGCCAGCCATCCCCACAGAGCCTCAGCAGCACTCCACCTGCCTCCTGCTCTTTGCTGAGGGCAGGAGCCATGCTAAAAACAGGGCTTTTTTGCCTTTTACTGCAGGTTCGTCTGTGTTTGAGGTTTCAGCGTTTTCCTATCTGGATATAAAGCAGTGGGATCTGGGGTTTTACTTCCCTCATCTGCTTGGATCATAAAATTACAGATGAAGAGAATGGTTTGGGTTGAAGGGAAGCTAAAGCCCATCCAGTGCCACCCCTGCCATGGGCAGGGACACCTTCCACTGTCCCAGGCTGCTCCAGCCTGGCCTGGGGCACTGCCAGGGATCCAGGGGCAGCCCCAGCTGCTCTGGGCACCCTGTGCCAGGGCCTGCCCACCCTGCCAGGGAACAATTCCTAATTCCCAATATCCCATCCAGCCCTGCCCTCTGGCACTGGGAAGCCATTCCCATGTCCTGTCCCTCCAGTCCCTGATGCAGGGTCCCTCTCCAGCTTCCCTTCAGACCCTGGAAGGAGCTGTGAGGTCTCCCACATCCTTCTCACAGCCCCAGCTCTCCTAGCCTGGCTCCACAGGAGAGGTGCTCCAGTTCCCTCAGCAGCTTGGTGCCTTCTCTGGACCTGCTCCAAACAGTTCCACATCCTCCTTTTCTTGGAACACCAGAACTATGCACAGGAACTTCCCTGCCCATTCACGCTCCCCAAGGGAGCTGCTGGCTCTGAAAACCCACCCTGAGTGCTGTCAGGAGGGCAGACACCCTTCTCAAGTCCACTTCAGCTCAAGGCCACACCACTGGGCAGATCCATGCTAATCCAACCTGCAAGATGAGCAAAGAGCAGCATTTTGCCAGGGACACTCATTGCTCCACAGGTATCAATTCTTCCAGGACAGCTCCCAGTTTCGATGGCTTCAGGTCTCTGTTTAATAACTTAAAGCTCACAATGTTAATCTCATTTTCTTATTTGTGGCAGAAATCAGCGCTGAGTCCCCACAGAAATTGTTTACTTTGCTGTTGTCAATAGAAACTAAAAGTCAAACAATCAGAGCCGAGCCCGTGGTTCTAACTCAGCATCTGTTTATATTTTTGCTGATGAGTATTTATAAAAATATTCGTTTGGCCAAGGAGGCTTCACGGCTGAAACAAAGGTGGCCATGCAGTTGAGAAGTGGGGGAAAATAAGCCAAGCCTCCTCTCTGCAGGAAGCACAGGCTGAGGGAGAATTCACAATTGCAGTCACCTCCTAAATCCACCTACACTGATCAAGGTGGGTGTTTTCCCCTACAGCTGCATCCCAGCCAGGCTGAAGCACCACAGTCCTCACAACAGGATCTGTGATCCCTCCAGCTACTTGGGCAACTCTCTACACCTTTAAAAACACATCTGCGCAGGGTCCATTGTAGCTTTTTAATGAGAGAAGGGCAGAGGAATACACTTGGGGACTTCGAAAATAGCCCTATGTGGCACAACAAACAATTTTCTCTGGCTTCCAAACTTTCCATTTACAAGAGTTTTGGATATATGGCTTAAGCAAGGCTTGGGGGTTTTTCTCTTTTTTTTTTTTTTTTTTTTTTTTTTGTGTGTGTGTGTGTGTGTGTCAGATTCTAGTTTCCTTGGGGAAGAAATTGAGGAAGGGGAGGAAAAATCATCTCTGGAGTCAAAAGAGGGATGTACTTTTTAGATGCTTGAGCCCTCTCACTCCACCTTGTTCCATCTCTGCCAGACCATGCCCAGGCCTCCAAACAGTCTGCACCAAAGCCTCTTCCTTCCTTGTGTGAGTTGGATGAGAAAAGAAACAGGCTCTGGGATTTTGGAAATGAATTTGTGATGCCTGGGTAATGGTAAAGAGCTCTGTGTCATCCATAACTGAAGCCCACTTGTCCCTTCCCAGGGAAGAACTGAGATTGTTTTGCTGAGGCTCAATCAATACCAGCCACCCAGTCTGAAACAAGGACTCACTGGAATGAAACCTGCCTCAAACTGGGGGAGGGGAAAGAAAAAAGAGCGTGGAGGTCTCATTCTGAAGTCACCTGCTCAGAACATCTTTGGGTTCAAAGGGTGCAAAACTTGAGCAGCATCACCCGATCCGCTCCGTTAGCACGGGGCTGTGAGTAATTCTGAAACCCTCACCTCTGAGGTGGAGCCAAGTGACACAAAGTGAATCACCCACAAGCCCAGGACCCTTTTCTGCTGGCAAAAGAAGATGAGAACACGTTGCAAGTGGCACAGGTTTATCTGCTTATTCATCATTTTGGCTGACTTGGCTTTTATCATGCCAATATTGCTCTGTGGCTGGATTCTGAGGCAGCCTGTAAGTAGTTCTTTTACTCAGAAGTCTGGTGGCACAGGTGTCCTGAAACAGAATGGTTTGGGGGAGTTGAATTTTTCCATCCCTCAGTCTCTGAACTCTGGGCTTCATCATCAGGTGCTCAGCTTGAATGAGGATGTAAAGCAGAAATCACTTGCTCATCACATCCGTCCTCACGAGGGAAGGTCTCTTTGATTTCCTGTGCCAGGAGAGCGTGACAGTGTCTGCATTGTTGCAAATCCCCTGAGGCCAGTACCCAGCCTTGAACTCTGCCCAAAACCCGGGGAGAGGTGTAGGAACAAGGAAAACATGAAAACAGGGAAATTTCACCTGGGGGCTCTTGCAGGTTCTTTTTGCTGCTCAGGGGTTTTATGAAGTGGGTCGTTTTGGAAGGCACCAGCACCCTGCTCATTCATTAACTCATTCATCACCCTTTTAAACTCACAAAAACTCCTTAGATCCCCAAAAGCAGGGGGCTCTGCAGTGTCCTGAGAGCAGCACCCTTCTCATGCCCTGAACCTGTCTCCAGCTGAAGTTGGTGCCATCTGCTACACTCCAATTTCTTAAAGCAGGACTGTCATAGGCAACTTGGCTTAAATAGCTCCTCCTACAGAAGCCATTCCAGTTGTTCCATCCTTCCCCAAGCTTTCCCAGCTCTGTTACCTCCCTTCTGAGCTAGGGAGACTAAAACTGCTCCCAGGGGTGGTGGATTTGTGCTGCAGCATCGGGGTGCTCTCCTTCCTTTGCTGGTGATTCCTTGCAGCATTTTGGCTTTTCTGGATGCTCCTGAGCAATGGACTAGCTCTTTCCAGAGACCATCTGTCTTGGTTTGAAAGACAGGTGTCTGCTAAGGGTGGCAGGAGCCTCTCCTGAAATGGAAAATGTGAACCCCTTCCTCCGAATTATTACAATTTTGAGATTAAGGAGCTCTCAGGCAATGGACACAGGAATAACAGTTCTTTACTAGGAAAATTAAAAATACAAATGCAATAGTAGAAAAAGATAAACAGAGTGAGAGCAGGCCCTGCCCCTGTGTGCCAGGTGGGGGCACAGCCCCATCCCATGGGGGCCCCAGCCCTCCTGCAGTGCCAGCTGTGGCTCTGCTGCAGCACGGATCCTGCACAAGGGGGGAGTTTTCCTCTGCAGCTCCAGGGCTGCTGCAGATGGGCCTGGGCTCCCTCTGGGAATGCAGGGCAGCAGAAAGCTGCTCCTCTGGGAATGCAGGGGGCAAAGGCTGCTGGGGTGTCCCAAAGCTCAGATTGGATCCAGGTAGGAATGCTTGGCTCCTCCCCTGGGCGTAGCATCTCCCCATGGGATGCTGGAATTGGATCAGCCATGCAGGGACACTCACTGGCCATGGACAGGAGATAATTAATAATTAATGGCCCATGAACAGAAGAAATCTCCTGGAGGGAGGATTGGGTGTGGAAGAGATAAAGAAAACTGGCCAGTTAACAGAAGACAACTGCCCTCTGGCAGTGGAAGCCATTCCCCCTTGTCACTCCCTCACTTCTAAAGGATCTCCCTCCATGTTTCCTGCAGCTCCTTCAGGCCACAGTTTGGTCACCCCAGAGCTTCTCCTGTCCAGGTGAGCCCCCCCAGCTGTGCCAGCCTTTCCTCCCAGCAGAACTGCTCCATCCCTCTGCCCATCCTGGTGCCTCCCCCGGGCTCTCTGCAGCAGCTCCAGGTCCCTCCTGTGCTGGGCCCCAGGGCTGGGGCAGCTCTGCAGGTGGGGTCTCACCTGAGCCCAGGGGCACAGGGGCAGAATCCCCCCTTCCCCTGCTGCCCACGCTGGGGCTCAGCCCAGGGCACGGGGGGATCTGGCTCCCAGCTCTCACCCCCAGCACCCCCAGGCTGGCTCCAGGGCTGCTCCAGCTGCTCATCCCCTGGATTGATGCTGGGAGTTGCCCTGAGCCAGGGGCAGCACCAGCACTTGAGACCTCATGAAACCTCCCCTGTTTTAACCCCAAGGTTTCCCCTGGCAGGGCAGTGTTACTCCAAAGGAAAGGACTCACTCAGAAATCAGTAATTTTACTTCCATTATGCCATTATTCTGATATTCCACCAGCTGAGGGTTCCTCAGCAGGCCTGGGGGTGCTCTGCAGGCTGTGGTTGGGGCTGAGAGGAGCAGAACCTCCCCTTCCTCCTCCCTGTGAAAACCCCCTCATGAGACTGATAATCAAAATCGAGGTCATGATGCAGGTGTGTCTGAGAAACCCTCTCAAGCGATGGGGTGGGGAAAAGCAGCAATCAGGGCTTGCTGGATCAGCAAGCTCTGCCCTTGCCTGCAAGGTGAGCAGGCCACAGAGAGGAATCAGGTCTGCAGCACAACTTTGAGCAGAAAGCAGAAAACTGCTCCACTTTTAGGTGCGAAAAATGACTCTGCAAAACTCGACCAACGAGCAATGGAAACTAAACTTCAGCTTTTTGGGTTCCCACACTTCATAAAATGTATCTGGGGAAGGGGGTGATGGTTTGTGAGAATGAAGAAATGGTTCCCATCAGCTTCTGCTTGTCATGGAGGATTTTCAGCATCAGTTGTTGAAACACACCCTCAAGGGCAGGTGCAGCTTGCCCAGGAGCCTGGCGGGGGTGGAGGAGATCTGCACCCAGATGTTCCTCTGCCCCTGCAGATTCTGATACCATTTTGCAGACTGGCACCATCAGCCAAGGGAGGTTTTTTATAATTTATAGGTGGGTCTTAGAGTTGGGACCAGTTTGCTCTGCAGTCTGTTCCTGTTTCCTTCACCTGGGCTTTCTTCAGCTGATGCTAAAGAGAACTGACTCTAAATCAATGGATTTATGGCCATGGAGTCTTCCTGACTCCAGGATTTCTTTATCTTCCCTGTATCCTCTTTATCCTGTGCTCTGAGGCATTCACAGGATCAGGACAGGCAGGTGGGACAGTGTCTACACTAATTCTCTATCAGGTAATTTTAATTAAAAGCAATTTGTTTTGGGTGTTTCCAGAGTAGAAACCAGACCTGCCTTGATGTATAATGGGCTAATACTCAACAATTCACCAACTCAGATAAGCAGTGTGATAAATAAAATATCACGATAAATAAAAAACCCCATGATAAATAAAATATCATTAAATTTTAAAAATAATGAAATAAAAATATAATGATGAATGAAATATAATTATAAATAAAATATTATAAAAATAAATTAATGGATATTTTGAGAGATGGCAAAAGTTGGCAACCCCTCAGATCACAGGATCAAGACAATCTCAGTTTGTGCCATAAATCTCCATCCCTGGTTGAACTGGGCCTGATTTTGGAAAAACAAGTGTCCTTCCTCAGGGGTTGGTCTGGATTTATTCTTCTAAACACTCAAAAAAACCCCAAATCTTCTAACTGCCTCCTGCTCTTTGCTGAGGGGCAGGCCATGCTAAAACAGGCTTTTGCCTTTTTTTTGCAGGTCTGGAATGTGTTTGAGGTTTTCCGGCTATTTTCTATCTGGATATAAAGCAGTGGGATCTGGGTTTTACTTCCCTCATCTGCTTGGATCATAAAATTACAGATGAAGAGAATGGTTTGGGTTGAAGGGAAGCTAAAGCCCATCCAGTGCCACCCCTGCCATGGGCAGGGACACCTCCACTGTCCCAGGCTGCTCCAGCCTGGCCTGGGCACTGCCAGGGATCCAGGGCAGCCCCAGCTGCTCTGGGCACCCTGTGCCAGGGCCTGCCCCACCTGCCAGGGAACAATTCCTAATTCCCAATATCCCATCCAGCCCTGCCTCTGGCACTGGGGAAGCCATTCCCATGTCCTGTCCCTCCAGTCCCAGATGGGGTCCCTCTCAGCTTCCCTTCAGACCCTGGAAGGAGGCTGAGGTCTCCCCCCATCCTTCTCCCACAGCCCCAGCTCTCCCTAGCCTGGCTCCACAAGGGAGGTGCTCCAGTTCCCTCAGCAGCTTGGTGCCTTCTCTGGACCTGCTCCAAAACAGTTCCACATCCTCCTTTTCTTGGAACACCAGAACTATGCACAGGAACTTCCCTGCCCATTCACGCTCCCCAAGGGGCTGCTGGCTCTGAAAACCCACCCTGAGTGCTGTCAGGAGGCAGACACCCTTCTCAAGTCCACTTCAGCTCAAGGCCACACCACTGGGCAGATCCATGCTAATCCAACCTGCAAGATGAGCAAAGAGCAGCATTTTTGCCAGGACCTCATTGCTCCACAGGTATCAATTCTTCCAGGACAGCTCCCAGTTTCGATGGCTTCAGGTCTCTGTTTAATAACTTAAAGCTCACAATGTTAATCTCATTTTTTTTCTTTGTGGCAGAAATCAGCGCTGAGTCCCCACAGAAACTGTTTACTTTGCTGTTGTCAATAGAAACTAAAAGTCAAACAATCAGAGCCGAGCCCGTGGTTCTAACTCACATCTGTTTATATTTTGCTGATGAGTATTATAAAAATATTCGTTTGGGGAGGCTTCTGGTTGAAACAAAGGTGGCCATGCAGAGAAGTGGGGGAAAATAAGCCAAGCCTCCTCTCTGCAGGAAGCACAGGCTGGGGAGAATTCACAATTGCAGTCACCTCCAAATCCACCTACACTGATCAAGGTGGGTGTTTTTCCCCAGCTGCATCCCAGCCAGGCTGAAGCACCACAGTCCTCACCAACAGGATCTGTGATCCCTCCAGCTACTTGGGCAACTCTCACACCTTTAAAAACACATCTGCATGAGGGTCCATTGTAGCTTTTTAATGAGAGAGAGGGCAGAGGAATACACTTGGGGACTTCGAAAATAGCCCTATGTGGCACAACAAACAATTTTCTCTGGCTTCCAAACTTTCCATTTACAAAGAGTTTTGGATATATGGCTTAAGCAAGGCTTGGGGTTTCTCTTTTTTTTTTTTTTTTTTTTTTTTTGTGTGTGTGTGTGTGTGTGTCAGATTCTAGTTTCCTTGGGGAAGAAATTGAGGAAGGGGAGGAAAAATCATCTCTGGAGTCAAAAAAGAGGATGTACTTTTTAGATGCTTGAGCCCCTCACTCCACCTTGTTCCATCTCTGCCAGACCATGCCCAGGCCTCCAAACAGTCTGCACCAAAGCCTCTTCCTTCCCTTGTGTGAGTTGGATGAGAAAAAAAAACAGGCTCTGGGATTTTGGAAATGAATTTGTGATGCCTGGGTAATGGTAAAAAGCTCTGTGTCATCCATAACTGAAGCCCCCTTGTCCCTTCCCAGGGAAGAACTGAGATTGTTTTGCTGAGGCTCAATCAATACCAGCCACCAGTCTGAAACAAGGACTCACTGGAATGAAACCTGCCTCAAACTGGGGGGAGAAAAAAAAGAGCGTGGAGGTCTCATTCTGAAGTCACCTGCTCAGAACATCTTTGGGTTCAAAGGGTGCAAAACTTGAGCAGCATCACCCGATCCGCTCCGTTAGCACGGGGCTGTGAGTAATTCAAACCCTCACCTCTGAAGGTGGAGCCAAGTGACACAAAGTGAATCACCCACAAGCCCAGGACCCTTTTCTGCTGGTGCAAAAGAAGATGAGAACACGTTGCAAGTGCTTTGGGTTTGTCTGCTTATTCATCATTTTGCTGACTTGGCTTTTATCATGCCAATATTGCTCTGTGGCTGGATTCTGAGGCAGCCTGTAAGTAGTTCTTTTACTCAGAAGTCTGGTACTTTGGGTGTCCTGAAACAGAATGGTTTGGGGGTTGAATTTTTCCCATCCCTCAGTCTCTGAACCTGGGCTTCATCATCAGGTGCTCAACTTGAATGAGGATGTAAAGCAGAAATCACTTGCTCATCATCATCAGTCCTCTCACGAGGGAAGGTCTCTTTGATTTCCTGTGTGCCAGGAGAGCGTGACAGTGTCTGCATTGTTGCAAAATCCCACAGGGCCAGTACCCAGCCTGAACTCTGCCCAAAAACCGGGGAGGTGTAACAAGGGAAACATGAAAACAGGAAATTTCACCTGGGGGGCTCTTGCAGGTTCTTTTGCTGCTCAGGGTTTTGTAAGTGGGTCGTTTTGGAAGGCACCAGCACCCTGCTCATTCATTAACTCATTCATCACCCTTTAAACTCACAAAAACTCCTTAGATCCCCAAAAGCAGGGGCTCTACGGTGTCCTGAGAGCAGCACCCTTCTCATGCCCTGAACCTGTCTCCAGCTGAAGTTGGTGCCATCTGCTACACTCCATTTCTTAAAGCAGGACTGTCATAGGACAACTTGGCCCGGGAGCACCTCCTCAGAAGCTATTCCAGTTGTTCCATCCTTCCCAGGCCCTCCCCAGCTCTGTTGCCTCCTTCCAGCTGGGAGATAAAACTGCTCCCAGGGGTGGTGGATTTGTGCCTCCTGCATCCCCCTGCCTCCCTTCCCTTTGCTGGTGATTCCTTGCAGCATTTTGGCTTTTTCTGGATGCTCCTGAGCAATGGACTAGCCCTTTCCAGAGACCATCTGTCTTGGTTTTTGAAAGACAGGTGTCTGCTAAGGTGGTGTGGCCTCTCCTGAAAATGGAAAATGTGAACCCCTTCCTCCGGACAGTTACCAATTTGAGGATTAAGGAGCTCTCAGGCAATGGACACAGGAATAACAGTTCTTTACTGGGAAAAATGGGAATACAAATGCAATAGTAGAAAAGATAAACAGAGTGAGAGCAGGCCCTTCCCTGTGTGTGGCCAGGTGGGGGCCCAGACATCCCATGGGGGCCCCAGCCCCTATTTTCTGCCAATGTAGCTCTGCTGCAAACTCTGATCCTACAAGGGAGTTTTTCCTCAAATTCAAGGGGTGGACAGTGAATTTGATGGGAGTGGGCTAAAAAAAAAATTTTTAGGGTTTTTATAACAGAAAAGCCCATCCTCTCCCAAAGCCTAGGGCAAGCCTGCTAGGGGTGTCCCAAAGCTCAGATTGGATCGGGAAGAAACAAAAATTGGCTCCTGCTTCGTAGAATCTCCCCATGGGATCTGGAATTTCATCAGGGCATCCTTGGCTCCTGGTTCCTCAGACTGTAGATAATTAATAATTAATGGCACCACCGAACAGAAGAAATCTCCTGGAGATCCAGGGATGGGGAAGAGATAAGGGGGCTGGCAAGGCAACAGAAGACAACTGCCCTCTGGCAAAAGGAAGCCACAGCCCGGAGTGAGGAGGCATCTAAAGGATCTCCTCCCTGTTTCCTGGGGATCCTTCAGGCCAGCCTTTAGTCTCCCCAGAGCTTCTCAATGTCCAGGTGAGCCCCCAGTTATGCCAATTTTCCTCCCAGCAATACTGCCCATCCCCTCTGGGTTTGGGTGCCTCCCGGGCTCTCTGCAGCATCTGTGGGATTCCTGTGCTGGGCCCCATTGCTGGGGCACAGGGGCAGGTGGGGTATTGGCCGTGAGCCCAGGGGCATTGGCAGAATGGCCCCACCCTGCTGCCATGTGGGGCTCAGCCAGGCCCAGGGGGGTCCCGTAGTGCCAGGTTTGCAGATGGACGCACCCCAGGCTGTCAGGGCTGCTCCAGCTGCTCATCCCTCTGTTGATGCTGGGAAGAAACTGAGCCGAAAGCATACATCCAACACTTGAGACCTCACCAAACCTCCCTGGAGATTGTGCATGGTTTCCCCTGGGGACAGTGGTGCAGATGGAGCCCAGGTCGCTGAGGCCAGGTTGAGCAGGAATTTTACATGGGCGTGTGCAGGTGGTCTGATATTACGGCGCTGATGATGGGTTCCATTGCCCAGGAGGGGCAGCCAGGGTGGTGGTTGGGGCAAAGGGCAGAGTCCCACCCTTCCTCAGCTGCAAAGGCCCCTCATGAGACTGATAATTAAAATCAGGGTCATGATGCTGGTGTTGGACATTTCTCCTTTCACATCATGGGCTGTTGAAAAGAAGCAATCGGGCAAGCTGGATCTAACAGCTCTGCCCTTTCTTTATGATGGGGATGTTTACAGCTGTCCCAGGCTGTGGGGAGGGATGGGAGCTCCCGAAAGGTCAGCACAGCTCGTGGGGCTGCTGTAACCCTGCAGCTACGGCAGGCCTGGGCTGCCTGCTGGGCCAGCCATCCCCACAGAGCCTCAGCAGCACTCCACCTGCCTCCTGCTCTTTGCTGAGGGCAGGAGCCATGCTAAAAACAGGGCTTTTTTGCCTTTTACTGCAGGTTCGTCTGTGTTTGAGGTTTCAGCGTTTTCCTATCTGGATATAAAGCAGTGGGATCTGGGGTTTTACTTCCCTCATCTGCTTGGATCATAAAATTACAGATGAAGAGAATGGTTTGGGTTGAAGGAAGCTAAAGCCCATCCAGTGCCACCCCTGCCATGGGCAGGGACACCTTCCACTGTCCCAGGCTGCTCCAGCCTGGCCTGGGGCACTGCCAGGGATCCAGGGGCAGCCCCAGCTGCTCTGGGCACCCTGTGCCAGGGCCTGCCCACCCTGCCAGGGAACAATTCCTAATTCCCAATATCCCATCCAGCCCTGCCCTCTGGCACTGGGAAGCCATTCCCATGTCCTGTCCCTCCAGTCCCTGATGCAGGGTCCCTCTCCAGCTTCCCTTCAGACCCTGGAAGGAGCTGTGAGGTCTCCCCACATCCTTCTCACAGCCCCAGCTCTCCTAGCCTGGCTCCACAGGAGAGGTGCTCCAGTTCCCTCAGCAGCTTGGTGCCTTCTCTGGACCTGCTCCAAACAGTTCCACATCCTCCTTTTCTTGGAACACCAGAACTATGCACAGGAACTTCCCTGCCCATTCACGCTCCCCAAGGGAGCTGCTGGCTCTGAAAACCCACCCTGAGTGCTGTCAGGAGGGCAGACACCCTTCTCAAGTCCACTTCAGCTCAAGGCCACACCACTGGGCAGATCCATGCTAATCCAACCTGCAAGATGAGCAAAGAGCAGCATTTTGCCAGGGACACTCATTGCTCCACAGGTATCAATTCTTCCAGGACAGCTCCCAGTTTCGATGGCTTCAGGTCTCTGTTTAATAACTTAAAGCTCACAATGTTAATCTCATTTTCTTATTTGTGGCAGAAATCAGCGCTGAGTCCCCACAGAAATTGTTTACTTTGCTGTTGTCAATAGAAACTAAAAGTCAAACAATCAGAGCCGAGCCCGTGGTTCTAACTCAGCATCTGTTTATATTTTTGCTGATGAGTATTTATAAAAATATTCGTTTGGCCAAGGAGGCTTCACGGCTGAAACAAAGGTGGCCATGCAGTTGAGAAGTGGGGAAAATAAGCCAAGCCTCCTCTCTGCAGGAAGCACAGGCTGAGGGAGAATTCACAATTGCAGTCACCTCCTAAATCCACCTACACTGATCAAGGTGGGTGTTTTCCCCTACAGCTGCATCCCAGCCAGGCTGAAGCACCACAGTCCTCACAACAGGATCTGTGATCCCTCCAGCTACTTGGGCAACTCTCTACACCTTTAAAAACACATCTGCGCAGGGGTCCATTGTAGCTTTTTAATGAGAGAAGGGCAGAGGAATACACTTGGGGACTTCTGAAAATAGCCCTATGTGGCACAACAAACAATTTTCTCTGGCTTCCAAACTTTCCATTTACAAGAGTTTTGGATATATGGCTTAAGCAAGGCTTGGGGGTTTTTCTCTTTTTTTTTTTTTTTTTTTTTTTGTGTGTGTGTGTGTGTGTGTGTCAGATTCTAGTTTCCTTGGGGAAGAAATTGAGGAAGGGGAGGAAAAATCATCTCTGGAGTCAAAAGAGGGATGTACTTTTTAGATGCTTGAGCCCTCTCACTCCACCTTGTTCCATCTCTGCCAGACCATGCCCAGGCCTCCAAACAGTCTGCACCAAAGCCTCTTCCTTCCTTGTGTGAGTTGGATGAGAAAAGAAACAGGCTCTGGGATTTTGGAAATGAATTTGTGATGCCTGGGTAATGGTAAAGAGCTCTGTGTCATCCATAACTGAAGCCCACTTGTCCCTTCCCAGGAAGAACTGAGATTGTTTTGCTGAGGCTCAATCAATACCAGCCACCCAGTCTGAAACAAGGACTCACTGGAATGAAACCTGCCTCAAACTGGGGAGGGGAAAAAAAAAGAGCGTGGAGGTCTCATTCTGAAGTCACCTGCTCAGAACATCTTTGGGTTCAAAGGGTGCAAAACTTGAGCAGCATCACCCGATCCGCTCCGTTAGCACGGGGCTGTGAGTAATTCTGAAACCCTCACCTCTGAGGTGGAGCCAAGTGACACAAAGTGAATCACCCACAAGCCCAGGACCCTTTTCTGCTGGCAAAAGAAGATGAGAACACGTTGCAAGTGGCACAGGTTTATCTGCTTATTCATCATTTTGGCTGACTTGGCTTTTATCATGCCAATATTGCTCTGTGGCTGGATTCTGAGGCAGCCTGTAAGTAGTTCTTTTACTCAGAAGTCTGGTGGCACAGGTGTCCTGAAACAGAATGGTTTGGGGGAGTTGAATTTTTCCATCCCTCAGTCTCTGAACTCTGGGCTTCATCATCAGGTGCTCAGCTTGAATGAGGATGTAAAGCAGAAATCACTTGCTCATCACATCCGTCCTCACGAGGGAAGGTCTCTTTGATTTCCTGTGCCAGGAGAGCGTGACAGTGTCTGCATTGTTGCAAATCCCCTGAGGCCAGTACCCAGCCTTGAACTCTGCCCAAAAACCCGGGGAGAGGTGTAGGAACAAGGAAAACATGAAAACAGGGAAATTTCACCTGGGGGCTCTTGCAGGTTCTTTTGCTGCTCAGGGGTTTTATGAAGTGGGTCGTTTTGGAAGGCACCAGCACCCTGCTCATTCATTAACTCATTCATCACCCTTTTAAACTCACAAAAAACTCCTTAGATCCCCAAAAGCAGGGGGCTCTGCAGTGTCCTGAGAGCAGCATCCTTCTCATGCCCTGAACCTGTCTCCAGCTGAAGTTGGTGCCATCTGCTACACTCCAATTTCTTAAAGCAGGACTGTCATAGGCAACTTGGCTTAAATAGCTCCTCCTACAGAAGCCATTCCAGTTGTTCCATCCTTCCCCAAGCTTTCCCAGCTCTGTTACCTCCCTTCTGAGCTAGGGAGACTAAAACTGCTCCCAGGGGGTGGTGGATTTGTGCTGCAGCATCGGGGTGCTCTCCCTTCCTTTGCTGGTGATTCCTTGCAGCATTTTGGCTTTTTCTGGATGCTCCTGAGCAATGGACTAGCTCTTTCCAGAGACCATCTGTCTTGGTTTGAAAGACAGGTGTCTGCTAAGGGTGGCAGGAGCCTCTCCTGAAATGGAAAATGTGAACCCCTTCCTCCGAATTATTACAATTTTGAGATTAAGGAGCTCTCAGGCAATGGACACAGGAATAACAGTTCTTTACTAGGAAAATTAAAAATACAAATGCAATAGTAGAAAAAGATAAACAGAGTGAGAGCAGGCCCTGCCCCTGTGTGCCAGGTGGGGGCACAGCCCCATCCCATGGGGGCCCCAGCCCTCCTGCAGTGCCAGCTGTGGCTCTGCTGCAGCACGGATCCTGCACAAGGGGGGAGTTTTCCTCTGCAGCTCCAGGGCTGCTGCAGATGGGCCTGGGCTCCCTCTGGGAATGCAGGGCAGCAAAAGCTGCTCCTCTGGGAATGCAGGGGCAAAGGCTGCTGGGGTGTCCCAAAGCTCAGATTGGATCCAGGTAGGAATGCTTGGCTCCTCCCTGGGCGTAGCATCTCCCCATGGGATGCTGGAATTGGATCAGCCATGCAGGGACACTCACTGGCCATGGACAGGAGATAATTAATAATTAATGGCCCATGAACAGAAGAAATCTCCTGGAGGGAGGATTGGGTGTGGAAGAGATAAAGAAAACTGGCCAGTTAACAGAAGACAACTGCCCTCTGGCAGTGGAAGCCATTCCCCCTTGTCACTCCCTCACTTCTAAAGGATCTCCCTCCATGTTTCCTGCAGCTCCTTCAGGCCACAGTTTGGTCACCCCAGAGCTTCTCCTGTCCAGGTGAGCCCCCCCAGCTGTGCCAGCCTTTCCTCCCAGCAGAACTGCTCCATCCCTCTGCCCATCCTGGTGCCTCCCCCGGGCTCTCTGCAGCAGCTCCAGGTCCCTCCTGTGCTGGGCCCCAGGGCTGGGGCAGCTCTGCAGGTGGGGTCTCACCTGAGCCCAGGGGCACAGGGGCAGAATCCCCCCCTCCCCTGCTGCCCACGCTGGGGCTCAGCCCAGGGCACGGGGGGATCTGGCTCCCAGCTCTCACCCCCAGCACCCCCAGGCTGGCTCCAGGGCTGCTCCAGCTGCTCATCCCCTGGATTGATGCTGGGAGTTGCCCTGAGCCAGGGGCAGCACCAGCACTTGAGACCTCATGAAACCTCCCCTGTTTTAACCCCAAGGTTTCCCCTGGCAGGGCAGTGTTACTCCAAAGGAAAGGACTCACTCAGAAATCAGTAATTTTACTTCCATTATGCCATTATTCTGATATTCCACCAGCTGAGGGTTCCTCAGCAGGCCTGGGGGTGCTCTGCAGGCTGTGGTTGGGGCTGAGAGGAGCAGAACCTCCCTTCCTCCTCCCCTGTGAAAACCCCTCATGAGACTGATAATCAAAATCGAGGTCATGATGCAGGTGTGTCTGAGAAACCCTCTCAAGCGATGGGGTGGGGAAAAGCAGCAATCAGGGCTTGCTGGATCAGCAAGCTCTGCCCTTGCCTGCAAGGTGAGCAGGCCACAGAGAGGAATCAGGTCTGCAGCACAACTTTGAGCAGAAAGCAGAAAACTGCTCCACTTTTAGGTGCGAAAAATGACTCTGCAAAACTCGACCAACGAGCAATGGAAACTAAACTTCAGCTTTTTGGGTTCCCACACTTCATAAAATGTATCTGGGGGAGGGGGTGATGGTTTGTGAGAATGAAGAAATGGTTCCCATCAGCTTCTGCTTGTCATGGAGGATTTTCAGCATCAGTTGTTGAAACACACCCTCAAGGGCAGGTGCAGCTTGCCCAGGAGCCTGGCGGGGGTGGAGGAGATCTGCACCCAGATGTTCCTCTGCCCCTGCAGATTCTGATACCATTTTGCAGACTGGCACCATCAGCCAAGGGAGGTTTTTTATAATTTATAGGTGGGTCTTAGAGTTGGGACCAGTTTGCTCTGCAGTCTGTTCCTGTTTCCTTCACCTGGGCTTTCTTCAGCTGATGCTAAAGAGAACTGACTCTAAATCAATGGATTTATGGCCATGGAGTCTTCCTGACTCCAGGATTTCTTTATCTTCCCTGTATCCTCTTTATCCTGTGCTCTGAGGCATTCACAGGATCAGGACAGGCAGGTGGGACAGTGTCTACACTAATTCTCTATCAGGTCATTTTTAATTAAAAGCAATTTGTTTTGGGTGTTTCCAGAGTAGAAACCAGACTTGCCTTGATGTATAATGGGCTAATACTCAACAATTCACCAACTCAGATAAGCAGTGTGATAAATAAAATATCACGATAAATAAAAAACCCCATGATAAATAAAATATCATTAAATTTTAAAAATAATGAAATAAAAATATAATGATGAATGAAATATAATTATAAATAAAATATTATAAAAATAAATTAATGGATATTTTGAGAGATGGCAAAAGTTGGCAACCCTCAGATCACAGGATCAAGACAATCTCAGTTTGTGCCATAAATCTCCATCCCTGGTTGGAACTGGGCCTGATTTTGGAAAACAAGTGTCCTTCCTCAGGGGTTGGTCTGGATTTATTCTTCTATCAAACACTTCTAATTTTAAAAAAACCCAAATCTGAGTCTTTTTTCTCTCTTACAGGATCTGTGAATGCCTTGTATGGCCAATAAATGGAGATTCTTCCTGACCATAAGCACCACCAAGTTTTGCTTGTTGTAGCAGTGACCAGATGCTGGCACTCTGGAAATCAGGCACTCTCCTCTTCCCAGCCTCTCCAAGAACCTCAGCACCCTAAAGGGGAGGAAGGGAAAAAAAGGAATGGGAAGAACACAAAGCAACTGCTTATAGCATTTTATTTCTCCTGCATCCAGTGAAAGGGAAAGAGAACTTTGAGAGTGAAGACAATAGAGATCTAATAGTGATGCTGAAGTGTGTTATTTCTCCTTGGATTTTTCTGGAGTCTGTGGTTTTGGTTCAAGCCACTGTTGGGAGGAGCTCTGAAAGCCAAACAGCTGAAGGTAGAAATAAAAGCCAGAGGTGAAGGTTTCTTTGGAAACCAAAGAAATCTCTCTAGGTTTCAGCTCTCAAAAATTTGCCAGAGCTCAGAGCACAAGAGGCAGGTGGTTTTCTGCAAGGCTGTGCCCACAAATAGCCCAAACACACACACACCTCCCTGAAAGTAAAGATCAGTGAAAGATCATCTCATTCTAAACCCCTGCTGTGAACAGGAACCTCTTCCAATAAACCATCCAGCCTGGCCTTGGGCACTGCCAGGGATCCAGGGGCAGCCCCAGCTGCTCTGGGCACCCTGTGCCAGGGCCTCAGCACCCCCACAGGGAAGGATTTTTTTTCTAATTTCAACTCTAAACCTCCTCTCTTTCAGTGTGAAGCTGCTCCCCCTTGTCCTGTTGCTACACATTCTTATAAATAGTTGTGTGGTCTCTACTCCAGACAGCCCAAACTGTGAGCTGCTGACCCTTCAGGTGTGACTGGGGTTGGCACAAACCCCTGGTGCAGGCAAGCTGCTGCCAGCAGCTCCAAGAAAATTCCCAAGCATCACCACTCTGCTGCTGGGGAATTTAGGATCAAGGAGTCCAAATCTAGAAAGCAAATGAAGGATGGAGCTCAGATCCTTTGCTGAGTTGGAGCTGATATCACCGTAACTGTGGTTTTCCATGCAGGGGGCTGCAAGGAAGGAAGGAGTGAGAGACATGAAGGGGGACAGGCAGAGCTGGAGCACCACTGGTGCCTTGGGAAGGCTGGCCTGGAACAGAGGCCGGACAGAGCTAAAGAATAAAGCAGGGATTTATTAAAAGGATCTCCTCCATGGATCCACCTTGGGCAGCACAAGAGCCCAGCCAGGGCTGCACCCAAGGTGAACCAAAATGGGCACAAAATGGACACCTGGTCATGGGGTCTGTCACTTTGATCAGTTCTGCTCCATTTGCATATTGGAGTTAATTGTCCAATTATAGATTTAGGTTATGAAGTCCCATCCTTCCTGTTTTTCTCTCTTCAGCCCACGTTGTTTGTGCTCTTGGGCCTGAGGTTTGTGTGGTGGTGTTCGCAGGGGTCCCAGGATGAGGGAAGAGACGAGAATCTTGACTCCATGTTTCAGAAGGCTGATTTATTATTTTATGATATATATGATATTAAAAGAAAATTATATACTAAAACTATACTAAAAGAATAGAAGAAAGGATTTCATCAGAAGGCTTGAAAGGAATAGAAATGAATGATAACAAAATCTCGTGACTCTCAGAGAGTCTGAGCCAGCTGGACTGTAACTGGCCATTAATTAGAAACAACCAACATGGACCAATTAAAGATGCACCTGTTGCATTCCACAGCAGCAGATAATTATTGTTTTTCTTTTCCTCTGAGGCTTCTCAGCTTCTCAGGAGAAAAAATCCTAGCAAAAGGATTTTTCATAAAACATGTCTATGACAATTTGGATCATTTGTCCTTGGTCCCCATCTGGAGCAGGAATTGTTTTGTCTCCCTGCTCTGTGCACAGAGCTCACCATCCATGAATGTGAAGCTCAGACCCACACACTAAAGCAGCACAGAATGTGAAAAATATAACAGCTAAATGTGAAAAATATAACAGCTAAACCTGAGGCATCACCACCAGGGTTTGTTACAAGGGTGGGGGTCCTGCTGGGCACTCCCCATCAGCAGCACCATCCCCAGCAAAGCCCCCAGCTCTGTGCCAGCAGGCAAAACAGGCACCACCACACCCCCCCATCCCATGGACCTGCATCATCCTCCCCTGAGCATTCCAAGGGGAGATGCTGTGCTGCCAGCCCTGGGATCTGGGGAATCCAGGTGGCACAGCCAGATCCAGGGGACTGGTGCCAGCTGCAGGCTGTGCCCAGGGCTGTCAGCACCACCTCCAGACACGGAGAGCTCCAGGAAAGCTCCTGAGCCTCAGCCAAGCAGGATGGGCTCCAAGCTCCTCATCCATAACCCTCCAACGCTGGGAAAGGTAGCTCACCCTCCCTGAGCCAAAAATGGAAAGGATTAGCACATTTTTCATCCCCCAGAGGGAACAGGAGACTGTTTTACCTCTGAAAAACGAGTTGTAGTCACTGACTGCTTCCTAAGAGATCACATTGCCCAGAAATCCTTGCAAGTGGTTTTTGGGAGGGATCCCCATCCGAGCGCTCCATGAATAATTCCCCAAATGCAGAGAGCCAGCACAGCAATCCTACCCCCAGCACTTGCAGGAGGTGACATTTTGCCAGGAAACACAGTGCTGGGGAAGCTGATAACGTGTCCTGGGCTCTCCACAGCTCCCAAAAGAGGAGCTGGCCCTGGAGAAGCAGCTGGCACAGGGCACCACAGCAGCAGCCCCTGGTGCCAAGGGGATCTCCAGAGCTCATTTCCTTAATCCTCCTTCAGCCATGCCTTTGTGCCACCCTGGGATCACAGCTGAGGGTGAGGTTGGGAGCCTGGACAAGTTCAGAGACAAAATGAAATGACCTTTGCAATTCCAGCAGCACACCCAGGAACGGGGCAGACAGTGAATATTTTCCCCTTTCCATAGCTTCCTCTCTGCCCACAGCTTTTTTTGGTGGTTTTGGTTTTTTTCTTTAAATATCAGCTGCTCCAAAGCCCAACACTAAAGAATTCCCCCCCCAGTTTAAAAGCCACCCCTGAGTGCAGAAAGCTGAAATTTGGCAGGAAAAGTGGGATAAATTCCTTGAAACAGCTTCCTTTGAAAGATTTGGGAGTTCAGAGTTCCACATCAAGGTCTCACAGCACATCTTGCACCTATTTTGTTTTAAGAGCCCCATAAACGACCTGCCCAGGGAGATTTCTCAGCACATTACCTGTGCTTCACCCTTTGGGCAGAGAGAGCCAGGTTTGCCCAATTTCCCTGGAGAGCACTCTGGCCATACACCAGAACCTGCACCAAGGAGGTTTCCAGGGACATTTTAAATCTCATGTCCACAGCAACACCAACAGGAGTGGGTACAAGCTCCTAAATCCCCATGAATGGGAAAATCCTCAAAAAAGGAGCTGTAACCAACAGTTAGAGCGAAGAAGAGAAGGTCTGGGGTCTTTTCTGCCTTGGCTTGGGGTTGGTTTCATGCTGGGTTTTAGACTTGCCTGTAGGCCTTGAGTACTCAAAAATAGAACTGTAAATTCATCATCTGCTTTGTTCTGTGCAAGTAATTCTCTATTCACAGCTCACCCTCATCCTGCAGAGGAACTCACATGCTCTGGTTTGTTACGCCAGCATAGTCTAATTCCAGAGATCACAAAAATAATATTCCAAGTCTAATCCCAAAGAAAGGATTACCAGGGATCAAATCCATTACTTCACAATAAATCCCTTTTATGTCTTTTTTTTTTCCCATCAGTGATCAAAGCAAGTGGATTTCAGCTCTAAAATGCTGCTGCTGCACAGCAGAAGAGATCCTTGCTCAAGGCACAAGGCTTAACATTTACTTGCCTTTTTTTTTTCCTCCTCCTTTTTTTTTTTTTTTTTTTTTGCACAGTATCAAAGGAGATTTATTTTTTCCCCCTTGCCAAAAATAAAGTCTGGTCTAGATTCTCAGCTGCAGCTGAGAGCACTGGGAAAGAAAGTAGCTACAGCCCATTTCTGCAGCTTCTTAATCTTGTAGGACAGTTTCTAATCTTCTCAAATTGTCAGCAGCCCATCAGAGCTGTTTCTTCCTTCGAGAGCCCAAGTTGAAGGGAGAAGCTCTGGCTGTAGTGAGGGGAGATTTAGAGACCACCAAAGGGTTTTTTCCCCCTCTGAACACAAGGGCAGGCTTAGCTCACCAGTTGCGGTGGTTTTGGCATTGCTGTTGCCCCAGTTTGCTGTGTGACACAGGAGCCTTCAGCATCCCACCGCCCAAGGGTGGGACACTGCAGCACCCCCAGCCTCCTGTTTTCCACAAAACACAGCCAGAGCCACCAGCCCCAGCACTGCAGACCTGCTTTCCTGGCTGCTGTGGGCAGAGGCAGCCACCTGCTCCCCCTGCACCACATCCCATGCAAGACAAAAGCAACCCAAGCCTGTGTGAATAGCACAAACTGGGCAAAGTTCTTGGAGCCCTGGCTGCTGAGAATTTCAGACTTTCTGTGCTGACAGGCACTGACCCCCCAGAGAACACTGCTTTTGACCTGAGGCCATGGAAAAGCTTCCAAAACTGAATAATAGAATTCAGTTCTATCTGAATGAATGGTAGAATTCAATTCTTGCCATAATCTGGGATTGTGGATGTGGAGTTTGAATAGAAATGTGTAATATCACAGGGTGGGAAACTTAGAGTCGAAGGTTTTAGACAAACAGTGATCCCCAAGAGAACACTGCATTTGACCTGAGGCCGTGGAGAAGACATCCAAAATGGAAGGATAGAACTGGGATTGTGTGTAGTATCACATGGTAGAAAACTTAAGAGTCTAAGGTTTTGCAATATAGTAATATATATAAACAAAATGGAGGTTTTAGGGGTCCTTATTCTTCACTTTCTTCTTTACCTTCTTCTTCACCTTCTTCTCCATGGGTTTGGATGGTTTTGTGTAATTGGATAAAAAAGTCCCCATTGCAGGCCATGGGTGGTTGGTTATTGGGTTAAAAGTAAAAATAATTTAGGTGTCATTTCTTAATTGGACAGTTTTTCCTTCAAAGGCCTTGTAGAGAGAGAGATGGAGCTCCATTTTTAGTTTGTTAGAGTGAAGTGCTGTAGAACTCAGGGTTTGTGAGACTGTAACATAGATAAGAACTAATAAACATCTGAGTCCAAACAAGAAATGCCATCTCACACATTTAATCCTGACCTTGGCAGAAAAAAAGAAGCAAAGAATCTGCACCTCCACTAACTGGGCCATATTTTCAGTCCCAATCTCAGACTGTTGGAATTAGCTCTGCTAAAGCCAACAGGATGATACAGGTCAGATCAATTCTGATGAAAAATTCAATTCTGGTTGTGCCATATGTGGCACTATAAAAAGGACTGAGCTGTACATATGGCTGGAGAAACAAACAGCACAAATGCCCCCACACTGTGATGCCCTTTAGTCTTTCAGCACTTTCTACAGGGACCACGATGAGAGGAGGGAAAGTGGTTGTAAAAAATCACTTGTCCTTGTAAAAAATCACCAGCCTTCAAATGTCCCTCTCCACCACCCTCCAAAGGATCAGGAATCATCTCCTCGTGGAGGCTGCTTGGAGCACTGGGAGTATTTGAGGAGGTGGAGCTGGTCGGGCATGAAAATTTCCACCAAAATTTTAGTCGGGCATGAGAATTTCCACCAAAAATTATAGAAACATTAAGGTTGGAAAAGAACTTTAAGATTATTCAGGTCAACCATCAAGCCAGAATAAGCAGCATTATAAAAAAAACCAGATTTCCCCAGCATTTTCTAAAAAAAATAATTAAAATCTGTCTTGTTTCCCTAGGGATGCATCAAAGTCCAGGGCTGGGACTTGAGGACACAACCTAAGAAGAAGAATGCTGCCTGTGCTGGAGATTCATCCCTTTTCCCAGGAATGTGGGCAAATTTCTGCCCATCCCTGGGGGGCAGAAATGAAGCAAAGCCTGCTGATTAATGCATCAGTCCTGCAAAGTCCAGCAGAATGGAAAACTTCCCACTCCACGCTTTAGAGTCACAGGAACCAGGCCTCTCAAGACAAAGAACAAAATGGGAGGAGGAGAAAGGTCTCAATAAAGAGGAGATGGGGTGAAAGTTGTGCTATCATCCCTTGGAGCAGTGATTCCAAAGTGGGATGCACGAGATGATCCAAAGTGCAGCAGGAGGAAATACCTGGATGGCAGTAGTGCATTATGTAATTTATAAACACACACACAACTGAGGTGCATGCTTTAAAATGGTTTCTGCACAGAGGGGAGCATAATAAAAAGAAGTTTGGAGACCACTGACCTGGAGGAATAGCCAGTCCCAGCTGGAATTTCTGCCCAAAACTCAGCTGGGGGAGGTTTTGGTGCCAGTCATAGGCTGTTTCCAGGGAGAAACAACGTGTCCCAAAATTCCCTTTCAGCCTCTCATGGAATAACCACCAGCGCTGCAACATGCAGCAAAAGCCTCTGAGAAGTTGCCATCAACTCATCACAAAAAAAACAACGATAAAAAAAGCCCTCAGTGGATTGACCAGTGTTCAAAAATACATCCAAAGGATGCTCTTGCACGTCAGCCTGCTCTGGCACGCTCCTTCTGCACAGGCTTCCAGATGGTCCATCTTTTTAGCCCTTCCTTTATTTTAAGAGGACAGCCTGAGGCACAGCAGGACCATCTCACTGCTTTATTTGAGAGCAGGGAAAAATGAAAGTTCTCCCAGCAAAAAAGAGAAATTATTTTTTCTAAAAATAATGACAAGACAAATAATTCTCAGATTTCCTTTTGTTCTTGTTATTCTTCCCCACGCAAGGCCACGGTTTTCAGAGAGGCCAGCTCAGCAGAGATTTCAAGGAGCCTCTTGGTGGTTGATAGTCCCTCTATTGCAGCCACTGATTCAGAGATTAATTTATTTTTTGGATCTAAGTCATGCACTCCACGCTGGACAACTTCAAGTGCAACCAAAGAAAGCCTATACAGCCTATACACTATAGATGTATTTATTAGACAGTTTTCAATGTTTTCCAAAAGGAACCTCTTAAAATTATTTCACACCCTCTTTCAGTTAAAAAAAATAAAAAATTAATTTCTCAGGGTCTGCTGTGGAATCAATTGAGTTCAGGAGGCAAACCTTAAACCTTAAAATTAAGTGCTGGATACTACAGCAGGTTGGGGAAAAGCCAGCCTTGCATCTCCAGCAGCTTCAGGGCTGTGAATTGGACAAGTTGCTTTTCCTGCCACCATGTCCTGAACAAAAGGAGGGGAAAATCATCAAGAACGGGAATCCAACTGCTTTTTACCATTTTCCTCTTTCCTCTTTCCAAAGCCTGCTTGATGGGAAATCAGCAGAGGGGAGGGAAGGACCCCCCCACAATGATGCCACCAGGCCCTGGCTGTCACCTTGGTGTGACTCTCTCACGTGCTATGGCTCCCTCCAAAAATGTTCGGCTTCAGCACACACCCAACAAGTCCTACACCCCCAAATTAAAGAATCTGTTGGTTTGGGAGCCCGGATTGAGGCCTGACCCTCCCTTGTGCCTGCTGGCCCTCCGTTGAGAGCTCATCCTCGGGAGATGCCAAGGGGAGCAACCCGAGTCAATCAGAAACACAAAGCCACTCAGCCTCCAAAAAACGCCCTGGATGGGAGTCAAACAACACAAGTTTTGAGGATTATTTTAGACTAAATTCTTCCTCAGGACATGATCTCTGAGGGTGAGAGCTCGGCCCCACTGAGGCCAAGAGCAAAACTCCTGCAGACCTCAGCAGGACCTGGCTCCCACCCAAAGCAAACTTTTCAAGTCTCAGTCAAGCTCCTCAGCTGCAGACGTTCATTTCTATTATTTCTGCAGCCTTTTTGTCTCACCAGAAGGATCCTTCCGCAGTGGCCATCCAAAAGCCGTTGACAAGACAGAAGAAATTTAATTTGCAGCTGAAAAAGAAGCCTATAAATTTCTTTTTTTGTTTTGCCCAATTAAAATCAGTGTGTCTGTGGTGGTGTCAGTCTGGCTGGTGCAGGAGTCTGACAGCCCTCAAACCCTTTGGGGACTGGGACTATGCCCTGTTCTGTTCCTACACAGCCCCTACAGGACCCTGAGCCTTCCAGGGACCACGGTAACAGCAATTATTATAAACACAAGCATTTTGATTTCAGCCCTGTTGCCTCTCCCTGTGCCAGCATTGTTTGTCATTCCCAGCAGAGCCAGGGCATTTTCTCCTCCCAGGGAAGAGCACTGTGACAATGATGCTGGAAGTGCTGGCTGCTTTGACGTTTGGAGCCACGGTAATGAGTAAAACATGAAGCCTCCACTTTTACAACAAGCTCTGCCACTCCTGATGGTTTGTTTTAGAGCTCCTTTAAAGGAAACCAGAAGTTGCACCAGTCTCCATTCTTGCTGTCAGAAGGAAACATCCACGTGGCCACTGGGGATGGCTCAAAAACACGGCTCTGAGCGTGCCAAGAAGCTGGAAAACAAAGATCAGCCCGTGCTGGAGGAGTTTTGTCCTTGGAGATCCCCCTGGGGCTGGCAGGGATGAGGACCCATCTCATGACCTCATGGCCAGAGGTGACCACAGACAGACACCTCCTTCAACCAAGAGATCAATGCCAACCACCACAACCAACCTCTCTTCCCTCTGCTCCCGGCGTTAAAATGCCAACAAGTTTTGCCACAAGAGGAATCCCCCACCCTAAACACCACAGGTTCGGACCCCAGCTCTTCACCAGAACCCCAACATTTTCTCTGTGTGCTGGCACTTGTGGGATGGTTCTCAGCAACCAGAAACATAACAGGCTTTAGGAGGAAAGAAAATAAACCAGGCTTTGCTCCCACCTTCGTCTCCTCTCTGCAGGCTCTGACATTTTTGTGCAATGGGAGCGGGGCCGCGCCCTCCTCGTCCCTATGGATGCCAAGTTGGTGACTTGCCACCTTCTTGGAGCCCACAAACCTCGGGCTTGCTCCAAGGAAGGAAGTCAGGCTCCAGCAGAGGCAACTGCATTGAACTTGCTCAAACACGCAAATTTCCAGGGCTCTCTGCTCTCACAGCCCAAAGGACATTGCAACACCATCCCAAAAGCCTGGTGTGCCAAAGCAGAGCTGGTGACCAGGCTGGATCCAAGGGCAGTGCAGGAAAATGGGAATTTTAGACCCTGGCAAATGCAGGGCTGCGAGAACAGGTAGAATTTCCTAAGATTGTCCCACAGGACACAGGGGAATCTTGAGCTTTCGTGTGGCTTTCTTCACTCACACTTTTCAAGAAAAAGCTGGGAGAGCTGGGATTGTTCAGCCTGGAGAGGAGAAACTTTGGGGTGACCTCATTGTGGCCTTGCAGGGCCTGAAGGAGCTACAGGAAACATGGAGAGAGATTCTGCAGAAGGGATGGAGTGCCAGGCCAAGGGGGAATGGCTTCCCACTGCCAGAGGGCAGGGATGGATGGGATATTGGGAAGGAATTGCTCCCTGGCAGGGTGGGGAGGCTGTGATTCAGATTCCAAGAGAAACTGTGGCTGCCCCTGGATCCCTGGCAGTGCCCAAGGCCAGGCTGGAGCAGGGCTTGGAGCAGCCTGGGACAGTGGAAGGTGTCTCTGCCATGGCAGGGGTGGCACTGGATGGGCTTTGAGGTCCCTTCCCACCCAAACCATTCTGGGATTCTTTGATTCTAAAAACTACAGGAACCACATCCAGCTGTTCCAAAACCCTTTGGTTCCTCCAAGAGAGATGTGAGCAGGAGACAGCAGGGCAAGCTTGATGACAGAGCTCCCATAGACATAAATAAGTTCCTGTAAGATGGCCTGGATCCACAAGCTTAATTCTTGTTTTGGACTGGTTCCCACAGCAGTTTGGCTCGTTAAATAAAATAAAATCAAGCACACATCAGGAAAGGTTCTGTTTGCTGGATGTGTTGGTCATCTTGGCTTTCCCAGCTTTAGAATCACAGAATATGCTGAGCTGGAAGGGATTCACAGGGATCATTGATCCCACTCCTGATCCCAACAATCCCACCCTGGAGCAGTGTCCAGGCTCTCCTGGAGCTGTGGCAGCCTCAGGGCTGTGCCCATTCCCTGGGGGGGAGCCTGGGCAGTGCCCAGCACCCTCTGGGGGAAGAACCTTGCCCTGATACCCACCCTAAACCCTCCTTGCACAGCTCCAGCCATTCCCTGGGTCCTGTCTGTGGTTGCTGAGAACTGAAGAACCTCTGGGAATGTTCTGCTGCAGGCTGCTTTGCCAGAGAGAGAATTTCACAGGCAAGTGACTTCCCCAGCAGCCTCGAAGAGCCCGCTGAGAGTCATGTGAGATTTCTCCTTCCTCCCTCTCTCCTCACCTCAGATCAACCCCGTGCAAGGAGGCTTCAGCTCTGCAGTCATCTGTGAGTCACTCGTGGCACCTACACATGTGGAGCCACCTGAAGCAAGCTCCAGCAGAGGCAGGCTCTGTGCTGCAGGGAGGACACCGTGTTCCCTGGGCTGGGAACATCTCCCTGCTCCTCCTGCCGCGGACACCAGGGAGCTCTGAGGAAAGGACCAGCCCCAAACTGCCACCAACAAAAGGAAAAGGAGGGAGGGGGGAGGTAAAAATTAACAAGTGTACCAAATAAATAGAAATCATAGAACCATTGAGGCTGGAAAATCCCTGCCAGCCCATGGAGTCCCAGCTGTGCCCAGTGCCCACCTTGGCCCCAGCCCAGAGCCCTGAGTGCCACCTCCAGCCCCTCCTGGGACACCTGCAGGGCTGGGCACTGCAAAGCTCCCTGGGCAGCCCCTGCCAAGGCCTGAGCACCCTTTCCATGGGGAAATTGCTGCTGCTGGCCAAGCTGAGCCTCCCCTGGCCCAGCCTGAGGCCCTTTCCCCTTGTCCTGTCCCTGTTCCCTGGCAGCACAGCCCGACCCCCCCTGGCTGTCCCCTCCTGGCAGGGAGTTGTGCAGAGCCACAAGGGCCCCCCTGAGCCTCCTTTGCTCCAGGCTGAGCCCCTTGCCAGCTCCCCCAGCTGCTCCTCATCACACCTCCAGCTTCAGCAGGGCTGGATGGGATATTGGGAATTAAGAATTGTTCCCTGGCAGGGTGGGCAGGCCCTGGCACAGGGTGCCCAGAGCAGCTGTGGCTGCCCCTGGATCCCTGGCAGTGCCCAAGGCGGGGCTGGACAATGGGGCTTGGAGCAGCCTGGGACAGTGGAAGGTGTCCCTGCCATGGCAGGGGTGGCACTGGATGGGCTTTGAGGTCCTTTCCATCCCAAATCATCCTGGGATTCCATGGTTCCATGTTAGCTCAGCTCAGGGGATGTGTGCTCTACCAAACCCTGGATGCCCTGACAGGACCACAAAATGAGCTTGAGAAGCTACAACAAGGGGGAAATGCAAGGTAACATCAGCCAGAGTTGGGATTTCTCTGGGGGAACAGATGTTTTCTCTACTCACCAAAAAACCAAACCAACCAACCAAAACCCAAAACCCAAAAAACAACAACAACAACAACAACAACAAAATCCCAAAAAAGGTTATTTATGGGACATTCTTGAGGAGGATAAGAGCAGTTCTCAAATCTCCAGAGAAGGCATCAGACCAACCCATCTGCAAAACAAGCGCCCAGGAGAAACCTGTGAGGACTGAGAATGGCCCCAGGCTGACAAACTCTCACACCAAAACAACCCACTGAATTCTAGTAAGAAGTCCCTCCCTTCTGGAAATAATCTGTGGTTTTCCTTAACAAGTTTATAATTTCAGATATTTTTGAGGATTTTTTCACACCAAAAAGTTTATGTGTATTAAAACTGCAGCTTTTCACAGAAGCCTACAGAAACAAGCCTGATGCTGAGAAGCCTTCTGGGATGACACTTCAATTCCCCCTATTATTCAGCCCCTGGATCTGAACCCAGATTTTCCACCTTCAGTTTAATGCCTGATCTGGGGTATCTTCCCCCTGGGATCTCTTCTCTTCTTCCCAGACTGAGATCCCCCCTCTTGAAGCCTGTGGTTGCATTTAAACTATTTGGCATGGCAAGGTGAAATGACCTGGTGGTAGAGACATTTCCCTTCGCAGGATTTTCACATTGTGAGGCCTCTGATCACCACAGGGAAAGTTCCCAAAACCTTTTGGCTGGTGATCCTACTTCCAGTTTCACTTCCAAGCTTGTGGCCCCACTTCACAATCCCTTAGGCTCTGCTGTCATCTGCAGAGTGTTGTCAATCCCACCAGGCTCTGGACCTTCTCCTTGGGAAACCACTTACACTGAATCGTTTTGTCACTGCTCACCTGGATGGCTTGGAGCACACTTTTCCTTGACCTGCTGATGCCTCAGGTTTAGCTTTTATATTTTTCACATTCTGTGCTGCTTTAGTGTGTGGGTCTGGGCTTCACATTCAGGGATGGTGAGCTCTGTGCACAGAGCAGGGAGACAAAACAATTCCTGCTCCAGCTGGGGACCAAGGACAAATGATCCAAATCTCAGGCCCAAGAGCACAAACACCGTGGGCTGGAGAGAGAAAAACAAGCAGGGTGGGACTGCATGGGCTAAAGCTGGAATGGGACAATGAACTCCAATATGCAAATGGAGCAGAACTGATCAAAGTGACAGACCCTGTGACCTGGTGTCCATTTTGGGACCATTTTGGCTCACCTTGGGTGCAGCCCTGGCTGGGCTCTTGTGCTGCCCAAGGTGGATCCATGGAGGAGATCCTTTTAATAAATCCCTGCTTTATTCTTTAACTCTGATCAGCCTTCTCAAGGCATCACTAGTACCAGGAATGAATTCCTTTTCACCCAGCCCAGGTTATAAGTGGTGTTTCTGATCCCAGCCCTGCACCTTTGTGGTTTTTCTTGCTGTGGCATTTGCCCATCGTGCGTCACACGCGGCAGCGCTGCACCCCAAGCATCTCAGCAAAGGTTTCACGAGCTCTTGTTTCCACATTCTTCTGGCCAGGGCACAAATTCTGGTTTGTGGTTTCAGATGAGCTCTCCGGCGTGTGTGACGTGAGCAGGCAACACCCACACTGCTCTCCAAGCCAAGTCCTGGTGCTGAACCATGGAAATCCCAGACTGGTTTGGGTTGGGAGGGAACTTAAAGCCCATCCCATCCCACCCCTGCCATGGGCAGGGACACCTTCCACTGTCCCAGGCTGCTCCAAGCCCCAATATCCAGCCTGGCCTTGGGCACTGCCAGGGATCCAGGGGCAGCCCCAGCTGCTCTGGGCACCCTGTGCCAGGGCCTGCCCACCCTCCACATCTGTGATAAATTACTGCAAATTTAGTCCAACTGTGTAACACAGAAGGCAGTGCAGGCCATGTAACTCTCTCATCAGTGCACACACTTGAGCACCCTGCTAGATCACAATCTTACCCTGTATCTTTGTGGCCATCTCTTCTTTTGAGATTGCAACCAAGCAAAAAGAAAGAATTGCGTGCTCTGACTAACTCGTGTTTGATCTGGAAATCATTTTGCTCTTATGGCATGCAAGAACTGTAGCTATCCCAAAAATGAGCTAGGTCCACGGGGGAGCATCTGCTCTGCTCCCTGGGTTAGGGAGGATTCAGTAGAAGACCTCAGTGTCACCCTTGGAGCAGCTGGTGACAGCATCTTTCTCTCTCCACGTGCTGCCCAAGGCAAGGCAACATCAGGTCTGCATTAGAAGATTCTCCCCAAGCCCAGCCTGGAGCTGAAGCTGTCCTGCCTGGTGGCTCTCTGGAGCTCCCACAGCGCGCTCATCCTGCCTGGAGAGCAGCCATGCCTTCTTTCCCTAAATCCACAGGCAAGCAACACCTTCCCCTACAACTCCTTAATCCAACCTGGCCGGGCAGCAGCAAATTTCTGCCTGGGAGCCCCAGGATGGGCTTGGACAACCTTCCCATCATCAGAGTCTGCTCCTGGCACACAGAATGAGAGCAGCTGTGCCATTTTCCTCTACCCAAGCAGAGAGGGGGGACAA
This sequence comes from Emberiza elegans, assembly GCA_024865655.1. NCBI lineage: Eukaryota > Metazoa > Chordata > Aves > Passeriformes > Fringillidae > Emberiza > Emberiza elegans. Next base: position 32,759,682 of record JALJVW010000241.1, on the reverse strand, counting down.
AGGTCACAAAGATCTCCTTGGTCTCTGCATGACCTGGGCTCTGCGCCCACCGTTCCTGCACGGACAGCTCGAGCTCTCCAGGTCTGTGTCTGTCCTCTGTGCTCACCAAGAGGTGGAAGTGGAGCCCCCTGACCCTGCAGGATTCACATTAAAAGAATTCCTCCAACTCAGGGTGTCCCCAGTGAGGGAGGCTTGTCTCAACCTGATCAGATGAAACTCCCCACATCCTGATGCCTGCACAGGCAAAGCTGGGGGTTTCTTTCACAGAATGCCAGGCACAGCCTGTACTGGCACCCTCCAAACCCTCACAGTGGAATGATGGGCAAGGTTATTCCCCGAGAATTGTGAAAAACTTTGAACTAGTATTTTTTCTTTTTTTTTCCTGTTTTTTTTCTCAGTAAATGATCTTGATAGGAGCACTTGCCTGCCACAGGTACTTCCCCGTGGTGTTTAGACAAACGAAACAAGTGAGTGCAAGAAGCAAACCTGCATCAGAAACAAACCCTGTCATTGCTTCATATTTTTGATCAAAAGGCTTTGTTTGCTTTGCCCCCCCCAAAAAAGAAATAACCACCTGAAAGTCCCTGTACCACACAGAGCTGTTTTTCAGAGCCTGTTGGAGGAAGAGAGTGGGTCTGCTTTACTCAGCCTAGGAATTAACAGCACGCTGTTACCACAGGTTTGCACACAGGGCTGAGGCTGCAAAACTCACCTTTTTTAAAAAAGAGAAAAAAAAAGATAACTAGAAGCTTAAGCTGAACATTGAGGTTGCAAAAGTTTCAGTTATGCAAGCACACATTTCCTGGGTGTGAACATCTGACAGGCAGTAAATGAGGTGGAGAAGGAAGTTAATAAATGAGCACAACCAGCGCAGTTGGAAAGTAAGTGGATTTGAAACTTTCTAAATAAAATCAGTCATTCAAGGCTCCGTGTTGCAGCCAGCCCACGAGGCATCTCCACTCCACAGCTGTGCACAAATCCTTGCTGGCAAAGGGGAAAAAAGGCATTTGCAGGTTCCTTGGATTCTGTGGAGGAGAAATTGGTGTTGTAGGGAGGATTTCCTTGTGACCTATTACCTGAAAATTTAAATCCCCAAACATTTTCTCTTCTCTTGAAAGACAACCCTGGGCTGCTCTGCCTCCTTCCCATTCTCCACAGGACCCCACACTGGACTGGCTCCAGTTTGCAGGTGCCTCCGTGGTACTGGGGCCACTAAAATGTTCCCAGGATCCAGATGTGGATCCCCCTGATGAGCAGGGAGAATTATTTGAGCAACCTGCCCTAGGGGGTGACATCCCTGCCATTTAGACCTTAAATGGTCTTGAAGGTCTAAACCAGTCTGGGATTCCATGGCTCTGTGGTTCCCCACTGGGATTCCAGACCCCCTCCAGCATCACCCTCCTCCCACCATCTCCCCATCCCTTTTTTTGCTGTCAGTTCTTCCCATGTCTGTCACAGGAGCACATCCCATCCTTGCCACCTTTCCCTGGGTGCACATCACCCCAGCCTGTCTGTAAGGAATGGTGTCAGCTTTCCTATTATTTACTATAAATTTCCTGAATATTTTGTGATTTTTCTGTGTGCCTGTAGCTCACCATGATTTTCCATCCACTATCACCACTGTGTTTGAAAGGCAAACCCTTACTTTGCCCCAAATTCCCTCTGAGAGAAAATATTTCAGTGTGTTGGTTCAACGCTGATGTTTTGAGCGCCTCAGTTTGGTCCCTGTTATCAAATTCAGTAAAGAACTTACCTCCATGGCCAAATCCACTCAAGAAAAAGTGACAACAAACAAACCAAGTCACAGGAACTCCCCATCCCAACACAACCACGTGTCCATCATGAGTGGTTTGGGTGCTCCTGGGGAATCCCAGTTCAGCAAGGTCGTGCTCTGCCACTCCGTGAGCTGGGTGAGATTTCACAAAGGGAGAACAGATTCAAGCAGGAATTTCAATCTCTTTGTGGGATATAAACCACAAATTGAAGTGTTGACTTGATTTGTTATTACCTGGGACTGGAAAAGAGGGATTTTTCCCTTGGCTGGGTTTCCAAGCAGAGGGAGATCTCCATCCTCAGGACTCACCTGCTGGAGATGCCAGGTCAGCATTAGGGGATCTGCCCAATCTTTTTTTTTTTGAGTAAAAAAACCATTTTTGATGGATTTTTTTATTGTTTGCTGTGTATGGTGAAGTTTATAAGGTATTATTATTAATATTATTATCATCATTAAAGTATGTAAATTTATTTTGTGAACTTTTTTTTAGTTGAGGTGTGAAATTTTATTGTTTAAGTAAGTTGTTTAGTCATGATCTGTTGTCTGCTTTAATTTGATTTGTTACATTTTTTTTGTTTTGAAGTCGTTTGCAGATGGATTCTGAATGGTTAGATTATATTAAAAATATATAATATAATATAATATAATATAATATAATATAATATAATATAATATAATATAATATAATATAATATAATATAATATAATATAATATAATATAATATAATATAATATAATATAATATAATATAATATAATATAATATAATATAATATAATATAATATAATATAATATATATTATTATTTTATAGATATAATATTATATTATAATATATTAGAATATATTTTTAATTATTTATGTATAACATTATTCTATATTATAATATATTTATATCTAACATATAAATATGTATATAATATATAAATATATTATAAATTCTTTTTAATTGATTTAGAGTAGAGACAGACTGACATAAGTGATAGGTATTGAAAAATTATTGTAAATAAAGTACAGGTAGTTCATAGTATAAAAAGTTAACACCAGCCCCAAAGGCAAGGGCAGTGCCACAACCCGACCTCCTGGACAGATCTCAGCAGGTCAGAGAAAGAAATGTAATAAATAAGAAAAAATAAGAAAATAAGTCATAAAGTAATAAGAATATAAAGAAATAAAGTAATGAGAAATAAGAATAAGAAATAAGAAAATAAGTAATGAATAAGAAAAAATAAATAAGAAAAAACAACCTCAGAAAATAAAACTGACAAATCTCGACTTCTTCATTGGTCACAGGGCTGAGAAAAAAAGACTTTCTGATACCCCAGAATTCATCTCAACCACAGAAACCTGAGAGCCTTGGGCACTGCCAGGGATGCAGGGGCAGCCCCAGCTGCTCTGGGCACCCTGTGCCAGGGCCTGCCCACCCTGCCAGGGAACAATTCCTGATTCCCAATATCCCCAAGCAGTTTCTCTCTGTCTGGGGTCTGACCCCGCTGCCATCCAGCACTCCCTGTTCCCATTTCCATCTCCTGCAGGCTGTGGTTTCCACTCTGAAGGCAACTCAAACCCTCTTGAGTTCCCCTCCACACCAGCCCAGCCTTTCCAGCCAGCTCAGCCTTCCTGCCCAGGCCTTGGAGCTTCCACTGGAAGCTCCCTGAGCATTTCCCCACGAGCTGGGAGCAGCGAGCAGCCAATTCCTCCAGCAGTGCCCAGACTCGCTTGGTGCCGAGCCCTCCTTTAATGGATTTCATTTGCACTGGGACACTTCCCGAGGTGGAATTACTGTCTGTAACAGTTAGCAATTCCAAGAATATTTTATAATTCCGACGGCCTGCATCACCCTGGAGCCTGCCATGGTAAACATGCCCTCCCCTGTCCCTCTCCTGCAGATGGCAATTTAGGGGAGGTTTCGTGTTTGTTCTCGAGCCTGAGCCAAATTCCATTATTCCCTTTTTTTATTTTCCTGGAAGGACATTGACCTGCAGGCGTTGGAGAGGGTTTTATCCCTTCCTTCTCCACATTTCCAGTGGTTTGGTGACAGACTCTCTTTGCAAGAAGCAGAATCCTGAAGGCCAAGTGCCTTTCTAGGCAGGGCTTTGAATTCGGCAGTGGAACATCCCAGGAAAGCCATCCACCTGACCCAAATAATGCCACTGGAAAACCATCCCTCCTGGTCCCAGTAATCGCAGGAAAACCATCCCTCCTGACCCAAAGAAAGCCATCCCACTTTACCCAACAATCCCAGTAAAACCATTCCACCTGACCCCAATAATCCCAGGAAAACCATCCCACCTGGTCCCAATAATCCCAGGAAAGCCATCCCTCCTGACCCCAATAATCCCACTGGAAAGCCGTCCCTCCTGACCCCAATAATCCCACTGGAAAACCATCCCACCTGACCCCAATAATCCCAATAAAGCCATCCCACTTGATCCCAGTAATCCCAGGAAAACCATCCCACCTGGTCCCAATAATCCCAGGAAAGCCATCCCACCTGATCCAAATAAAGCCATCCCTCCTGATCCCAATAAAGCTGTCCCTCCTGGTCATAATAATCCCAGGAAAACCATCCCACCTGACCCCAATAATCCCACTGAAAAACCATCCCACCTGACCCAAATAATCCCAATAAAACCATCCCTCCTGACAAAAATCCCACTGGAAAACCATCACACCTGATCCCAATAAAGCCATCCCTCCTGATCCCAATAATGCCACTGGAAAACCATCCCTCCTGGTCATAATAATCCCAGGAAAGCCATCCCTCCTGACCCCAGTAATCCCACTGGAAAACCATCCCACCTGGTTATAATAATCCCAGGAAAACCATCCCTCCTGCCCCCAATAATCCCAGGAAAACCATTCCTCCTGACCTCAATAATCCCAATAAAGCCATCCCACCTGACCCCAATAATCCCAATAAAGCCATCCCACCTGACCCCAATAATCCCAGGAAAACCATCCCACTTTACCCCAATAATCCCAATAAAGCCATCCCTCCTGACCCAAATAATCCCAGGAAAGCACAGCCCTGCAGCACTGGCACCATGAAGCTCCACAGCTGGCATGGCTTTGGTTAAAGTTGGACTAGAGACCCCCAGCAGGCTCTTCTGACCCTAAATTATTCTCTGATTCTGAGCCCCATCCTCTCCTGCACTGGACACTTCACCAGATTTCTCCTTCTTGTTCTCTCCCCTCAAGGGGGATGTGCCAAAACTCCTCAATAATTTAAAAACCATCTGATAATTTAAGAACCATCTGCACACAACTGGTTTTCTGGAGATTTAAGGGGTCACAGACCTGTGGCACTGGGTGAAAAAATATTTTTGGAGGCGACAGAGGTTGTTTATGTAAAAAAAAAGTTAGACTTTAATGAATTCTTTCTCTTTCCAGGAAGAAAAATGTTTCACAAATTCTGACAGACATTGGTTTTCCAGTGAAAATTCCTGCAAAATACAAATAGCACAACAAAGAGAGCTCCTAATGAATGGCAGCAAAGAGCAGTTTGAATGAGGTGATCAGCTCCAAGGGGTTTCATTTTCCTCTTTTTGCCCCCACACCCTGCAGTGCCTTGGCTGGAGCCCATCCAGAGCCATCCACAGCAGCTTCCAGGGACACTTGGGAAGAGCAGCATGGATTTCCACCCCCAAAAGAAGCATCTGCTGCAAGAGCAGCCCTTCACCAGGCAGCACAGAGAGACACCCCATTCCTCCCCAAACCCTTTGCCTACCGTGCCTTTGGTTACTGGGGATGCCTGAATTTCCCCACAGTAATTAACACCGGCTCTGGCCCGTGACGAATGAGGTGTGAGGATTTGTGGCTCCAGGAATAGCTGGGCTCTGCATCCAGCAGCCAGACAGGAGATCCTGCCTCTTCCAGGGGGGATTTGTGCCTCACTGAAGTGGCTCCAGGCAAGTTCAGTCATTGCTGAATGACTTCAGGAGCAAAATGGGAAGGAAGTGTGGAAAGAATTGGAATTGTGGGGTGCAGGCGCATTAAATAAGTTTTACTCAGAAGGTGATCCCAAATTCAGAGGGAGAAGGGCTCCTGCCAGGGCTGGCATTCACACACACACCCTCCATGCTCCTCCACCACAGCCCCATCCAGCCTGTGCTTCCAGGTTGGGGAAGGAAATTGTCCTTAATCCACGTGGGCTGGGGACCAGCAGGGGACAGGCACTGATGGGCAGAGCAGATGCTGCTGCAGTGCCTCCAGAAGGGCAGGGGTGAGCAGGAGGGATCCAAGAGGGAAAGAGAGAGGCTCCAGAGGTGCCACGGGGTGGGATTTGTCCTCCAGCCTCACCTCAGGAGGCACTTCCAGGAGAAACACCCCAAGGCTGCTCATGCTCCCCAGGGATGGGGACACACCGTGGTCCTGTGGATCCCTGTGAGCCCAGGGCCTCCTGCCACTGCTAACTGGGAAAACCCCAGCACAGACCCAAAAATCCATGGCCTCCATGGCCTGCCCCGTGTTTACAGCTCAGAAAGCTCCCACAAAGCCCAGAGAGGAAGAGCAATGGGAAAGCCTGGATATCTCCCACTCTTCCATGATGGAGCAAGTCATGGCTTTCTCTGTGTGACCCACAGATGTGCAATCCCCAGTTTCAGGTCCAAATTTGTGACCCACAGATGTGTATTCCCCAGTTTCAGGTCCCAGTTTGTGACCCACAGATGTGTATTCCCCAATTTCAGGTCTCACTTTGTGACCCACAGATGTGCATTCCCCAATTTTAGATCCCACTGTGTGACCCCCAGATGTGTGTACTCCTCAATTTTAGGTCTCACTTTGTGACCCACAGATGTGCATTCCCCAGTTTTAGGTAGAATCTACTGAGCTAAAAGTGGCGGGAAGCTGGGAATCCCCTTTGTTTTCCTTTGCTTGATTTGTTTTGCTTTCTACAGCCACCAAAATAAGTTCATTTTTCTTTAAAATCTATACCCAGACTTGCTTAGGATAAACCCAATGTGGGCTATGACTGAGGGAAGCAATCTGGGATAGGGGAAGGGGTCCCTGCCCATGGCAAAGGGTGGAATGGGATGAGCTTTAAGGTCCCTTCCAACCCAAACCATTCCATGATTATATGATTTTATGCTTAAAAAAACCCCAAAAAACTAACAAACATAACAAAAACCAAGTCATAAAAATGAAGATCAACCAAAAGGAGGATAAAGGTTACAGCTGCAGTGAGGAAAACCTTTGGAAGAGCTGTTTCTTTTCCATTGCCAATCAAGCATTAATCACCACAGCAAGAGTTCAGTTGAGGATTCTCCCCCAAGAGGGTGGACCAATGGGTCAAAATCTCTGCTTTTGGGCTTTTTAGAGGTTCCTCACCACGAAGAGACAGCTTGAACCTCTTCACTGCAATGATTTCATTTTAAAATACCCTGGGAAGTCATTTAGATGTGAGCAAGCCATGGAAAATGTTAGCCTGCTGGAGGAATTGGGAGAAAGACAACTGAAAACAGAAGGGAGAAACGGGGAAATTTCAGACTGTGGCTGCAACACCCCAGCATCAAGGGATTTATTTTTTAAATATTATTATTATTATTACCAATTTTACAAGCCACAGTCAATAAGGTTTGGCCATTTTATTTTCCCGAATCCCCGTGAAAGCGAGTTTGAGCTCTCAGGAAAGAAGGAAAGCAGCCATGCCATGACACACAGAGGAATTTCAGCAGGGGCAGCGCGGACTTTGAGGAGCACCAACCCAACCACGCTCCTGCTGCTGGAGCTGCCTCCGAAGCAGCTGTTAAAACACACTGGGAGATATCAAAGCAGCTCCAATGCACTTCCTGCTCCAGCCCCACTTCAAAGTGTTTCTGAGGGTTCTCAGAGCAGGGCTGGCACAGGGCAGTTCTGGAGGAGGGCGGCTTTGGGGGCTCCTTCAGCGCCGACACCAAACGCGCCCGAGGTTCTCCAGTTGCTGGTTTTGTTCAAAAAGTGGGCAGGAAAAGGCTTCATCTGCAGACCACTCCAACACAGGGCATCACCCGTCACAGGGGAGGCAACCAGCAAAACCCCAAAGCAGCCAAATCCTTCCCTAAAGGGTGATCCAGGCTGGTCCTTCCCAGCAACGTTACCTCGAGATTCCAACTCCCATTTTACCCCCAAAGCCTAAAGCAATTTTGGACCAATTGAAGTCACAGAATCCCAGCATGGCGTGGGTTGGAATGCACCCTGAAGACCCAAAAATTTCACCCCTGCACCTTCCACTATCCCAGGCTGCTCCAAGCCTGACCTTGGGCCCCTCCAGGGAACCAGGGGCAGCCACAATTCCTGGCAGTGCCTTTGCTCACCCATGGCCACCTCAGGCTCTGGAATGATGCTGAGTTTTCATCCAATCTAATTTTTTTCTTCCCACCCCCCAAACCTCAATCTCTGAGTTTTGATCCAATAGTTTTTTTTTCTCTTCCCCCAGTCTTGAGACATATGCTCCTGTGTTTATTTACACGTTTGTTTTGATCTTTTTTTTTTTCCTGCTCCAAGAGACATTTTCCCACATATCCACGTCTGCCTCTGCTCTGACACGCCAGGATCTCCATCACCATCCACTTAAACTGGGAGGAGAGCGCTAATAGATTCCTCCTGTCCCTGCCTGAAGCTCTGCCCCATCCCACACCACTCAGACCTATACAAACCCTTGCCATGCTTTGTTTGAATCATTTGATTCCCAGAATTTAAAAAAAAAAAAAAAAAAAAAGTTGTCACGGCCAAAAATAGAACATTTTTCCACTCTGCAGAACAAGCAGCAGCATTCCTGGGAATTCAGACAAATAGCATTGGTCAGGAGATGTCTCACAGACACCAGTGACATCCCAGAGCTGCTCTGGTGCCCTGTGAAGCAGGAAAGTGTTTGGAATCCCTCTGCCTCCCACTCTGGGGGGTGAAATCAGAAGTGAGGAGCCTGTTTCTGATCGGGCTCCATGAGAAAGGGTGGCTGCTCTCCACAGGGACTTCCTAATTTGTTTATATTTTTATTCTAAAGAGAAAATGCCTCCTGGCTAAAATGTGACGCTGTTTTAGAGCACAAGCCTTCACTAAGCACAGTCAGCAACACTGATATTTTACCAAGGTAAAAGCAGCATTTTTGATTTCCTGTTAGAATATTTCATGCAGTATTTCACCTGACTGTATGCAATACAAGTTTCCCATAATAGTGATTCTATATACAATAGTGAATAAAACTGTATATAATTATGAAATCATGTTCAATGGTTTTTTGGAGGAAAAACTTTCAGGGAAATTTTCAGAGCGCTTCAAATGCTCAATTTGATCACTGTAGGTCCCTTCCAACTGAAAATATTCGGTTCCAATCCATCACAAATCACCCAATTTCCAACTGAAAATACTCAGTTCCAGTCAGTCACAAATCACCCAATTGGAATTTCACTAGGAGTTGTTCTCAGTTTAATTGAATTTCTTCAGCAACATGAGCTTGGGTTACAGCAAGGCAAACGGGGAGCTTCGTTTTCAAAGACATCTGCAGTGTTTTGGGAATCTTTGGGCTCTTTTCTGAGGAGGGGAGCAAGAGCAAATCCCAAATTTCTCCAACCCTCAGCTACACTGAAACCCCTGCAGGCAGGTTGGGTTCTCAGGACCTGCACTGGAGACTTCATGAATGGAATGTGGGAAACCTCTGGCACGGGCAGAGCCTCACAAGCGCTTGGCACAAATATCTCCCCTTTGAAAGAGCAAAATCCTCCCCTGGCAGCTGAAGGGGGGGAAAGGAGCCCAGCTCTGACCCAGGCCAGGGGTGGGCACAGCTCCCACCTTTGGGCACTGCCGCATCCCAGAGCAGGAGCAGCCTCGGAAACCTGGCCAGGAGACCTCAGAGTGGCCCAGGCAGATGTGCCTGGATAAAGCCCTGTGGTTTGCAGCAGCACCAGGTCCCCTCAGGCCACTCTGGTGGATTTAATTCCCAAATAATCTCCTGCTGCATCAGCTCCCAGCCCTTGGGCTGCGGACAGTGCTCTGCACACGCTGGTCCCTCCTCATCTGAGCTGAATCTGGGATAAAAAGTGGACTAGGAAATGCCTCCAAATGCCTCCTGAAAATATCTCCATTTACTGGAGAGAAAAAAAAATCTCTTATTCTATTCAATAGACTTGTGGGCAGATCTTGCAGCACAGCCTGGAACTCAGTGCTGTTGAACTGAACAGGTGAGGAGTCTTTCCAGCTCTGGATTTATTTTTCTTTTGATTGTGGGGGAAAAAAAACCAAATCACTGATTTGGCAAGAGTTTCTCATGGGAAAACATCCATTTGAACAGGGATTTTCTGTGCAAGCAGCGGGGTCATTGACAGCGTGTCACAGGGAGAGGAGAAAAAAAAATTCAGCTCAGGCCACTCATTTAGGGTCTAACTCATTAAATTATTAATGATGGTGTGCTACCAGGCATCCAGCTCAATCAGAAAAGCAGGAAAAACAGCCGAGGGGAAGATGGGAAGGACAGCAGCCCTCGGGGGGAGCACACACCCAGTGGTGGGAGATCAGCAGGAGTGGGAAGGGGCTTCGTTTTTGGGCCTGTGCTGCCACATCAAGAAGGACAAGCCCTGTGCTCAACAGGCGTGTCCATGGAGGAGAGAGCCAGGCTGCTGGCATTTCCTGTGGATTTGGGATTTGCTGTGGATCAGCACAGGTTTGATGTCCACAGGTGCTGGGTTCAACCTCAAAGCCATGAAAAGCCTTGGATGGAAGCCAGGTGTCTGCCACCTCCAGGCTGGAATGCTCAAGTATATCAGCATATTTGGGAAAAGAGAGAGGGAAAAAACCTTTAAAAAGATGCTGGAGCTCAAGCTGAGGATGCAGCTCCAGCTGGGGGAGGCTGAGGAGGTCAGAGCCCAGGGGTGCAGCTGATTACAGCCCCAAAGGGACAAATATGGAGGTGAGCAGGGTGAGAGCAGCACAGGTGGCATGGAATGGCTCTGCTTTCATTTCTTTGTGCCGCAAAGGCTGGAGGAAAACTTCAGCTCTGGGAGACCACAGCTCAACCTGCACCAAGGCACAAATCAGAGTGGGACCACATCAGCTCGTGGTGGAAGACCACAGATCAGATAAAAAGTCAGCTTCTGGCAGCAGCTGGGACAGACAAACAGAAAAGCTGCAGCCCTGGTGAGACCAAAGTGTCCAGGCTGTGCAGAGCCTGTTTGCAGGAGCACTGGGCTCCTCTGGGGACACAGAGAGAAAAATCCTCACTGGGGCTTGGCTGATTGTGACGGTGCTCACAGGGGTTCTTGGATTGGGGAAGAGATGAGGATCTGACTCCATGTTTCAGAAGGCTTGATTTATTATTTTATGATATATATTATGTTAAAACTATACTAAAAGAATACAAGAAAAGGTTTCATCTCAGAAGGCTGGCTAAGAATAGAATAGGAAGGAATGATAACAAAGGCTTCTGTCTCAGACTCTCTGTCCGAGCCAGCTGACTGTGATTGGCCATTAATTAGAAACAACCACATGAGACCAATCCCAGATGCACCTGTTGCATTCCACAGCAGCAGATAACCATTGTTTACATTTTGTTCCTGAGGCCTCTCAGCTTCTCAGGAGGAAAAATCCTAAGGAAAGGATTTTTCATGAAAAGATATCTGCAACAGCTGGCAGCTGGGAGCAGAGCACAAACAGCACCCCTGTTTAGGGCACCCCTGAAGGGGGGATTAACCCTTCCCCAGCCACCTGCACAGTGCCACAGCCACACCAAAGGAATGGAAGCCTGGCTCACCTCCCAAATGCAGCAAAGAGGGGAGAAAACAGGTGAGGAGCGATTGCCACGGGAGGTAAAAAATCCTTGTGAGGCATCAGCACGGCTAAGCAGCTCATTAATTCCAAATGTTCATCCAAGAGCTCCTGTCTCCCAATTAAACTACTTAATGGGCTTCAAAAAAAGGGAACACGTGCTGGAGAGGCTGGAGATAGAAAGTGCTGACTTTGATCTCGTGATCTGAAATCCAACATGCAGGGCAGGGAGGGAAAGTGCTCCAGCAGTGAGGGCCAGGGGCACTCACAGAATTCACAGATCATAGAATCACAAAATTCACATAATCACGGAATTCACAGAATCCCAGAATCTCTGGGCTGGGTTGCAAGAGATCTCCAAGATCATCGAGTCCAGCCCAGCCCCAACACCTCAACAAAACCCTGGCACCCAGTGCCACATCCAGTCTGTTTTTAAACACATCCGGGGATGGTGACTCCACCACCTCCCCAGGCAGGCCATTACACTTCTTTATCACCCTTCTGTAAAACACTTTTTCCTAATATCCAACCTATACTTCCATTGGCACAGATTAAGGCTGTCCCCTCTGGTTCTGTCAGTGCTGCCTGCAGAAAGAGCCCAGCCCCAGCTGAGCACAGGCACCTTTCAGGAGCTGCAGAGAGTGATGAGGGCACCCCTGAGTCTCCTTTTCTCCAGGCTGAGCACCCCCAGCTCCCTCAGTGGTTCCTCACAGGGTTTGTGCCACGTGGGACAAAACCCCTGGGAGAGCCATCCTGGCCTGTGTCACCACCAAACTCGTGTCACAAGGGTGGTGACAAACTGATTGACCTCTTGGGGATGCTCAGGTCCAGCAGCCACAGCTGTGCCACGAGGGACCAGGGGGGAAACCAGCCTGGCTCCTGGCAAGGGGATTCTGCCATGGCAGAAAACCTGGAGGTGTCTGAAGGATTCAGGCTTGGAGACTTCAGCCTGGAGGTGGCTTTGCCAGAGATCTCCAATGGGAGGAGGAGGAAGAAGGGCTGTCCTTCCACTGCCTCTTGCAGCACAAGGGCTGGGAGTGTGTGACAGAATTCAGGAGATGTTCCCTCACTTCCCCCCAGCACCCTGTCCCAGGAGGCAGAGGATGCCCAGAGTTTCTGCATCACTTTGGGGGAAATGGGAGCAGTGCCTTGCAGATGGACGTGTTGGAGGCTGCTGAGCACAAAAACCACCCCAGATCAGGAGGTCCCTGGCCAGCAGCTGCTTCTGGGCTGCTCTCAGATGTGCATCCCCTGTTCTTACTCATCTCTGAGCAGTCACCTCCAGCCACAGGGCAGGACACCCATTTTGAACCCCAAACAGTTGTGCAGTTACACACTTGGACATTCAAAACTGTCACTTTTACATTTCAAGGCTTTACAGCAAGACACAAAACCAACCACCCAAAGCAAGCAGTCAGCAGTGGGCCACTCAATTCCTCTCAGGATTTCCTTCAGATGTCGTTATGTGGACATTCAGCTCCTTTTACCTCCCTCACGCCTCCTGCTCCAGACTTCTCACCTCTCCTCTTGCCTGCAGTTCAGCCAAGCTTGCTTTGACTCTTGGAGGAGTCAGAAGGCATTAACCAAACCCTCTGTTGTGCAACAGTTTCCATCACTGAGCTGCATCTGCTCCCTGAGGTCTCTTAATTGCTCATTAAGGAAGTGCCCCGTGAGGAAAAGGGAGAGAGAGGGCTTGGGCAGCGCTTCCCAGGCTGGGAATGAACCAACCCCTGCAGCCCCACAGGCCAGCACCCAGGAGGGGTTTGTCACAGGGAAGGGACAGAGCAGGGCCACTTGTGAGTCACCTCCCAGGCAGGGTGATGGAGAGGAGCCACCTGTTGGAAATCAGGACATCCCTCTGGCTGTCCTGGATGGCTCAAACCCCTGCCAGGGGGCTCAGAGACCCTGGCACAGAGCCCAAGGCACCTGTGCCTTTGATTGTGACCCATGGAAAATGTTACCAACCTTATATGAGGATCTGCAAGCCACGAAAGTCTAAGCAGAATAATAGCTTGTCACGGGGTGAAAAACAGATTTTTTGGGGTTTTTAGAATGGGGGTTCAGGGGGAAAGATGGAGGAATCTGGATGTGTCCAGCCTTTCTCCTTCTTCTTCTTCTTGGCCTCCATCTTCCACTGTGATGGTGACACTGTTGGATTGGTTTAGGAAGTTATGGTAAATATTGTACTGTTTTTACATAAAAGATAACACCAGGTGATCTGTCTTTGCTGGACAGACCTTATGATGAAATAAATATTGGGTAAAAGCATGGAGTTTTGCATAGTATAAATATCAACACTGGACAGTGTGACCCCAGACTGTCTGACTTATTTTGTCAAAGGCCACAGACCAGATTTGCACCTCAGCACAGAGAAAGAATTTTATTTTTTAAAAGATGAAATACAATCAAATTTTTTAATCTCACACAACCTGAGTCAAATGGAATCATGGATGGATGGATGGAGGGAGGGGAGGGAGGGATGGATGGATGGATGGATGGATGGATGGATGGATGGATGGATGGATATGGATGGATGACTGGATGGATGCCTGGATGATGGATGGATGGATGGATGATGGATGGATGGATGGATGGATGGATGGATGGATGGATGGATGGATGGATGGATGGATGGTCATGGATGGATGGATTATTTTGTCAAAGGCCAAAAATGGATGGATGACAATGGATGGATGGATGGATGGATTTTTGACCATCTGGATGGATGGATGGATGGATGGATATGAGACAGTGGATGGATGGACGATGGATGGATGACAGATGGATGGATGGATTTTGATGCTCCATGGATGGATGGATGGATTTTGGACAGATGGAATCATGGATGGATGGATGGGATGATGGATGGATGGATTGATGGATGGATGCATGATGGATGGATGGATGGATGGATGGATGGATGGATGGATGGATGGATGGATGGATGATGGATGGATGGATGGATGGATGGATGGATGGATGGATGGATGGATGGATGGATGGATGGATGGATGGAGGAAACCTCTGCAAAGCTGAGCAAGCTCCTGATCACAGGCTGGGGCCTTCAGCAAGGACACAAAGGACACACCATGAGCAATGGGCTGGCTTAGGGTCATTCACACTCCCACCTCCAGTTCCTGGTCAGGAGCTGCTTTGCCAGAGCTCAGTTTTTGTCAACAGGTAGAGCTTTATCCTGTGTGAGTGTCAGAGTTTGGCAGCTCTGCTCATGCTCCTCTACAATAAACTCTCCAGACCTTACTCTCGGGGAGGGAAGTCTGTCAGGGGGAGCTGACAAAGAGATGAAGGTGGCAAATTCTCCTTGCAGGGTCTTTTTTCCATGCTCCAACCTTCAGGGGAAGGCAGAGCATTCCCTGGAGTGCTGCAGCACAGCCCCCACCCCCAGAAAAGGACACAGACACGCTGGGTGCCATCCCCTCTCCTGCTTCAAGGCACAAACACGTGAGCTGGGGGCTCTTGTGCAAAGCTCTGCTTTCCTTTCGACACAAAAGAGACAAATCAAAATCCAAGAGGATGGGCTAGCTGGGGTGAAAGTAATTCCAGCCTTCCTATTTGGCTTTTTACCGCTGCTCTGTGTTCCTCAGCTCAGTGGAGCTCCCAGTCCTTCCCTTTCCCAGGGGCTGCAGCTTCTCCAGGAAGCCCCCAGCCCTCCCCAGGTTGGTTTGAAGAGTGAGTGAGGCCTGAGAATCCCTGAACCTTCAGACACTCCAAACCACGGGCCAGAGCTGCTTTCCTGCACATTCAGATTTCGGGGAGAAGCCAAATCCTTCCCAAGAGCTGCTCTTCAGGGAAGGGGAATAGCCAGCACTCCTTTTTGTGTGCTGAGTGGATGTTATCAGTCTCCTCTCACTGCTGCCTGATCCTTCCCATCCTCCAGCGCAAATCCCAACGTTTTCCTGAGCTGCCTGCAGTCCCAACTCCAGTCTGGAGCTGTCAGCCCTCCCGTTTCCATAGTTTCAAACACTTTTTAAAACAAAGGATCCCCAGCCAACCTCCCAAAGGCATCTCCCTCCTCCAGCTGCCTCTCAGCCACCTCTCATCAGCTGCTCCATCCCATCAGGGATTTATTTTTAAATATTATTATTATTATTACCAATTTTACAAGCCACAGTCAATAAGGTTTGGCCATTTTATTTTCCTGAATCCCCGTGAAAGCGAGTTTGAGCTCTCAGGAAAGAAGGAAAGCAGCCATGCCATGACACACAGAGGAATTTCAGCAGGGGCAGCGCGACTTTGAGGAGCACCAACCCAACCACGCTCCTGCTGGAGCTGCCTCCGAAGCAGCTGTTAAAACACACTGGGAGATATCAAAAGCAGCTCAATGCACTTCCTGCTCCAGCCCCACTTCAAAGTGTTTCTGAGGGTTCTCAGAGCAGGGCTGGCACAGGGCAGTTCTGGAGGAGGGCGGCTTTGGGGGCTCCTTCAGCGCCGACACCAAAACGCGCCTGAGGTTCTCCAGTTGCTGGTTTTGTTCAAAAAGTGGGCAGGAAAAGGCTTCATCTGCAGACCACTCCAACACAGGGCATCACCCGTCACAGGGGAGGCAACCAGCAAAACCCCAAAGCAGCCAAATCCTTCCCTAAAGGGTGATCCAGGCTGGTCCTTCCCAGCAACGTTACCTCGAGATTCCAACTCCCATTTTACCCCCAAAGCCTAAAGCAATTTTGGACCAATTGAAGTCACAGAATCCCAGCATGGCGTGGGTTGGAATGCACCCTGAAGACCCAAAAATTTCACCCCTGCACCTTCCATTATCCCAGGCTGCTCCAAGCCTGGCCTTGGGCCCCTCCAGGGAACCAGGGGCAGCCACAATTCCTGGCAGTGCCTTTGCTCACCCATGGCCACCTCAGGCTCTGGAATGATGCTGAGTTTTCATCCAATCTCATTTTTTTCTTCCCACCCCCTAAACCTCAATCTCTGAGTTTTGACCCAATAGTTTTTTTTTCTCTTCCCCCAGTCTTGAGACATATGCTCCTGTGTTTATTTACACGTTTGTTTTGATCTTTTTTTTTTTCCTGCTCCAAGAGACATTTTCCCACATATCCACGTCTGCCTCTGCTCTGACACGCCAGGATCTCCATCACCATCCACTTAAACTGGGAGGAGAGCGCTAATAGATTCCTCCTGTCCCTGCCTGAAGCTCTGCCCCATCCCACACCACTCAGACCTATACAAACCCTTGCCATGCTTTGTTTGAATCATTTGATTCCCAGAATTTAAAAAAAAAAAAAAAAAAAAGTTGTCACGGCCAAAAATAGAACATTTTTCCACTCTGCAGAACAAGCAGCAGCATTCCTGGGAATTCAGACAAATAGCATTGGTCAGGAGATGTCTCACAGACACCAGTGACATCCCAGAGCTGCTCTGGTGCCCTGTGAAGCAGGAAAGTGTTTGGGATCCCTCTGCCTCCCACTCTGGGGGCTGAAATCAGAAGTGAGGAGCCTGTTTCTGATCGGGCTCCATGAGAAAGGGTGGCTGCTCTCCACAGGGACTTCTTAATTTGTTTATATTTTTATTCTAAAGAGAAAATGCCTCCTGGCTAAAATGTGACGCTGTTTAGAGCACAAGCCTTCACTAAGCACAGTCAGCAACACTGATATTTTTACCAAGGTAAAAGCAGCATTTTTGATTTCCTGTTAGAATATTTCATGCAGTATTTCACCTGACTGTATGCAATACAAGTTTCCCATAATAGTGATTCTATATACAATAGTGAATAAAACTGTATATAATTATGAAATCATGTTCAATGGTTTTTTGGAGGAAAAACTTTCAGGGAAATTTTCAGAGAGCTTCAAATGCTCAATTTGATCACTGTAGGTCCCTTCCAACTGAAAATATTCGGTTCCAATCCATCACAAATCACCCAATTTCCAACTGAAAATACTCAGTTCCAGTCAGTCACAAATCACCCAATTGGAATTTCACTAGGAGTTGTTCTCAGTTTAATTGAATTTCGTCAGCAACATGAGCTTGGGTTACAGCAAGGCAAACGGGCAGCTTCGTTTTCAAAGACATCTGCAGTGTTTTGGGAATCTTTGGGCTCTTTTCTGAGAAGGGAAGGAAGAGCAAATCCCAAATTTCACCGACCCTCAGCTACACTGAAACCCCTGCAGGCAGGTTGGGTTCTCAGGACCTGCACTGGAGACTTCATGAATGGAATGTGGGAAACCTCTGGCACGATTCACGCTCCGTGGGCAGAGCCTGACAAGCGCTTGGCACAAATATCTCCCCTTTGAAAGAGCAAAATCCTCCCCTGGCAGCTGAAGGGGGGAAAGGAGCCCAGCTCTGACCCAGGCCAGGGGTGGGCACAGCTCCGACGTTTGGGCACTGCCGCATCCCAGAGCAGGAGCAGCCTCGGAAACCTGGCCAGGAGACCTCAGAGTGGCCCAGGCAGATGTGCCTGGATAAAGCCCTGTGGTTTGCAGCAGCACCAGGTCCCCTCAGGCCACTCTGGTGGATTTAATTCCCAAATAATCTCCCGCTGCATCAGCTCCCAGCCCTTGGGCTGTGGACAGTGCTCTGCACACTCTGGTCCCTCCTCATCTGAGCTGAATCTGGGATAAAAAGTGGACTAGGAAATGCCTCCAAATGCCTCCTGAAAATGTCTCCATTTACTGGAGAGAAAAAAAATCTCTTATTCTATTCAATAGACTTGTGGGCCGATCTTGCAGCGCAGCCTGGAACTCAGTGCTGTTGAACTGAACAGGTGAGGAGTCTTTCCAGCTCTGGATTTATTTTTCTTTTGATTGTGGGGGGAAAAAAAACCAAATCACTGATTTGGCAAGAGTTTCTCATGGGAAAACATCCATTTGAACAGGGATTTTCTGTGCAAGCAGCGGGGTCATTGACAGCGTGTCACAGGGAGAGGAGAAAAAAAAATTCAGCTCAGGCCACTCATTTAGGGTCTAACTCATTAAATTATTAATGATGGTGTGCTACCAGGCATCCAGCTCAATCAGAAAAGCAGGAAAAACAGCCGAGGGGAAGATGGGAAGGGCAGCAGCCCTCGGGGGGAGCACACACCCAGTGATGGGAGATGAGCAGGAGTGGGAAGGGGCTTCGTTTTTGGGCCTGTGCTGCTACATCAAGAAGGACAAGCTCCATGCTCAATAGGCATGTCCATGGAGGAGAGAGCCAGGCTGCTGGCATTTCCTGTGGATTTGGGATTTGCTGTGGATCAGCACAGGTTTGATGTCCACAGGTGCTGGGTTCAACCTCAAAGCCATGAAAGGCCTTGGATGGAAGCCAGGTGTCTGCCGCCTCCAGGCTGGAATGCTCAGGTATATCAGCATATTTGGGAAAAGAGAGAGGGAAAAAAACCTTTAAAAAGATGCTGGAGCTCAAGCTGAGGATGCAGCTCCAGCTGGGGCAGGCTGAGGAGGTCAGAGCCCAGGGGTGCAGCTGATTACAGCCCCAAAGGGACAAATATGGAGGTGAGCAGGGTGAGAGCAGCACAGGTGGCATGGAATGGCTCTGCTTTCATTTCTTTGTGCCGCAAAGGCTGGAGGAAAACTTCAGCTCTGGGAGACCACAGCTCAACGTGCACCAAGGCACAAATCAGAGTGGGACCACATCAGCTCGTGGTGGAAGACCACAGATCAGATAAAAAGTCAGCTTCTGGCAGCAGCTGGGACTGACAAACAGAAAAGCTGCAGCCCTGGTGAGACCAAAGTGTCCAGGCTGTGCAGAGCCTGTTTGCAGGAGCACTGGGCTCCTCTGGGGACACAGAGAGAAAAATCCTCACTGGGGCTTGGCTGATTGTGACGGCGCTCACAGGGGTTCTTGGATTGGGGAAGAGACGAGGATCTGACTCCATGTTTCAGAAGGCTGATTTATTATTTTATGATATATATTACATTAAAACTATACTAAAAGAATACAAGAAAAGGTTTCATCTCAGAAGGCTGGCTAAGAATAGAATAGGAAGGAATGATAACAAAGGCTTCTGTCTCAGACTCTCTGTCCGAGCCAGCTGACTGTGATTGGCCATTAATTAGAAACAACCACATGAGACCAATCCCAGATGCACCTGTTGCATTCCACAGCAGCAGATAATCAATGTTTACATTTTGTTCCTGAGGCCTCTCAGCTTCTCAGGAGGAAAAATCCTAAGGAAATGATTTTTCATGAAAAGATGTCTGCGACAGCTGGCAGCTGGGAGCAGAGCACAAACAGCACCCCTGTTTAGGGCACCCCTGAAGGGGGGATTAACCCTTCCCCAGCCACCTGCACAGTGCCACAGCCACACCAAAGGAATGGAAGCCTGGCTCACCTCCCAAATGCAGCAAAGAGGGAGAAAACAGGTGAGGAGCGATTGCCACAGGAGGTAAAAAATCCTTATGAGGCATCAGCACGGCTAAAGCAGCTCATTAATTCCAAATGTTCATCCAAGAGCTCCTGTCTCCCAATTAAACTATTTAATGGGCTTCAAAAAAAGGGAACACGTGCTGGAGAGGCTGGAGATAGAAAGTGCTGACTTTGATCTCGTGATCTGAAATCCAACATGCAGGGCAGGGAGGGAAAGTGCTCCAGCAGTGAGGGCCAGGGGCACTCACAGAATTCACAGATCATAGAATCACAAAATTCACATAATCACGGAATTCACAGAATCACAGAATCTCTGGGCTGGGTTGCAAGAGATCTCCAAGATCATCGAGTCCAACCCAGCCCCAACACCTCAACTAAACCCTGGCACCCAGTGCCACATCCAGGCTGTTTTTAAACACATCCAGGGATGGTGACTCCACCATCTCCCTGGACATACCATTCCAGTTCTTTATCACTCTTTATGTAAAAAAACTTCTTCCTAATATCCAACCTATATTTCTCTTGGTGCAGGTTAAGGCTGTGTCCTCTGGTTCTGTCAGTGCTGCCTGGAGAAAGAGCCCAGCCCCAGCTGAGCACAGGCACCTTTCAGGAGCTGCAGGGAGTGATGAGGGCACACCTAAGTCTCCTTTTCTCCAGGCTGAGCACCCCCAGCTCCCTCAGTGGTTCCTCACAGGGTTTGTGCCATGTGGGACAAAACCCCTGGGAGAGCCATCCTGGCCTGTGTCACCACCAAACTCGTGTCACAAGGGTGGTGACAAACTGATTGACCTCTTGGGGATGCTCAGGTCCAGCAGCCACAGCTGTGCCACGAGGGACCAGGGGGGAAACCAGCCTGGCTCCTGGCAAGGGGATTCTGCCATGGCAGAAAACCTGGAGGTGTCTGAAGGATTCAGGCTTGGAGACTTCAGCCTGGAGGTGGCCTTGCCAGAGATCTCCAAGAGGAGGAGGAGGAGGAGGAAGAAGGGCTGTCCTTACACTGCCTCTTGCAGCACAAGGGCTGGGAGTGTGTGACAGAATTCAGGAGATGTTCCCTCACTTCCCCCCAGCACCCTGTCCCAGGAGGCAGAGGATGCCCAGAGTTTCTGCATCACTTTGGGGGAAATGGGAGCAGTGCCTTGCAGATGGACATGTTGGAGGCTGCTAAGCACAAAAACCACCCCAGATCAGGAGGTCCCTGGCCAGCAGCTGCTTCTGGGCTGCTCCCAGATGTGCATCCCCTGCTCTTACTCATCTCTGAGCAGTCACCTCCAGCCACAGGGCAGGACACCCATTTTGGTGACCCAGAACCCCAAACAGTTGTGCAGTTACGCACTTGGACATTCAAACCAGTCACTTTTACATTTCAAGGCTTTACAGCAAGACACAGAGCTAAATAAAACCACAAAACCAACCACCCAAAGCAAGCAGTCAGCAGTGGGCCACTCAATTCCTCTCAGGATTTCCTTCAGATGTCGTTATGCGGACATTCAGCTCCTTTTACCTCCCTCACACCTCCTGCTCCAGACTTCTCACCTCTCCTCTTGCCTGCAGTTCAGCCAAGCTTGCTTTGACTCTTGGAGGAGTCAGAAGGCATTAACCAAACCCTCTGTTGTGCAACAGTTTCCATCACTGAGCTGCATCTGCTCCCTGAGGTCCCTTAATTGCTCATTAATGAAGTGCCCCGTGAGGAAAAGGGAGAGAGAGGGCTTGGGCAGCGCTTCCCAGGCTGGGAATGAACCAACCCCTGCAGCCCCACAGGCAGATGTGCAGGGCAGCCCAGCACCCAGGAGGGGTTTGTCACAGGGAAGGGACACAGCAGGGCCACTTGTGAGTCACCTCCCAGGCAGGGTGATGGAGAGGAGCCACCTGTTGGAACTCAGGACATCCCTCTGGCTGTCCTGGATGGCTCAAACCCCTGCCAGGGGGCTCAGAGACCCTGGCACAGAGCCCAAGACCCCCGGGACTTTGATTGTGACCCATGGAAAATGTTACCAACCTTATATGAGGATCTGCAAGCCACGAAAGTCTAAGTAGAATAATAGCTTGTCACGGGGTGAAAAACAGATTTTTTGGGGTTTTTAGAATGGGGGTTCAGGGGGCAAGATGGAGGAATCTGGGCGTGTCCAGCCTTTCTCCTTCTTCTTCTTCTTGGCCTCCATCTTCTGCTGTGATGTTGGCACTTTTGGATTGGTTTAGAGTAGAAGCTCACTGTCTAACACAGGTGATGGGTATTGGGAAGTTATGGTAAATATTGTACATGGAGTTTTTAGTATAAAAGATAACACCAGTGTGCCTCTGTCTGACTTGCTGGACAGACCTTGGCAGGCCAGAGAAAGAATTTTATAGATGAAATACAATAAACAACACTAACCTGAGTCAAAAGCACACCGTGAGCACCCTGGGCATGCATGTATGGTATTTCATATATATCAAGACTGGATATCAAGACTGATAGACAGCCTTGATTTATTTTGTCAAAGGCCAAAAAAACACCAGAAAACTCAGATACTTGTTTTTTACCCCAGACCCCACATAACCTTCATGCTACAATTATTTTGTCAAAGGCCAAAAAAACCACCAGACAACTCAGGTATGTTTTTACCATCTCAGAACACACCTCTACAAGACAGTGAAATACGTGCACGAGTCTTTTTTTGCTCCACTTTGTACCTTTTTGACAGATGGAATCATGGATGGATGGATGGGGAATGGATGGATGGATGGATGGATGGATGGATGGATGGATGGATGGATGGATGGATGGATGGATGGATGGATGGATGGATGGATGGATGGATGGATGGATGGATGGATGGATGGATGGAGGAAACCTCTGCAAAGCTGAGCAAGCTCCTGATCACAGGCTGGGGCCTTCAGCAAGGACACAAATGGACACATGGATGATGGATGGATGCAATGGGCTGGCTTAGGGTCATTCACATGGATCCCACCTCCAGTTCCTGGTCAGGAGCTGGGGCCTTTGCCAGAGGACTCAGTTTTTGTCAACAGGTAGAGTTCCTGGTCAGCTTTTATCCTCAGTTTTTGTCCAACAGGTGTCCTGTGTGAGTGTCAGAGTTTGGCAGCTCTGCTCATGCTCCTCTACAATAAACTCTCCAGACCTTACTCTCGGGGAGGGAAGTCTGTCAGGGGGAGCTGACAAAGAGATGAAGGTGGCAAATTCTCCTTGCAGAGTCTTTTTTCCATGCTCCAACCTTCAGGGGAAGGCAGAGCATTCCCTGGAGTGCTGCAGCACAGCCCCCACCCCCAGAAAAGGACACAGACACGCTGGGTGCCATCCCCTCTCCTGCTTCAAGGCACAAACACGTGAGCTGGGGGCTCTTGTGCAAAGCTCTTCTTTCCTTTTGACACAAAAGAGACAAATCAAAATCCAAGAGGATGGGCTAGCTGGGGTGAAAGTAATTCCAGCCTTCCTATTTGGCTTTTTATTGCTGCTCTGTGTTCCTCAGCTCAGTGGAGCTCCCAGTCCTTCCCTTTCCCAGGGGCTGCAGCTTCTCCAGGAAGCCCCCAGCCCTCCCCAGGTTGGTTTGAAGGGTGAGCGAGGCCTGAGAACCCCTGAACCTTCAGACACTCCAAACCACGGGCCAGAGCTGCTTTCCTGCACGTTCAGATTTCGGGGAGAAGCCAAATCCTTCCCAAGAGCTGCTCTTCAGGGAAGGGGAATAGCCAGCACTCCTTTTTGTGTGCTGAGTGGATGTTATCAGTCTCCTCTCACTGCTGCCTGATCCTTCCCATCCTCCAGCGCAAATCCCAACGTTTTCCTGAGCTGCCTGCAGTCCCAACTCCAGTCTGGAGCTGTCAGCCCTCCCGTTTCCATAGTTTCAAACACTTTTTAAAGCAAAGGATCCCCCAGCCAACCTCCCAAAGGCATCTCCCTCCCTCCAGCTGCCTCTCAGCCACCTCTCATCAGCTGCTCCATCCCATCCTTGCAGAAGCCCAGCAAATCTCTATAAACATGTGCCATCACCCCTTTCCTCACAAGTTCCATGCCTCCACCCACCAGGTTTCACTCTCCCATTACCAAACCCTGCTTTACATTAAAGCCTTTGCTGCCTTCTCCTCCAGACTCATTAATTTCCCTTTGAAAGGCTCATCCCTGCACAGATTTCCATGACAGAATCCTTCCCATTTTTCCTGCTGCCATGGGGCAGCCCTGATCTCTCCGTGCAGGCTGCTGGAATTCCTCCATCCAGCATTTCCCAGCTGCTCTCAGCCTCTCCCAGACCCCACATCACCTTCATGCTACAATTGTTCTGTCAAAGGCCAAAACACCACCAGCACGGCCTGAAGCAGCCTGAATTACACAAAGGGTAATTTAAAGCACAAAGCTCAGCCTCTGAAATACCACCTTTTATCAGCTTCAAACCCCTCCATGAGCAGGAAATCATGAAGAAAAAATAATGAATTTATTTCAGGGCTTAGCCATGGGAGACAAAGTAAATTACCAAGCACAGGAGCCTTCAAAAATAAAAAATAAACAACACTAAACCCAATTTTTAAAATATTTCTGTAGCCAGTACAGCCCATACAGCAACATTTGCAGAAAGGGTCGCCCAGAAGTTCATTAGAAATTTTTAAATCCATTTTGCTCATCACAAGTCCCATTGTTCCCATGAAACCAGATAAACACATCCAGGTTTGTGCAGAGCACCAGGATCTCACCAAGGCAAACACATCTGCTGAACCTGCACAGCCCTGATGTTTCTCAGAGCTGTTCTTTCTTTTCTTTTTTTTAAAAAAAGCAACCTAAAAGTGTTTCTCCTTGCTATGCCTTCAGAATAAAGCTTGGTAGACAAAAAGAACAACAAGAAAAGCACAACCAAAGAAAAACAACCAAGCAAAATAACAAAAAACCTAAAAAAACCCAGGCAGAAAATAATTACCTGTCCTATGTTGCAACACAGAACAGTGGCTGAGAAGTTTGAAAGCACAAAAGATAGGTGGGAAATGAGAAGAAACACATGGAAAAATTCAAAAAAACCAACAAAATGTCATCAAAAAAGCCCAACTAGGAAAAGTCACAAAGAGCAGGGAGGAAAAGGCAAAGAAACAAGTAATGGTGTTGATTTTAGTGGGCCCATCAGTTCAAAATAAGGGGATTTTCTCATCTGCCTAGCACAGGACTGTGTAGAAAAATAAAAATTTTTTAAAAAGGAGCAGAATTACAAGGGACAGATGTGGAAAGATGGGGTTTGGGAAGACCCCAAAGAATGAGGGTGACAAGAAGCCAAAGAAGAACCAACCAGCTGCAGGAAAAACACTTCAAAATTCTCCTACCAGTGACTTTCCTTCTTAAAAGAGTGCAATTTATAGCTCTGCTGCAGCTTTAAAGGACACAATTAATTATTAACCACCTGGAAAGGGACCTGAAGGAACTGAGCTGCTGCTCCAAGGGGTTGGGAAAGCTCAGCAGGCCCTGGAGCTGGAGAGGGCATGGGAAGCACAGGATGGGGATGGAGCCCAGGGATTGTCCTCTGGGCTGGCACCCAGCACCTCCCCGGGAAGCTCTGTCACCACATGGGTCACCAGAGGAAAAATGAGCATTTTTGTTTAAAATCACATTTAGCTGCTGGGGGCTGGGCCATGGGACTTTCAGTCAATGGGACAAGAGCGTAAAAGTCAAATAGAATCCTCTGTCCACAGCACTTCTGTCTCCAGAGCAGAATCCCTTCATAGAGAGATCTCTGTATTTACAGAAACTCCTCATCATGTTGAACCCTGTTCAGACCACTCTCCTTTGAGCTTCCTGCCCTTCCTCTGCATCTTCCCACCCTAATTTCATTTTTTGGGTGCAAACCAAGCTCACCAGAGCAAAAGGAACATGCATTGAGAGCTTGGGCAGCACCAGGGGCTGAGGTGCAAACCCTCACCTGTGGGCTCAGCCCCGCCTGGCCAACACTGCACCCCAAACCTCCCCTGTCCCACCAGAACTGGAGTTTTTTGGAGATGCTCAGCCAAATGTGGGCCAGGGCTGGCAACAGCAGCAGTGGGAAGAAAGGAGGAGTGGCAGGAGCCACCTGAAGTCACCTCCCTCATCCCTCTCACAGTCCTGCAGGCCCAGGGCAAGCCTGGGATCAGGGAACACCTCCTAGGATTGAAGTGCCACTTTAAAATCTGGCTTGGAGACAGCCAAACAACGAGAAGAACCCCAGAATCACCTGCTTGACCTGTCCTGAGGGTGGAAGTGATGGTCTCAAAGGGCCTTTCCAGCCTGAACAACCCTGGGATTCCACAGGGAAAAATGCATCTCCTTGTCAATGTAAAGCTGCTTCAGGAAAAGAATTCTCAGGTGGGATTCAGATCTCATTATGCAGCAGATGCAACATTACCTCAATTACAAGGTGAATTTTAAATTAAGTTCTCTTGGAGATGAAAAAGAGAATCCCAGAATGGTTTGGGAGGGAGGGGACCTCAAAGCCCATCCAGTGCCGTGGGCAGGGACACCTTCCACTGTCCCAGGCTGCTCCAAGGTCCAAAATCCAGCCTGGGCCTTGGGCACTGCCAGGGATCCAGGGGCAGCCCCAGCTGCTCTGGGCACCCTGTGCCAGGGAAGGATTTCTTCCCAGTATCCCTCTGGCAGTGGGAATCCATTCCCCTTTTCCTCATCATTTGTCTGTCTCCATCTTTCCTGCAGCTCCTCAGGCACTGGGGACAGGCACAACCACACTGCCCGTGTGGTTTGATGCCCCAGGAGGTGCCCCTGCCCCTCACCAGGACACCAAAGTGAGGGTTTGGTATCCCTGCACACATCTGGAGTTCCACTGCTGCCCTGGTCAAACCTCTGGAACACAGCAGCCTTTGGAGCTGCAGCCCCTTCCAAATCCCTGGATGCACAAGGAGCACCCTTGGCTCCAAATTCCACAGCTTTACAAGCACAACATGTGAGCTGTTTGCCAAGCTCAGAACACTGCAATAAAACACCCACACAGTGACAAGAATGAGACTTTAATCAGTTTTAAGTGGAGTTTTAACACTAAGAGATAAAGGGTTGTTAAACACAATAACAAACGGACATCTGATTTGTATGAGGCATTATCCTGTACATGTCATACTTGGTTTTTGTGTATTCTCAGTTACACACAGAGCCACTGTTGCACAGCACAATAGTATTTGAAGAGGCTGAATCAGAGTAAGGCTGCTTAACAGACTGATTTTTTTTTTCTTTTAGTATCTATATATATATATGCTATATGAAAACAGACTGGAAAATTTGAAGTGGCAGAGAAAGGCAGCTCTGCCAAAACGCTGCAGTTGGAGCCCCTTTTAGTGCACAGTCCCACCCCATCCATCTGCATGCACGACACTTTCCAACAGTATTGAGAAGGTAAACGAGGCACTTCGTGGCAACCACAGGCATCGTTAACATATTGCACACATTTGCTAGGACTAAACATGGAACTTGCACACCAGCATCCTCTTTTTGGATTATTTCAAGGTGGTTGTTTTTTTTGTTTGTTTGGTTTTGAATTTGGAAAGCTAATTTTGATGCTGCATGTAAACTCCACTTCAGTTTACAATGTGTGCCCCGGGGAGGAATCTGGAGGCTGATTTTGCACAGCTGCCCTGGAGGAGCTGTGGCAAAGATTTCCACTGGGGCTGCCCAAGCCCAGGGGATGCTTCAGGGCCTTTACAGTTAAGGTCTTAACCAAAGTGATGCCTTCAAGTAGTTTCAGACATGTAAGCTCTTGCACATCCCAACAGGCTGAAGCCTACAGTCTGGAACCTCAAGGAAAGATTACCTACAGAATGCAGCTCAAGCTAATTATGAATACTGTCATAAATAAAGTTTTAGTAAGGACTCAAAAACCTTTCAGTCATAGCAATTCTTGTCAACTTCTATGGGGGTGGTAACTGAAATAAAGTATAGGAGAGTATGTATAATATATATTTATATATATAATATATATATATATAATGCCATTTTTCCATTTCCAATGACTACACCATAAAATGTAAGCAAGGCTTCTCAAAGACGTCGAAACATTAAAAAAAAAAAAAAAAAAAAAAACAAAACCAACAAAAACCCTCATTCCAACCTTCACATTCCAAAGGAAAAAGAACAGTGCAAAAGCCCATCCTTGCGTCCTGATTCCCGATCCGGCGTCACCGACTGGAGCTGCACCATCCAATCCTGATTATCCAAAGTGGGACACGCAGCACTGCCAAGATCCCAACACTACCCAAGCACGAGCACTTGGCTTTATTTAAGCATAACACAACTTTCAACTGTTATAAACCAGACAGGGTGAAAACACGATTGGAAGGGTAAGAGTTAAAATTCCTGTTCCCAAGGGAAAACCACCTCCTGCTCGTCAATGAGCACTGAACCTTGATCCATTAAAGTCTAATTAAACCTGTAAGTCAGAACGTATTACCAGCTTTGTTAGAAGTTAGAATCATGAATCTGAGGAGCAGAGTTGACCAACAGAAACCAGGTAAGAAAAAAAAAATCTTTAAAAGCCCTTTACACCTCGGTTTTCCAATTGTAATTAGTGGAAGTCCTGCCTTGTGTGGTTCAAATTCCAACCATTAATGCTGCTGTACAGGGCTCTGACAGATCCCACTCATAATTCTGGCCGAGAACACAGCTTATGAACTTCCATGTCAGCACCAAGAAGTTAATTAAGTGGGGGGGTGTGTACTACACCCTAAAAAAAGCATCAATTTGGGGTCAGCTGTTCATGGCCCATTCACATCTGGATGTGCCAGCAGCTGGACTCCTGAGCCACCTCGGGCTGGGCACGACAATCATCCACCAGAAGCCAACTTTGAGCCCTACCTTAGGAACAAATCATCCAACACTGCCACTTGGCTTAGAAAAACAATTTGTTGGGTGGTTTGAGGGGTTGTTTTTGATAGTAATGTATTTGGGACAAGTTCTGCTTTTTAATCTTCATTTAGAGCGTTGAGAATTTACTGCAACACTGGTTTCCTGTCTCTGGTGTGTAATGTCCGTTTTTTAAACATTGCAGGTAATGAGTATTCAAGTAAAATTCCCTAACAGTTAATGACTTTTTTTTTTCTTAAAAAAAAAAAAAGTGTGCAAAACTGCAAAACTCATTGTAATAGAATGTGTAAGGTCAAAGGGGTGGAACGGCTGACAGAGGTTTGATTGAATAAATGCATCAGAAATCTTCCAAACAAACACTAACCTGGAGAATCTCCAATGACATTTCCTGTGCACCATTACAAAATCTTTTTATATTCATGAGAGGGAAAAAAAAAATAAAGCTTGCAAGGCAGCACATGAAGTATTCACAGCAGGAATATGATTGAAAAACTACTAATATAAATGTAAGATGTTGACTGATGTTTTTGCACTAAGAGCATCTGACTTTTAGCACTGGCCTTGATTACACAGGAGATGGAGCAGCCATTACAATTCAGGAAAAAAAATCCCAATAGATCATTGTCTAATTTTGTAACCATTTGTTTCAAGCTCTTACTTTAGTTGATAGCCTCCACATTTGTATGGTTAAGTCATTGTTGCTGTGTTTCCTTTTGTTGTTTATTTTTGTTTGTTTTTTTTGTTTTTCGTGACCCCAATTCCTTGTCTCCCTTCATAGCGTGGGTCTCGTGGGTGTCGTGAAGGTTCATTCCTGTACCCCTAGACAGAATCACTCTCTCTAGCTGCCTTTTCTAGCACCATTACACTTAAAAAAAATGAAAAATGCACAAACAACAAGCAGTGACAGCGGCGACTCCTCACCCATTGTCCCGGATGAATTAGGGCAGCATGCTGAGGAAAGGTGCATGGAACAGCCGGACACGGTACACAGGCCACGCTCCTTTCCGAGCATCACCTTCCAGCCCCCATCCAAAAAACATGCATTAGAATGTAGGAAAAACCTTCTAGAAACATCTCTTAGCCAACTGCAGACTTTTCTGTTGCCACACAAGTGCAAAAAAAGGGGCAGGATGTGAACCTGTAAATTTTTTTTTTTTTTTCGGTTTTTGAAACTTCGTTTGGTGACAGAACACAAAAGGAAAAATTCCTACGCATACACATTAGGTCTGTCTCCACTTTTATAAAACTGGAATAAAATGGGAAAGTGCCATGTTTATAGTTCCTAATTGAAGTTTTAATGTCCTTTGACACAAAAAGGTATATACATAAGAGCTACGTAACCTTTCTTTAACCCCCCCGACTGGACAAGTGTCAAACCCTGTAGATTTGTAGGGCAAAACAAGATTGGTCAGGAAAGAATTGTTCCTATAACTGGTAATCTGACACTATGTCCTTTTGCCATTTAGAAAGGTCCTTTTTTTATTTTTTCAGTTTATTCAAGTTTGTCTGTCTTCATGGTTTTTTTTTTTGTATGGTTCTTTTTTATATCTGATAAAAAAAATATTCAGACTTTTGTAATCTGCGTATGCTGATCTTCATCAAAAGGTTCATTCTCTGGATCAGAGTCAGTGGTGTCAGAGTATCTATAATGATCAGGTTCATTGTCACTAACATCTGGTGTTACAGAAGTTGAACTGCTAGCCTCTGGATTTGATGGCTCTTCTACTGTTTTTGTGAAAAATAGCTTCACCTGGGGAAGGAAAAAACAACATTTAAAAAGGGAACCCACATTTAACTGAGCAATTTTTAACAGCACAGGTCCTGGCTACCCTGAGTCACACCCATGCTCCTCTCCTCAGAGGTTTTCAGCCTCTCAACACCACCCCTGGCAAACCAGCTGGGTTTTCCAGCCCAGCTGCAGGAATTGTGTCTCAGGTGCTCCTGAGCTGCAGCAGCAGGACACCCCAGCACACCCTCCTGCCTTCCCCAACTCCCAGAGCACCAGGAGATTGCAGCAAGAGTGCACAGGAATGAACAAAACCCTCTCTAACAGGTGACTCTTGTGTGGGAAGTCTGATCCAAGCAATACTCCAAGCAGCTATGACCATTACCTTCAAATGAGCTCTGACTGATCTTTCATGAGAAGTCAGAAAATGCTGCAATTCTTACAAATGCCTTTTGCATGTTTAAAACACTGCTGGCAATGGTTCATATTCCCCAAAGCCAAAGTGCCAGGGTATGTAAGGTATTCCCAGAATCACAGGACAGCTGGGCTTGAAGAGACCTCTGGAGATGATCCAGTCCAAGCCCATGCCCAGAGCACTTCCAGGTGAGCTTGGGATGAATCCAGAGATGCAGACTCCACACCCTGCCCAGACAGCTGTTCCAGGGCTCTGCACACTCATGTAAGGAAGTTCTTCCTCGTGTTGAGGTGGAATTTGTGTTTTAGTTTATGGTCTTTGCTTCTCATCCTGTCACTGGGGCAGTGACAGAACAGAGCCTGGCACCCTCTGCCAGCCCCTGGAGGTGTCTGTGTGGATTGATGGGATCCCCTCACAGCCTTCCCTTCTCCAGACTGACCAGACCAGCTCCTCTCCTCATCAGAGAGATGCTCCAGACCCCAAATCATCTCTGTGGCCTCTGCTGGACCCTCTCCAGCAGCTCCTTGTCCTTCTTAGACTGCAGAGCCCAGAGCTGGACACAGCACTCCAGATGTGCCTCACTGGGCAGGGCAGAGGGGCTGGATCCTCTCTGATCTGCTGGCCATGCCCTTCCTGATGTCCCCAGGACCATGGAAAGTCCTTCCTCATGCTGAGGTGGAACTTGTGATGTATGGCCACTGCTCCTCATCCTGTCACTGGCACCACCTCTGCCAGCCCCTGGAGGTGTCTGTGTGGATTGATGGGATCCCCCCCTCAGCCTTCCCCTCTCCAGACTGACCAGGTCCAGCTCCTCTCCTCATCAGAGAGATGTTCCAGACCCCAGACCATCCTTGTGGCCCCCTGTGCCTCCCATGGAACAGGCACAGCTGCAAACCAGCTCAGGAGCTCAGTGTGCCCAGCCCACAGTCCAGGCAGGGAAGATGGCACCTGGTCAGCAGCTCTCCCAACTTCTGATGGCTTTGACAAACATCTGGAACAACCTGAAGACTTCAACCCCAGCCTCTCAACATGCATCAGCTCCCCAAAAAGCAGATAAAAGCACAAAGCTCAAAGCTTTGCTAAGTGATGGCAATACCAACACATGAACTCAGCTTCTACACAGCAGTTTCACATGGTCCCTCCAAAGGCAAGACAAACAAATCATGCAGCTTTTCAGCTTTGTTCACACATAAAATATACTGACCTTGAAGTTTGGAGAGAAATATCTGTTGGCTTTGTCTTTATTTGCTTTGTCTAGATCGTTTTTTGTTAATGTAAGGATTAAATATTCCTTATCATTATCTGAGCGCTCTGTACTGAAAATACCATCGAGTTCCTGATCTGCAACTAGACTTCCATTTTCTACTTTGTCTGAATTTTCATCCAGTCCTATGAAGAATGTATTTACCCAAAAGTGAAACATTTTGTCCTGGGGGAGGAAGAACACAGAAAACAAGCTTGTTTTAGTATTCACTCATGGCACGTTAATTAGACTGCTATCAGCATCTGGTCAAAAACAGATTTGTAATATCAGGCAAAACTTGGTTGGACAACAGTATGGCATTTGTTACATTGCATGCAAAGACATTTTCACCACATCTCCTGGACAGCACACAAAAATCTGCATTCATCAAGCTCATTTTTAACCAATTAAGCTTTTAGAAGTTACTCATAGAGAGCTGGGCTTAAAACTATCATACCTGCAATAAAAGCAGATGGTAATAACTTGAACAAACTTAAACTTGTAATCACAAGATTAAATAGATAATTTTTTTTTTTTTTGCACACCTTGCCAAGCAATCCCTAAACTCAACAGACAACCTGTGTGAACCAGCTGAGGTGAGTAATACTGAATCTCCCCTGTAACAGAAAGCTTTTCTTGTTTTTATACAGAAATAGCTACAACTGAGCAAAACCACAAATCGGTGAAGCATTCATGGGTGCTTTCATGCAGTCAGAGCTTTGCTGAGCAGCACTGAGAGGAAGGCAGGGCCAGTGCCTGCTGCCCAGCAGGAAGGTTTTAGAGAGAAGCCAAGGCAGCTGAAGGATGTTCAGCTCAAGCAGAACTTGACAGAAGACCTTCAGCAGTTTGAGTCTCCACCCTGCCACAGCCCCAGCTGCACCAAGAGGCAGGACACCCCTGTATCACAGATCCTGAAGGAGAGCCAGCTTTCTGCCAGCCCCGAGCTGCTGTTTCCAAGGTCAGCTCTCCTTGGCACACCAAACCCCTCTCCCTCTGACACTGAGCTACATCCACTTGCTCTTTACACACAAAATCTTCTCTTTGACTCTCATGTGACTTTTCAGGCTCAAGATCCAAGGTGCAAATGGCCAGTTCTTCCCACAAGGGTCAGTATTGCTGCTCAAGCTGCAGGGAAAGGAAGCCATTGCAGAACCTAACATTCCTTGGTATTACACAGAACACAAACTCACTCCTTCTGAGCTGACTTACATATTTTGGTTTACCAAGCAGCTCTAATTCCAATTTCTTACTGGAAAATTCACGTCCTGCCCTATCTTCCTATTCATCTCTGCTGGTAAGGAAGCAGGGGGGAAATCAGAGGTGGAACAGAAGTGGTTCCAGTGTGTGTTACACGAGCAGGCCTCCTGCTGAAGGCAGTTTGGCACCAGCAAAATACCACAGCATTTTCCTGAGCCAATGAAAGAATGCAGGGAAGAGTTGGACTACTTAACTCACACTCATCCTCCTCAAAAATTTATTTCAACAGGATACTGGGAATTCACAAGTGTCCCTCTCTGCCAAAGGTCAGCAGACTCATTTTCTGAGTATTTTAGGTAAAGCATACAAAACCACTTCCAGTTTGTCTGCACTTTTGTAAGCACCTGAGAGACCCCAGGACAGAAAATAAAAGTCCAGCCAGGAACACTTCTGGTAGCTGAGTTCCCCACTTCACCACGTGCCTCTCTGCAGCACTCTGGGAATCAAATCTAGCAAATGAGTTGTTGGGGGGGTCTAACAGATGTTTCCCAGTGCCACTGAGTCCCTTCAAACCACCCCAGCTCTGAAGAAGCCTTGTTGGAGCCCATCCATGGGAGGCAGCAGTTGGCAGGCTCTTGCCAGGCCCTGCTTACACATTTCCCCAAGAAAAGCCTTAAAAATGCCCTGCCTGGGTCTGGAGTTGAGGATGAATATTCTGGGCTCACTCTGCTGATGTCTCTGCCCCAGAGCCAGAGGCAGCAGACAAAATCTCTGTGAAGACAAGTTCAGGGTACCCCAACCCCAGTGAGTCCCTCAGAAAAAACTCCAAGGAGGTGAGAGGTTCACTCCTGCTCAGGTCAAAGCAGAGACAAGCAGCACTTTCCTGCTGAAACCCCTCTGGTGCTGGTCCCCAGTGCCACAGAAGAGGCCCCTGGGTGGGATCAGTGCCAGCAGAAGCAGAAGGCACAGTTTTGTCGTGCCTCACCTTCAGCTCCGTGAGTGCAGAACCAGGAGGGATTTAGTTGGCACTTTAAGGGCTGGGGGCACTCACAAACCTCTCCCTAGACAGCTTTTAATCTCTGTTCCTTGGGACAAATTTGCAGAGGTCTTCAGGGACTCAAACTAAACACTACAACTCAGCTGAGCTGGTCATTTCTCCTTTTATCTCCCTCCAGCTTTTTAAAGCATCAAGTTATTTTCCTTTCCTTCCCACTGCACAATTTAATTAGCCTAATAAACTGAGTTCATGGGTCTTGGAACATGGCATGGCCACTCAAATTAAGGGAAGACTTGGTCATATTTTCTGGAATTAGCTCTTAAGGCTGATAACTGTATCACTGTTTTCACTGAAGAGCAAATCCATTATTCAAAGTGAGGATTTAGCTGAAGCATCAGGACCCAAAATATTTCATGGGAGACAAGGAAGAAAGATAATGTAATATGGGCCAAAGATAGGAATTTTAAAAATCAAGGCATGAACTGAATTCAGGCTTTATACAGCAAATCAAAATACCAGACCAAGTGCTCACATAACACAAGTTAATGAATAGACTTCTGAAAAAAAAAGTATTAGAGACTGTTTTTCAATGTGTTTTGCTTCACTTCCAGTTACGTCACAGACATCTGTCTTAAAAAAAAAAATAAACCACAGATGTACTTCTTCCCATAACCAAATCTGTGCCATAAATCTCCAGTGCGGTATCAGCTGAGACAGAGGCTGATTTAATCCCACAATTCTGACAAACAGAGCTTGTCCCCACCTCGTGCAGTGTCTCAGACTGACAGAAAAACATTCTCCACTCTAGAGCTGGTCTCTAGCTGCAGATTGGGATCCAAATCCAAGATTTAAGGCATCAATGAGGAGTTCCCATGCCCTCCTGAGAGTTTCAGTTGTGCAGAGAGATCCCCAGGCATCCCCAGTCACCCTGCAGCACCCGCTGAGGGGCTGGGGATGCTCTCCAAGAATGGGATCTTGGTTCAGCCTGTTCCCCTGATGGAACTTCCTGTACCATTTGCAGATCAACACTGAGTCTTCTGACATTTTCAGAGTTCATTCCTCAGCGTTTGCTTAACAGCAACTGCCCAAAGTCTTGTTGAACTCTGCAGCAGAACTTATCTCTAGGCTTGAGAGATGAAATGCAACTGCTCAAACAATGCTGTCAGCCCTCCCACGCTGGAGTCTGGGCATAAAACACCACTGACTCTCACAAATTAAGCCCACAACAACATTTCCCTCTCATTTGTACTGGGAGGACTCCCAAAAAAAGGTCTCCTTCAGCCCCAGGCTCTGGAGGCAGGAAGATGAGGAGATTTCTGTATTATTTTTAAACAGGCTCCCATTGAACCGAGTGATCTAAGGATACCCTGAAATACTTTCAGATTATCATGTCAACATCAATAACTGGAAGAAAAAGGCTTTGCAGAGATCCATGGAATAAAACTAGAGGAAAAACTACAAAAAAACCCAGCAAAACTACAGCAGCAGTCTGAGATGGAAGAACAGTCAAGCTAGAAGAAAAAGCCCTGTTCAAAAAACAAAAAAAAATCCACCAAATTACAAACTTCTACCCATCAGAAATTCATCCACAGTCACAGCACTTGAGCCTCAAGCCATTTTGTTCTCATGTGGGCATGGACTTCATTCTTGAAAGGAAGTAGCTCCAGCTCACTGAAAAAATAGTCTGAGGATAAAGTAAACAACTTGATTAGACAAGAAAAGATCAAGAGCTGGGGAGTTCCTAACTGATGCCAGGTGGCAGAAACCAGGGAAGGGATGAACTTTTCCAAGGCTGTCAGCCCTGTACCAATGATCCTGTGGCTCAGGTCAGCTCCCAAAAGCCACTGAATTTGCCTAAATTAACTTTTGCCATTAAAAGAAAGGACATGTGTCTGCTTTAAATATCACACTGACTCTGCAATGTTAGGTGTCTGCAGTCATTTAGGTTTGGTCTGGTTTATGGATAATGATTTTATCCAAAATTGAGGAGGGCCCTCCTTACAGAGAGCTCTGCAGATAATGCTGTCCTTCAAAGGATTGGGAAATTTGGGAGCAAATACAGGTGAGGGAATCTGGGCCACTTCAGCTGAGATCAGTGTTATCAAACACCAAACCAGAGCCAGGGCAAAAAGTTTTCTTCATCTCCAGAGATGAGACACAGCCATTCTCCAGCCAGAGGCACAGAATGGATCAGGAATTACACTTTTAGTTAATATTATTAGGTTTTTATTATGCTAAAGTTAAAATTCAGACTGGTCAATATGTGATGTCTTTAAGACTTCTTTAGCTACCTGTAATCTGCTAGGAGAAAACCTGGGAAGAACAGGAACCACTGGCAGGCAACAGACTTCAAATTCCACTTTTCATAAACCTGGTTAATAAAGCAGAATCTCTGAAAGATAAGGTGCTGTTGCTCCTAATTATGCTGCTCCTCATTAATTAGGTGATCATTGCATAAAGGGATCTTTAAAATATCAGTCTCCCCAATGGAAAACCTTCAGTTTTAAGGTTTTGGGTAAAAGCTGTGTAGATAGTTGATGTAGAAAAGGAACAGGCACAGATGTGGAACAGCTGGACAAAGAAATGTGTTCAGTTTGAGCCAAGGTAGGATCTTCTGGCACCAATGTTCCCCTCTGCCCTGTTCTCACCTCATTCACTTCATGCAACAACCTGTGCAAGGACCATGTGGAAGGATCAGCTCCTGAGTTTGCAGCAGAGCTAAGAGAGGTGATCTTACCACAACTGTGGAACATCTCACACCTATTTTCCTCTGTCCTCCATTCATACTGAAAGCTGAGACAATAAGACACTTGATTCAACAGATATTTTAGAGAGATTATCAAGCTGTTTTTTTAACTAGGTGATGAAGGAGCAGTTTCCATCTCAGAAAAGTTTGCAGATGTGAAAAGAACCACCTTTACCATTTCTTTGGCTCTACCAGGCCAAAAACACTGAAAAACTGAGCACCTCTGTACTACCTGTAATCCACAGAACCCAAATAGTTTGGGTATTTGATAAGAATAGACAAAAAGGAAAAAAAAAACCCAAACAAAAAAACAAAAAACCCAAACCAACCAGCTACTCAGAAATGACAAAGATTCTTAAGAAATGAAACCACAGTCTGTCTCTCTGAAATGAAACTCCAGCACAGTAATGCTCCTGCTGTGGTTCTGCACACACTCCTGAAGACCCACCTCATACTGCAGAAACTGTGGGTGCTCATGAGGGGCTCTCACTACAGAGTCTCTGCCTCTCAGTGCCCTCTCCAGGGGTAAAACAAATTTTAAAACCAATCTCCAGGTTTAAAACAAAACAGCAGCTTGTTCCTGGGGCTGCAGAGCCAGGATCCTGAGGTGCACACTGGTATTTCAGGGATGGGCAGGGCAGGGCAGCACAGCACTTCCCATCAGGTCTGTCTGCAATCCATGTGCCACTGGAGCTGGCAAAGGACAACAAACTCACTGTTCACATAGGAGAGGGGAGATAAATGTCCCAGATGTTGGGGCTTTGCATCAGCTCCTCCCTGCATCCCTCATGCTCAGCCCACAGTACCGATCTGGGTGCTCCTGCAGAAGTCTCTTCTCAGAGCTGGCTGCTTGCATGTCAATGATCTCAGCTTTGAAACAGAATTTCTACTTCTAAAATGCTTTTACAGCCTCTGTATGCACATAACTGCACTGACCAACTAAAACATCTCCTCAAACAGGCAGAGAAGGAAAACAGGGCCACTAAGGAACTGTCCAGAAACTCCTGCAGACAGCAGCACCTGAATTAAACTTGCTCACACAAGCAAGCCCACGCAACAGTGTGCATGTTCACTCACACACAGCTGGCAGCTACAACCTGTGAGCACAGCTCTGAGTGATGTTACCTCATCACTTCTGCCTCCTGATCCACTTGAGCATTTCTTCCTTTTGGGAATTCACTCACTGAATGCTCTTAAGTTTTCTAACCTCCACTCAACAGTGAGGATTTACTGATGAGTTTTAAGCAGCAAATACCAAGGTTGCCTTTAATCAGCACAGTTTCATCCTCAGCTTTCACTCTGGTAGACCCAAAGTGGCTCCACAAGCACCAGAACTAAAGAAACTCAAGGATTCAGCTTTAAGAACTGGCTGACTTTGGTTTCAAAGTAAGTCCTAGGTTAATTTATTTTTTTTTCCACAACTGAGACCCTAATAAAATCCTCAGCTCAGAGGGAATTCTCTAAACCTCTCATGTCAAGGCACTGCAGCTGGGAACAGAGAGGTGGTGAAGAGATTGCAGAGATACTTTTACAAAGTGCGTGGGAACTCAATTATCTCAGAAATTCAGCTAAATTTGACAGATGGGTACAAATCAGCCAACAGCACAGACAGGATCTTCTGTGCCTGCTCAAACCTCAGGAAAATTTAGTGAAGAAAACAGCTGGAGTTAACTTGCTCAGTATGCAAGTCTATTTTTAGAAGGTGAATGTTTCTTCCTCAATTAGATTACTCACTACTACCCAAAAGACTGCAATACAGACCTCAGGATCATTTTTACCCAACCTTTGTACTTAATCTCACAACTCCCCAAACATCCAACTTTCATTTTGTGGTCCATTGGCTCCTTGGGAAAGCCAGACATCAAAGAATTAAATGCCATGATTACACATCCCTGAAAAATAACCAACATCCCAACCCCCAAGCATCAGGGGCTGGCTTGACAACATTTTTCAGAAAAAAAAGCAAAGAAACCAACCTTTTTCAACATCTTGTTCTGTTTGTGGAAAAATTCCACTTTGATATCACCACATACGGGCAGAGGTTGAGGGAATTCAAAGTACATGTACTTGTCTTCACGTCGTGAGGGTCCTGAAGGGGAGGTGAATATCTTTACCTTTAGCTGGTACACCACAAACTGAGGATCTGTGGGACAAAACAGAGTGGCACTTGGTGAGAAAAGCCTCCAAAGTGGCAAAAAAAACCCCACAATATTGGTAGCAGAAACAAAATCGTGAGCTGTGATATTTTCAAAGTTTGCTAAATTTCTCTTAAGGGTTTAACACCACAGGGGATCAAACTTTGCCAGATGCTACTGGAAACAGCCTTGAGACTTCTGTCCTTCATGGCAATACTTTCAGGCCACTAGGGAGTTCCTAAAATGTTATTTCTTTTTAATATAATGACTGTAAGATGTGAATTACTTGACTGTTCCTTGCATTTTCCCCCTCCTCTCTATTGCACAGACCAAAGTGAGAGGTTTTATTCTCTCTCATCTCTTCTTCCAGCTGTTGGCTGGTCATGTCAGCACAAACTGACTCTACTCTTACACAAATAAAGTAAAACAAGGATAAAACTGAACATTAATACTGAAAACCAATCAGAAGAGCCTAAGCTGGACCTGTAAATCACCAGCACCAGAGAAGTGCCAGCCATGGCATCACTTCCCCAGTAAAATCTGCAGGGGTACCACTGAAATTCAAAGGGGTTTTTGGTCCAGTTTAGGAAGAGGTGCTTTGGAAATGGTCAGATCAGACACAGCCCTGTAGAGCTGCTAAACACATCCACAGTGTCCTGCTGAAGGGCCCAGGGATGAAACCATTACTGGCAGGCTCAGAGAATCCCAGAATGGGTTGGGTTGGAAGGACCTTAAATGCCATCCATTCCCACCTCTGCCATGGGCAGGGACACCTCCCACTGTCCCAGGCTGCTCCAAAGCCCTGAAATCCTGGCCTTGGGCACTGCCAGGGATCCAGGGGCAGCCACAGCTGCTCTGGGCACCCTCCCAGGGAACAATTCCTTCTGTGAATCTCCCCTGAATTTCCCCTCTGGCAGTCTCAAACCATTCCTCCCTGTCCTATCACCATAGCTCCTGTTGCAGGTCTCTCTCCAGCTTCTCTGTAAACCCTCCAGACCCTGGAAGGTGCTGTGAGGTCTCCACACACCCTTCTCTTCCTGCTCTTATCTCCCTCAAACCCTCAGAGCTGTGAAACTCTGTCACCCCCTCATTCTGCCCTAGATGATGGGCTCTGCCCTGTCAGTGCCTTTAGAGCAGCACAATGGTACCAAGGAAGGCAGATTGCAAGTTATCAGGTTGGTAAAATCACTGCCATCACAGCTGAAGACACAACACCATCGATTTCACACTCTGAAAAATCACTGAGAACCCCACAGAAACTTGAAATATTGCAGCATATAACTGCTGAGCTTTACAGATATTTTATCTTCTCAGGTGCTTGGCCAATCTGTTGTCTGTCCCAACATCCTCCCATGGACACACAAGTCAGCGCTCACTTGAGCAGTTCAGCCTCAAAAATACAGCCCAGTTCATCCAAAACATGAAATAAGTGGTAATTGCAGAAATCTGTGACCTCCACACCTCTTCCCTAAGGCAGAGGGATTTTGGCAGAGGCTCCTCCCTCCCTCCTCCTGTTCGGGCTGACAAGCTGCTCCATTGTTTCTTGTGTGTGTGTTACATGTTCAGGTACTGTCTCACAACAATATTAACAGGGCAATTTTAATCAAAGCCACAGGAGGCACTGGAATTAATTACACATTGCTGTAATCCCCAAAGCAAAACCAGCAGATATTTTCCACCACCAAAAACCAAGCACGCAACACAAAGCAGTCACTGCCCTGTAACACAGCCCACAGGACAGAGCAGAATTTGTTTTTGTATTTCAAAACTTCACCAGATCTGCTGTTCCTCACTAACACAGTGTATCAGCAGATGAGATTAATCATTTACAGGTGTATTAATGCTTTAGAAACCTCCACATAAAGAAAAGTTTATTCCAGAGTTAATTAGGTATTTACCCAGTTGAACTGATTCATTTATTTTTATTTTTTCTTTGGAACATCATGGGAAGAATGATGTTGCTGCATTGGAAGCCAACATGCCATTAGGCAAATGTTTTGCAGCAATTCATGTTTCCCAAGAGTTGCTGTGTTAAAAAAACAAAAAAAAAGGAGGTTTTTCATAAAAGTAAGGAACAAATACCCAAATATACATAGAATGTATAAAAAAATGGGAGTCCTCATCTCTGTAGGAGTGGATGTGGCACTCAGTGCTCTGCTTTGGGTGACAAGGTGGGGACTGGGCACAGACTGGACTCAATCTTGGGAGTTTTTTCCCAGATGGAATCACTTATTTTCAAACCATTAACACACTTGCATGTAGTAAAACAGTCCTGAGTGCTTCACAGCCTACACCTGGGACACAAAACCAGCAGATTTGGGATTGTGAGGTGTTTCCATGCGATTTCCTCCAAGACGTGCAACTCTTGGTGCCACCACCCCATCCCAAATGCCACCAGGCTCCCTAGCAGAGGTGAAGGGCTGCTGGTACTTACTGCATGTTCCGCTGCTGAACATGGGAATTGTTTCAAACATCATCTTGTGGAACAGCAGTGCCACTGGTCTGTAATCCAGGTGATTCTTTAACAGGTAGCTGTAGTAGTACACGTAGCGTCTCTGGCTGGGAATTGTCACTCCCTAAACAGAGGGAAAACAAAGGTCAAAAACCTTGGAGCAGCATCACTGAAGGGTTCCCGTTCATCACCTCCAGCCCAAAGAGCAGCTCAGTCACTGCTGAGCAGCACCCAGAGCACAGGGCACTGCTCTGCCAGGTACTCAGGGCATGGAGCCACCAGGAAAGGCTGAGGGAATTGGGACCCTTCAGCCCAAAGAGCTTTGGGGTGACCAAATTACGGCCTTGCAGGGCCTGGAGGGGCTACAGGAAACATGGAAAAGGAACCTGGACAAGGGGGAATGGCTTCCCACTGCCAGAGAGAATATTGGGAAGAAATCCTTCCCTGGGCAGATGGTGAGGCTCTGGCTCAGGGTGCCCAGAGAAGCTGTGGCTGCCCCTGCATGTGTCCAAGGCCAGCCTGGGATAGTGGAAGGTGAGCTGGAACAACCTGGTTCCTGCCCATCACCTCCAGCCCAAAGAGCAGCTCAGTCACTGCTGAGCAGCACCCAGAGCAGGGCACTGCTCTGCCAGGTACTCAGGGCATGGAGCCACCTCTGCCACCAGGAAAGGCTGAGGGAATTGGGATCCTTCAGCCCAAAGAGGAGAAGTTTTGGGGTGACCAAACTGTGGCATTGCAGGGCCTGGAGGGGCTACAGGAAACATGGAAAAGGAACCTGGAGTGACAAGGACAAAGGGGAATGGCTTCCCAGTGCCAGAGGAAGGTGGTGAGGCTCTGGCTCAGGGTGCCCAGAGAAGCTGTGGCAGCCCCTGGAAGTGTCCAAGGCCAGCCTGGGATAGTGGAAGGTGTCCCTGACATGGCAGGAGAGCTGGAACAAACCTCTAAGGGCTCCTCCAACCCAAACCCTTCTGTGGTTCTGTGCTCTCCAAACACCCATATCCAGCAATGAAGCAAAGAACGCAGATTTTTCTCATTTCTTAAAAACAAACACCACAGCCAGCCTGAGGGTCATGTCAAAAATAGTCTCATGCTGCTGCTTTTTTGGGGATGGAGAGCAAAAAATGTTTAACAAGAGGTGCCTTGAACATACTCAAACTTTAAAGCACCACTACATTTAGGAATTCTAAAATCTACCACTACAGCAATTACATTTTGACAGGATTTTAAGTCAAAAGACTAATGTTTGCTAATATCACTGTACTCGAGACCGATGCTGCCTTCTCTTTACAAAACATCCTGGAATATTTTCCCAAAAATGTGGAAAGTTTCATTAAAACAGGCCCAACAGCCCAAAGTGTTCAAACTCTGAGGTAAACATTTGCTTTGAGAGCATAAAACCTAAGAATGTTTTTATTACTGATTTTAAATCAGCTCAAAGCTTCAAATAAGGGAAACGTTTTAAAGCTTTTAGAGCCAATACTTTCAAGTAAAACTGATAGAGATAAAAAATTGTTTTATTTCCCAGAAAATGCATTACATGGTGTAGAACAACCTGTAACTCCAGATTTGCAACAGCATCAGTAAGGAATCTTTCTGATTAAAACTGAATGTGGAATTGGAATAAACTGGAGATAAACAAAGATTTTTCATACACAAATCTGTGAGCATTTGGTGACACAACCTAGACCTCATATTTCTATAAACTTTTAGTTTCACCTCACAACAGCCAGCAGCTAAGAGTGCTTTTAATTTAGTAAATCTCTATTATGCACACATGAAAATAGTCACTTCCTGCCATTTGTTTTTTAATGTTGATTACTATGTCTCCTTATCACTTGAGCTGCTTCTAAACTACACAAAAGCCCTTTCCCTGCAGCACTTGCACAATGACCTTCCCAAGCAGCCTTGCACACTGGCTGCTTTTGGCTCAGATGTCCTCAGTGCTTATCACACCCACTCCTTAAGGGAGCTCTAAAGTTCTCCTTCCTGGGATCTGAGCTTCAGGACTGAGCAAATCCCAGCCCCAGCAGTGCTTGCCAGGGCTGCCAGGAAAGCACAGAGGTGAGGAGAACACATCCCTTCCCTGCCCAGAGCTTCCTCAGGCCATAATGGATGTGTCCTAAGGAAAACCCCAGGACAAGCAAGGCTGGGGCCAGAACCAAGGGAACGCTTTCACACTGAGAGGCAAAACCACAGCAAAGCCAGTTCTTGTCCAACAGGGCAGTTTCAGCCCTGCAGCCACAGTCTAACTCCTTGGAGACAAAGCTTTAGACCCTAAAACCCTAAAAGCAGTCCCACTAAGGCAGAACTCAGAGTTCTCCATTTCCAAAGGTCTGAATTCCAAGCAGAACACTTTCCTAACAAACTAACAATACTCCAAGGGTGCAATCAAGCAGCACTCACTTTTACTCCAGAAGAATAAGGACAGGGAAGTAGTTCAAGCTTGTATTTCCCATCTATCACCACCACAATTTTTAAATGGATGTGAGATAAGCTCCTCTGGTCCCTATGCCAGAGCTTCCCAAACATTGTCAGGTTCTCCTCTCAATGTAACACAGGCAGGACCATGAAGAACAAATATTTTGGAAACAATATTCCCACACTCCCTTTAGGACACAGCCTGCTGTGAGAGTGAAGGAGCAGCCTCAGAGCAGCAGGTTTGGCAGAGGTTGGCACCTGAGCATGTCCCCCAGACAGACACCACAAGTGATGAGCCCTGACACCAGACATGGGAACTCTGCCCTGCTCACAGGGTCATTCTGAGGCTTCCTCACACAAACTAATTGGGTTTCACTTCCTGTTCTGTTCTAGCAACACCACAGAAACACAGCATGGTCTGGGCTGGAAGGGACTTAAAGCCCATCCAGTGTCACACCACGGGCAGGGACACCTTGCCCTGTCCCAGCTGGCTCCAAACCCCAATGTCCAGCCTGGCCTTGGACACTTGCAGAGCTCCAGGGGCAGCCATAGCTGCTCTGGGCACTCCCAACCCTCTCAGGGCAGAATTCCTTCCCAATATCCCATCTAACCCTACTCTGCCAGCATGCAGCCATTCCCCTTGTCCTGCTCTCCAGGCCCTTGTAAAGAGTCTCTCTCCATCTTTCTTTGCTCCTTCAGGTGCTGGAAGGCCACAGTCAGGTCACCCCAAGGCTTCTCTTCTCCAGGCTGAAGAACTCCAATTCTCTCAGCCTTTCCCCATATGAGAACTCTTAGGAGCCATCCTTGAAAACAAGACTGTATGGTGTTCAAAGAATGCTCCTGAGTGGATCATCTCCAGC
Source organism: Emberiza elegans (assembly GCA_024865655.1). Lineage (NCBI taxonomy): Eukaryota > Metazoa > Chordata > Aves > Passeriformes > Fringillidae > Emberiza > Emberiza elegans. The sequence goes on along the minus strand of JALJVW010000241.1, from coordinate 32,714,849 downwards.
ACTTGAACAGCTGATCCCTATCCACTGAGCTTTTTTCCAAGCTTAATCCTCACCACAAAACCCTCCAAGGCAGAAGCAGGAATAAATAAAGACCTTCTCCAGCTGTGGGAAGGTAAGCTGCCAGTCTTTGTCACCACAGTAGTGTGTCATATCTACCATATGAAAAAAGTGGGATAAATGAATCACTTCAAACATTGGAAGCAGCAGCTTCTTTAGAAGATTTTTGGGGGGTTACTTCTTCCCCAGCTCTGACAACAAATATTGGTCTTCATCCCACTTCAGCAAACCCTTTGTCTCCTTTGGTTCAAAAGGAAAATAAAAGTCACTCTTGTTCTACAGCAGTGGAGCCAGACAGACACGACCATGCAGCCCACACTTCCTAATCTTCACCACTCCCTTCTTCTGACTAAGCTCCCCTCACTACAAAGAGTTTCAGAAGCCAAAAGAGGCAGCTTGCAGAGGAAATAAAATACCCCATGAGAAGGTTTGCTCAGAGACAGCCTGAGCTCTGCCATGTCTTGTTGCCCAGCCCAAAACCAGCAACTCTGAGCCTCACCTCCACCAGCTCTCACTTGATGGTGCAAAGGCCTCCCTGGAGCTGCTTTTCCCAGCAGGCACTTGGGAAAAGCTGGCTCCAGAAGCACTCAGGGCTGTGCTCTTGACCAATTAGTCACACTTCCTCTTGCAATTAGACTCACACTTCCTGCCAGCACAGCAGCACTCTGCTCTGAGCGTTAATGGCAGCAGGGATTGGAGCTGGGCTGCTCTCAGTAGCTACAGGTGCAAAGTTGTCCTTGCTTTAAACCAAGAAAATCTGGTCCCTATTAAAGCCAGTTTTCCTTTATCATAGCTATGTTGGCCTAAAAAGAAAGAAAAAAGGCATTTGCTTGTCCCTTAGTGCAAACAGCCCTTTTGATGCCTCATTGACTTTGAATTGAGGAAGTCAGTTATACAAAGGTGTGGTGAAATATCAAATCAGAGAGCAGCACTTGACATGTAACACTGAAATATGGGCCACAAGGGAAGGAAAGGCTCCAGAAACCTGCACTGCAATGCCTGTTTATAAACATTACTGAAGGATTATGTGAATCTCACTGGCCACATCAAGATAACCAAGCTCAAGTGGAGCTGGGAAGGGAAAAAAGTCAATTCTTGCAGTAGAGACACTGAAACCAAAACAAGTTGCTGGTTACAGACAGTATTTACAGTCAGGTAAACAAGGCTCTCCCTACTCCTGTTTACTGAGTTCTCCCTCTCCTGCTAGATGCCCAAGGTACCCCTGGGGTACTGACAAACGCCCAACTTGCAGAAATACAACCTTCTTTTCACAAAGGGAAACTGAGGCACAGCATTTCACACTGTATCTGGTCAGTTCTGCAGTTTTCATGCTGCTTTATCCAGCTCTGGAGGTAACCCTTATCAGCAGGAGTAATCTACTCTGTTTATTCAGCACACTGCTCATTCCTAGCCTCTCTCATGCACTTTTACCAAAAGCCACAAAGTTTTGATGGGAAACCTTGATCTTGTCTCCACTCCAGCATGACACCACAACCAACTCAGTACATGGAATAACATCCTCACCTTGTCAGCAGAGCAGACTGAGGAGTTGCTTGCTCCTTCTAAGGAATTAACAGCCAAATCCTAAAATTCTTTATGTGACATTTATGCTCTCAAGAGCCTTCAGACACGAAGCTCTTCTTATTGGAGACCAACACACTGAAATTAATTCTTTGTGTAAATACTGCATGAACAGGGAGAGCTCTGTGCTTGAGGAGGCTGAAACTGGCCTGCAGGGATGATCCCCCTGGGATGCTCAACACACTCAGGGAAATAATGGAAGATGAGCAGGAAACTTGCTAAAAAGACCTTAAAAGTCACATCTTATCATCTTAGGAGAAGACTTCAAATAAGGAAGTTAAATTCTCATTATTGAGGCCTAACCCTGCCTGAAAGGTCCATAACTATCCTTTACAGACAAGGGGCATCCAATAGTAATGGGATATTCCCCTATGCATCTCCAAACCCCACCACAGCAGTTAAGGGAACCTGAGGAGATGAACAACTCATCCTTTCAGGCAAAAATCAGCTGGAACAATCCTCTCATTTGGGTTGAAAATGCTGAATGGGAAAGTTCACTGTCCTTCTGTTTTACAGCAAAACAATGCTAAAAAAGCCATTTAAAATCAACTGTCCAGGTCTTCTTGGACAGGACATGTTAAAATCAGGTTTAACTTCGAGACTAAAGCTTTTCCATTTGCAACTGCACTGATCCAATCCTACTGGAGCTAAATCAGACAACACAACTTTAAGGGTTTGAGCATCAAATGGATCTCAAAGAGGAAAAAGCAGCAAGTTTTAGGTAGAGGGACAGAAGAACAGCAACAGCTCACCTTCTTGTCTCTGGTCCTTACTTCCCCATAGAAATCTAGGGCTTCTTGGGCCCTTAAAAACTTGCCTCGATGCAACAAATAAGCACAAATCATTACACCAGTTCGTCCCTTTCCAGCTTTACAGTGGATTGCTGCCACATGATTGTCATCTTCACTTAGCCACTGGTCAAGATCTTCACAAAAAGGTTTGATGAGCTCCAGCTGTGGTGGGTTATGGTCTTCAAAAGGGTACTGTGCAACTGCAGGGAGAAGGAGGAGTTCATCAGAACCTCAAAAGGCAAAGCAAGCTCAGGTCACCTCTGTGACAAGCATGGAAAAATTAAGTTATTCTATCACATTCCCCCTCCCCCAATCTCACATATTGATATGTAATTTTAATTCCAGTATTATTCAGTGTATCATAAGCAGCCATTTCTCCATTCATCTGTAAGCAGGCATCCTGCTCCATGGAGCAACTGTTTCACACCTCTACTGAGCTGAGCTGCACAGGCTCTGTAACATGAATTTTCCAGAATTTAAGAGCGTGCTGGCACACAGCATAACCTTGTGAAAAGCCATTACTCCAGCAATAATTAAACTACCTGCTGAGAGAGAACAAGGCCAGACCTCAGCCACTGAGCAGACAACAGGAACTTTGCTGAAAAATTACTGAACATGGCTGGGTCCACATTGGGAACAAAGTCAAAATCTGCTCAAAGGCCTTGTGAAACAAAAACCTGCCATTTCCACATTTCAAAAATGGTAATTGGGAGAGAAATTTCAGGTAAGGCACTGGCAATGCTTAGGGGTTTAGAGTCAAAGCACTGAACAATGCTGTCCTTTCTGATATGGGTGTACTCACACACACTTTTCCATCTAGGGATGAAAAGAACTTCCAGCGATGCAGGAAATGCAAGAAAACTCAAGAGAGCTAAAAATAAGCACTAAAGCAGAGAGAAGCACCCAAACTTCTCCCACCTCAGATCAGATGAGGGACAGTATCACCCTGACCAGCAGAACTACACACAACGTTCTGGTTTCAGCAGAACAGCACTTGATGAAGTGCACCCCAATTCTCCACCTACAGCCTTGGGATCTTACAAACACAACTCTGCTTCACTTCAAAATTCTCAGCTAGAAACACCATTTCCTTTTCTGGGCTAAAAATGAATACATTTCATGTTTTTTTGGCAAGTGTCTGTACTGGTTTCGTAAGCAGCACTCTGCAGTCACACATGCAAGGCTCCCTTTGATGAATCCCCAAGGACCCCAAAAGCACAAGTGAGGGATGAAGTTATGGAACTGCTGAAGGACTGTAGGACAAGTCCACAGCCTTTTGGTTTTCAGACTGCCCTCTTCATCCCCCAGAACAAATGGGGAAGCTGATAAATAATCTTTGCTGAAGAGGCAACACAACACGAACACATGAACTCTTCCACATGGAAGATCCCCAAATGATCCCCAAAGTTTTATGTGAAATAAAGATGGAATTTATTTAGAATTCTTTAAGAAAAGAAGCTGCAAAAATGCTGCAAATTTGTCTGTACAGATTTGAGTTTAATCACAACTACAGCTAGCAAGGTTTCTATGAAAAGGGGAGTGAAGAAGTCCTGAAAGAACAGCCTGAAAACTCCCAAGGAGTCACAGGATGCTGAAGATGCCCTCCAAGATCTGGAATCAGAGGCAAAACTTGTGGTACTTTCTTCAAAGCTGGAGTGAGGAGGTGAAATGTGTGCCCTGGGATGGTGTGCAGGGATTAAGAGGAAGGAAACATTAAGCAGCGCAGTCTTGAGCAGGGCCTTGAGAAGGTGCAGCTCCTCCATGGATTTTGATTCCTTACAATGGAGAATAATCCTGCTTGCCCTCTCCCAGCCCCTACACACTGCAAGAAGAATCCCATAGCACATAGAAGAGTTTAAAAAAAGAAAATCTGTGGCAAAGCAGAAGACAATTCCAGCATGGAAGGATTTCAGAAACTGGAAAAACCAAGGGCACAAAGCTACTTCCCAAAGAAGATGAAGAGCTTTCAGTGTTTGGGGTTTAATGTGATGCAAGATCATCCTGGGTGAATAATGAACTATTCTGGTGTTTCATGCTCAGTACAATCAGAAGTTCCCTTTGCAGTGAGTTCACTTCAGGAGATTTTCAAGTACAACTTTTGTTCCTCTGCTTAAGGAAGTCCTGAGTCACCAATTTGGTTATCTGAGGTTAACTAATTCGAGGATGAAAATGAAAAAACAGCATGTCTTGTGCAGAGGAGCTGTGAAAGGTGCTGTCACAACCAGCATTTGGGGCTGGGATTGACAGCAAAGGGAGCTGAGCACCCCCGTATCAGAAAGCAGAAACTCAAGCAAACATATGCTGTGGCCATATTAGATGATGTCCTCTTCTCTTCTTCCCCAAAGCATTGCTCCAGCAGATCCTAAAATACTTTTTCCTTGCTGGTGAGGATGGAGTGAGGTTTCTGGGCACTGTCATTCAGCATCCTGAGAGCAAATCAGAAGCGCTGACAACTTCAACAAGACAATTTCAGCCCTTCTATATTCAGACATGAAAGCAGCCAATTACATTTTGGTCACGTTCTAAACCCTCTTTCATAATTAGCTGGATGGTTTAAAATAATAATAATGAAAAATAGAAGTTGAGCCAATGCTATGATGCAGAAGAAGCCCAGAATTTGTTCATCTCCTACGATTCTGTAGGCACAAGGACTCCTCATCTACCCTCATCTAAAGGAATTACAACTTCTGAGCAAGAAATGCTCCTCTGCCCAAAGAACAAAGGTAAATCTGCATTTATTTATTACCTGGAGGTAATTCTGACACAACAGCTACATCAGTCAAGGTCAAAAGGCACCCTGAAAGATTCCCCATTGCTTTTGGCAGCTCTGCAGAGTAAGACCCAATTCATCTCTAAGAGACATCACAGAGGGAATTACTTTTTGTTTTAGCATCTGAAAGTTCTGCCAGATCTTCCCAAAGTTGCTTTATATTTATACACATAGTGATAGTGGTTTAAATGTTCTCCATTTCCATCCTTCACAAAAACAGACTCCTCTGAGCCTCACATGTCAACTGTGCAAGGAATTTGTGCCTCACACGAAAATTGTGCAAGGAATTTGTGCCTCACACGGCATTTGTGCAAGGAATTTCTACCTCACACTGAAATTGTACAAGGAATTTGTGCCTCACACGGCATTTGTACAAGGAATTTGTGCCTCACACGGCATTTGTACAAGGAATTTGTGCCTCACACGGCATTTGTACAAGGAATTTGTGCCTCACACGGAATTTGTGCACGGAATTTGTGCCTCACATGGCATTTGTGCACGGAATTTGTGCCTCATATGGCATTTGTGCACGGAATTTGTGCCTCAGATGAAAACTGTGCAAGGAGTTTGTGCTTCACATGTCAACTGTACAAGGAATTTGTGCTTCACTGAACTGAAACTTCTGTAGAGCCCATTCTGCAGAATTTTTTTTGCAACTGTAGACTTTTTATTAGATTTTGATCTTTTAACTGTCAGGAACACACTTTTTTTGAAAGCACCAAGAATATAGCAAGTTTTTCCAATGACTCAAAGCAATCTGACATCATTCCTTGTGCCCAAAGCTCCTCCATGACTATTCATCAGCTCCTCCTTTAGGCCTTCATTCACTGAGGTTTAAAGAGAACACACATCAGGCAGTAAAACCTACCTCTGCAGTTAAATTTGGCGGTGTCATAATGTCTTTCAGCACATCTGAAAAAGAAAAACAGACAAAAGTTCAAGACAAATCTCTGAGGCACTCCCAGCATTTGTCACACCCTGGAAAATCATGCATGCCCATCACCTTTATGATTTAAAACTAGAGGTTACACACAGAAAAAGAAAAAAATGTTTTGCAGCAGACTGCTCACTAAAAAGTGAATTATTTTACTGAAAGGCAAATACTTACCCTCTGGGAATTGTGGTCCATGGCTATGTTTTAGTCAGTGTGACTCAATTTATGCAAGTTTGAGTTGAGTGTACACCTTCTAACCCTGAGCATGAGCAGCTCTGTGCTGCCAAACACCTGGAGAGCAAGGAGCTGTGACCTTCAGGCAGGGATGCTGAGCCCAAACACAGCTCAGGGTGCCTCAGCAGTGTGGGGACCACAAGGATATCCACACTAATATTATCAGAGATCATTTGGATCGAGCAGAGATTGTGGCACTGCTCTGTCACTGGCATTGACTCCTGAATTTAAGCCACTCCTGAAGGCCAGGTGGCCACATTCCCCCTCAGACCTGGGAAATGGCACAGTGAGGGATTAAAAAATAGTTTTGTTGATAGCAAGGATACACAAGCAATGGTTGAACACAATCCTGGCTCACCTCCACTGAATTTGTCGATATTTGCAGTACCAGTCTCTCCCCACGCACAGAGACCCCCTCCAGCTGGACAAAACCACAGCAAACCACACTGGATTTGCTTTTCCCAGGGATAAACAGCAGTGATGAGACACAACCACCCCTCACTGGGCTCTAAAGCAGCCAAACCAGCACCCTAAGGAACAACCAGATCAGATTTTGGGCTAAGGGGAAAGAAAGCAAGAGTGGATGGATACCCTCCGGAATTTCCCTTGGAGCTGCTCTCTGCAGGGAAGATGATGTGAATGGAAGTTCAGAAAGGAAAAGCGACAACAATCCTGCCTCAAATCCTGCCCAGACCAGCTGGGATGGGCACCTGAGCAGCCTGACCTGGAGAATGGCATCCCTGCCCATGCAGGGGGTGGAACAAGATGGGGTTGAAGGTCCTTCCATCCCAAACCACTCTGGGCTTCTATGAAAGAGGACACCAGGCTGAAACACAACTGCTGCAGTCATTTCAGCAGACAAATCACACCTGGATCTTCAGTTCTGATACAGCCTGTGCTCTCCCCAGGATGATCCCAATTCCCACAGCATTTCAGGACTGCTCTGAACTCATCTCTCTCCCCAGGTAGGTTATGACTGCAGCCTCTGGAGCCACATGGAGCTGAGCTGACACTTTCATACACACGAACCTTTGGGCTGCTCCTTGTGTGACTGTAACTGGAGCCTCCCAGTGCTGCCCTGAGCTCTGCCCATGACACAGCCACAGGCAGCTCTGCTGGGGCTGCTCTCAGGGCTTCCCTTTCCCTGAATTCCAGAACCTTCTGAGCTCTACCCAGTGCTAGGGAAAAGCCTGGCAGCTCTCACAGCTCCAATCACAGTGCTGACACTTCCTCTGGGACAGAAGTGACCAGAATAAGCTGGCACTTAAGAGGGGACTCCCAAAAAATATTTATCTGCCCTGGAGCCTTTGAGAAGAGAGCTAGATGCAGGATGTCCATCCAAAGGGGATGGAGCAGCCAGCAGCACAGGAATTTGGGAAGCTGCAAACACACAAAGCATCTTATCCAGGAAAGTTTCCTGCAGCACAGAAATTTGGGAAGCTGCTGGGAAGCAAAGCTGTTACCATAAAGCATCCTATCCAGGAAACTTTCCTGCTTCCTTCTAAAGAAACACCCAGCTCAAATGGGGAGTAAGAGATGAAAATCTTCAAAACATTAAAAAAATCCACACATGGGCAGAAAAACCATCAAGTTTGGAACTTTGAGAGAGTATCATGGAGTAGAATACTTAATACATGAGGGATTAAAAATAGTTTTGTTGATAGCAATGGATACAGAGCTGCTGGCCCAGCTGCACTGAAGTTGTGGGTATTTGCAGCAGAAATCCCACCAACACACACTGGGGATACTGGTGGGGCTTAATGCTTCAAATGCACTTGGGGTGGGGTTTTAAACACCATTATAACTCAAACAGCATCAGATCTCCAGATGAAATCTGAATTTTTTCAGCATTTCTGGGGTTAAGGAGGGGTTTGGCTGTTCTTGGGATCCTCCTTAGGATTTAAGTGAGTTTAAAGCAACCCAGAAGCCAAGTGCTGCCAGGTTAAAGTCACCATCAGTCATGGTGACTTATTCTGCCAGAGCTCAGCTCCTGGGACACAGCAGGCACAGAAAATCCCCATTTCCATCACAGCTCCTTCCTCGAACCACCTGCCTGCAGGACAGCTCAAGGAAACCCACTGGAGAAGATGGAGATGATTACAACAGGGCAGGCGACAGTCTGCCAGCATGGGAAGTTAGGAGGTCCAAGTGGAAGAACAGATTTAAAGGAGATTTAAAACAGATTTAAGGAGAATAGTGAAGAAATAGCAAAGGCAAACAAAAGAGGAGCAACACAAGGAGGAAAATTAAACTGGGAAGTTAAAAGCCAAGATGTGAGGATGGGACACAACTGACATAGTTTCAGAAAAATCTCTAAATCCTTTCAGATAAAACTGCTCAATACACACATTATTATCAACTTCACGGAACAGCTACCTTAAGGGAACTCAAATCCCATGACAGATTTTGAAATAATTCTGACTATAATCATGTAACTCCTCTGAACTCCCACCTCCTCCTTTGAAACACAGACAATAGATCATTATTTACAAAGGATCAGCTGAATCTGAAGAAATGGAGTTCTCTGGAATACCTGATGGATGCCATTCCTTCCCATCTCCTGACCAAACACTGCCACAATTCACCTGATGGCATTTTATATTTACAAATTTTGCCTGCACAAGCATTAAGATATCTCCAGACAGTTTTATCCTCTGAAATTTTTCATCTGAGGAAGAATAAAGTAATTCTAGCAAGATTTATTTGTGATTGTTTTGCAGATAACAACGAGAAAATCAAATTTTATATATGGAAACTGAAAACAAAAACCTTTAGCACACCTGGACAAGTTTTTTTCTACAGTTGAAAACACAAAGAGCAGCAACAGAAATGTCAAATGTATTTGTCTCATCACTGCTCTCCTCACATACAAACTTTAAAAAGCTGCTCCTGTTTTCTGCCCCACAACAACTCAATGACCACTGGAAGATTCCTCAGCTTCTACTGTCACTTTTCTCCAATATCAGGGAAAATTGATGCACAATCTTTTAGCTAATCTAGAGGCAGATTTAAAACCTTATTTTTAAATGTTTGTTTTAACGACTTGACAGATTATAATGTCATGCATTTCAGTACTACAATAATTTTTCTATTGCTGTAGAGATTTAAAAATATTCATTTTAAAAAATAATAAAGCTGTAACAGTTCAGAGAGTCAATCTTTAACTTGGATTTTTAGGAAAAAAATGAGGGGTAGGAAAACCACAACTCTGTGACATCACTAAATCATTTATACAAATGAAATTAGTCTAAGCTAATGAATAAATTAGATGAAGGAACAGCAACAAAACCCCCAAAAAATACAACCAAAACCAGAAAACTCCTGTAACAGTACCAGCTTTCACCAGAACTAAATTTTCAGAGAAGTCAGATACCACCACCAATTGCTCCAACAGCTTTTTTTAAGTAATAAACAGGGACAGACAAGAAACGGGATGAAGCAAACAGAGCCTTGGTATCAATGCAGTTTGATTTAAAAATTGAGAAAAAAAACAGGAAAAAATTCATTTGGCAATTGGACATTAATACATGGACAGAAAGCCTGCTGTGAATTACTTTTCACTTTTTAATCACATGGCCCAAGCTCCAGATGGGCTGCATGCCAAGTCATTTAAAAACGTTCAAGTAACATGAATACACACCAGCATTTCATTTAACCTCACTCAGCTCCACTAAATGAAGTACCAGTGCTCTCAATCAGCCTTAATTGTTTTAAGAAATGTGCAAAACATCTCCAGCTCTGCTTCAGGACAGCAACAAGCCACTTGCACTGCTCAGCTATTTTTAGAAGTCATTATTTTGGAGAATGTATCTTTAAGAGCATACTTACAGATTGTATATCTTGTAATGGTTTTTATGCTTTGAATCCAAAAACCTTCAAGAGAAAAAAAAAAAATGAATACACATGGAAAAATATTGACCTCAATTTGCAGCTTCCTTAAAGCAGCACCCAGCATGTGCAGTTCTGCATTCCCAGTCCCAGCAGTGCCTCAAAAATCAAGGAAGGCAGAGTTGGAAACCTCACTCCTCCAAATAATCCAACAGCATGGATAACACCACTAACGCAACTAAGGGAAGCAAGGTTTGACCTGAAACTGAAATATTTACTGTACATGGAGTGATTTCCTGATTCCTAAAACACCTGCAGGGCACTGTGAGAAGCTGAGCAAGGCTTGGCTATTTTCAAACAGAAAGCACTGATCACACCAGGTATCTGGAAACACTTCCTATTTAATCACCTGTGCCAAATATTTTGCCACAAGGAAGGAAAGCAGTAAAGTAACTCTTGTGTTGCAGCTCTAGCCAGAATCATTCACTTCAACCCCAGGTTTTTTATTATTTGCCACTGAAGTCTGTCCCCAGTGACACTGTGGGTTTTGGAAGGAGGACCACTCCACTTTTTCACACTCATTTCATTTCCATGCTCACTTTGGAACACAAGCTTCCCCTACAAGCCTCAGCGAGCCAAACTGCAAGCATGATTCATCAGAAGTGCTGTGATTATATATGATGTGTCACCTGGCAATGTGCAAGAAGAAATAACATGCAAATGTTTACACTTAACATCATCAACAGTGTGTATCTGCACATCAGCCAGAAGGAATTTAATTAACCATGACAGAACATGCTGTTCAAATTGAAAAGAAACACTAGCTGCTAAAATCCTGGAAAGCTCAAGCAAAAACAAGCTCTGGTTATCAGTCATAATATTCCAGAAGAACCTAGAACAGCTCTGTGGTTAAAGGCCTGCACTAAAATGGGAACAGATGTGTGAAACTCCAAGTGCAGCAGGAAAAAATTCCCTGAGTGCCACTGGTGCCCCTGTGGGCAGCCCTGGAGAGCCTCAGGAAGATGGTGGACACTGGGATTTGTTGCAGGAGATGTTCCTGTTTGTTAACACACACCAGAGTGAGGAAAGCTGGCTCTGCTTCTCCAGGAATATCCACACAGTGGAGCAGGATGTTTTAAGGACAAAACTCCATCCAAAACTTCCAAGTGTCACTGACAGGGGACAGCCAGCAGTGCAGGTTGTACTTCTCATTTCATTTCCATGCTCACTTTGGAACACAAGTTCCCCACAAGCCTCAGCGAGCCAAACTGCAAGCATGATTCATCAGAAGTGCTGTGATTATATATGATGTGTCACCTGGCAATGTGCAAGAAGAAATAACATGCAAATGTTTACACTTAACATCATCAACAGTGTGTATCTGCACATCAGCCAGAAGGAATTTAATTAACCATGACAGAACATGCTGTTCAAATTGAAAAGAAACACTAGCTGCTAAAATCCTGGAAAGCTCAAGCAAAAACAAGCTCTGGTTATCAGTCATAATATTCCAGAAGAACCTAGAACAGCTCTGTGGTTAAAGGCCTGCACTAAAATGGGAACAGATGTGTGAAACTCCAAGTGCAGCAGGAAAAAATTCCCTGAGTGCCACTGGTGCCCCTGTTGGCAGCCCTGGAGAGCCTCAGGAAGATGGTGGACACTGGGATTTGTTGCAGGAGATGTTCCTGTTTGTTAACACACACCAGAGTGAGGAAAGCTGGCTCTGCTTCTCCAGGAATATCCACACAGTGGAGCAGGATGTTTTAAGGACAAAACTCCATCCAAAACTTCTCCAAGTGTCACTCACAGGGGACAGCCAGCAGTGCAGGTTGTACTTCTCATCCAGCATTAGCCTGGAATTTGTCAGGGTACCAGCTCTTCAGAAAAAGCCCACTGCTGGATCCTGGCTCAGTACCAACTGCTCAGGAGCTTAAGCACCTTGGATTTCTGCATAAAAAGCACTTGGAAAAAAACTTCCCAATAAAAAGATGACTGGAGCAGATGAGGACTGCAACATGCAGAATGCTGCATGATCACATTTTCTTCTTGTTTAAAAAGAGAAGGTAACAAATGCAAAAATACTTGAGCATCCAGTTCCCTGCAGCCACTTAATTTACATCTCTGCTTATCTTAATTTGGTTGATGATGCTTTTAGGTGATCACTGCTCCTTTTGATCAGTGTTTATGGACAGCTTAATAATTACATAGGCATTCCAAAATCTAATTTACACATATCTACCTCCTCAACCACTAAAATGTATTTTCCTTCATCCAGAAGCTACTGAAATCAAGGCTGTGAATGAAGAGACTCCTGTCTATCAATATTTATTTACATTATCCCCATGTTAGATTAGATATTGGGAATTAGGAATTGTTCCCTGGCAGGGTGGGCAGGCCCTGGCACAGGGTGCCCAGAGCAGCTGGGGCTGCCCCTGTATCCCTGGCAGTGCCAAGGCCAGGCTGGATGGGATTGGAGCCACCTGGGACAGTGGAAGATGTCCCTGCCCATGGCAGGGGTGGCACTGGATGGGCTTTGAGGTCCTTCCCAAGCCACAAACTCCACATTTTCAGTCAGCTTTCCTTCCCAGCAGTCAGAGGCACCTTTTCATGCAGCTGATGGAATATCCAGCCCCTGATGAACTCCACCTTTGAAAATTGTGGGACAGGGGCAAAGGCTGAACTTTGGATAAATCACAGAATGGTTTAGGCTGGAAGGGACCTTAAAGCCCCATCTCCTTCCACCCCTGCCATGGGCAGGGACACCTCCCACTGTCCCAGGCTGCTCCAGCCTGGCCTTGGGCACTGCCAGGGATGCAGGGGCAGCCCCAGCTGGTCTGGGCGCCCTGTGCCAGGGCCTGCCCACCCTGCCAGGGAACAATTCCTAATTCCCAATATCTAATGTACCATGGGAATAATGCCCCTGCTCACCAGGGCAGCAGAGAATGCAGGCACTGCACCTCCCCCAGCCAGCTCAGCTCCAGGCTCTGACACTCTCAGTGCTATTTGTGGATGGTGATTTTCGTCATGACAGTGGAACATGCAAAACCAAGCCCCTGGAGCCCAGCTGAGTGCAGCTGTGCAGGGAGGCACTGCCTCCAGAGCTCTGACTGCCAGGTGAGGCTGATGAGTCCTCCCAGGGTGGGAATGGAGGAGCCCAGCTCACTTCTGTCCCAACCCAGGTGCAATCCCCATGGAAATTCCTGCAGCCCTAGTTCTGACTGCCAGCAGCTGTAGAATCATGGAATCCCAGAACAGTTTGGGTGGGAAAGACCTTAAAGCCCATCCAGTGCCACCCCTGCCATGGCTCCAGCCCCATCAGAACTCAGTGGCTTTCTCTGGACTTGCTCCAAGAGTTCCACATCCTTCTAACGTTGGAAGCACCAGAATTCCAGGTGGGGTCTCACCTGAGCCCAGGGGCAGAATCCCCCCCCCCCTGCTGCCCACGCTGGGGCTCAGCCCAGGGCACGGGGGGGTTCTGGCTCCCAGCTCTCACCCCTAGCACCCCCAGGGCCTGCTCCAGGGCTGCTCCAGATGCTCATCCCCTGGATTGATGCTGGGAGTTGCCCCGGTCCAGGTGTAGCACCTGCACTTCACTCTGCTGGACTCCATGAGGTTGGTGCAGGTGCCTCTGATCCATCCCTTCCCTCCAGCATGTGACTGACACCCACAGCTCAGTGTCACAGCTGGATGTGCTGAGGGTGCCTCAATCCCTCTGCCAGACACCCACAGAGGTGCTGAGCAGCACCAGCCCCTCAGAGAGCTCAGCTGTCCCTGTCTCCACAGGGACCAGGAGCTGCTGCCCACACCGCTTTGCCTGCAGCCATCCAGCCTGAGCGCTCCATCCATCAAACCCATGTCTCTCCAGGTCAGACACAAGGATGCTGTGTGGGAACACTCTGCACAATTATGAGACACTCCCCATGGCACCTCCCAGCTGGGAGAAGCACCTCCTTGTCCAGACACACCCAACACCTTCCCTGAAAACCTTCCTGCATGATCCCTCACCCCAAAGGCTGAGTCTCTCACAGAGCTGAGCTCAGGACTTCAAATGATCTCTCTCAAAGATCCCTCTTAAAGGATCTCTCTTCAAATGATTCCTCTCAACGATCTCTCTCAAATAATCTCCCTTCAAATAATCCCTCTCAAAGATCCCTCTCAAATAATCTCCCTTCAAATGATCCCCTCTCAAATAATCTCCCTTCAAACGATTCCTCTCAAATAATCTCCCTTCAAACGATTCCCCTCAAAGGATCTCTCTTCAAATGATTCCCCTCAAAGGATCTCTCTCAAATAATCTCCCTTCAAATAATCCCTTCAAATGATCCCTCTCAAATAATCTCTCTTCAAATGATCCCTCTCAAAGCACCACTTTTCAAAAAATAAAATCACAACTTGGAACCCTAAAATCACAAACTTTTGGCAGCTTCTACCAAAGTGTTTGGTTTTTAATGCAGCTTCTCACACTCTTCAGGTAGGGTTTTAACTAAATTAATTACAACAGCGTTCCTACCACACTCCCCACTTCTTTCTCAATTGTAGCCAGCAGTTCAGAGTAATGACTTTATCTGAAGTTAAAAATGACAACCTATAGGGGCTTTTTTACCAGCAGTAATAGATTTCAGGTCATCTTTCTCCTTGTCCATAATTATTCAACACAACCAAATGTAAAAGCCTTTATTAAAAGTCATTTACTTTCATGCTTATGTTTCAAATTTACTATTTCAAACAAATGTTTACCTACATTTACTATTTGTAATCAAAATTTACTAATCAAGCACTTAATTTATCAACTGAAGAAAGGATAAGGGCAAACTCATCCTGAGATACCATCAGTTACCTGAGGAAACTTTTGACACTGAACAGAGCCATTGGATTGATGTCTTTCTATAAGTAAATAACCTCTTTTCACTCCAACACAAGTTATTGCAGTCAATTTTTCCCACTAAAAAAGCAGATTATATGCATCTGAGATCAACCCAAAACAGCAGCCTGCCCATTTTTTATTGTTTCCAACATTCTCCAGGATAGCTATTAAGGCAGCATCTACAAGATGCAAAAAATCTCAGCATTTCTACAAGTCAGAACACACAGGCTGTCCTCAGCAGGATATAAATGAGTGTAAAAAAGATTATTCAAAGTTTTCTAAGTTAAGGAAAAGAAAAAGAAAGCCTTACCTTACTACATCATCGATGTTGTTCCGGTACACTCCTTCAAGCCTCTCTGCAGGAAAGCCCATAGCAATTATGTTTGGATAAATATCTGAATATGCAAGTTATGGAAATATTTATAAAGCGTGGGAAATGTCTACAAAAGCATTAAATGGATATTAATCAAATGTTTAACTGTACCTAAATCAGAGTAACAACTCAGACTGCATGCAATAGGTGGGAATGTGCAGATCTAAAAAGAATTATATACTTTGCTTATCAAAAAAACTCCAACCATTACCCACTTCTGAACAAATATTCTCATTTCTTATTCTCAACTACCTACAATTCACTTGCCAAAAGCAACCCAGGATAAAAGAATTTAAGAAAAGCACCTCTTAGCCAAACAAATCAATGCTAAGGAAAAAGGGCAAATAAGAAAATTTTAAGTTTACATTTAGAGTTGATGTAGTAAAGAACTCAAAACTGCTAGAAAATTACTGGTATATTTTCCCCATGGTGAAATGATATATGGTTTTTTTTAACAGAGTTCTAGAAAAGAAAGTCCTCCTAACTTTAAAGCATTATTAGAAATGATAATGTAGTGAAAAAGCTCAGCTGAAGAGTGAACCAGAAATGAAAGCAGCAGCTTGAAACAACCCATACCCTGCCACATTAACATACTCCTCCTCAAACTAATTTTAGCAGGAGCAAGAACAAAGCATGATATGTTTGAAGTTGGCCCAGCTTTAAAAAGGGGGGCTGGAGGAGGTGATTTCCAGAGGGCCCTCTCAACCTAAATTATCCCAACCTTTTAAAACTCATTTTTATTTTCATGGTCAAAATATACCAAAGCTCCAAAGAATAATCACATCAGAATGGGAGATACTGCACTGACTTCCAAGACACTAAAATTCCAGTTGCTTGTGCACAAAGAAAAGCCTGAAGTAGGACACAAACTACTCTACTCCACCCTTGCAAAATTCCCACAAGTCCTCAAGAGCAGAGCAGCACGGACCAAGCTCTGCATTGACACCATTAACTGCAAGGCTTCAGAAAAACATTAGGAACTGAATACACGGAAATAATGTTTTGTACTCTTGGAAAAAAAAAAAAAATTAGCATTTACTGTGTTGTAATCCAAGTATTAATAGGCATTGGTCTGCTTGGGCCATTCAACAGATCATTTGTACAGACAAAGAGGAAAAATATGAAAAAGCTTTGGAGTAAGCCAAATAAATATTTGTGGCTGCTTTAAATACAGACACCAAAACAGGTTTGTGTCTGGTTTCCAGTTTATTCTGTACTTGCCCAAACACTAAAAAAAGCCCACATATTGGGAAAAAACCAACAAAACATTAAAGTGCTTAACTTACAGAGCTTGTGATAACCTCAAATCACAAACTTTGAATTTCCCTCTGATCTATTTTACTCAGCAAGCAGTTCACACCTCTTTAATTAACAAAAGGTGTGATATAATTAGCAATGTCTTCACTGTTTTGTCAGTTATTCCCTGCCGTAAGCAGAAGAAACTGGTTCTGTATTACATTAACTGAGTTACCTGGCTAATACACCCCATCACTCCCTCCTCCCTCCCAATTTCAGCCTGATCCTCCCCACTCCCAGCTCCAGCATTTCTCCTCCAAAGCCCATCCTCATGCATCCTGCTCTGAGCAGCAGGGCTACACAACCCATAAATTACCACAGCAAAAGAATCCAATATATCAGTCTGCTTTCCACAACACTTCTCGTGGAAGACAAGCCCTCGTGCTGGCAACAGGGGGAAAACAATTTCATTTTGACACATCAAAACAAAACTCAGTTTCAGCTGCAGCATCACCCATGGGACAGCTGCCCAAACTTCACTGAATTGTGAGCGACTTGCTCACACTTCTATTTGCAATCCTGAGCTTTCCTGACGTTCAGATGCTTCTCCTCTCCCAGGGGCTGAGACAGGAGATACTTTCCAGGATTCCCAGCTGGTGCAAGATGGGAGAGAGGCAGACACACCCCCTGAGCCAAGGGAACAGAACATCTTAACACAGCAGCGTTCCCAGCCTGCTCACACACTGCTCCAAACACCAAAGCCTCCAAGCACGCAGGCACAGGCAGATAAAAAGTTCCAAAATAACCTGGGTGCTCCCAGGCTGCTGCAAGCTCCATTCCTCAGCTCCTGGCTCTGCCTGCTCCCCTCCCTGGCTCAAGGGCACAGCTCCCAGCCATTCCTGCTCCCAAACTGCTGCACCACTGCCCCACAGCAGGCTGGAAAAGCCTCCAGGGTCAGGAGACTGACTGATCCCCACCTGGCAACCAGGAAGCACTGGGAATGCTTCAGTGATCCTGGCAGTGCCTGGACAGGGCTTGGAGCAGCCTGGGATGGTCAAAGGTGTCCCTGCCCATGGCATGGGGTGCCACTTTAAGGTCCCTTAAACCATGAGCTTTAAGGTCCCTTAAACCATGAGCTTTAAGGTCCCTTAAAACCACTCCACGATTCTGTGACCATTACAATTCTTTTTACATTTTAAACTGAAAGTGGAAATTGCAAAAGCTGTTCCCCAATATGCCAGTAAGGAAAAACAATGAGAAAATACTTGAAATAAGGAGGGGGGGTGGGAAATATTAATCTATTTACTGAGGCCACCTTGACATGAGGAAGAAAACTTCCCTGGTGGGTAAAGAGCACTGCCCAGGGAGGGTGCTGAGTCTGTCTCTCTCTGGAGACATTCCAAGCCCACATGGAAGTGCTCCTGTGTCAGCTTCTCCAGGTGACCCTGCCTGGAGGGGAAGCTGGGCTGGATGATCTCCAGAGGTCACTTCCAATCCCAACTATTGTGTGAGCCTGTGATGCTGATTCACTAAAAGTATTTTGTGTGATCTGAGGCTTTGCAACCTGACAGCACAAAAACCCAACTCAACTGTTGCTCAAAATGAAATATCCAACAGTGAGCCTGATGGGGAAGAAGGGTTCTTTTTAAAAAAACGTGATAATTTTTTTAAACAGGCAAGCCAATGTCTCCCCCACCTAAATACAATGGTCCTGAAGCACCTCAGTGATTATCTGAAAGCATTAGGCTGGAATGCTGCTCCCAGGCACTGCTGACTCACCCTGGTGTCTGCACAGGGCTGCTGCCAAAGGACACGGCCCCAGCACCGCCCTTCCAGGCACCAGGCTCCAGCTGCTCCAAGGAAAGCATGGAACAGCAATCACAGAGCCATTCTAACTGCTGAGAGAGAGAATTTGGGTTTTTTTTTTTTACATGCTGACATAAATACTCCTGGCAGGTCGGTGAAGAGATGCAGAACCATCAAATATCCTGAGCTGGAAGGGACCCACAGGGATCATCCAGCCCAACCCTGGCCCTGCACACACATCCCAACAATTCCAGCCTGTGCATCCCTGAGAGCATTGGCCAAGTGCTCCTGCAGCTCTGGCAGCCCTGATGTGCTGCTTTGAAGCTCTTGTGGTGGTTCAAACAATTAAAGAAAGCCTTTGCTTTAGAGATGGAAGAACAGAATGGAAGTGGTGCTGCTGTTTGCACAGATGAATTAAATCTCTGAGCAGAAATTGATGTTTCATCACCTAAATGGAAAAGTTGTCATAAAGCCAACTTCTTCCACCCATCCTGTAAAAAATACCCCAAATGTGCAGCAGGGGAGGGCATGGTTGTTCCTGCATCCCTCCCAGGCTGTTTTTATCCCCATGCTGAGGAATGAAATTCCTCTTCAGGGACAGGGACTGCCCCTGACCACTGCAAGGACCAGTTCAGGAGCAGCCATCCACTGAGCATCACCTTCAGCAGGCTCTGCTCTCACCAGCCACACACAGCAGCTCCCAGACACCCCTTTTCACACCTCACTTCATTTAACATCGATTTCCAAAGCTGAAATTAAGATATTCACAACCAAGATAAGATTTCTTACACAGGAGCTTGGGAAGCTGGGCTTCCATTCAAAGGAAGAACTCTGAGTCATCATGAAATTGGTAACCATACTGCTAATTTTAGAAATCTGGGAGAACTGATCACTTAAAACGTGCAACAAGCTCATTATCAATTCCAAGCTTTTTTTTTTTTTAAGACAGGAAAACAAAAATGGAAAAAGCCTCAGTCATTTACTGAGCTGTTCAACACATGCAAAAACAAAGCCAACCAAAGTGGTGTAACTACCAGAATTTCATAGAATCATAGGATATGCTGAGTTGGAAGGAGCCCACAAGGATCCACAAGGATTTGAAATGGGCTTTTTAAAAAGCATAAAATAAATCCCACCACATTTTGCCAAAGTAGCTCTTTCCTAAGATACTCATTCCCAAAAATGGTTCTAAGAGTTTTTAAAGTACTCATTCCTTTCTCAGTCTTGTAAACATGGAAGCTGGGATTTTAGCGCTGATAATAAAATAATACCATGGACAGGCCCATGATTACAGAACCATGACTATCCTGAGCTAGAAGAGGTCCCCAAGGGTCATGGATCCAGCTCCTGTGCCTGCCCAGACCCCCCAACAATGCCACCCTGGAGCAGTGTCCAGGCTCTCCTGGAGCTCTGGCAGCCTCGGGGCTGTGCCCATTCCCTGGGGAGCCTGGGCAGTGCCCAGCACCCTCTGGGGAAGAACCTTGCCCTGAAATCCAACCTGAACCTCCCCTGGCACAGCTCCAGCCATTCCCTGGGCTCTGTCCCCGTCCCAGAGAGCAGAGATGGGAGCTGCAGCCCCCGGTGAGCTCTGCCCTCAGTCTCCTCCAGTGAACAATCCCAGGTGAACAATCCCAGTTCCCCATGCCTGTGTCCCTCCTTTGGTCACTCTCTGGCAGCTCTACACCTGTTCTGTGCCCTGGTGCCCCGTGACACACAAGGCAGAACAGCAGAACACCATCCTCCACTCCAGTTCTTACCACCAACTGCACAACTGCACATCCAAAGGAGCCAAGACAACACCGTGCTGTGCCCAAGGAACCCCAAAATCACCACACCCCATTATCTGCCAAATCACCCCATGCCACAATGATGCTTTGGCAAGACAGAAACCAGAGCAATGGAAATAATCCGTGTGCCACTGCAGAAATGCCTTTGCTCTAATGCTGCTCACAGACTGAACAAAACACTCTCCTTAAAGCCTGAAATCATTCCCACATTGCTGAAGATGACAGTCTTTGCAGTTGCTATGAGAAAAATCCTGGATCATTATGCAAATCAGCTGTTATAATCACTTTCAAAAATAGCTGTCTATATATTCACATTATGCCAAGACCAAATTAAAGAATATGCAGTATACACTTGCAATTTTTTACATACATAGAGATATAAAAGTAAATTACTCATGTTGATCCTGTAACTGATTTTGTTTAGAAATTCAGACTTTTTCCTAATAATGGAAAGTGGCCAAAAAAGCATAGCAAAACATTTACCAATTCTTAATTTTTAAAGAATCACAAGGAAGCTGCAAAAACCAACAGCTGCAGCTTTTCCTGCAATGATCAACATTGCCAGTCAGTAACTGTAACATCATTAGAATGTCTGAGTGATTTTATGAAGTCCTCTATTTCCAAGTATTTAACCCCTGATCCTCACTCCACTCTTAAGGTGGCTATAACAGGAAAACAAAGAGCAAATGACCTCATCTCCTATTTTATAGCAGGCCAGAGCATGCAGTTTTTCAGAATTTACACACAGCTTTTTAAACCCAACAGTGAGACAGGTTTTACATCAAAACAAAAACGAAAAAGAACTTTAAACCTCATAGCCCCTTGCAATTTTACAAATATTTATTATTTACAAGGGGCCTGGAACAAAAGGAGAAGTGGGAATGGCTTCCCACTGACAGACAGAAGGTTTATAATGGATATTGGGAAGAAATCCTTCCCTGGCAGAGGCTGCCCAGAGCAGTTGTGGCTGCCCCTGGATCCCTGGAATGTCCAAGGTCAGGATGGACAGGGCTTGGAGAGACCTGGCATCAAGGAAGGTGTCCCAGCCCATGGCAGGGGGTAGAACCTGGGTGAGCTTTCAGGTCCCTTCCAGCCCAAACCATTCTGGGATTCTGTGAATCAAAGGCTTCAGAAAGACCTAGCAAACATTAGATTTCATCTTTCTTTAGAAAGGAAATTTCCAAGAAAATGAATATTCCTGAAGCTGTGAATGATGGGACTGTTCAAGCTGTGCTTTGGAGCTAAAAACCTTTCTGCACACCCTGAACCTGACACCTACAAATAAAACAACAACAGTCCGTTTCTCCCAACCCTCGGCTTCCAGCTCCCAAACTGGAATTTCATTTAACAAAGAACAGCCTCAAACTGAGGAATCTACAGCCTGAAAAAAGCTCCACAACTGCCAGGAATGCTAATTTTCACTTCAGTTCAGGCAGGGGAGGCTTGGCCTTGCTTTAACCTGCTCCCCACCAGCCCATCCTCATCTGCTGCCAGCTCTGCTCTGTGTCACCCCTCACCCTCCTGCCTGCCAGGGGACCCAGCCACCAGTGTGGGGTGGCCAAGCTGTCATTGTCACGTCCCATGTGACAGCAAAGCCCAGGAGCAGAGGCACAGCGTGGCTTTGAAGGCTCCCAAAGTTGCTTTGTTGTCTGAATTAGCCTGCAGGTTTCAGGAACTCTGGCTGCAGGAGCTGTGTGAGGAGGTCTGGCAGCACAGCTGGGCTGAAACGTTCCCCTGGTGACCTCCAGCCCTTTAACTCCAGCTTAAACAAGTCCACAGAGCAACAGCAAAGGAGAAAAAAAACCAGCACTGCTCTAACTGTTCAACAGCTTGACAGCCTGGAGCTACAGGGGGAGTGTTACAAGAAGTGTCCACACTCCATCCTCAAACAGATTTAAGAGCCCTGACAAATGGCCAAGCTCTTATTAGTGCCATTTGCTTGACAGCATCCCAACAACAAAAAAGAAAATGACATAGGAAAATATACCCAGACAAATCTAGAAGACTTTCCTGACATGCATGCTGTACCCATGAGTGCCTTCTTTATTTAACAGGCAGCATTTCCCTTAGCCAGCATGAAATGCAAAATAATTTTAGTATTTTTCTAGGAGCCTGGATCATCAGGAAGTATAGAGGAAATGAACAGGAAGAAAGTTCTTCAGAGCAAAGGAGGATTCCTTGTAGCCAGCCAGCTGCACTTGTCAACTCTACCATCTGTGCCTTAAACAACAAGCAAAGGGACCAACTCAGATGTGGCTGAAACATTTTATCATTTAGAAGAAACGCATTTAACCCCTTGATGTTCCATATTCCAGCAAGGATTCTTTTTCCCCCCCCCATTTTTAAGGGTTTTTTTTAAGCTTTCAGCCTGCATTTTAAATGCAACAACCTAGATAAGGAATAACTGCAACTCCTTCATATCCAGGAGGCAAAGCTGTCCACATGAGGTCATCGGGCTGCTAAAGGTCTGGAGGGGAACTCAAATTCCCACAGCATAAAGAAATAAATCAGGAGATGCCTCAGGAGGAAATGCCAGGTTGTCTACATCCACAACTCACTTCTGGACCTGCTCATTACATTGCATTTGGGAGTCATCCCAGAGCAAGAGTCCCTCCCTTCATCTGTGGGGTGTAGGAAATGTGTCCAGGAGCTCTCAGCCACATGGAGGCTTTGCTGAAGAGCTAATGGGGTCACGTTAAAATTGGGGGAAAAAACCCCACAGACCTCACAGCAGAAACAGAAAAAATGGCAACAAAGGCATGAAAGATGATGGCTGCTCCAGAGAACAGTTTGTACTGACAAAGGCTGAGAAAAAGGCACCTGAAACTTCCATTTCAAAACTTCATTTCTGGAATCATAAATAAAGATACAAAAGCATGCAGAGAGTAAAGGAAGCACGAGCTCTCGTGCAGAGCTGCAAGAAATGCTTGGACAATGCTCTGAGGCACAGGGTGGGATTGCTGGGGTGTCCTGTGCAAGGCCAAGAGCTGGATTTGATGATCCTTGTGAATCCCTTCCAACCATGAAACCCCTCTAAAACAGCTGACCATACTGAAGGCACAGAAAAGCTGCCTTTCCCATTAACAAACAGGAACATAACAAATGACCCACCACACTCTGTGTTATTGGTACAAGGTTTGACAGAACTCTTCAGCTGTGAAGAGACTGGGCCTCAACTCCCTAACTCAGACTTACAATCCCAAGAGATTTCCAGAGGGAAACACACAGAGGTCCAGGAAAGAAAGTTCTTTTGTTTCTGCTGGCATTTTGGAAAGGCCACATCCCATCTTTCCATAGCCAGCAACAACACATGGTGGCCCAAGGATCCCAGGATCACTGAGGTGGGAAAATCCTCTGGGATCATCAAATCCACCCTGTGACTGATCCCCACCCTGTCACACACACCAGAGCATGAGGGCCACCTCCAGCTGTGCACACGAGGCCAGACAGGGACTGAGCAGATGCCCTCCAGAAGAAGCAATGCTGGGAGAAGCTGCACTACCACACCTCAATTTGAGTTTTTAAGTGCCAAACTGACCTGTTTCAACCACCAACCCAACTCAGCATGAGCCCTTTCAAGCAGAGCTGCGAGATGTGAGCGTGTGTTCCCAGCACACCACCCCACTTTGCAGGATCTCCCTGAACCACCACTGTGTACTTAAGCATGTCCTAACCTCAAACACCCCCAGAAAAACACAGGAATTTTATTCAGTAAAGAGAAGCCAGCACAGAGGAGTCACTACTTTGATATTTACTGACAGGAAGTGAAAAATGGCTCAGACTCAACTTTTTGCAAGCCTGAAAGAACATCCAAAAACTTTCAGAGACAAGGGAATTTAAAAGAGCTGTGGGGCTGCAGGACAAATACAGCACACTAAAAACCTTCAGAGAACAGAAACTACAAAAAGTAGGGTTTGTATGGATTTATCAAACCTTAATCCGTGTGGGGTGGGTCAAAAGAAAATAAAGGTGAGTGGCAAAACAAGACCCAGGGCCATTCTAATAAACCACTACTCAAACAATAAGCCCCAAGTAGATAATTTTATCCAAATGAGATCTGGTGTTTCCCTCCTCTAAATGTTACCCTAAAAAAAAGGACATTACTTCTCTAACTCACCCACACAAGAAATGAAAGAACAGAAAATACACAACTCTTCAGTTGTAGCCCAATATATACCCAGGCAATGCAATGAATTAAGCAGAGGCCTCTAAGAAAATTAATCATGCAATTAAAAGCTATTATACTACGGCTCCACAAAGGCAGAATTAAGTTTATAAAGACGTTTCTTAAGCACTTCACTACAAAAAACTGGATATTAAGCAGTTTTTCTGCACTGCTGCACGCTGGGGCTGCGGAGCTGGGAGTTCATCTTTGAAGGGAACAATGCCAGCTTTTGCAATAGTCATCATCCCAAACACAGAGCAGTTGAGTTTAATTTTTTTAGCTGCACAGTCAATTACCATTTGAATCACAGAGCCACCACTTGAGCTCCATTGCCTAAGAATCGTTATTAAGATAACCTAGATTTATGCAGCATGATACAGGGCCTAATTGCACAATTATTTACTTCCATTCTACAAAAATGCCTTTTTTTTTTCCCAGGGCCTCACAGGCAAGACAGCAGAGGAGGCAGATGACGACAGGAGCAAAGAGGATGCTGGCTTGAATTAGTAACTGGAACAAGGATTTGTTTACATCTGAAATATCAACCTGGGCCTAAGACACATCCAAAAACTAACAGAGCCCAAAGGAGACTCAACCACCCACAAATAATCCATGTTTCAGGAGACATCCTGCTCTACAGGGCCACACATTACCAAATAAATTCTCTTCTTACAGCCCAAAAATCACCATTCCAGTAACTCACAGGAAAGCACAAACTTGTACAGCTTTAATCCCAAAAAACCTTCACCCAAGTTCCAAATCAAAGGAGCCCACACCTCCCCTTGGATTTAAGATGAGGCACAGGGCATATCCAGGAATTACTACACACAACTCCAGGCTATATATCCCATTTTCCTCCCTGAAAAAGCCATGCAATAAATTAACCTTCAACATCCACCCTGTATCAGGCACAGTGAATGAATAAAAATCACACAGAGCTCTGAGTTGCTCCAAACTAGGAAGGAGCTGGGCTCTGGGAGTTAGTGATGAGTAATGACAGTATCTTTGGTCTCTAATGTAATTAAGGGATTTGACAGCTCAGCTGCCTATTCCCTCCCTTCTCTTCCAGTTTGTCAGAACACAACAATTGTCCTTTAAATCATTATACAACAACTATTTTCATGTTTAAACCTGTTGTAGGGAAAGATTCTGGCTAAAGTACCAGGGTGTAATTTGTCAGCTTATGCAGCATTAATATGGCAACAACATTAATCCATTATAAATATAATTTCATTTAAGGAACTATTCAGCAGTTCACAACCTGCAAAATCTTGGTGGACAGAAGCTTTACACGTAACACTTCAACTTTGTATTTGTACTCCCCGAAGTTTAGTTTTGGCTTTATTTTTAGCACAGGGGGGAGGTTTAACACAACATCCTTTCAGCCATATTATTACTGAATAAATTATATCAATTGCTTCCACAACAAAGAGGACTTAGGTGTCCAAACCACCCTACAAGGAAGAGAATGGAGAGTACAGCCACCTCTCTGCTGGGAGAAAATGAAGATAATTCTGTATTCCTCTACACAGTGTTTTAAGACATCAATACTCACTGTCTCTACAGCAATCACTGTGCTCCAGAACACTTTGGCAAGTTCTTCTTGGTGTCCTAAGTGTAGCACTGGGTAGGCAGCAACAGGAATTTTGTCCCAAAGAAATGTGCCAGCCCCAGCCTAGCAGTTATCTAGAGCCAACTAATCTCTGTGCATGAATTCCACTGCAGCAGCCACAGCAGCTCCAGTGTTGCATAAGCTGCACACTCGAGGCTCCATCCTCTCCCAGGTCAGGGGAAGGCAGATGGAATCATCCCGTGCACAGAAAGGCTTTCCTGACTAGCACAGATTCCTAGAAAGATGCATTTCCAAAATTCACCATCCTGCAAGACTGCAGCTGGACCCAGTGTTGGGGCTGGCCAACCAACCACAGAGTAAATGTGGGGTGGCATTTCCACAAGTCCTCAACAGTGCAGAACTGTCCTCAGCCAGCAAACCCCACAAAGTAACTCCTCAAGTGCCAGCACCTCATCAGTTTTAGTGTTAGCAAGAGAAAACTTGGATTTTTCCTTAAAAAACTCAGACCTGGTCCTAGCAAAGCTGGCACTTGATTCAGCATCACCCTCTTCACATTTAACAGCAAAGCTCTGGGTGTTCTGAAGGCTTCACAGCTTTAATGAGCACAAAACCAAGCTCCAATCATTCATCACCTCGGCTGGGCATTTTCTAAGAGGTCACCCTATAAAAAATACTATGCAGGGCCCACTAATTTCTCTGCCCACCTTGAGAACACACAGCCACCACTTCAGCAGCTTCTGCCCACTTCAAAGTGTGCACAGGAAGGTATTTTTGCATTTGGAGTTTAGCTTGTGCAAACAGTCTCCACATGCACTGAAAATTTCTGATGATCCAAGCTGAAGCATTTCCCTAAGAATTCTCCACTACAAGTGCAAAGAGATGAGCTGTAAATTGTGAGGGCTTTTTCTAAGTCCCTTTCTGAACAACAGCAGTGAAAAAGCAGGGCAGGAAGGGGCTGGGTGGCTCTAGATGGGACTGCACCCCACAGCACCTGCTGGAGTGTGGGGTTTGAAGGTTTTAGCTGCCCAACACCTCTATCCACACAGCCATGGCACAGGGTTTGGGGTTTTCTGAGGAGCACTGAATGACCCAGCCCATGTCAAACCCCAGAAGAGAAAATGCAGGAACACACACTAGCAGCAATCACCACCTTGCTTTGTCCATCTGGACAGGTCAAACCCCTTCATCCTTGCTAAGTGCAGAAATCTTCCTGGGATCAAACACATCCTGTACCAAGCAGGGAACTGAAACTCTGCTGAGTCCTCAGCCAGCAGTGCTGTCTATGCAAACAGACTCTGAGATGAATTCAGAGCAAAACTGGCACTGATCTTGTCCAAAACCCAACATCATCCCAGGCTCCAGAAGCAAAATGACTCTGTTGGGCTCTAAACACTGCTAAGGAACATGGTTTACTTCAGAACAAAGAAATACTTTCCCACCAATAAAATGCATTGCCAGTTGGTCTCTTCTAGTTTCTTCTAAACCCTCCCCGTGCTTGTGTACAAGACAAACTCGTTACAAAACCTCTAACAAACTTCAATTTTAAAATGAGACCAAGTCTTTTAAACAAATGGCATTTCCAGCTCGGGCTCTATTTTTAAACACAGTATAGACCTCATGCCACTAATTCACTTTTTTTTTTCCTGGAAGCTGAGCCATTTTGAGTCAAGTCCCATAATTTAAAATTTCATTAAAAATGCAAAGAGCTTTAGGACTGCAAACAGCATAAAGCAGTAAAGAGATTCTAAGGAGAGATTCTAAGGAGCTTCCTGCAGCAATTTCAGCATTCCCTGCCTTTCATTCCACGAGACAAAGGACGTGTGAGACGTGTAAACTGCTCCCAACATCTCCTCTGCCTGAATGTTGCTGCAGTTTGTACCACTATGTAGGTCACGAGGTCCACACGCTTCAGTCAAGCCCTAGGCTCAGCTTAGCTGCCCGTTTGCACCCCTGTCAGAAGGCCTGGGGACACCAGACAAAGTTTAACCCGAGCTAGGACAGCCACACTGATTTTTTTCCCCCACTTGCTAAATTCACACACAGAGCTTTTAAGACACAGGCAATCCATGCACTGCTGCATGGAAGGGTTTTCTCTCTGCTGTTCCCTGCAGTAAAGGGGGCATCGTCAAGCTGCACAATTTCAGAAATAACACACAGAGTGCCTCAGAAAACATTCTGGTGCTTGCAGCATCAAGAAATGCAACCATGAGAGAAGAAAGACATGAATCCAAACTTTCCTCCTCACCCGTGGGCACCAAAAAGTATCCAGTACTGCAGAAACTAATTACAACCCAAATAAACCAGGAAGAAATATCTGAAGCATTAAACTGCTGATTTAATGTCTCCACCTTTAAAACCCTTTCTTCTTCTGAGTTCAGAATATTTTTTTCCAAGACGTGCATAAAGACTGCTCAGAGAGAGCATCTGATTAGATGACAAGCAGCAGCAGTGTGGTTTTTAAAGCCACACAGGCCCATTTTCACACTCTGCACTGATTTTGGGAAGATGCTGTCTCCTTTGCTGAGATCCCACATTACACACACAAGGATTCTCAAGCAGCTCCTCAGGAACTCAGGGTTCCAAGCACAATGTCCTGTACTGCACATTCATCAAGATCACTTTTAAAAGGCTCTGACACAGCCCAACCAAGGATTTTGGCACTCCAGCACCTCACCCAGCCTGCCTCTGGCACCCAGGAGTTCCTGCAAGGCCTTTGATACTATCCATGCCCAAAAATCTCTGATCACAGGGGACACAGAGAGGCCAGGGGAAAGGGCAGAGCACAGAGCACAGGCAGCTCACCTGGTCTCACTGCAGCTCCTTTCACTCTCCAGCTCCAAGGCAGGGGAGCAGCGGCTGCTGAGGGTTCTGGAGCTGCAGGAGGAACCCAGACCTCCATTTCCCAAATGCCCAACACCTGGCTGCCTTCCCTTTTGGCTGGACAGAGGCAGCTGCCCTGAACTGAGCAGGCATCTCAACACCTGGTCCTCCTGCCATGCTTGGACCGCTCACTTGGGCTTCAGGTTTTCTCTTTTTCCCCTTAATATCACATGGATGGAGAGCTAAATCCACGGCCACGTGTGTAAGGAGTAAAAAGCTACCAGGCTATTATTCCCAGCTACCAGGAATGGTGAGCAAAAATTCCATGAGAGCCCTGCACAAAGGATGACAAAAATTCAACTTTCACTTCTGCAGCAACATCAGCCTTCGTGCAAAGCCACCGCACAGAAGTCTTCATTCATTAATTATCTGTTCAAAAAAACCCACTTCTCCCTATAATATTTTTTCATCATTAAACAAACCATACTATCTTTGCCACAAATTTCATGGCAGAACTGCAGCCAGCTGCTCCTTTTAGAAACACCAGCCTAAGCCCAGTGTAACAGCCTCTTTTAACACAAAATTTTGAGAATAAAAATTCAAAATAAGCAATCATCATTAGAAAATCTTGAGCGAGAAAGTCGAGGTTCAGCACTCACTGATTTTCTTGCTGGGAACATAAGACCAGTTAAAAAGATGTC
This sequence comes from Emberiza elegans, assembly GCA_024865655.1. Lineage (NCBI taxonomy): Eukaryota > Metazoa > Chordata > Aves > Passeriformes > Fringillidae > Emberiza > Emberiza elegans. Next base: position 32,685,329 of record JALJVW010000241.1, on the reverse strand, counting down.
TTTGGGTCAAAATAACTCTCCTTACCAAGGGCACATCTGGGCAAAGATGCCTGAAACACCAAACTCCTCAACTGTGAAGAAAGAAACCTTTTGGTCTTGCCACCACTTAACTCTTTCCATAAAGCCAACAGAATCTTCCCAACAGCCAACAAAATCACCAAGTGCAAACACCGAAAAATCCAGGCCTAAAAGTATTTTTATCACAAACATAATGCAGGAATAATGAACCAGAGCTGCTGGGTTGTTAACTAAAAGCTCAACAGCCGCTTGTTAAAGTCCAGAACATTTCAGGTTGTTTTAAAGCCACCAAAATTTTAGGCCAAGGCTCAATGCAAAAGCAAGAGCTCTGTACAAGCTACAGCTTTTATCAGCTTTGATCCTGCTCAAAAACTGGATTTATTTGGAGCACTTGCTCAGACCTGAAAGTAATTGCTCCAAAACCCAATAAATTTCCACCTAATCCCGTTGCAGAACAGAAACATCTCTCCACAGGGAGAAGTCCAGCTCTGAGCACTACTGTCAATATTCATTTCCCCAACTTCTAAGCGAAGTTCTTGCCCCAAAACCTTTCCCACAGCACCAATCCTTCCCCATCACGGAACAAGACCCTGCCCCTACCCACCACGAGCCCCGCAGGGCATTCCAAACTAAACATCTGCCCGACGCTGCTCCAACACATCTGTTCCAAAGGCCACCAAAACTACACACCGGCTTTTGCCTCATTAGCCGTAATTGCACGCTAATTACTTATTCCAGAATAAGTATTCTATACAATCCTCCTCGATGAGACCCGACGCGCTCTCGTTTGTGACACATCTTCGTGCAGTTCACCGGGAAAAAAAAAATATGGTGGGTTTTGGCTGTTTTGGATTTTTTTTTTAAATTTGGAAGGAGCAATTGCCACCTCTTGTCATGGAGAGCCTTGCTGCATCCTAAGGTACAGCTCTGCCTTAGCGGAGGGCTGGAAATCAGGGCAGAGGACACAGCCTCCCACTGAAGCAACCCGAGGAAAGCCACAGGCCTGCCACGATTATAATCGCGATTCAAGACGAGTTGCTAAATTTAAAAAATATATATATCTATAAAGCGCTGCGCACGCAAATCACGGCGGGTCGGGCGCATTTGCTGCGTGAGCCCAAAAAACCAAAGGAGCCGGAGATAAGCGGCAGCTCCGGAGCGGCCAGGGGGCTCCGGGGCCGGGGGGAGAGAGGGAGGGCACGGCCCCTCGGCGGCTCGGGGGGGGCCGCGGGCCGCCAGGGCCGGCAAGGAGCGCTGGCGTTAATCCTGGAGCTCCCGTTAATCTGCCGGGCCCGGACAAAAGGCGGCCGAGGCGGCGGCGGGGGAGGGCGCGGCGGCCCGGGCGAGCCCCGGCGGGCGGCGGAGCGGCCGGGGGCAGCGCGTTAGGTAACGCCGCGCGGGTCTGATGCAATCGCGGGACGTGCGGGAGCAGGAGCGGGAGGAGGATACAGGTCAGGTCCAGGTCGAAGCCATCCTCCTGGTATCGCCTTTTGTTCCTGCTGACGATCTCTTTGATGATGGCGGTCATGTCTGGCAGCCGGGGGCCGCTCCGGGGCAGCGCGCAGGGCCCGGGCGGCGGCCGCGAGGCACCACCGGGCGGCCCCGGGCGCTGATGCTCCGGCGGCTCAGCCCCGGGCGGGCCCGGCTCCCGGCGGCGGCACCGGCTGCCGCTCCCTCCTCCTCCTCCTTCTCCTCCTCCTCCTCCGAGCGCGTCGGGAGCCGCGCCGAGCCCCTGCGGGCGGTGCCGCCGCCGCCGCCGTGTTTGGGGCGAGCGCGGCGGCGGCGGGGGGAGCAGCTCTGCGGCGCTCCGGGCCCCGGCAATGGTGACAGCGGCGCGGGGCGCGCCCCCGGCCCGGCCCCGCTCCGCTCCCCGCCCCGGGGGCCGGGCGGTCGCTCCCTCGGCTCTTCCCGGCGGCGGCTCCTCAGGGCGGCACGGCCGCACTCATCCCCCGGCCCGCAGCGCTCGCCGGCGCGGGGCGCCCATCATGGCCGCGGCTTCCGAGAGGGACGGCGGGCGGCGCCGCCACGCCCACGCGACGCATCCGCCAACACACAAAGTAGTCCCTCCCACCCCGCCACCGGAGAAGGCGGCGCACCGCGGGCACCGGCGGGATGGATGGCGCTGCGCGCACCGTCAGTACCCCTCTGCCCGCCGGCTCCCCTCGCCCCACAGAGGGGGTGGGGAAGCGGGGGGAGCGGCGAGCGGAGGGATACGGGCGGTACGGTGAGGCGGCGCGGTGCTGCGTCCGTCACGTGGGCGCTGGCGGCGGCGCCTCCCCCGCGGGCGGAAGTGGCCGTGAGGGGCCCGCGCGGGCCGGGGGCCCCCCAGCCCCTCAGAGTCCCGGCACTGCTGCCCGCCCGACCTCCTCTCCTCTCCTCCCTCTCCTCTCCTCTCCTCTCCTCTCCTCCTTCCTCAGCCCAGCTGGGCGGGAGGAAGGCGAGGGGAAGAACGGGCTCCGGGGAAAGGGAACGGGGCGGAGGGGGGTTAGCCCGGCGTCTTGAGGGGGTTCAGCGTCCTCTCCTGACGCCCCCCGGGGTTGGCGTGGAGCGGAGGAGCCGCGGTGAGCGAGCGGCTGTCGCCCCCTGCAGCCACCGGGCCACGGAGGGAAGGGGGCTCTGGGCCACCTGCTGCCCTCGGAAGGGCAAAATCATTTGGGTTGGAAAATCCCTGCCAGCCCATGGAGTCCCAGCTGTGCCCAGTGCCCACCTTGTCCCCAGCCCAGAGCACTGAGTGCCACCTCCAGCCCTTCTGGGACACCTCCAAAGCTCCCTGGGCAGCCCCTGCCAAGGCCTGAGCACCCTTTCCATGCAGAAATTCCTGCTGCTATCCTCGGGATAGCCCAGCTGGGGGACAGGGACATGCCAGTCCCCCCCAGGTCAGGCCAGCCCAGCAGCCCGTGGGATTTCCATGGAGCTTTCTGTCCATTCTCCTTCCCACGCTGATCACAATGGTCCTGGCAGGGAGAAAACCCTGCCTAGAAATCTCTAAATCAGTCTTTATTTAAAACATTAGGGGATAAACCCCATTGTACAAGGCTCTTTGCACTCTGAGCTGAGAACTATAACTTTTTGGGATTTTAATGTTTTGCAGGAAATGTAATGTTTTGAGCCCTTGAATCACCTTTAAGGGCTCATAATAGAGTGGAACATCAGGCAGAGGGATTGCAGCCTCCAGCCCTTGCAAATGCTTTATGATAGAATTCCTTTCAGAAAAATATCAAATTGCACCTTGAGATGTTTTGCCACCGTTATTCCCACTGCAAAGCTGCTCCCAGAACCTCCTCCTGCTTTTCAGGCTAAATATATTTGGGTCTGGTCTGCATCCACTTATCCTTGTGCCAACCCTGGGCCTCCAGGAGCACTTTGTGGGCACAGAGGTCCCTGTGAGCCCCCTCAATTTCCACATTCCCCCTTTCCTCCAGCTGCAAACCCCAAAATTGATAAAATGCAAGTGCCCAAGGCCAGATTGGAGCAGTGTGGGATGCAGTGGAAGGAGGCATGGGGTGGAATGAGCTGGATTGAGGCTCCCAGCCATCCCAACTCGTTGTGTGTCTGAGTTTTAAGTTGTGTTCCCACCTCCTGGAGCTGGTTTTAGGTAAGGGCTTTGGGGACAGCTGCCATCACCACTTCCCCCCCGCCCAGTATAACCCCGTGGCTCCCAGTACATCCCATTTTCCAGCCAGCCCATTCCACTGGAGCACCACCCTCAATATCTGGATAAATTGTACCCAAATCCCTCAATATCGTGAACTTTGGCACCATCCTCAAATCTGTCAATTGGACCCTGAGCACCATCCCTCAATATCTGGATAAATTGTACCCAAATCCCTCAATATCTGGATAAATTGTACCCAAATCCCTCAATATCTGGATAAATTGGAGCACCATCCCTCAATATCTGGATAAATTGGAGCCAAATTCCTCAATATCTGGATACATTGGAGCACAACCCCTCAATATCTGGATACATTGGAGCCAAATCCCTCAATATCTGGATAAACTGGAGCACCATCCTTCAATATCTGGATAAACTGGAGCACCGTCCCTCAATATTTGGATACATTGGAGCACCATCCCTCAATATCTGGATAAATTGGAGCACAACCCTCAATATCTGGATAAATTGGAGCACAACCCTCAATATCTGGATAAATTGGAGCCAAACCCCTCAATATCTGGATACATTGGAGCCCCATCCCTCAATATCTGGATACATTGGATAATATTGGATACATTGATCCAATCCTGGATACATTGAGCACCAATCCTGAAAACCACCTTCCCACTACACTTTTTTTAAACTATTTTTGATGGGATTTCTTTCCGAGGTTGCCACCACAGCCGTGACAAAATGTAGATTTTGAGCTGCTTTCCTCCTCTGTGTGTGTTTGCATTTCTCCTTAATTGCACCCAAACAGATGTCACTTTTTTCCCCAGGAGTGGGAAGAAAACCAGAAGGGTCCTAAATATTTTTTTTTCCAGGAATGAACGAACACAATGGTCCAGATGAACTGAAAAACAAAAACCTCCAGGACACGACAATCTTTTTTTTACCATCAAAGCCTGCAGGAGCAGCATGAAAGGGAAGGGCTTGCCTTAAGAAATTCCTGCTGCTGTCCCACCTGAGCCTCCCCTGGCACAGCCTGAGGCCGTTTCCTCTCCTCCTGCCGTCGCTGGAGAGCAGAAGGGCTGAAATTGCCAAAACTCTGCGTTAATTATGGCTGTTAGAGAGATCTTGGCATTTCCATCTTTTTCCTGGGCGTTCTTCTCTCACTATGTGCACGTTGTAAATATGTAAGGTACGTTTTATATCGGTTATGTATGCATAAATTATATATTTATATTTATAAAACATGTGCATATACACGTTTTATATTTTATATATATGTAAATTGTATATCTATCCATATAAAATATGTGTGTATATATGCATGTCTTTATATTTTATATATACAAACATTATATATCTAGCTATATATATGTGCATATATGCATGCTTTATATTTTATATATACATAAATTATATATTTATATATAAAATATGTGTATATACACATGCTTTATATTTTGTATGTACGTAAATTATATATGTATATATATAAAATATGTGTATATATGCATGTTTTATATTGTATATATACATAAATTATATGTCTAGCTATATAAAATACGTGTATATATGCATATTTAATATTGTATATATACACAAATTATATATCTATATATAATATGTGCATATATGCATCCTTTATATTTTAGGTATACAAAAATTATATATCTAGCTATATAAAATATGTGCATATATGCATGTTTTATATTGTATATATACATAAATTATGTATCTAGCTATATAAAATACGTGTATATATGCATGTTTTATATTTTAATTATATATAAATTATATATCTATATATATATATGTGCACATATGCATGTTTTATATTTTATACGTATTGTTTTAGATTATAATTTTGTACTTAACGCGTTGTACATGTGTTGAACGTGAATGGTATGTGTTAGCGGGGCTCGAGCGGAGTTCCCGCTGTCGTTAGGCGGTTGTAGGCGGGGGCGCGGCCCGGGGGGTGCCGGTGGAGCCGCTCGGTTCGGCTGCGGCCGCTCCCGGTGGCTCCGGGCCGTTCCCGGCCGGGGCTGCCGCGCATCCGGTGGGCGGAACCTTCGCGCGGGCCGCTGCCGCCCGGAACCTTTGGGCGGGGCAGCGAGCGCCGCACGGACGGAGGAAGCGCCGGACGCGCCGCCGCCGCTGCCGGGCCCTCGGTGCCGCCGCCGGTTTTTGCTCCGCTTCTCCCTCCCGCTCCTCCTCTTCCTCCTCCTCGCCTTCCTCCTCCTCCTCCTGCTGCCGCTCGGCCCGCGCCGTGTCCCGGAGAGCCGCCGCACGGTGAGTGACCCGGCGGGACGGCGGCCCCGGCCGCGCCGCACCTGCCGGGCGGCGGGAAGGTCACGGGCGGCGCGGCCCGGCCCGGCCCGGGGCAGCCGTGACGGGGCTGCCCGGCCCCGGGGGGGATCCCCGCGCTGCAGCGGGCCCTGCGGGGCTGCCCGGCTTTCCCGGCAGTTTGCCCTCGGAGCGGAACGGAAACCAGCGCCGCTGCCGCTTTTGGTTTCCCTTTTGCGCCTGAACCGGGAGCGCGGAGCCGCTGCGGGCCCCGAGCGAGGAGCCCTCGCCTCAGGGCAGGCAAAAGCTGAGTTCCTGCGGGCTTTAGCGTTTGTGTGGGGCTGGGGCTTCGCTCTGCGAGCTTCTGCTTCGGTTCCTCTCGTGTTCAAGCTTTTCCTTTCGGTTGGCGCTCCGGGCACGGGTTGCATAAGGAGGAGGTTCCTGCACGGGGTTTTTGGGGAGGTTTTCTCCTTGCTCAGTGACTACACAGCCCTTTTATTTTAATAAATCAGGCTGACGAGGACACGCAGAGTCCTCCAGCTTCGGGGTAATTCCTCAGATCCTTTAGCAGGGATCCAGGGGTAATTTGGCTGCAGGGTTCCATGGGGAGGGGGATCCAGGGGTAATTTGGCCTCAGGGCTCCCTGGGGAAGGGATCCAGGGATAATTTGGCTGTGGGTGCTGCAGCTGCCTTGGGAGGAAGATCCAGGGATAATTTGGCTGTGGGTGCCCTGGGAGGGGGATCCAGGGATAATTTGGCTGTGGGTGCCCTGGGGAGGGGGATCCAGGGATAATTTGGCTGCAGGGTTCCATGGGGAGGGGGATCCAGGGATAATTTGGCTGCAGGGTTCCATGGGGAGGGGGATCCAGGGATAATTTGGCTGCAGGGTTCCATGGGGAGGGGGATCCAGGGATAATTTGGCTGCAGGGTTCCATGGGGAGGGGGATCCAGGGATAATTTGGCTGTGGGTGCTCCAGCATTGCCCTGGCTGCCAGCTTGGTTTGGAGAATGGCCAGGGAGTGGCAGGAGCTGCCAAAGGAATTGCTGCTGGTTTTGCCCTTGCACAAGGAAAATGGGGCAGTGCCCAAGGCGTGATTTGGGGATTCTCAAGCAGATCCCCCCCAGCAGCTGAGGAAGAAGTTGACCCTGATTTTAGAAATCATTTTCCCAGTGTTTCAGCAAAGTTCTTTCCTCTGTGCCCTTTGTTCCCAGGACTGAGGGTGCTGTGCTCTCTGGGCTTGGCTCCTGCAGCAGCCAGGCTTTTCCCTGGATAGCTGTGTGCCACATCCAGCATTTTCAGGTTTCCAGGGATATTAATAACTCCCCATGCATCCTGCCAGGTGCAGGCTCCAGCTCTTAACCTCCTTTTAATCAAATGGGAATTGCTGATTGCTCCTTAATGTGGCAGCCGGGTGCCTTTCCTGTCAGCTTCCTCTCAGGGAAAAAACCTCTCTGCTGCAATCCTGGAGTTCCCTGGCTCCAGCAGTCAGCACTCAGGGTCAGCAGCACTCCCAAGGTGTCAGGGTCAGTGGGAATGGCAAATGTGTGCCCACTGTGAGCACAGAATGCCAGGGGTTTGGGTTGGAAGGGTCCTGGAAGCCCATCATGGACAGGGACACCTTCCACTGTCCCAGGCTGCTCCAGCCTGGCCCTGGGCACTGCCAGGGATCCAGGGGCAGCCCCAGCTGCTCTGGGCACCCTGTGCCAGGGCCTGCCCACCCTGCCAGGGAACAATTCCTAATGCCCAATATCCCATCCAGCCCTGCCCTCTGGCCATGGGAAGCCATTCCCTGTGTCCTGTCCCTCCATTCAATTATCCCAACTCCCTGCACAATACCTTTTATCCAACAACATTCCAGCACCATGCAGGGTTTTTTTTCCAGCTCTGATTTTCCTTTCCTTGCCTCCCTGTGCTTCCTTTTTCCAAGGGCAGCCACAACTTTTCTGGGCACCCTGTGCCAGGCCCTGCCCACCCTGCCAGGGAACAATTCCTCCCCAAAATCCCATCCTCTGCCTGTGGGAAACCATTCCCTGTGTCCCATCCCTCCATTCACTTATCCCAACTCCCTGCACAACACCTTTTATCCAACAACATTCCAACCCCATGCAGGTGTTTTCACAGCTCTGATTTTCCTTTCCTTGCCTCCCTGTGCTTCCCTTTTCCAGGGGCAGCCACAGCTTCTCTGGGAAATCCATTCCAATAATCAATCTCTTGGTTTCTTTTGGATACCTTGAATTAATTATTGAGAATTAATTCTTAAGAATTAATTCTTAAACCTTGGGACCTGGAAGCCCATCCATGGGCAGGGACACCTCCCACTGTCCCAGGCTGCTCCAAGCCTCAAAGTCCAGCCTGGCCTTGGGCACTGCCAGGGATGCGGGGGCAGCCCCAGCTGCTCTGGGCACCCTGTGCCAGGGCCTGCCCACCCTGCCAGGGAACAATTCCTAATTCCCAATATCCCATCCAGCCCTGCCCTCTGGCACTGGGAAGCCATTCCCTGTGTCCTCTCCTCCATTCACTTATCCCAACTCCCTGCACAACACCCTTTATCCAACAACATTCCAACCCCCTGCAGATGTTTTTCCAGCTCTGAATTCCCTTTCCTTTCCCCCTTTTCCCTCAGGGCAGGAAGGAGGATGGTGCACGCCGAGGCCTTCTCGCGGCCCCTGAGCCGCAACGAGGTGGTGGGGCTGATCTTCCGCCTCACCATCTTCGGGGCTGTCACCTACTTCACCATCAAATGGATGGTGGATGCCATTGACCCCACCAGGAAGCAGAAGGTGGAAGCTCAGAAGCAGGTAGGATTGCATTCTGCAGTGTTTCCTTGGGATCTTGAGGAATGTGGGAGGATGGGGTTTTTTTAGTCAGTCTCAGGGTTTGGGTTGTTGGTGTGTTCAGGTTTGATAACAAATTGCAGTGTAGAACAAATGACAAATAACAAATTTTTATAACAAATTGCAATTTGCAGCTTGAAGTGGTGGCAAAACTGTTGGTATGATCTGTTGCTGAAAATCAGAGCTGTTGGCAAGTCTGTGAGCCTCGTGCCTTCTCTGCTTCTGACACCTTTGCTGAGCAGCAGTGGCCTTAATCATCAGTCCCTTGGTTACTTTTGGAAACCTTGAATTAATTCTTGAGGATTAATTCTTAATTCTTAAACCTTGAGTTAATTCTTAACTTAAAAGAGAACTTGAAAGCTCTGCACTTCTGGCAACTTAGTGAAGGCAGAGACCTTCACCAGCAGTCAAAATGCCTTGGAAAGGGGGGGAAAAAATGAAAAACCTCGTTGCTTACCTTGAACTGGAATCATTTGTGCTCTGGAAAAGCTTTAGGGGCCCTTCAGAACCAAAAGTTAAAGGTTTGCTTTGGAAATTCGGCAGCTTTCTTTTGGTTTGGTTTCTGTCTGACAAGAATTTCACAGGTTTTGAGCAACCTAAGTCTGTGTTGGGTGGTTTTCCTTCTGCAATGAGCTTTTTAGTTGAAAACCAACTTTCCCAATGGGTTCAGTGCCAGCTGTTATCTCAGGGGCTGCACTGTCCCAAAACCTTGTTGGACTTACTGCAAGTTTGAGCAGAAAGAGAAATTGAATTGTGCAATGTGTTGGCACAAAGAGTTTTCCTTGTAAATTAGGGAAAACCTGCTGGACACATATTAGAAATTGACTTCTGGGAATTTAAAAATACATTAATCTCTCCTTGATTCATGTGAAAAATATTAATCTCTCTAAGTGTTCTGGAGGCTTGGGGGGGCACTGTGTTTTAAGGTTTGTTTTGGTTGTTTCTTAGCTCATAACAGAGGAGCTGTGGGTTTGGGCATGTGAGGGTCCGAGCATTTGTTTGATGGGAACTGAGACATCTGACTTGCAAGTGACAACAAAGTCATTAGGAAACATCAGAACTAAAACAAGTTTTCACCTCTTACAGAGAAGCTTTTCAAACCACAACCAGCAGTTCTTTAAAAAAAGCTGATTTTTGAGTGAAGCATTCCATTTCTTTCCTTTGATTTTCCTGGTGTTTGGTTCCCCCCCAGGCTGAAAAGCTGATGAAGCAGATAGGAGTGAAGAATGTCAAGCTGACTGAGTATGAGATGAGCATTGCTGCCCACCTGGTGGACCCACTCAGCATGCATGTGAGCAACTTCCCTGCAAAATCCCCCTTTGTCCCTGGCCTACATGATTTACACCTCTGTGGAAATACACAGGAAATATTCCTGTGATCTAAAACTGCATCACAGAGAGCAGAGGGTTTTAATCCCTTCTCTCTTTTATTTTCAAGGCTCTCTTGGAAACTGGTGGGTGCTTTTCCTTGGCAGGATCGGTGCTGCTCATTCCCAACACTGTTTTTCCCTTGCAGGTCACCTGGAGCGATATTGCAGGTTTAGATGATGTCATCACAGATTTGAAAGACACTGTCATTTTGCCCATCAAGAAGAAATATTTGTTTGAGAATTCCAGGCTCCTACAGCCACCAAAAGGTAGGAAAGGAATGTGATGGATTTACACCTTGGTATTTGAAATGTAAAAGGTGCAGTTTTCCAGAAAGGGAAGAGGAAGTGGGTTGTTAGGTCAAAGTGCAAACATCAGGACCAATGCCAAGGAAAACCCTCAGATTTTCCTTCTTCCCCTGCTTTGGTGAAGCAGTTTTATCTGAATAATGAAGCAGTAGCTGGATTTTGGTTATGCTGGTCCATTTTTGTGCACTAATCACAGAATCATGAAATTATTTGGCTTGGGAGGGCCTTAAAGCCCATCAGTGCCATGGGCAGGGACACCTTCCACTGTCCCAGGCTGCTCCAAGCCCCAGTGTCCAGCCTGGCCTTGGGCACCTCCAGGGATCCAGGGGCAGCCCCAGCTGTGCCAGGGCCTGCCCACCCTGCCAGGGAACAATTCCTGATTCCCAATATCCCATCCAAACCTCCTCTCTGTCAGCATGAAGCCATTCCCCTGGTCCTGGCACTCCAGGCCATTACAATCCATGTGTCCTGCATCTCTAACTGCCTCAATTGTCATTTTCATTGTCTTTACACCCTCTGTTGTCCTTTGGCAGAGTTGAGCTCTGCTCTACAGCTTTGACACTCCTAGAAATTGCCATAATTCAGCAGGACAGACATCCCATTTTTCCTCTGGAGATCCCTTGATTCTCTCTGGAGTTGGGTTACACAGTGTTAAGGCATGTGGAATATTCATTTTCCACAGTAAACACAAGTTGGACTCTGCTGAAATCCCTACAGCATATTTGTTGTGTGTTACTGAAGAAAAAGAGGGGAAAAAAAGCAGAATTTAAACCTAAAATGTTGGACAAAACACCCAAGTTTACAGCTTTGTTCCCTGGAATATTGATTTCTGGAATTCTTAATTACTGCCTGGATCTGTGAGCGCCTCAAGGGTGCTCACAAGGGATGGAAAATGCAGCACTTTGGTGGCTGGTTTAGTTTTTCCAGGCTGCTTTCTGTGGAAGTCACAAACTGAAGCTGTCTGGAAAATTACATGAATGCCATGATCTAATAAGCTGAAGGAAAAAATGATTTTTTTATTTATCTTTTTAAAGCAGATTTTCCAGCTCAGGCTGCTCCCCAGTTTTATGAGTGGCTTGTGCTGGGTGTTAATAGCTCCAGAGTAATGATGTTTGTGGGCATCACTCACATAAACAGAGAAAAAACCTCAATAATTCCCTGTGTTTTGGGTTCTTTTTACTGAATGTTGCTCTTGAAATTGATTTCTTTATAACTGTGTTTAGAAAAACACTCCTGTGAATTCTTGCACTGTGACAAGTTTAAAAATAATACAAGATGTCATGTTTAATTGTGGGTAATTTGTTTAAACTGTCTGTGGCTCTGTTGTGTGATGGATTTTTCCTTTCCTCACTCCTCTGTGCTAAGTTTTATTAGCAGGGCTGGAAGGAGCTGTAAACAAAGCCTGCCAGGACATAAATAGGGGTTAATTTTCTGTAACCTTTATAGTCCTGGGAATGGAATGAAATGGAATCATGGAGTGGTTTGGGTTGGAAGGGACCTGAAAAATGAAGTTGCAGCCCCACAATAAATCAGTCATCTCTCAATGTCTCAGCTTCACCCTTCCTGTCTAAAAAGGGGAAAAATTCCCCCACAGGGAATTGTCTTTGGCTATTCTGAGTTGTAATTTAATAGGAATTACCTTAAAACCTCTGATTGATGGAACAGTGTTTTCTTGGTTTGATTTCTTACCTTTTAATACCTGGATTAAACTCAAGCCTGGACACCCCCATGCCTGTCCTAGCAAAGCATTAACACTGTGAATTTTCCAGGAGTTCTCCTCTATGGCCCCCCTGGATGTGGGAAAACCCTGATTGCCAAAGCCACTGCCAAGGAAGCCGGATGTAGGTTCATCAACCTCCAGCCCTCCACGCTGACAGATAAATGGTATGGAGAATCCCAAAAACTGGCTGCTGCTGTCTTCTCCCTGGCCATAAAGCTCCAGCCATCCATCATTTTTATTGATGAAATAGGTAAAAATCTATTTTTTTTTTTTTTATCAGTAGCCAGAGCAGAGTGACATTGGACTGTAGGCTCAGTGATGTATGGATCTGCTGTCATCTTTTCCTTCAGAAGAGTGAAGGCTCAGGAAGAGAAATAGAATTGTAAAGAAATGGTGGCACATTAGGAAAAACAATGGGATTTTTTTTCCTGGTGGTAGTAGAGGAATTCACAAGTAAAACAAATTCCTACTTATTTTTGGTTCATGATGAAACCCAGCAACAAATACAGTTCAGTGTTTCTGCTGTCAGGGCACATACTGGGAAGTAAAATATGGTTTTAGGAGAGCTCTGGAATGGTGGTTTCATAGGGCTGAAGAATAGGAGGGAGGTGTGGAAACTCAAAGCACTGGGAATATTTCTCTGACCCTGACCCCCAGGGCAGCACTGACCTTGACCCTCACTCATGGAGAAAGTTTCCCAGACTTCAAGATAGACTGGAACTCACAAAAGTGTGCAGTAGATTACAGAAAGCAGTGTAGGTGTGTCACTTGGTGAGAAATTGAGGTTTGGGATTTTTAGTGTGCTGAGGATGGAAGCAAGATGGAGGGCACATGGTGTCATCCTGGGTTTCTCCTTCATGCTGCTTCTTTCTTTTTCTCCATGGGTTTGGGTGGCATTTTGTAATTGGGCAGAAAAGTGCCCATTGCAGCTCTGTGGGATCAGTTATTGGGTTAAAAGGGAAAATAATCCAGGTGTCAGCTCTTAATTGGATAGTTTAGTCTTAAAAGCCCTTGGAACAAGAGATTGTTGGCCATTTTGTGCCTTCTAATGAAAAGCTGCAGAACTCACAGTAGTGAGGCTGTTTTACTGATAAGGAATAATAAACACCTGAGTCTGAGCATGAACTGCTGTCTCCAGTGCCTTCAATCCAGACCCAGAGAAACCCACAGGGAGGCTGCTTTCCATGGATTCAGGAAGGTGAAAATTTGGAGCACAGGATGTGGGGAATCCCCTGTGATGGGTGCACACTTGTGTGGTGGAGCTTAGGAATGGGGGAGAATCCACTTTCACCCTTAGCAACACTTGTTGTTTGCTGACAGTGGTGATTAAAAGTGCATTTATGAGATGAGAGAGCAGCCCAGGAGTGCATTCCTGTGGGGAATGGGCTTGGCAGTGACTGCTTCCCTGCTTTGGCCCAGATTCCTTCCTGCGGAACCGATCCAGCACCGACCACGAGGCCACAGCCATGATGAAGGCCCAGTTCATGAGCCTGTGGGATGGGCTGGACACTGACTACAACTGCCAGGTGAGTCCTCAGGGTGCTGGCAGGAGGGATGGCATTCCCTCAGCTGGGATATTGGGGCTGCAGCTGCTTGGCAACAGGGATTGCCAAGGGTTCTTTACCTGTCAGTGATTCCCAGCACTTTATGGGAATGCGGGGAGTTGTGTCCACAGGTTCTTCCTGAGAACATTGGCTTTGTGCTTAGTTTTGTTTTAACCAAGAAGTTGTGTTTCCAGATGAGATGGGATGAGCTTTAAGGTGCCTCCCATCCCAAACCATTCTGGGATTCTGAATAACTTGAATATAGCAGAAAGCCTGCATGCCATGATGTCACCTGGGATAATCTTCTTAAAGCCCTTAAACAGGATGTTTGTTCTCTAAGTTGAAAATTTTCAGCCTTTTAAATGTGTATTTTTCCATAAATGGAAAAATCCTCCTCTCCCAAGCTTGTGCTAAAGATGTTTTTCAGCTGATTTTTCCCCAAAATGAGTAAAAAACAGTGATGTGTGTATACTGAGGGTTAAAGCTTCCCATTAGTAAAAAGCAGTGGTATGAACCCTTCACTGGAAACTGATGTGATTTTCCAAGCACAGTGCATTACCTTTTTTACCTAATACACTGACAATTCCTTGGAGCAAATTATTCATTCCCTGCAGTGAGACAATTTGGGGTTTCTCAAGCTCAGCAGCATTTGCCTTTTGTAAGAAAAACCAGAATCCCAAATTCTTGGAGGAAATTATAAGAAAGTGTTGAGGTGGATGTTGCTGATCCCACCTGGAAACCCATACACTCAGCTGTGAGCTAAACCTGCTGAGGATGGATCTGGAGTGTGGCAGGTGAAGAATATTCCTTTTAGCTGAAAATAATTCCTAGAGAAGTGTGGATCGTCCCCGAGCCAGCAATCCCAGTGCCTCTAGGTGGCAGGGTGACTCTGCTGGGCCACCAACCCTGCTGGCCCTCCTTCCTGGAGCTGCTGGGCCTGGCCCAAAGGCAGGAGCAGGGCAGAGCCCAGGTTAATCACAACCACCCTGCCGTTTGTCACTGTCCTGGAGCCCAGGTTAGTCACCCTGCCGTTTGTCACTGTCCTGGAGCCCAGGTTAATCACAACCACCCTGCCGTTTGTCACTGTCCTGGAGCCCAGGTTAGTCACCCTGCCGTTTGTCACTCTCCTGGCTGGCTGTTTACCATGTACACAGCTTAGAGTAAGAAATGGGAGAACAAGGCAGCTGTGAATGGGGAGTAAATTTGTTCTGGAGTTAAGAGCTGGAGTGCTCCAGGGAGGTAAACACTGTCCTGGTGTTGGGCTTGCCTTGGGCACCTTTAACCCACTGCTCATCTGGAGCCCCTGGAATGCTTTTTTCACTGTTTAAAAGACTCCATGTGGGAACCAGGTGAACCCCTTGCCATGGTGGTCTCCCAGGTGGTGTCCCTGCTCATGGAGTGTTTATAACAAAATGACCTTGAAGGTCTTCTCCAGCCCAAAACCTTCTGTGATTCTTTTTCCAGCACAGCACAGAACCACCACATTTTTAATCACCTTCCCGAAACACCTCCTTTTGAATTCCACCAGGAACTAAAAGTGACATCACAAGCAGAAGTTTTAAGTTCCTCCTTGGGGTTTGAAATTTCAAGTTGGACTCATTGAAATCTCCCCCCAGGTGCTGTTTGTGGCACCAGGGCTGCCCTTGCTGAGATCACTGCCGGGAAGCCTCTCTGTAACTTCTGGAAATGTTGATGCTGTTGATAAAGTGGGGGAGATCCCTGGCTGGTGGTGTCATTCCCAGCCTGTGGATGTTTCCCAGCTCTGGTTTCAGTGGTGTCTCTTGGTGTCTCACAGGTGATTGTGATGGGAGCCACCAACAGGCCCCAGGACCTGGACTCTGCCATCATGAGGAGGATGCCCACCCGCTTCCACATCAACCAGCCTGTGAGTCCTGCCTGCCCTGCCCCTCCAGGCAGCAGATGCACTGCTCTGGGGCTTTTCCTCCAGGAAATGCTGCCTCCTGCTCACCTGGGTGTAGGGGTTTTGAAGCACATCCATAAGTCAGATTTTTAAGGTGAAGTTTTGATCTCTTGGGTCTTTTATTCAAAACAACACCCTGAGCATCCCAGCCCTGCTCTCCTGTGGGAATGGAGCTGTTTGGATGCTGCACACTGGGAAGGGCTGGTTTGTAACTGAGTTCTGCTCAGTGATGGCCTTGGAATGAGATGATCTTTAAGGACCCAAACCATTGCATGATTCTGTGATTTATTAAGCTCTTTATCAATTGTTCTTGCTCCAAAGGTTGCTTTTGCCATCATTTTCCAGCTGTTTCAGTCACCTTTGATGCCTGCTGATGTGACCAGACATTTTTGTGGCAGTGTTATCAGGAGTTCAGTTGTGCTTGGATTCCATTCTGGCTACAGAAATCATGATCCATTTTTGCTGAAACCCAGAGAGCAAACTGCAGGAGTAAAATTCTTATTGATTGTGCAAGAGAGGAGTTGTGTTCCCACGCCTGTGTTGTTGGAACTGACTTTCACTCCATGGGAGTGGATCCCTTTGGGAACAGCATTTATAACCTGTGTAGCATTTATAAGCTGTGCTTCCACACTGTTCCACACACCCTCCTCACCTCCAGCTCCACCCAGTTAGCAGGGGGCAAAGATGTGGATTTGAGAACTTTGTGGTGCCATTCTATCAAGCCCCATCTTTAGAAGGATGCATTATGTGCCCTGGGAGGTTACAGGGATTGGCTCCCTCCCCAGGATCAGGGTTACCACAGGAGAACAGAGCCCTGCCATGAGCTTACTGCTCCTCTGGGCTTTGTGATCAGCCCAGACTGGCCCTGACTCTCACTGCAGGTGGAATAATTGATGTGCTGTGGGTTTGGAACAGGCAGGGGCAGCAGGGAAAGCCATGCAGGTTTTATAACTGATTTTGAGATTAAAAGGTCCCAAATTACTCATCAAAAATTGCCTGCAAAGCAGAGGGAAGTGGCAGGAGTGGGTTTTGGGACAGAGTAGCAACTGTTCATCTGCCAGATTGTCTGTGGGGGAATTTTTCCCCTTTCTAATGATGGAAATGAGGTTTGGCAGGCACAAACCCCAGTGTTTGTTGCCTGTGTCTGACCTTCCTAGGAAGGATCTGCTCAGGCCTCAGCTGACTCTTCAGTAACCTCCAGTACTGAGTTAGACACACAATTTTGCCTCTAAATCCCCCAGTCTGGGGCTGTGTAAAACAGGAACAGGTGTGCAGACAGCAGAGTTCTGAGAAACTCCTGGGAAAAGGGATCACTGTTCCTGGGATCCAGTTTTTGCCAGGCAGGAGTGGGGTTAGTACAGGATAGACCAGTGGGATATGTGGGGTTTCTGTGGGGTTTCTGAATCACACAGTGTGTGATGTATCTGGTTTAGAATTTCCCAAGCATCACCTGTGGAAGGGAATTTGCCATCAGAGAGGTTCCCTCAGTGTGTGTCACATGTCCTGGGCGAGGGAACTGAAGGGGCTGAAAGCCCTGGGGTGTCACAAGTGTTCGTTTTGTCCTTTGGTGACTTCAGTCTCTCCTGTTTCAGGCTCTGAAGCAAAGAGAGGCCATCTTGAAGCTGATTTTGAAGAATGAAAATGTGAGTAGCCTCCTGTTAGTGGCTCATGGCTGCAGTGCTGCCCCCAGTGCAGCCCTGGCCCTGCAGAAGGTGTGGGTTGTAATTGCCTGCCTTGCACTGAGGCTGAGGTGATCTGCCAGGGCACTCTGCTGAGAACTTGGGAATCTTTTGTGGGTTTAGGTGTGGCCTGACATGAAAGCCCTGCAGTTGGCTCCTTTGTGAGCAGGAGCCTTGGCTTGTGTGGTGAATCACCCCCTCTGAGCAGAGTGACTCCATCTCTCTGTCTCCATTTGCTTGTTCTGTTACAAGAGAAGAGATTTCTCTCTCTAAAGAAGGTGCAGGTGAATCATGTTTAGATCAGGGAAGGAAATTTCAAGGAAATCAAGAAGATGCTGACTCTTTAACTCTGTCTTGGCTCAAGTCAAGCAAATAGGAATAACTTTTTTGGACACTGCTGCTTTTGATCTATAATTCAGATTTCCTTCAGAGGAGAGGGGAAGGATGAGGTGTGAGCACACCTGGAAGTGTCTGTGGCAGGATAGGGAATCCCTGTCCTCAGAGCTTCCTTCCAGATGTAATCAGCAGCACTAACTGCCTTCAAGTTTATGTTGCAAAGTGTCTGTAGGCTGAGCTCCAGCCTAATAAATACAATTTATTAGTAGAACCAACTTAAATTTTTTTTGAAGAGGCCTAAAATGGCAGCTCACCAGCAGGGAACCACACAAAAAAGTTTTTCAGGAGATAAAAACCAGCCTGTATCAGTTATCCCATTGGAGGAGAAGTTGGATCTCTCAAGCCCAGACTTCACATGGCAAGGGAATTTTGCCCCTCCCTTTTCCTTACCTGACCATGATTTTAGGGAATAGTTTCCCTCTTGAAAGAAGTCATCCCAGAATTTCAGCCTTTTATTACACTGCCTTGGATTTAACTTTTTTGTAAAGGAAAACAGTGGGATATGTGGGGTTTCTGTGGGATTTCTGTATCACACACACAGTGTGTGATGTATCTGGTTTAGAATTTCCCAAGCATCACCTGTGGAAGGGAATTTGCCATCAGAGAGGTTCCCTCAGTGTGTGTCACATGTCCTGGGCGAGGGAACTGAAGGGGCTGAAAGCCCTGGGGTGTCACAAGTGTTCGTTTTGTCCTTTGGTGACTTCAGTCTCTCCTGTTTCAGGCTCTGAAGCAAAGAGAGGCCATCTTGAAGCTGATTTTGAAGAATGAAAATGTGAGTAGCCTCCTGTTAGTGGCTCATGGCTGCAGTGCTGCCCCCTGGCCCTGCAGAAGGTGTGGGTTGTAATTGCCTGCCTTGCACTGAGGCTGAGGTGATCTGCCAGGGCACTCTGCTGAGAACTTGGGAATCTTTTGTGGGTTTAGGTGTGGCCTGACATGAAAGCCCTGCAGTTGGCTCCTTTGTGAGCAGGAGCCTTGGCTTGTGTGGTGAATCACCCCCTCTGAGCAGAGTGACTCCATCTCTCTGTCTCCATTTGCTTGTTCTGTTACAAGAGAAGAGATTTCTCTCTCTAAAGAAGGTGCAGGTGAATCATGTTTAGATCAGGGAAGGAAATTTCAAGGAAATCAAGAAGATGCTGACTCTTTAACTCTGTCTTGGCTCAAGTCAAGCAAATAGGAATAACTTTTTTGGACACTGCTGCTTTTGATCTATAATTCAGATTTCCTTCAGAGGAGAGGGGAAGGATGAGGTGTGAGCACACCTGGAAGTGTCTGTGGCAGGATAGGGAATCCCTGTCCTCAGAGCTTCCTTCCAGATGTAATCAGCAGCACTAACTGCATTCAAGTTTATGTTGCAAAGTGTCTGTAGGCTGAGCTCCAGCCTAATAAATACAATTTATTAGTAGAACCAACTTAAATTTTTTTGAAGAGGCCTAAAAATGGCAGCTCACCAGCAGGGAACCACACAAAAAGTTTTTCAGGGAGATAAAAAAACAGCCTGTATCAGTTATCCCACTGGAGGAGAAGTTGGATCTCTCAAGCCCAGACTTCACATGGCAAGGGAATTTTGCCCTCCCTTTTCCTTACCTGACCATGATTTTAGGGAATAGTTTCCCTCTTGAAAGAAGTCATCCCAGAATTTCAGCCTTTTATTACACTGCCTTGGATTTAACTTTTTGTAAAGGAAAAAATGATGCTCACGGTGGGAAAGTAATCAGAAATTCCATAAAAAGATGGAATAAACCTGAAGTCTTGCCTGGCAAGAGTTCAGCCTGACCCAGTGCACTGAGTTAGACACAAAACTTTGCCTCCAAACCCCCCAGTTTGGGGCTGTGTAAAGCAGGAACAGGTGAGAAATTCCTGTGGGCTCCTGGAAAAGGGGTCACTATTGCTGGGATCCAGTTTTTGCCAGGCAGGAGCATGGTTAGTGCAGGATAGACCAATGTTCAGGGGTTCCAAGGATGTATCCACAAGGATATGCCAAGGTTAGTACGGGGTGGTTGGTGTGGTGGTGTTTGCAGGGGAGCCAGAATGAGGGGCGAGATGGGAATCTTGACTCCATGTTTCAGGAGGCTGATTTATTATTTTATTATATATATTATATTAAAAGAAAATGATACATTAAAACTATACTAAAAGAGTAGAAGAAAAGGATTTCATCGGAAAGGAAAGGAAAGGAAAGGAAAGGAAAGGAAAGGAAAGGAAAGGAAAGGAAAGGAAAGGAAAGGAAAGGAAAGGAAAGGAAAGGAAAGGAAAGGAAAGGAAAGGAAAGGAAAGGAAAGGAATGGTAAGGAAATCTTGTGATTGCTCACAGCCTTGACACAGGTGCTGTCATTGGCCATCAAATAAAAACAATTTCCCATGCTGGGTGAACAGTTCTCCAAATCACATTCCAAAGCAGCAAAACATGGAGAAGCTGAAGCTTCTCAGAAGGAAAGATCCTGGCAAAAGGACTTTTCATAAAATATGTCTGTGACAGGTTGGGTTTTCTGTGGGGTTTGGAGCCAATGGCAGAGTTTGATGAGGTGACACATGTGACGGTGTGAACCCCTTGGAGGTTCCAAGAGCAAGGGAATAATTCAGCTCCCCAAAAATGCCAAATGAAGATGATCTCAGGCTGTTGTAGAGCAGAGCCAGTGGCTCTGGAGTGTCCCTGGGCTGAGCTGGATCTCCCCACAGGTGGACAGCCACGTGGACCTGCTGCAGGTGGCCAAGGAGACCGACGGCTTCTCGGGCAGCGACCTGAAGGAGATGTGCCGGGACGCGGCGCTGCTCTGCGTGCGGGAGTACGTCAACAACGCCTGCGAGGAGGACGTGTACGTGGGGCTGCTGCACCCTCACTGCTGCTCCCCTGGGGCTGGCCTTGCCCACAGGGTCACACACTGCTGCAGTGTCCTGCTGCCATGCCCCGCTGGCACTATGCACAACCCCTCACAGCTCACTTGCTGATGTTGCTTTGGCTCCGAAAATAAGCTCAGTGCCTTGGTTGTTCCAAGGTGCCCAAGCTGGAGGTGGCCTGAGCCACCAAATCCTGCTGCTGCTCTGGTTAGTGCCAGGCTTCAGTCCACCAAATCCTGCTGCTGCTCTGGTTAGTGCCAGGCTTCAGTCCACCAAATCCTGCTGCTGCTCTGGTTAGCGCCAGGCTTCAGTCCACCAAATCCTGCTGCTGCTCTGGTTAGTGCCAGGCTTCAATCCACCAGCTCCTGAGCCACCAGGTCCTGATCCACCAGCTCCTGCTGTTGCCACAGTGCTGGGACATCGCTCTGCTGTTTGCCATGCCTGCAGCAATCCTGGGTGCATTGATGGGCTGGAGCGTGTCCAGGGAAGGGGAAGGGGCTGGAGCCCCAGGAGGGGCTGGGGGAGCTGGCAAGGGGCTCAGCCTGGAGCAAAGGAGGCTCAGGGGGGCCCTTGTGGCTCTGCACAACTCCCTGCCAGGAGGGGACAGCCAGGGGGGGTCGGGCTGTGCTGCCAGGGAACAGGGACAGGACAAGGGGAAAGGGCCTCAGGCTGGGCCAGGGGAGGCTCAGCTTGGCCAGCAGCAGCAATTTCCCCATGGAAAGGGTGCTCAGGCCTTGGCAGGGGCTGCCCAGGGAGCTTTGCAGTGCCCAGCCCTGCAGGTGTCCCAGGAAGGGCTGGAGGTGGCACTCAGGGCTCTGGGCTGGGGACAAGGTGGGACTCCATGGGCTGGCAGGGATTTTCCAGCCTCAGTGGTTCTGTGATTCCAGTGGATCCATGCAGAGCTGCTGTTGGCAGGGATGGCTGTGAGGGTTGGCACAGCTGTCCCAGCCCCCGGCCCCTCACCTGGCTGTCGTCTCTCTCTCCCCCAGGCACGATGAAGATGAGATCCGGCCTGTGCAGCAGCAGGATCTCCACAGGGCCATCGAGAAGATGAGGAAATCCAAGGATGTCTCCATGCAGAACCTGGCCATGGAGATTGTGTTTGATTAAGACAAAAGAGTGTGTTTGCAGTTCCTGATGTGATTTAGTTTGACTTCTGTAATCAGTTAGCAAAACCAGTGTCAGGGGGTGGGAGCAGGGGTGGCAAAGGGAGTTCTGTTCCTGGAATCGTTTTTATACAACAACAACCTCTTAAGTTATTGCAATTCCAAGTGGGAGTGGAAGCACAGATCATGAGTGGAACAATTCAGCCCAGACCAAGAGCGAGTGCCTGCGCGCTGTCCCCAGGGATCCCTGGAGCCTCCCAGCAGGAGTGGGTGCTCCCAGGGCCGGGGGCAGGACCTGGCACGGGCTGGGTGTGTACAGATGGGTGTGTGAGTGCAGGACCTGTACATAGCCACACTTTTTTTTATATATAAGACATAATCTGTAGATAACTTGAGTATGGAAAATCTTTTCTACTTCCTTCCTGAAGCAAACCAAATCAGAAGCTGTATAGGGGAAAGATTCCTCGATACTCAGTTCACTTCTACCTTTTAGCAGCAAATGCCAGGATAGAAACTGCTCCTAGAACAAAGCAACATTTGAAATGCTACTGATTTTTCTTCCACATGACCACTTGAAATCTGGTGCCATTTAGTCAAGATAGTAAACTACTCTGTAAGAATATTTGAATACTTTTAATTTTTTTATGAATTCTGCTTTTGAAGGCTTTTTAAATGAAAGCTGATTTTATTTTTGGTTTTCCCTTGCTGTGAGCAGTTAGAGTAGAGCCCCACTTGCTCTTTCCTAAAGCCCCACATCCTCTGAGCTCTCTGAGCTCCTGTGCACTGTCCCCAGGACTTGCTTCTCCCTCGGTCTCTGCAAGCCCCAGCGTGGCACCATCCCCTGAAGTGTCACAGCCCTGAGGCACAGCAGGGACACTGTGTGATGTTTGACTCTGTGCCATGCTCAGATCTGTGAATTTAAAGAGGAGGAAATGGCTTTTGGGCTAATTGATGTGGTTTAGCAACGTGCTGTCCTTGCTGGTACCAGTTCTGGTGAATTCTTGTAAAGTTCTGTTGCGATAAAGGCCAAGGGTTACAAATGTGAGTGGCAAAAATGGTTTGGTTTTCTTTTTTAGTGGAGTCATTGTCAGAGATAGTCAAAAACTTGAGATTTTTTCATGTAATGCTATGAACTGTGCACTAATTGAGCCCAAATCTGTAAAGGGAATTAAATGTTCAAAGCCCAGGGGTGGGATGCTGTGTCACAGCTCTGCTGCCTGTGAGGGGAGGGAAACATTGGAGGCACAGAATGATGTAAAACCAAATGCACTGCAAAGGAAAATAAAGTGAAATAAGGAGGGCTGGAGCCCTGCCATGACACAGTGTCAGGGGCTGGTGACAGTGTCCCTCAAGCTCAGCCTGCTCCCTGCTGCCCTGCCCTCGGGAATGCAGGGCTGAGTTTGTCCCATTTTAATCCTAAAACCAAATGGGAGGGGGAGGATAAAAATAATTTAATGATTGCTTAGACTTCTTCCCTGTATCCAAAGCAATGGCAGATGCACAATGGTCTAACACAGGGCTGCAGGAATTTAGGCACAGCAGAACTGCTGGGATGTGGAAATGGGTAAAGTCTGGGATGTGAATCCCATAAATCACTTCAGTGCTGGGGCTGGGTGAGCCTGGGATCTGGGAGTGAGCCCAGGGGAGGCACCAGGATGGGCAGAGGGATGGAGCAGCTCTGCTGGGAGGAAAGGCTGGCACAGCTGGGGGGGCTCACCTGGACAGGAGAAGCTCTGGGGTGACCAAACTGTGGCCTGAAGGAGCTGCAAGAAACATGGAGAGAGATAAGGGAATGGCTTCCAGTGCCAGAGGGCAGGGCTGGATGGGATATTGGGAATCAGGAATTGTTCCCTGGCAGGGTGGGCAGGCCCTGGCACAGGGTGCCCAGAGCAGCTGGGGCTGCCCCTGCATCCCTGGCAGTGCCCAAGGCCAGGCTGGACAGGGCTTGGAGCAGCCTGGGACAGTGACACTTGAGGAATGCCAGCCTGGGGACGCCTCCTGCCCCTCCTGGCTCTTTTGCTGGGTCCTTCTAATTTCCTCCAGTGGCTGGTGGCAGCGACACTGCCCCGTATCACCCCTATTTCATTTTCTCCAGGAAATACCTGAATAAAAGGGCAGTAGTACAGGTGCTGGCTCTTCAGCTGCGCATCAGACCGCACCGAGTGCTGGAGGGCTGTTTGTGCTGTATTTTCAGGCTGTTTCCTGCTCGGGAAAACCCGAGCGGAGGCAGGTCTTACTTGGCTTTAATTGAGTGTGAAGTGTGTCCTCGGGCGGGGTTAATGTCACCCCGAGGGAGGGCACGGCAGCCGGACAAACCCGGGGACAGCCCCTGGTCACTGCCTGAGCCCTGATCTCTGCTGGTGTCTCCAAAACCCCGGCTCTGGGCACTGCTGGCTGGAGCTGCCCTTCCCTGCTGCCCAAACCTCATCGGGGGCTGGCTGAAGAGGCACCAGGAGTTATTTTTGATTGCTCCTGGGGGCACTTTGTGCAGCTGGAGTGCAATTCCCACTTCTCCAGGAACTCTCCCACACTTGTCCACTCTTGCTGCTGCTGTTGGAGTCCTTGTCAGAGCACAAACCCTCTGGCAGCTCCCTCCAAAGGCTGAGGGTTTGGGATGTGGCTGCTTTCATTCCATGGCTCCAGAGGCTTGGTCCAACCCTCAGCCCCTGATCCTGCCTCTCTGAAGGGGGGAAGAGCCCAGTTCCTCTCTCACATCTCCAGGGACAGCTGCTCAAGCACAGCATTGCCCAGGCTGGGCCAGCCTCCAGCAAAGCTCCACCCAAAAATCACCAAGTGACAGCAACTTACACATATAAATATTTATTTGTACTAAAAGTGAGTGTTTCATAGAGTATCGAGTTCAGAATATATTAAATCATGAGATGCATCAGCTGAGGTACAAATTCCAGTCTCATGTCTTTAATAAATAGACTATAAACCCCCCAGTCCACGTGCTTTAATCAGAGGTAATCAGGACACTACACTGGTTTAAAACGATAGCACAACATCTGTGTTTTGCTGTGACCACCTGGACTTACTGGGGGGGACAGGATTATTTCACGATGAGCAGCAACAGTGCTGTTTCACTCCTTAAAAATCCTAAATGGGAATGTCACTTTTGGGACCTGACTGGTGAGGCTGGTGCTGCTCTGTCAGCTCCCACGGAGGCTGCAGCATTTGCCTTGGGGTAAAGCACAGATCTCTTCCAAATGCTTAAAAAAAAGACTTTAAAAGCCCCTTTTCAAGGGTATTTTCCAGTTATAGATGAAGGCTTGGGCAGTGTGCCCTGGCCACAGCAGAGCAGGTTGTAGCTCACAGTCCCAAGCAGGAGCAGGTTGGTTTTGCTGAGCGTGGATCCAGCTGAACTCAAACAGGAGCACAAGAAGAGACGAACGCTGATTGCCGTTCCTTGGGAACACCCCGACGGCTCCTGGGGCCGCTGCTGAACACGGCCAGGCGCAAAAACCCCGCGGGGAGGCTGCAATGAGCGAGCGCTGCTTGTTCCGCTCTGCTGCCGCCGCGCAGCTGGGGCGGTGGGGCCGGACCAGCCCCGTCCCTGGGCTCCCGGCAGTGTCCATGGAAGCCAGGCTCTCTGTCGCTGTTGTGTCACTGCTCTGTCACCTCGGGGGCTCCTGCGAGCCAGCAGAAAAGGCTCGGGGGGGGCATTGCCAAAGTCCGTGCCGGGGTCAGGGTGGGGAAGGCGACAATGTCCGCGGTGACTTTCCACAGCCGGGGCGGGGGCAGCACCGGGCTCTGGGCTCAGCAGCAGCAGCAGCAGCAGCACGCAGGGCTGGGGGACAAGGGCTTCCTGCCATCCTCGGGCTGTCCCCACCCGCAGACACGGAATAAGGTGTGGATGAGGCTGCAGCCTCTCTCAGCCGGTTCTCCAGACCCGCCTGGTGCTGCGACTTTGTTGTTTTGCCTCGGATTTGCCTTTAGGATGGGAGGAGTGTGGGCAGAAGGAAGGGGGATCCCATCCTGCCACCTGGGAGGACTCCTGGAAGCACAGTGCCAGCATCCCTGACTTTTCCTTGCTGTGCAGAGCTTTCTCAGGGATCTCAGCATTTGTGGTGCCTCCCAGGACAGGCTCCCCAGCTGGGCTGTGAGTGCAGGGATGGATCCCTGTGCCAGGGATAACATGGCACATCCCCACAGGCTCCTGAACTTGGAGCAACAGGAATGCTCAGCCCAGCATTTGTTTGACCAAAGAGGTCAAGCAGGAGGAAGGAAGGAAGGAAGGAAGGAAGCAGTGAGGAGTTGGCTCAGCCACAAAGAACTGGAGGTGGTCACAGCTGATCTTAAAAAAAGTCCTTTTTATAAAAAGAGGCATTAAAAAGATTCTGCTGTTAATTAACAAAAATTGTCTAAGGCACAATGAGGAAAGGCACTTCTTCATTTCTGCTCCAGGCAGGGCACGGGCAGGATTTATCCTGGTCCCCTCTGCACTGGCAGCTGCTGAGTGGCCCTGGCAGCACCGTGGCACATCCTGGTGCCAGCTGGGAACAAAGGGCCAGCTCCCCATCCCTTCCACTCCATGGGGACACTCCCAGCAGCCTCAGGGGGAGAAGGATCAGGCTGAAGGTTTTTCTGATTGGTAAAAAACACTCTGACCCAGGCAGGAAAACCCCAGGGCCATGCCAAGTGATCAGTGTCACAGGGAATCAATCGATCATTGCTCACTATTAATACAGGCATTTCTAGGGAGGAGGAGGAGGAGTTAATTCTTTTTTTCCAGTGACTGGTAGTAGGTGGTGAGGACTTTCCAGGCTTTGGGGGCCATGAAGCCATCTGGGGGGTTTTCCCCTTCCCGAGCGAGCTTCCTCATGCGTGTTCCTGAGATGAAGTCAAAGTCATCGTGCCTGTGTGAAACAGAGACAGGTGACATCAGCACAGCTGGCCCACGTCACCAGGATATTTTCTGGAAAACCCTCTTTGCTCAGGATTTTTCTCCAGAGAAGCTGAGAAGCCTCAGAGAGGAATGAAAACAGTAATTATCTGATTGCTTTGGAATGTGGCCTGGACATTGTTTACCAACAGGTGAATGTCTGATTGGTTCCATGTGAATTATTTTTAATTAATGACCAATCACCATCAGCTGTGTCAGACTCCGAGGAGTCAGTCACGAGCTTTCATTACCATTCTTGTTAAGCCTCCTGATGTATCTTTTCTTTTTCTATAGTATACTTTTAGTATAGCATTGATATGAACATAATATAATGTAACATAATGTAATATTATATATTAATATAATATAATATTATATTGTATTATATTATATGTTATATATATATATTATATTATATTATATTATAAATTAATTATATTATGGAACCAATCAAACATTCATCTGTTATAAAAAAAAATTCCAGGCCAATCAAACATTCCAAATATATATAATAAATATAATTAATGTAATGTAATATAATATCAGCTGAGAACTTGGAGTCAGAGTCTCATCTCTTCCCTCCTCCTGGGGACCTTCACAAACACCACAGGCCCAAGTCACCCCCCAGGGCTCCTCATCCCAGAGGAGCTGCAGTGTCCCCAACAATTCCCAGCTGGGAGGCTGTGTTCCTAAGCCTCTCAGCCCCCAGCCTGTGCTGCTTTTTCTACCTGGGTAGCACCTTAAGTTTCACGTGACACCTCTTGGTGGAACACCCAGGTGCCTTTCCCAGTTGTGCCCCCATTCCTCTCCTTGGGGACTTTTCCCTGTTCCCAAAAATCCGCGACTCCACGCGGCGAAGAAACCGCGGCTGCCTTTACCTTTTGGGGTCGTAGAAATCCATGGCTCTCTTGAGCTTGTTGTAGGCAGCCACTCGGAAGGGGAGGATCTCCACGGAGGTGAGCCCGGGGGCCATGCTCAGCACCTTCCCGCCGTGCGTGGGCTCGTACAGGTCCTGCCGGGTGTCAGGGGTGCGGCATTCCCGCCGGGTCGCGCCCCACGATGTAGAAGTTGGCCCCCGCCACCATCCGGGCCCGGCAGTGCCACTGCACCTGCAGGGAGGGGACACAGGGACTGAGGGATGGGGACAGGAAGGCCCTGGGGCTTTTTTTTTTTTTTTTGAAAAATGCATATTTTATGATTGGCTTTTCACAATTATTTAAATGAATGTTGTATGTTGTGAAATGTGCCAATCAGTTGTTTTTAAAATTTTAAAAGTTTAATGGTAATAGAATGATTATTGACATAGTAATATGATTGGAGTAATAATAATTTGGACAATTTGGATTAGGACAATATGAGACAATAGAAACAGAGGGCATAAAATAGAAACATACAGACAGTCCAGGTACCTCTTTCTGGGCAAAATAAGCCCCAAAAAAGGCCCCACGTTAACAGAGGATTAACCCTTAAAAGCAACAGCCTGTTGCATATTCATACATCTCAGACAGGATGCATAAATTCCATTCAAACACAGGATTCTGTCTGGTCATCATCAACTTTTTCCTCCTAATCCTAATCCCCAGTCCTGAGCAAGGTGGGAAGAAGTTCTTTTCTGCTGATAAGGGAGCAATAAATTCTCTTTCTCTGAAAGATTCAGGTTTCCTGTGGCTGCAAATTCAGTGAGAGTCCTTTCTTCAGGAAAAAAGTATCCTACATAGCATAGTTACTATTTTAACCTTTTGTTATAACCCAAAACTATATTTCACACACTACTTAAGAGAATTAATACAGCATTACTTTCTAACACAACACATATAACATTCATTTTAATATTTGCGAAAAGCCAATCATAAAATATGCATTTTTCACATATGTGTTGTGTTAGAAAATTATGCTGTATTCCTTTACACAAGTGGTGTGTGAAATATAATTTTAGGTTATAACATAATGCTAAAATAGAAGCTATGTATGTGGATATTGTTTTAAAGAAAGGAATGAGGTGCTTGCACCAGGTAGCAGTCACAGGACACCTAAATCTTTCTGAAAAAAAAGAATTTATTGCTCCCTTATCAGAAAAAATGAACTTCTTCCCACCTTGCTCAGCCTGAAGACTCAGTCAGGATTCAGAGGAAGAAGCTGACACTGCCCAGACCAAATCCTGTGTTTGAATGGAATTTATGCATCATGGATGAGGTGTATGAATATGCAACAGGCTGTTGCTTTCAAGGGTTAATCCTCTGTCAACGTGGGACCTTTTTCGGGCTTGTACTGCCCAGAAAGAGGCACCTGGACTGTCTGTAACTCTTTGTTCTTATTGTCTCGTATTGTCCTAAATCCTAATTGTCCAAATTTTTATTACTCTAATTATATTGATATTTTTATAACCATTTTATTAAAATTTTTAAAAACAAGCGATTGGCATTTTTCACACACAGGTAGGGAGAGGGAATTGGGCTGGTGAAATATGAGTCTCCTCGAGCCAGGTGTCACAAGCTCTCAGAGATCTGTTTCACACCCAAGATAGCTCAGCTACCTTAGATGGCATAAAATCAGCAGGATGGCTTCTGTGGTAGTGTTGGGAACAAAAAAGTTTTAATAAATGGCAAAATAAGAAAATTCTGTAAAGAGAAAAACCGAGCCAGGTGCCAGAGGTTCTTGCCCCTGGTAAAACACCTCCACAAAAGCCATTGGTTTCTTTGTTCTCTTCTTCTTCAACTGAATTGCTCAGGTGGGATTTTTTGGCTTCTGTCCAATTAGCTATCCTTAAATTTGAGGTGAAGTCCCCCAAGTCCTATGAGGTGTCTTTTCATCTAATTGAGGAGAGAAACTTCTGGACTTATTTCCTTTTTGAGGGGACAACAAAGGACAGTTTTGTCACTCCATCAACAGGGGCCACATTCCCATAGGTTGGGTCCATTTGAATTTTTGGCGTGCCAAAGTGGTGATGCCCAGCACAGGGAAGGGGAGGTTCAGCATCTGCCCCTTTCATCCCACTGGTTTAGGGACAGAAGGAGTTTCAAATGAACGTCCCTGCCCACCAGAAGAAGGTGAAACCTGTTTGTATCCCAGGAGAGGATGAGAGCTGATGGAGACAAGCTCTGCAGGGGATGCTGCAGCAGCAAGCACAAGCAACCCACGCAGAGAGCCAAGAGTGAGGACACAGCTCCAGCCCCTTCCCGGGGTTTTCCAGGCAGGCTGGGAGCACAACCCCATGGACAGGCTGCCTGCCTTGCCCTGCTGAGCAGCCAAGGGCTGCCTTACCTCGGTGGGGCATGGGAGAGGGAAGAGCATGGGAGAGGGGTCCAGATGGCCTCCAGCACGGTGGACTTGGGGTCCAGGGGCACATCGTCATCCTCCAGCACGGGTGCAGCAGCAGCACTGGGTTCTTGTGCGCGCCACCCAGGGCACATCGTCATCCTTGGTCCACCCCCGGGCAGGGGTCAGCAGCAGTGCCACGGGGTTCTTGTAGCCCTGTGTGTGCCCTGGAGCTGGCGCCCTGTGTGTGTGCCCTGTGTGCCATGACAGAGCTGTGTGTGCCCTGTGTGTGTGCTCTGTGTGCCACGACAGAGCTGTGTGTGTGCCCTGTGTGTGTGCCCTGTGTGTGTGCCCTGGAAGGCCAAAACAGAGCTGTGTGTGTGCCATGACAGAAAGTGTGCCCTGTGTGCCATGGGTGTGTCACCATGACAGGGTCCATGACAGACTGTGGGCTGTGCCACAGGTGTGCCATGACAGAGCAGGAGAGACCTGTGTGTGCCCTGTGTGTGTGCCCTGTGTGCCATGATAGAGCTGTGTGTGTGTCCTGTGTGCCATGACAGAGCTGTGTGTGCCCTGTCTGCCATGACAGAGCTGTGTGTGCCCTGTCTCCACACAAACAAGGCCCTGAGTGTTTCACACACACACATCACCCTGCCAAGGTTATTTTCCCTGCATTCCCTTCCTTTGGGGCTGATTTCAGCAATATCAGCTCTCCCACAGAGTTTGCAGTGGACACCTGCATTGATGTCTTTAGTGATCTGTCACCCCCCGAGCTCAGTGGCACCTACAGGAGGGCCAATGCTCTTCCCCAGAGTGAGGGCGGGTGTCTGACCCTTGCCATCCTGCTGGGACCACCAGCAGGAGCAACCTGGGAACAGGACAGGTGGCCCTGCCCATGGCAGGGGGGCAATGGGAGGAGCTTAAGGTCCCTCCAGCCCAAACCATTCTGGGATTCTATGGGACAGAGAGCTGTGAGGAGACACCTGAGCTGTGCCCCAGGTGTGAAGGCAAGTCAGTGCAGAGAGGATCCGACCTGCCAGGGGGGATGTGAGCGGGATGCCCAGCCCTCAGAGCAGCCCACTGGGGACACAGCCCATCACAGGCACTGCCCTAACCAAGGAGCTCCGTGCCACCTGTGCCATGCCCTGAGTCCCCTTTAGTGCCCACCCTCCCAAACAGCCCCGTTTTGGGAGCATCCAGAAGCCACCTGGAAGTGCTGAGACCAAGTCATGGATCACACCAAGGCCCTGTGGGGCAGGAAGAGCCCTGTCACTGGTGTAGCCCAGGGCACTCACCAGCATTCATTTCCCTGAACTTCTGCTTGAGAGCCAGCGGGGTCAGGCGGTACTGGTCCAGCCCATCATTCCATTTGATCTTCTCCAGGACCTCCAGGTCTCCACCAACCAGCCAGTCTCCACTCTCCATCACCATCTGGGAATTACACACACCTTCAGTGCAAAGGGGACAGCACACTCCTCCTCCTCCCAGTCTCCTTTGAAAAGTGTGAGGCTCAACCCTGTTGCAGGATGACCTTCCCTTCTCTCAGGTGGAAAAGATCACTGCAGTGACCATGTGAACAAACGTCCTGGGCAGCAAAACCTCACCAAATGTCCCCAAAACCCACCAAATGTCACCACCCAGTCCCCCCCAGCTGGGTGCTGGCCGCCCCTCTGGCAACCAGCAGCCTACAGGAAGGCACAAGACCTTCCTCCAGCTCCCCCTTTGCTTTCCTGCTGGGAATTCACAGGAGGAATGAGCCTGTTGCAAGGCACACACCTGCTGCTGATTAATTAAATGAGGCATTTTAAGGGAGGGGAAAGAACTACCACAGCTGTAGCCCTTTTAGACAGAAAGCTCAAGTCACTGTGTGGAACCCAGAGCTCTCCCTTTCTGAGGGACAATGCTCCTTGTACTGCCACAGACTAAGGGGGAAGAGAGGAGCTGTGAAAACACACCAACCCTGCTGGCTGCCTGTAGGGAAAAGCCAAAAACTACAGTCCTGCCTGCTCAGGCTGGGCTGGTGGCCAAAAAATCAGTCCTGCGTGCTTGGGATGCTGGTGGCCAAAAAAATCAGTCCTGCCTGCTCAGGATGGGCTGGTTCCCAGCAAAGAGCTGGACTGGAAGCTGATTGCCCTAAAAACCTTGGCAAAGTTCTCTTCTCCATCCCCTGGCCAGGTTTCAGCCCCAAGGCCACGCTTCCCATGGCAGAGAGGGGCGGGACCCACCAGTGTTGTATTGCACTAAACAGTTATTTAGTTATTTGCACTGGGTGTTTGGTAATTTGCACTGTTCACATGATTTGTATTCTAGCATCACATGGTCTTCCCCTTTCCCGCCTTAGCCTCAGTGTTGGTGCTCTCTTCCTGGTTTGCCCCTCCTCACTTGTATCACACTGCCCCCTTCCCCTCAGCTCAAAATCCCCCTGGGAGAAGACCATTCCCTCTTTTTTCCACCTGGGGAGTCACCTGGATGACCTGGTGCTCTCCAACCTAGGAAATAAAACGGGACTTAGTCCCCACGTGGAGCACCTCTTGTCCTAGGTAAGATGGTGTGGGCTGGGCCCACAGCTAGCTGGATTGGAACCAGGCACGATTCCTTACAGCTGGCACCCAAAACCTTGGCAGAATTCACTCTCCATGCCCCGGGCAGGTTTCAGGGCCGAGGACCCACCTGGATGTGTGGGTGTCGTGGGCAGGTGGTGCCCCAGACGCGGGCGCAGCGCTCCTCCTTCCTGTGCGCGAAGAACTCGGGGCGGCGCAGCACGGCCACGCGGCGGCCCTGGAAGCTGAGCGCCAGCGCCGCGCTGCCCTCCAGACGCTGCTTGTCCTCTGCTGACAGCGGCAGCACGATGGGCACACTCAGGTTCACCACGCCATCTGCCCAGAGACACAGAGAGGGGGCTCAGCACCCTGCAGTGTAGCAGGGCCTGGTTCTGCAAGGGCCCTGTGGCGTGCAGAAGCCTGAAGAGAGGAAATGCCAAGTCATGGTGAATGGGCTAGAAAGACCCTTTTCCACCTTTTGGAACCCCTGTTTATCTCTCTGTAACCCTATAGGTCACTTTCCTTTAACCCTTGCCACCGGACCATTTCTGACAGCCCTGTACCCTACATAAAGGGCTGTTCTAGCCCAGTTCTGGCAGAAGAGCTGTCACTGGAACCCTTCTCAGAAGATTCAATAAAGACATCGCTGTGGAACCCATACAGCTTTCTCCTCTCTGTGTCTGCCTGCCCAGGCACCTAGCAAGCTGAAGGGCTGAAATCACAATGAGCTGATAATCACTAAAGAGCTGATCTCACTTAAACTTGCTAAGGTTGCCTGTGGCTGAGAACTGCTTGGGAACTTGGACAGTCTGTCCTGGAGAGGACTGAGGTATCCAGGCCCTTTAGCCTGCTGGGAACACCCTGAACCCAGCAAAGGCAGATTTACTGCAGCCACTGCTCGTCCTCTGCTGACAGGGCAGCACGATGGGCACGCTCAGGTTCACCACACCGTCTGCACAGAGACACAGAAAAAGGTTCAGCACCCTGCAGCCACTGGGTGTCCTGCAGGGTGTCCTGGCATGCTGAATTATATCCCTGTTTAGCCCAGAAATAGGTTTTGCAGATTTAGGACTGGTTCGGACAACAAAAGGAGGAGAAAAGGAGCGTGGAGTTTGTTATCACAAGCTGCGCTTGCTCCCTGCATCCTGCTCCTGGACTGTGTTACTGTATTTGTTGGGAATGGCCCAGGTTTCATTCATGATGAAAGATGAATCTGACTCCATGTTCTCAGAAGGCTAATTTATTACTTTGTAACACTATATTATACTAAAGAATACTATGCTATACTAAAGAATACAGAAAGGATACTTACAGAATGCTAAAATGATAATAAGGAAAACTCATGACTCTTCCCAGAGCCCCAACACAGCTTGGCCCCAATTGGCCAAAGAGTGAAAACAACTCACAGCAGAATCCAATGGAACAATCACCTGTGGGTAAACAATCTCCAAACACATTCCACACACGAGCACAACACAGGAGAAGCAAATGAAATAAGAATTGGTTTCCTTTTCTCTGAGGCTTCTCAGCCTCCCAGGAGAGAAATCCTGGGCAAAGGGATTTTATCAGAGAATTTGAATGCCACAACTTCTGCAGCACGGACAGATGGCAGGACAGAGCTCTCCTTTGCTTTTAGTTAGTTTCTAGCTAGCTGAGGCAGAAAATTTCCCTGGACTGTGGTTTTTCTTTTTCTTGGAACCGTTTGAACCTGCTCTGGACTGAGCATGCAGAAGAGCACCAGCAGCTCTCACCTGTAGCCCACGGGGCTGGGCATGAGCCATGGCATTTCCAGCACCAGAGGGACTGATAAGAGACTGATAAGGGACTGATAAGAGACTGAGTGAGCCAAGCCACAGCCCACAGAGGGGGCTTTCTGAATTTGTCATCTCTTCAGAACAGCGAGAGGTTCTATTGTTTAATATTGATCAGTTTCTGTGCCAGTGAATGTTTTGTCTGCTAAATAAACAGATTTTTTTTCCACTTTTCTCCAAGGAAATATTTTCCAGAACCAGCTGGGGCGGGGGCTGCTTGAATTTGCTTTTTAGAGGAACCCCTTTGGAGGTTTTCTCCCAAATTTGCCCTAAATCAGGACACAGGGACACCAGCAGCACTGTGGGGATGCTCACAACCCTTGAAGGGGAGGGTTGAACACCCTCCTGTGTGGACAAGAATTGTAACCAGCCCTGGGAGCACAGGAAACAGAGGTTTTCATGGACAATCAGTCATTGCAGCAGTTTTCTCCGCACTGCTAATAAATGGTGATGTTAGCAGAATATAAAAGCTCCTTATGTAAGGGCCAGAGGTGTCTCCAGGATACCTGGAGCATCTCATTAGTTCCTGCACTCTCCCTTCCTCTGGTTCTTCTTCGTTAGCTGCTTGAGAAGGTGAGAAATTTAAATGTTCTTGCAAAACGCAGCCCTGGATAAACTGAAAAATTTCAACGTGCTTGGAAAATGCCCTCTCCTCCAGGAGAACCACCTCTGTGGGGATGGCTCTAGGCTGGTGTTTATAGGAGGCCCTTGAAAATATATGTATTGTGTAAGTGGCCTTTGAGTCCATGTAAAATATATCTGTATTGTATTTGAATATCTTTGCCCTGGCAGGTCCCAGTTATTCTTGATGGGCTGCAGCTGCGATGTCCTTCATTGGGCTGCAGCTGTGGCCAGTCAAGGTAACTGGGATAAAAGGGGGTGGGCTGGCCAGTCAGGGAGAGCCTTGGAGGAGCCCTGACTGAGAAGATCCTGAGTCTGTGCTGTGAAGTTCTGCTGCCCACAAGACAACACCAGAAAGGTACAGGACTCTTGAAGTATCCTAAATACAACAGGTGTTCCCTGGAGCCCCCCATTCCCTGCACACCTCCTGGGCTGCCTCTTCCACCACGCTCAGTTTTAATTTGGGGTTTCTTCTTGTTTGGGTTTTTTTCCTGGCTATCTCTATATTGCTACTCCTCCTCCTTTACATCTCTGTACTGCCCATGTTTAATCTGTTTTCTGTGAGTCTGTAAGTGCACACCTAGTTTCTAATTTCAGTGTTGTCCCTAAATAGCTTGAAATAATGTTGGTTTTAATACAACCATCCCAATTTCCCAGTGTTCCACTGAGGCCCTCCAATTTCTCCTTGAATATTTGGATATTAACAATATTCCAATGTTAAGACAGGAGGATCAGTCTCTTCAATTGGTTTCCAGTCACAAACAAATCACTGATTCAATTTATTCTGATCTGACTGAAATCAGGTTGGACCCTTGAGAGTCTTAATTTGAGGATTTTGGCTATGATATAGATTTTTACTTTAATTTTTATGAAAATATTTGCATTTACTTTAAATTCACAACTGGCTATCATTCATCTGTCAGGCAGCAATTTCAATGAATAATCATAATTATATTCACATGCGATCCAATCAATATCAACTTCATGCATTTAAATCATATTAATAATGATCAGTCAATTAAGCCAGCACTGGAAAAAAAAAATAAAGCTTCATTATGAAACCAACAAATGCTGCTGAAAGTGAGGATCTTCAGGCTCCATTTCCAAATGCAGGATGGAGAGGTAACAAAAGATCACTCCAGTGCAGGTAATTACAAAATTACATAACTGGGATCTTTGTGCAGACTGGTCCCTGGCACATGGGGTGTGTCAGAATTGCCTGGATCATAAATGGGCCATGGCTGAAATAATTTCATAGTAATTTCAAGGGGGTTTTTATTGGTAAATCTCAAAAAATTATAGTCAAAAAGAATCTCAATTGAGGTAATTTGTGCAGAGCCTGAGAACAGTTCCATACATACCAACTCCCAAGCGCCTCTTTCCTGGGAGAACACAAACATAATTAAGATAATTAACACTCAGGGGCACATTACAGAAACCATTTCAAGACTCAAAGCATTTAAAAGCTCCTGCTGGTGTGGCCATGGTCCTACCACAGCCTCACAGTGTGATCCAACACCTCCAGTGTCACTGTCACCCCTCCTGGCAGTGTCACGGGCTGTTGGTGCGTTGCTGCAGGTCCACCCCCCTTCCTGGTGGTGGCCCTACACAAAGCACATCACCCACCTGCTACGGCATCCATAGGGATTTGCTGCTTGAACAAGCGTCCCCAGAAACCCATGGGAGCTGCCTAAACCATCAGCCAGCCCAGGGCATGAGGGCTGTGCCCATGGCTCTGGGAAGAGCAGGCTCAAGCCTCTCTTGGCAGTGCCACACCAGTGAGATGGAACCCTCTAGCACTTCCCAAAGCTTCTCCAGGAGCAGCTGGTGTTCTGTCTCCCACTCAGATGTCACCCTGAGGGCCTGAGCACACTGATGATGAGTTTGGAGAGCCCTGTGGAGACAGGATCTCCAGATGCTGCTGCCCTCTGCTACCCAGAGCTCGCTCTGGAGAGCTTGTCCCCCTGCAAAGCTGCTCTCTCTCCTGGCCTTTGTCCCTGCTCCCCACAAACCCTGCTCACCTACAAACCCTGAACATCTGCCCACAGAGGTCAGAGGAGATGTGCTCAGGGATGTTGGCAGGTTTGGGGGGGCACCCCAAAACCAGATACGCTCTGGGATGAGCCTCCGGCACAAAGTACGGGGCTCTGGAGCAACGTGGCCATCCCAGGGCACTCTGCGACCTCCCCAGGCACAACAGGCGGCTCAAAGACCACAGAGGAGGCTCTGATAACAGGGACATGTGCTTCTGAGTGCTGTTTGCACACTGGGCAGGAGGTGAAAGGCTGTGGTGTGTCTGGGAGCAGGGCCCCCACACACAGACGCTCCCACAGTGCAAAGTGAGCAGTCCTGAGCTTTGCCTCTGTGCCCAAATCTCTGCCCTGTGGGACCACAGGATCGTCCAGAAGGCATGCAAGGCTCAAAGGGACTTGCTCACCCAGATCACAGAAGGCAGAGATCACTGCCAGGTCTACAAACCCCAGTGTGAGCACCCCATATGCAGGTGAAGTCACAGCAAGAGCATCCACAGCTGAGAAACTGGGTGGAAACATCTGTGCCCCAGTCCCAGCTGTGGGTGGGCATCACCTGAGCCCTCTTTGCCTCTTCCAGAGAGGAAGCACCTCTAGCAGTCTGCTAATGCACAGATAAATCAGATTTACTTCAAGCTAACATGCTGAAGAAGCAGGGAAATGGGGTGAGGGGCAAAACCAGGCTCTGCTCCTGTTTCCAAGAAGCAGCTGCCTTCTCCTCCCACCTCCAGCTGAACCTGGCAGCCTCCCTGCTTCCTTAGCCTCGGGTTTGCATCTCTATTTACCCCCTGGTCCAGCCAAGCTCGACAAGAGCCACACAACAACTCCCGGAAGGTTTGAGCAGCACCAAGAGAGATGTCAGAGCTGTGAGCCAGGGCTGTGACCACAGCAGGGTGACCTTGGCCACCGTCAGGAGCGTGCCACAAGGCAGGACAGGAGGACACAGGGGATCCATACCGTTGAGCAGGGTGCCAAAGTGCAGCACTTGCAGGTACTCAGCCTCCCTCATGAATCCTGTCAGAGGAGTGGCCCAGCCTTCGCTCAGCACCTGCACCCACTGCAGATCCAGCTGCAAAACAAACCCAAAGGGGTCACACTCCTGTCACACTCAGAGGTTGCTTTTCCTTCCCTTCTGCTGAAACAGCATTTTCATTTTGTTTTGCTTCAAATACAGGACATTCATAAGGAGGAGAAAGACACAGGGGATGTAGCTCAGGGCTTTTAAAGCCAGACTCACACAGTTTCACAGCACAGCTTAGAATCCCAGACTGGTTTGGGTTGGAAGGGACTTTAAAGCCCATCCAATCCCAGCCCTGCCATAGGCAGGGACACCTTCCACTATGCCAGGCTGCTCCAAGCCCCACCCAGCCTTGGCTTGGGCACTGCCAGGGAACCAGAGGCAGCCACAGCTGCTCTGGGCACCCTGTGCCAGGCCTGCCAATATCCCACCAAACCCTGCCCTCTGGCAGCTTGAACCTGTGGGGCTGTATGAACACAGCAGAGAAGACTGACACCCTGCAGCACACATGGCAGAAAATGGCTGAGGACCAGGATCCCACCTCAGCTCACCATAAACCACAGCCACAAAAAGTCAGGGCCATCAGGAGAACACAGGCCCCTCTAGCAACATCCTCCTGGAAGCTTCCACAGCTAAGTAGTGTCAGAAGCTGTGTGTGACAATACCTTAGTGATCTCCAGTGCTGGCAGCTTCTCTGCCTCAGCCCGGACACTGCTGAGTTTATCCTCAGGCACAAAGAGCTCCAGAACATCCTTGACTGAGCCCTGGGGCACGATGTTCTGAAAGACAGAGACAGGCAGCACTTGTAACACACTGGTTTTAACAGGCACACCAAAAAGGCAGTGTCCCAAAGCAGGGTTCCAAGGCTGCCAGTGATGGTGACACAAAAGTGACCCACCTGTGCCTGCAGGAGCTCCACGACCTGCTGGATGCACTCAGACACCGATGAAGCGTTTGTTTTCAGCACCAGCTCAGGAGCTTCGGGTTTCTCGTACTCTGAGTCAATGCCCGTGAATCCTATGGACAATTAACCACAAATAAAATTTATTTAATAGAATAATCAGTGCCTTAGAGCCAAGAACACTATACAAACAACCAGGGGGCATTCAACCATGCTGGGTACAACAAATGACACTTGTGATAGTAAGATTAGGGGAACAGGATCCTCTTGTGCACTACAAAGGACCTTTAGACACCCACCCCTATTGTGGCACTGCCAGGACGAGGCATCCAAAGCTTTGGAAAGCAAAAGGCAAAATAAGATCTCACTCCTCCATACCTTTGATCTCTCCAGCTCTTGCCTTTTTGTACAGGCCCTTCACATCTCTGCTTTCACAAATATTTAGAGGAGCATCTACAAAGATTTCAAAGAAAGGAAGTCCAGCTGCCTCGTGAATTTTCCGTGCGTTTTGACGATCCTGTTAGAAGAAAGATGGGAAAAACCTGAATTGCAGCAAAAAAACCTCCCTGAATTTTGACACAAGTAAATTAATCTTTCTTATCGATTTATTCAATGTACACTAGTTCTAATAAGGTCTTTCATCTCATTTCCCTCCTTTTCTTTAAAGATACTTAAAGAAAAATTTGTAAAAATCTACAACATCAATCTGTTTTCATCTTTTCCCATGCAAAACCTCATGATCTTTTCGTTAGACAGGACAGCAGACTTTAGATTGTGAATAATTATCTGCCTTGTGTGAAAACGGTCAGACCCAATGATCTCAGAGGTCTTTTCCAGCCTCAGTGATTCCTTCATTCTACGAAAAAAGGAACTGCTTGCGTCACCCTGATAACAGCAGCTACAGAAGTGAAAATTGCAGTCAAATCTTCCAAAAAACCAGTGAGAGGTCTAGGACAGACTGCTGCTTCTGTGACTCTTTTCTGAGGAGTTAATAGCAAGGAGATCTTAAGCTCCTCTTAGCTTTTCATCAGTGTGCAACACTGTATTTATCCAGCGAGCCCACTGCCCTCTAAACACTGACTGCACGTGGTTATGTCAGTGGCATTCTACCATACATTTGTGTATTTACCTCTGTGCTGCTTCTGTGACTCTTTTCTACCTCTGAGGAGTTAATAGCAAGGAGATCTTAAACTCCTCGTAGCATTTCATCAATGTGCAGCACTGAATTTATCCAGCAAGGCCTCTGCCCTCCAAACACCGACCGCGCGCGGTTGCGCTTCAGCGGCGTTCTACCAAGCATTTGTGCCTTTAGGAAACCCTCTCCATAAACCATCCTCATCATCTGAGGTGAAGCTGAGGATAGAGCAGGATGCCTGGGATCTTCACACCCTTACCTTGGTGAAGGGGGAGATGAAGCTGGTGATGCAGACGAGCCCCGCGTCGGCGAAGAGCCGCGCCACCTCGGCGATGCGCCGGATGTTCTCCTCGCGGTCCTGGGCCGAGAAGCCCAGGTTCTTGTTCAAACCGTGCCGCACGTTGTCACCATCCAGGGAGTAGCAGGGGATGCCATGAGCCACCAGGTACTCCTCCAGAGCAAAGCCAATGGTTGTCTTGCCAGCTCCAGAAAGGCCTGGGGGAGGCAGAAGAGTGAGGAGTCAGGTTTGAGGTCAAGAGAGTGAAAACAAGTGACACCAGAGGCCAAACTCCTTCTGTCTGAAGTTCCCTACCTCATTCCTTCCTAAAGGAAGTTGGATTCGTTCTTCACAGATGAAGGATGAACCTTCACAGGTGAACCTTCACCTTTTCAACCTTTATTACTGGGGGGGTGGCATTAATGCCCTGAGAAAAGCATCTACAGCCCAACCTCTGGAGGGGTCTAACCCAGCAGTGCATCTTGCTGGGCCTGCTGTGTTCCAGGAACCAGGGGAGGTTTGAAAGGATGCTGCTTCCTCCAGGTCTCTCCTCATCTTCCTCTTCCTCCCCCTGCTCCCACTGTCAAGAGCCAGCTGCTCTCCCATTCTGAACCCAAGGAGAGGCTGCTCTTCCTGAAACCACGTGGAGTGGGACAGGCTCCGGCAGCAAAGGGCCCCCATCACCTCCTTCTCTAGGAGTGTATTTCAAAGAATAATCATCAGCCAGACCTTTCAGACACAAGATTTTTGAGTAATACTCAAGAAATGAAATTGCCTTGAGTTAGGCTTTTGGCTTCAGAAACTATATAAAAGTACATTGGGCACTTTAACATTGAGGAGGAGAACAGAACAGAAATGTGCTTTAATCCAGCATCTACAAACTAAGGTGACAGGAAGGCAAATCAGAATGCCTTTACAAATCCTTCCAAGCACATCCTTCAATATCCTCCAGCAGCCAAAGAAAATGCCAATATTTAACAAGCAAAGGAACAACTGGACAACTAGCAAAAGACAGACTTGTCTAAATATTAGAAATGAGAAACACAATTGTCCTTTCTGGCAGCCCCTAATCCCCAAACAATGAGTTTATACTTCAAGGCAGAAGAGAAGGGCAACAAAACAAATGTAAGGGATTGCTTCCAGGGTGACTCTGTGGCTGGGAGTGTTTATTCTCCAGACAAGGTAACTGCCTCGTGCTGCCTCAAACCAGCAGACCTGCATGTCCCAATGAACTTCCCACCACTCCTGAATGAAAACATCCGTGTTTCGGACAACCCCGGCTACGTTCTACTGCCAAAGACTGGATTGGAGCCAAGGCTTCCTCAGCTGCACACTTGGGAACAACAAGTGCTACCCTGAGGGCCTCTGACATGTTCAAAGGAGCCTGAGAGCAGCTGGGAAATCCATAAAAACATTAGTTCTGGGCAGCAGCTGCCAGGGAGAACATCTTGCTGCGCCAGCACCGCGTGTCTGCCTTTCCCACGTGGAGATGTTTTGCAATTCCCGGCTCGCAGGGAGCGCTGACGTTTCCTGCAGATCCCAAATCCCCACCTGGCAGCCACACTCACAGAGTTTCACAGGTGAGGCCAGGCTTTCATTTCACAGCCTGACAAAAGTACCTGTGAGCCAGACCGTGCAGCCTCGGAATCCTCCCCTGGTGCCGACCACTTGTCCTCTCTTACTCCTGCTGACATGGTGGGCTTGGTAAATCACGTTGGTGGATCCCTGAGAAAACAGAGCAGAACAGAGCACTTCTGTTACCTTGGCTGCTCCCAGGGCCAAAGGAAATCTCTGCTGGGCCAAACAGATGGGAGAGAAACGTAAATCCATTAATGAGGTAACATAGGGTGGTGGCTCACACAGTGAACTCTGGTGCTTTGGTGTGAGTTGGATTTCTGCCTCAGCAGCAGAGATTCATTTTTTGGAGGCTCTCTGCCTCTGCCCAGGGTGTTTCTGGTGGTGATGCCTTCGTGCCAGCAGGGAGAAGGTGACTCTGCCAGGTGACTGATCCCCCTGCGGGCAGGCAGGACA
The DNA here is from genome assembly GCA_024865655.1 of Emberiza elegans. NCBI lineage: Eukaryota > Metazoa > Chordata > Aves > Passeriformes > Fringillidae > Emberiza > Emberiza elegans. Next base: position 32,643,206 of record JALJVW010000241.1, on the reverse strand, counting down.
CAGAGCCTGGGCAGAGACACCCTCCCTGCCTTCTCGAACAGTTTCAAACACAGACAGCCTCAGCTATTATTTTAATCAGGTTTGCAAAACAAGAGTGACTTTAGGTGCTAATTTACTGGCTGTGTAACATGAGAACTGCAGCTGGGGCAGGAGCAGCCCCAAGCTGGACACATGATGGGATGGGAGGCAGAGGGAACAACCCCTGATGTGTCCACATGCATTCCCAAGCACAACACTGAGCCAGAGGCCTGAATTTTGGTGCTTCCTAATTCTGGTGCTTCCTAACCTTGCTGACCCCAGAGTCTCTGCAGGGCTGCAGGTGAAACAGCCTGGCTGTGCCCTGCAGCTCCAGCAACAGCACCTCCACAAGGAATGTTGCACATGAAATATCCACAAGACCTTGTTCATTGCGAGGATGATGATCCCAACTGAGGCACGCAAGGGAAAGAACAAGGAGGGAGCAAGGATATAAATATATCCTGGATACATATCCAGAGAGAGAAAGAGAAGGTTGCATGGAGACCTCACAGAACAAGGGGAATGGGTTCAGACTGAAAGTGAGGTTAGTTATACAGAAGAAATCCTTCCCTGTGAGGTTGGGGAGTGGTGCCCAGAGCAGCTGGGGCTGCCCCTGGATCCCTGGCAGTGCCCAAGGCCAGGCTGGACAGCACTTGGAGCAGCCTGGGATGGTGGAAGGTGTCCCTGCCCATGGCAGGGGGTGGAACTGGATGGCTTTAAGGTCCCTTCCAACACAAACCAGTCTGTGCTTCTATAAAAAACCCAAAACATCTCTAGACCTGCCCCTGAAAAGGTGAATGAATGCTCCACATCCTGTGACTCAGAGAATAAAAGGTAAATAGCTCAAGACTTGGTTTCTGAGGTTTGTTCTGTTTTGTTGCTTTTTGTGGGTTTTTTGTGGAGGGTTGTCAAAAGTTTGACCATTTTGAGCTCTCAGAGGCGAGACAGCAGCACCATGGATGAATTTTCTCCCATGCCCAGGAGTTCAGGCTGTGTCCCACAGTAGATGAGGCAGGATAACGTGAGTGTCTCGGGAAGATGCAGGATCTGGCACATTCCTACATGGCTGATGTAAGGAGATTGTTCTAAGTACAGGGTGCTGTGCCATAAACCTGCCCATCTCAGAGCTGTTATTTTGCACACTGGCACCTTTGGGAGCCTGGGAAAGCAGCACTAAGGGCATTCTGCAATTCAGCAGCTCTGTCACACCTATCCCACCTGCTGGGAGCTCCAGATGGTACCAAATCCCTCAGGTTTTTCTGCTCTCTTCATAAACTTCCCAGGAAACTCTTCCCAACCCTGAGCAACTGGATGGCTGGGCTGGGAGCTTGCTTAGCTGGGAATGGGAAAGACCAACTTCCCACCTCACCATCCACCAGCTAGGAAGGGTTTGGGAAGCCAGAGCTGTGGTGGAAAGGAGTGGAGGCACCAGGAAAACTGATCATTAATGGCCTGACAGCAAATCCTGGAGAGATTTTGCCTAGGAAGAGAATATCCTGCAAGATGGTTGGGAGGCAGAGAGAAGCAGTGGAGAGGGTTTAATCAGATGCAGGGCTGTCCTGGTGATTTGATTCTCAGGGTTTTAACCCTGTCACTGCAAATCAAACATATTTAAGTAGATAATCCAATCATCATCACAACATCAACACCTGGATGTTGGGCCTTAAAGCAGGGACAGTTTAGGACACTGGTAAGCATGTCTTGGATTAGTCTGGGTCAAGGAAATGAGGTTTGGGAGAGGAACTTCTGACTTACAATTCAGCCCCAAACAAGGCAATAAATGTCCCAGCAGCAGCATCTCCAAAGAAGGGCTGTGCATCCCCTGCCAGACAGATGGTTAAAGATGACACTGCCACACTCTCCCCATTCCTTGGAAAACTGCTCTTTGGCCCTGTGTGGATGAGCTCAGTGCTCAGCCCACCCTGCCTTATCTCATCCAGGAAATGAGAAAAAAACAAACACATCACTCCAAACCTTGGGCTGAGGCTGCAGCAGACCAAGAAACCAAACCCTGGTTTTGATCTCCCCTCCTACTGAACCCTTCCATGAGGCTGGCAAACAGGAGGACACCAAGATCTCGGCTGTCTTTAGGATCAGCCTTGACTGAGCTGCCTGTCAAGGGTTGTTGGGATCTCTAGCTGGTCACAGTGACCCCAAGAAAAGTTGGAAAGTCTCTTTTCCCAGCCCAGTGCTCGAAGAAGGAGTCAGGGCTCTTCATTTCTTGGTCTCCACGTTGTTTATTGTTCCTTATCTATAAAATTCTTTCTCCTGCCCTGCTGAGGTCCACTCAGCAAGACAGTCCAGGCACTCTGCCTGCCCTCGGGGGGGTGTTATGTCTTTATCCTAAAAACTATATGTACAATGTTTACAATAACTTCCCAATACCCATCACCAATGTTAGACAGTGAGCTTCCACTCTGAACCAATCCAAAAGTGCCAACATCACAGCAGAAGATGGAGGCCAAGAAGAAGAAGGGGCAGGACACACCCAGTTCCTCCATCTTGCCCCATGAACCCCCATTCAAAAACCCCAAAATCTACTTTTTCACCCCGTAATAAATTCACTGTCATTCTACTTAATTTGTCGTGGCTTGCAGATCTTCATCTAAGGTTGGTAACTTGCTCCATGGGTCATAATCAAACCCACAGGGGCATTGTGGGCTCTGTGCCAGGGTCTCTGAGCCCCCTGGCAGGGGTCTGGGCTGCTCAGGACAGCCAGAGGGATGTCCTGGGTCCTGACCAAGGGTCTCTTGGCTTAGTCTCCCAAGGGAAGCAGCTTTCCCCAGGATGCTGCCCTGCTGGGTGAAAGCAGCCAGAGGCAGGAGGCTTTCCCTGAGATGTGGCCTCTGAGAGAGGAGAGTCTTGCTGGAAATCAGGAACCACCAGAGTCCTCTGCTCTGAGAGCCACCATTGCTCAATTCATGGCATCCCAAAGAGTGACCTCAGCTCCTCCTGAGGTAATTGGCCCTGGAAAGGAGGAGCTGTGCTTGCCCACATAAATTATGTGTGACTACTCAAGGAGATCTTATCAGGGAGCATCTTCTCCTCTCATCTGACAGTTAAAAGCACGAGGTCTGTGGGGCCTCTCCCAGAAGTCACTGATGCTTGTTGGGAGCAGAACCACTGCACATTTAATGGAAAATGCACCAGACAAGAAACATTTATAACCATAGACTTGTGTTAAGGCTGGGAAAGACCTTTAAGATCACCAAGTCCAACAATCAACCCAGCACCACCACTGTGTTCACCACTAAACCATGTCCTCAAGGGTCACATCCACATGTTTTTTGAACACTTCCAGGGATGGCGATTTCACCACTTTCCTGAGCAGCCCATTCCAGTGTTCTACAACCCTTTCCACAAAAAAAGTTTCCTAATATCCAATCTAAGCCTCCCCTGGCCCAGCCTGAGGCCCTTTCCCCTTGTCCTGTCCCTGTTCCCTGGCAGCACAGCCCGACCCCCCCTGGCTGTCCCCTCCTGGCAGGGAGTTGTGCAGAGCCACAAGGGCCCCCCTGAGCCTCCTTTGCTCCAGGCTGAGCCCCTTGCCAGCTCCCCCAGCCCCTCCTGGGCCTCCAGCCCCTTCCCCAGCTCCCTGAGTTGCTCTTCATCAGAACCCCTCCCCAGCTCTGTTTTAGGGTTGTCCCAACAAATTGCATGAACATTTTGCCATCTCCCAGTAGGATTTCAAGTATAAACTCTGGTCCTTTAGGGCAGCACCTCCTGCTGCCTCCACATCCCCAGTTCTCCAACCAGCAGCTCCATGGCTGCATCACGAGTGGGAGCAAGGCAAGAACCACCTGCAATTGCAACGTTCCAGAGCTGAGGGGTGGAAATGAAGGACAGATGGGAGCTGAGCAGGACATCTGAGAGATGCCCTGAGTGCACACGAGACCCTTGCTCAGTCACCCAGAGCAGGCAGAGCTCTGTGATGCTGCAGAAGGAGATGAGGCACCAGAAAGCCACAGTGGCCCATCAGATCCAAGCCCATGTCCTTATGGTGCCCTCAATTCACCCCTGCCTGCTGCAGCTGGCACAGACACGGGTCTGGAAGCTGTCCAGGAGCTGCACTCATGGCAGGGTGCAGCAGCATCCTGCTCTGGAGAGGGATTCCATTCCTCACTCCTGAAATCACGGCGAGGCCGAGCAGCGCCGTGCTCACTCAGCACCAGCATCCAGCTGGCAGCACTCAGAGCCCCAGGGAAACCCTGACCCAACAGCCAGGGCAGGGTCAGGACTCCCCCAGCTGCCTTTTCATTTACAGGGCAAGCTCACAGCACCAGGAATATGATTCATTTTTTTTCCAGTCAAGCGTTTCACACACGCCCTATTTTGGTACAGCAGCCTGGACACGTCTCCGGGAAGGAAAAATTAGAGCTAAATAAAAATAGAGGCTTTTGAAATGTTTACAGCTGATCCTACTTGCAAAGGGTAGGATGGGCTTTTAAAATGATAGAATGATCAAGCAAGCCTTCACTTTCACAGGCAAGCAGTGGGATCAAGCACATGGAGGGATTATTGGGGTGTCCTGTGCAGCGTCAGGAATTGGGCTTGATGATCCTTGTCCCTTCTAGCCCAGAAGATTCTGTGATTCTGAGTTTGAAGTCAAACACCTCCCTAAGCCTCAGGAGAGTGAGCTACTCTATCATTAAAAAAGCCCTCCCAACTCCTGCCAGCATACTGAAAAAAAAAAATTGTTCCTACCAGTTGCATTTGCAATATAAAAATTACAACTATCAAATTTTTCCCTTAAAAATTATTTTGTTTTACCAGGGCTGCTGTGGTAAAAGGGTGTTACTGTATCCATGAGCAACCAGAGGGGAAAACCTCCTGTAAAAGAGTCATTTGCTGAAGAAGAGCAAAACTGATACTCCAAAGAAAAGGAGGAAGAGAGGGAAAACGGGGGTTTTGTCTGTGGAAGCAGAGATTTGATGACAATCATACTGAAGAGCTATGAGAAACTTTGGCATCTCTCACACTCTAGCTTAGCTCTTGTAACCCAAACCCTGTGGACTTTCCCCAGATGCTCATTTACTGCACTAAGGCAGAAAATGCTTCAAACCCAGCCCCATTTTTTCCCAAGGGAAAACCCCAGCAAGGAGGAGTTACCCTGGGAATTTTGCCTGTTTAACCCCTCAGGATGCAGCCCCAGATGGGGAAGTGGGACCTTGCCAGCATCTTTTGTACTGTCCCCCACCTCCCCACTGCTCCCATGCTGGTGTCCCTGCTGTGCCACCACCTCCCTGCTCTCCCCTCTGTGCCACCACCTCCCTGCTATCCCCTCTGTGCCGCTGCCTTCCTGCTGTCCCTGCTGTGCCATCACCTTCCCAGTGTCCCCACTGTGCCACCACCTTCCTGCTATCCCCACTGTGCCACTGCCTTCCTGCTGTCCCTGCTGTGCCACCACCTCCCTGCTCCCATGCTGATGTCCTTGCTCTGCCACTACTTTCCTTGTGTCTCCATTGTGCCACCATCTTCCTGCTGTCCCCACTGTGCCACCACCTCCCTGCTCCCCTGTTCCCTGCCCAGGGCTGAGTCTCCTTTCCCAGCAACAGGAGGTGACAGGAGCTGTGTTTTCCCTCCAGGCTGAGCTGGGCAGTGACACTGCCGTGTCCCCCAGCCCTGCAGAGGCTGAGGGGCTGCCAGCCCCCCCAGTTCCAGGCAGGGTGCTGGGCTGGGATCCCTTTGTGCAGCCCGTGCTCTGGATAAAGCCCAGCAGGCCCAGGCTCTCCTTGGCACTCTCTGCCTGTTCCTTTGGCATCGCCCCCGGGGCCCTGCCAGGAACATAACACACAAAACCTTAAGGAGAGCAGCAGAGCCATCCCAGTGCCCCAAAACAAGCAGCCTTTCAGCCTGGAGACAGACAGCTGCAGATGCCAAACCTCACCAACACAAGATTTTCAAGCTGCTGTTAAGCTGAAGCCGTGTTTTCTTAAGCCACAAGAATTTCTGAGCTCTTAGCAAGATCTTATTCGCTGATGGCAGCTCAAATATTTCTCTCTTGGCATAAATTCACGCAGCTTGGGTTGTCACAATCAAGTTTTATACAACACTGGCACACAAAAAAAGAGAAGAAAATCAACAAAATCAGGCTCATGTTCCAGTAACTTCCCAAATCAGATGCTGATTGCTACACCCTGAGTCCAAATCAGCAGTTGGGGACTGAAATCTGCCTCTCTGAGGGCTCCCAGCTCAGGCGTTTCCTTATCTTGGAATGAAGTGATGTCACTGCTCTCATTTCCTCGATGCAGAAAAGCTAGTGACTCATCCTGTGCTCTTACATTTTTGGGATAAACTTGAAAAGCCAGGACAGATGTTATAAAAACAAATCTCCCCGTTTTCATTCCTGAAATCCCAAGGGACAGCTGCAGGGACAACAAATATTTAACAAACAAAGCATTTTTTCAAAAAGAACAATTTAAACACGAAACCCCTCCATGGTGGCCCAAAGTTGAATATTCAGAGCAGTTCTGCTAAGTGATCTCCCCCAGCTGAACCCACCTGAGCAGTTGGGCCCCTGCTCCTTTTGCAAACAATGGGTTGGGCATTGCAGAAGAACTTGCCTTGGTTTGATGCCTGCCAGGAAAACCACCCAGAACACACGGCCCTGCTTCTTGGCCTTCTCCCAGAGAAAAAGATCTGGCTACAGAAATGGGAAGCTGAGTATCAGTCCCCCATATTGCAGGAACAAGAGGAAAAGAGGGCAAAGGTACAGATTCTGACTACACATTAACTTCAGTATCAAAAGGATTTCCAGGTAGGAATTCTATCCACATGTAAATAATTTTTTTTCTCCCCCTGAACATGAGAGTCAGGAATTTCATTTGTGGGTTGTGGTTCTCTATGGTAAATATGGCACTGTACATGTCCCACCTCCTGCTGTGGCAGGACAGGCACCCTATATCTGAGAACAGGGCTCAGTGATAAAAGGGGATAAGACACCCCCTTTTACCTTGCCCTTCATATCCCTCTCAGGAAAGGAATCCTCTGTCTTCAGAGCAGCTCCAGGGGTTTCACAAGCAGCAGGAGCTACAGAGGATCTGCGTTTCAAGCAGCTTCATCAGGTTTTAAAATGCATCTATTTCTGACTCCAGGGCAGGGAACGGAGCTGGGGAAGGGGCTGGAGCCCCAGGAGGGGCTGGGGGAGCTGGCAAGGGGCTCAGCCTGGAGCAAAGGAGGCTCAGGGGGGCCCTTGTGGCTCTGCACAACTCCCTGCCAGGAGGGGACAGCCAGGGGGGGTCGGGCTGTGCTGCCAGGGAACAGGGACAGGACAAGGGGAAAGGGCCTCAGGCTGGGCCAGGGGAGGCTCAGCTGGGCCAGCAGCAGCAATTTCCCCATGGAAAGGCTGCTCAGGCCTTGGCAGGGGCTGCCCAGGGAGCTTTGCAGTGCCCAGCCCTGCAGGTGTCCCAGGAAGGGCTGGAGGTGGCACTCAGGGCTCTGGGCTGGGGACAAGGTGGGCACTGGGCACAGCTGGGACTCCATGGGCTGGCAGGGATTTTCCAGCCTCAATGATTCTGTGATTCTGTAAAATAACTCATTCTTCTGCGAGGCTTCTCCTCTGCAGGACCTGAAGGAAGGGAAAAGCTGGACTCCAGCCCAGGCTGGTGGGCTCCCAGTGTGTGCCTCTCCCTGCCTCAGGCTGGATGCCCAGCCTTGAACCCGCTCTGTGCCCCATGTGCCTGACTTTGTGGGGTCAATGGTCACCAGCAGGCCACAGGACACCTCTGTCCACCTCAGCACCTTTTGTAGGGTTTTCAAAGTGCAAAAGCAGCAGCAGGAAAGAGCTCAGGGGAGCTCGGCCAGAAGCACCACACAGGACATGTTAAATGGGGGAACTTTGCCTGGCGGGCCAAAAGTTCACTAGGCTGGAAAAAACCATGATGATGAATTCATGGAAGGAAAGTTCATCAAGGACTATCAGGAGGAAAGGCAGAGCCTCTGATATCTCAGGCTGTAAATCAGTGCAGAGGGGGCCAATGCACTGGTGTCCCAGCCATAAACTCTTTCCTGGCCGCCACTGGGAACGACAGACAAGGCCAGATCTTCCCCTCACTCAGCACCTCTCAGTCCCCCCAGAATTCCTGCTGCATGAAGACAGGGCTGTTTTCACTGCTGTACCACTGAATGTGCTGCTCTACAAAACCAGCTGCGGGAGACAAGTGCAAGTTGAGAACTTCTGGAAGATTAAGCTTTCCTGCCCCATCTCCCTGTGCATCTGAGCCCTACAAGCTGCAAGATGGGTTTTTAATGTGTGAGTGCACACAGGGTTACCTGGACCCTGGCCTAAGCCAGCACCAAGGATGTTGGACCCTTCCTGAACGAGTGGCTGCTCAGCATTTCCCCCACCTCTCCCTAAAGCAGGTGGAGGCACAGCCCTTGGTCATCCACACTGCTCAAAGGCTGGTCCAAGGACACTTCCACATTTTCCTTGGAGATTATTGTTGTCAAATTGGTCCCTCAAAAGTCCATGCAAACTCCCAGCATCTCTCAGAGGGTGGCATCACCCCCACTTTTACACAACCACAGAAGGGCAGCGGTAAGACCAGCAGCAGATGAAGACTTCAGCTCCCACAATATTCAAGACATAAAAATGACAGGTTTGAAGAGCTCTGGACTTCAGGCTGCACCTCTGAGAGCTCCACACCCCTCACATCCATCCCCAGGGTGTCAGATCAGCTTTCCAGTGATGCAATGAGTGTTTCCAGAGATGCAATGAGCACTTCCAGGGATGCAGTGCTCATTATGCCCAGGGGCAGGTGCCCAGCTCAGACCCCCAGAGCAGCCCTGTGAAAAACCCCTCCTCTAAAATGATTTTTTCCCTCTCTTCCCACACTTACTGGCAACACAGCCTAATGATCTTCCCATCAGAAGGGCTGGGCAGGCCTGAAAAATGACCTCCCACCCAAGCATGCTTTTTGCACCACAATGGGAAGCTAAAATATAGTTTGATATCGAAGAAAACATTTTGTTCTGCCAGAGAGGCCACGAAGACCTCCAGGTCAGAAAGTCTTGGAAATGTAGGTGCAGATGGTTGTTTTCCAGCAATGCACAGAAAAAGCTCAACTCGACAAGCCACAAAGTGCTGCAGCTAACAGAAAATCAAATCAAATCTGTGTAAAACAACTCCTTCCTCGAGCTCTGCTCTCCAAACACGTTTTGGCACCCACTCAGCAGACAAAGCTTTTGACACATGGAGCTGTAACCGAGCCAAGGTGTGAGCAAAGGAGCAAAGACCACTCTGGGAGGGACAGGAGGCAGTGCTAGCAAGGAACTGCCAGCCCCACAGGCAAATCCCAGCCTCCCAGCATCCCGCGGCATGACGCACGGGCAGGGCTTTTCTGCATCCCTCCTTTTGTTAATGATACACTCAGTGTAAATTTTCACTTGGAAATGATTAAGCTGTGAACCCATTAAGGAGCTATTTCTCACTCCCTTCAGCTGTGACACCCCGCTCACGATAACAGCAAATTCAGAAATGGCAACCTGAATTACACAGCCTTGTTCTTAATGGATTTTTGAGGAGAAAAGTGTGACCAAAGTACAAGTTCAAGCATTCACACAGGCCCTGCATGCCCCTTATCTTTTGGGGGCACTTACAGCTGTGAGTTTATCTAAAACACCTGGTTTCAGATAGGCTTTTCATTTCTAAAGGCATCCTCCAGGATCAACATCAGCCCAGTTAAAATAATAATAATTAAAAAAAAAAAAAAGGCAAATATGCCAGCATTTGTCTTGAAAACCCTCCAGAAAAACAAAATCTCCCTGGCCTAAATCTAAGCTGCAGCTGCAGTGCACATGTCTGGGTAGTGTGGGATGGCAGCACCACCCCAAGCACCACCAGCAGAGGTGCTCAGACCACACCAAGATGGTTATTTCATTCCCCAAGCCCTGGAGGGATCAAGCATGGGAAGGAGAAGGCATTCATATTTAAGAACCTGCAACTTTTCCTGGCTTTTCTTCCCTGGAATCCCCCAAATTCAACCTGTCTGCTCTTACAGAGCAGAATGTGGTTATTAACCACTGGTCTGGCACACTGGCAGCCCAAGTGAATGAAACAGCAAGAGACTGGAAAGGGAACTTTCTAATAGTGCAGAAATTGCAAGAAAGGGGGAGAAAGTTATAATTAACAAAGCAACAGAAGTTAATCACCTCACCTTTCCATGGTCTTTGAAGAAAAGAGAGATAAAGCAAACAAAGTAATAGAAAATCAACCAAGAAATCCCAAGCATGCAATGAGCAGCTGGGAAACAATCACCTTTGGATGTCACGGTGCAACGAGCTGGGCACTGTGTTCCACAGAATAAATCATGCTGTAAGAACAAGCAGCTTGTGGCTTGCTGGATAAAACACGAGTTTGAGAAAACTCACTTTATGGAGTGACTCAGTGCAGAGCAAGCCAGGCTAATTCCCTGAAATCAGGGCTTTGCTGCCCTGTCCCCCAGGCAGTGTCACTGCAATGAGCTACTCGGAACTGCTTTGAAAATAAACATTTTCAAGTTGTTTTGCTCTTCACTTTCAAGGCAACAGTTAAGAGTAAGTGTGAGAGTGATGAATGCACAGTTTGGGTGCTTTAACAAGCTTTTTCTTTCATGTTGCTTGCTAATTAAATCGACGGAGATGTACACATGTTCCTGCTCTGCCTGGGGTATCACTCAGTCCATCTGAACTCTGCCCTGCAGCTCTGTTTTTTTCACACGAGAGCAGTTTTTAGGCAAAGAAACTAAACCTCTTTCCTCAGGGTTGATTTGATCTTGTGGGTTTGTTGCTGGCCTTTAAATAAATTTAAATAAGCCCACATCATTTGCACATAAGCCCTACACAAACACAAGCGAGCTAGCAGAAGTTCCAGCTCTGTCAACCGCGGGGCTGCGGAAGCACATCCCACTGCCGGCCAGGGATGCCACACCAGCCAGATTCCTGGAGATGCCGCTGCCAGACCAGGCAGGTGACAAAGCTGGAACGCTTCTGAAAAAGGCACTTTCAGTACTGGGCTCTCATTGCCCCCAAGCACCTGCAAAGAGAAACTGCACTGGCCGGGGGCAGGACTCGCAACGCCTCCATGCCGAGAGATGCGCTGAGCTGCGCTTCCCACACAGCCCTGGGGACACGAAGCCACGCAGGCAGTGACCCTGCCAGGGCTGGGCTGTGGCTCTGGGCTCTGTGGCAAGCTTCCCTGGAGCACAGTGCTCCATCTGTGTCCTCCTGGCCGTCAGGAGAACGCCGCTGGCTCGGCGGGCACGGGCAGCGAGCTGCGGAAATACCGGCGGCACCGCAGGTGCGGGGAGAAGGAGCTGCTCTCTGCACAGAGCTCAGAGGAGCCCTGAGCCCTGAAAGCCACGCTGTGCAAGAGCCCACACAATGAACAAGGGCAGGCCCACAGCTGCACCTCCCTCACTGCACTCCCTTCACCGTGCGCTTGCTCCTGAGAGAGAGCACGGTTTGCCACCGAGGCACACAGGAGGGACATTGAGCCTCTAAGGTCACCATTAGAGAGCTGCCCGAAAAGTCAGCCCTGAAACTGGCCAGGAATAAATGCTTTCTGTCAGTGAGGGTTGGAACAGGAGGGCACTGCCTGGCACGTAGAGGAGTTCATGCCTCTTGCAGCATCGTGAGCAGAAATGAAGCAAGCACAAAGCGTTTCCATCTTAACCAGCCAAAGAGAGATTCCTGCATACCAAGACTCTGGTCCCCACACAAGGCAGAATTAAGGTGCCATGCTCATTTTTAAGGACAACACATGCAGAAGCAAAAAAAAAAAAAAAAAAAAAGTTTTCTTCTTTACACCTTACCATAGTATCAATTAATAAATAGGTGTGCAATTAAACCATCCTCCCATCAGATTCAAACTCTAGAGAGCATTATTCAGGCTGAATTTAGGATTTAAATCCTGGGCTTCCAGTTATTCAATTTGTCAAATTTGAGTGGTCCAGCTCACAACAGCTGGCACTGCTGTGCCTTTCCAAAACTGACAGCTGACACCATCACCTGCAAAACCCAGCTCTGACATCCCCTCAGCTGGTGAACAAAGCTGGTCACATCCAACCTCACAGAACATGGTCTGTGGGACAGAGAAACTGAAACTGAAACTGAAGTTTTAGTAGCAACAAGGATTTTTAGGGGTAATAACGATTTGTGTTACTGGGAGAATGAAGAATGAGGAATAAGAAGGGGCAGCAGAGGGATGATCCTATTGCTGTATAATAGGGATCTTAACAGAATAAATTATTGTGTCTTCATTTTAAAATGGAACACCTCTGGCTGTTGCAGCTACAAGAAGTGCCAGTGGGCACAAAAAAAGGTCAAAGCACCCTGAACAAAGTGAAATTCCTTATCCAGGCCTTTGATATAAACTGGAGATGGTTGAAACCAAGAAGCTGCTGAGGTTGCAGTTTGGAGAGAGAGCTTCCTTTACACTCTGTGCAACCACATCTTCCTGGCAAGGGGCAGGAAGATCACTAATGGGACATCACCGTTTCACCATCACTCCCCAAACCTCCTGTAATTAGCGAAATCACGCCTTTTCTCACTCCATGGATACCTGGGAGACAAGCACCTACAGCTGTCAAGCTGATAGCATCTGTTTTGACAGCCACGGCACAAAGGTCAGCCACAAACTCGCTTATAAAGGTCATTTTTCCAGCCCAGGGTGGAGGCAAAGGAGAGGGATTATTCTGGAAGTTCAGCAATACCTCTCTCCTGTCACGGCAATGAACAGAACTCCCATACACGGCTCACGGCTCGCACCTCCCCTGCCTGAAATAATCCCTAAACCACAGGTTTTTGCGTTTCCAAGAACACCCTGCTGCACAGGCTCGCTTTGTTCCGTGTGGGTTTGGGTGCATTCCTCCCCGGACAGATTACCACTGTGTCCAAAATGCATCAAATCCATCGGAAAAGTTTATGGCAAAGTTAAGGGGAAAAAAGCGAATCAACCAGCAGAAAGCAGCCCTCAAGACTTACGTCAAGATTTCTTCTGGTTCTGATTTAAAACCTGGAAAACGCACACACAGCCAGAGGGACCCAGAGCTCCCATCCCAGCCCCAAGGAGTAGGGGAGGGCGGCTGGCAAGCGGGACGCGATGTCTGCCTGCAGAGGCTGCGATTTGCAATTCGAATTTCTTTCTCACTGAGCCGCGATTGCTTTGGCTTTGCCGCGCGTGTTCTGAAGCGATGCTGAGAGGCTGGCGGCGGCGGCGAGCGCCTCGCCTGGCACCGCGACAGGGGACACCCAAAAAGCCACGAGCGAGGCAGGACCTCCGGCCGTGCCTGGAGGGGACCCGCGGGGCACAGCGGGGCAGGTGCGGGATGCGGAGGATGCTCGGCCAGCTCAACCATCCGTGCCGAGTGATGGATGGGCTGGCGAACTCCCGAGCGGCGCCGGAACCGCCGCTGCCCGCGGATCCCAGTGCGGGACAGGGAGAGGGATCAGCGGGGACAGCCCAGCCCCGCTCCCGGCGCGTCCCTACCGTGTGCTCGCGGCTCGCCATGGTGCTGGTGGTGCTGCTGCTGCTGCGGTGGGCCCGGCGGGGGAAGCCCTATAAGGGCTGCGGGACACGTAGCGCGGCCCTGGGCCGGCCCCTCTCGCCCTGCGCCCGCCCCCGCCACCGCCTCCTCCGGCCCGGCCCCCGCGGGAACCGGGCAGGGAGCTCCGGCCCTCACCCTCCGTGAGGGGCGGGCAGGGAGCTCCGGGCAGGGAGCTCCGGCCCTCACCCCCCGTGAGGGGCGGGCGGGGAGCTCCGGCTCTCATCCCTCGGAGGAGCGGGCACGGAGCTCCGGCTCGGCCCCCGCGGGAACCGGGCAGGGAGCTCCGGCCCTCACCCTCCGTGAGGGGCGGGCAGGGAGCTCCGGGCAGGGAGCTCCGGCTCTCAACCCCCGCCAGGGAGCTCCGGCTCAACCCCCGAGGGGCAACCCGGCTCTCAACCCCCGAGAAGCGGGCAGGGAGCTCCGGCTCTCAACCCCCGAGGAGCGGGCAGGGAGCTCCGGCTCTCAACCCCCGAGGAGCGGGCAGGGAGCTGAGGGGCCCCGAGCGGGGGAGCTCCGGCTCTCATCCCCCGAGCGGGCAGGAGCTCCGGGGCAGGCAGGGAGCTCCGGCTCTCAACCCCCGAGGAGCGGGCAGGGAGCTCCGGCTCGGCCCCCGCGGGAACCGGGCAGGGAGCTGCGGCCCTCACCCCCGGAGGAGCGGGCAGGGAGCTCCGACACCGTGCCTGGGAAAAGGGACCTGAAATGAGGAGTTTGGAGCTCTGCTGCTACGGCCGGGGAGGGGAGAGGAGGAGGAACGGCAGTCCACACAACGCTACTGAGGGAAAAGCAGCTCCCGAGGAGGATGATGATGATGGTAAAAGTGATGTTTAAAACAAGCGGTGCTGGAGGGTGGTCGCTGAGGGTTTGGCAAAAATACGGAAAAAGTTGAAAGGAAACACAGAGGAGCCTCCCAGCAAACAAAGTGCAGAAGGTGAGGGGAAGAGAAACGCCGTGACTGACAGCTCTGCCCCAAATCCTCCGGTTTTCACTGCTGGAAAAGCTCAGGTGCCTGAACTCTGCTGAAACAGAGGAAAGGACAGGCAATGCCCTGGTGGAGGAAAACCTCAGTACACCCTGGGATGGCCCGTGAGCCAGGGACAGAGAAGGGAAGATCCTGGTGGGTGGGTGGGTGATTCTACACCTGAGGGTGAACGGTGCCATCCAGCATGGCACTTGTCCTCCTGGACCATTGCCTCCTGCTCCACACCCATCCATGGATCCATCCCAGGGCCACCAGGACGGCTGTGCCAACTGTGCTGCCTCTCCTCTAGGAGGAGATACCTCACTTCTTGTCGTGCCTGCAAGGGCAAAGCTCCCTCCAGGTCCAACATGCTGACCCTACTTTAACTCTTCAGTACATGATCACCAGCAGCCATAAAATATTGCTGTTTCATCTCTGTCCTTCATTCCAGCAGAGTTTAAAATCATTGATGTCCTGGCTGAGCCCCTTGAAGGAAAAGGAAAAAGGTGTTGGGATTTTGCAATGCTCCCCATTCTGCTGATTAACGCTTAAAACAGAAAATGGGAAACCCCAAAGGAGCAGTGAAGGGATAAATGGGTTCCCCAAATGAGATCTTGCTTCAGGAAGAACAGGGCCCACTGTGGGAAAACAGGGACGTGAAGGAATGGGGCTGGAAGGAGGCAACAGCACCTGCCCAACCAATTCCCAAAGCCAGGCAGCTATTAGAGTGTGATCAGCTATCAGCTGAACTAATCCCCAGTGTAATTCCAGTTAAACCCATGGCATTACATTCAGGATTAACTCAGCTAAATAATACCAGGGTTGCTTTTGAGCATCTCTCATTCCTTGCTTTTCCTCATTTTGTTTTTCTCAATTAAGGGCAGATTAAATTTCTGCCAAAGAAACAACGCACCAAGGTTGGAAGAACAGGGAAAGAAGGCTGAATACAATATCCATTGGAAAAGTCCATTCTGGTACACCTAAATTCACATCTTTGTGAATTACCTTGCCTTTCTGAACCTTCAGGAAAGCAGAAGGGTGGAAAAGGCACCCAACAAACCAAGGCCAGCAGGGAAACACGTTTACAGAAGAACAAGGAGCAGCACAAAGGGGATTGTGAAGAAGAAGAGGCACAGAGAGGGGCTTCTGTAACAACAGGCCACTCTAAACCACCCTGGCCTGACACACAACTGGCTCTAGAGAGGGCATTTTTTGAAGGAAAACTTTTTTTTTTTCATTAAAAGTGAGCTGTAGAAAGGAAAGGGGAAAGACCTAAAAGTAGTGTTACAATGTAACAGAAAAATTAGCATCCAGAGCATGTAACACCTCCATGTTTCCCCTAGATACCCATCAGTGAGACAGAAAGTGAGTCAACATTATCTCCATTTGTTGCATCATTCTTCACTTCTAACTTCATCAAAGTTATTTCCCTTCTAGGAATTGAACTGACTGCTCATAACCTTCCTGAGAATTCTAGCAAATATTTTGTGCATAAGAGGTCTAAGGGTTTTTTACCTATTTTTCATTTAGTTTTCCCAAGCACGATGGAAAGAATGGCGTGAACTTTCATTATATTAAGCTATAATAACTAAATATATTTGGATATTGTCACAAGTTTTAATTTGTGTGGGGCTTTTCAAAGAAGTAACTGAAGAAACAATCAGAAACTAAACGAGAAAGAAAAAAATCTAGTTGCTTACCTCAAGACACACACAAATTAGTGACACTCAATTTTCATCAAAGAACCTCTTGGGCTATTGAACAAGAGCTGCAGCCTCACACAGCCAGGGAAAGCAGCAGCATCCCAGCAAAGCAGGCAGGGGCTGGCCCTGGATCCCTGGCAGTGCCCAAGGCCAGGCTGGATGGGGCTTGGAGCCACCTGGGACAGTGGAAGGTGTCTCTGCCCATGGCCCAGGGTGGAATTGGATGAGCTTTAAGATCCCTTTCAACTCATACCATTCAAGGTTTTTTATGATTACAGGGAATATTTTTATTTGTGGGGATTCTCACTCTGTTTCCAGGAGTAAACTGGGATCCCTCCTCTCCTTACTGGGAAGGACAAAAGAAAGTCATGCCCCTGTCACCTGCCCTTGTGCACTGGGATTCAGCATTTTCCTGCAAAGTCTGTACTGCTCTCACACCCTGATCTCAAAGAAACAATAAATCCCTAGAGAAAGAGCTCTCTGAGGAGCCCATTGTGCAAGCTGCTACACTAACAGAGAGCAGAATCTATATATAACTCCCCGAAACAGGCCCAGCAAGCAGCTGCTTGTGAGGCATTTGCTCCATCCATCTTCCCCATTCCAAATCACCTTCTTAGTCAAAATTCCTCTCCCAGCACTACCCAAGAAATTGCCCCAAAGCACCAAAACTCAGGTCAATGTTCCCAAGCTGGCCATGACCAGTGGAGAGCTTCACCACCACCTTCTGCCACCTACAAGGTGGAAATGAAAAGGCCACATCCCTTCTGCTCTATCAGCCCCAGAAGTGCTGCAGCCCCTGGGCAATGCCATGGAAGGAAACAGCTGTGCCTGGCAGAGCTCTGCCACAGGGAAGATGCAGGGGGAGCTCACTGTCCCTGAAATTGCACAACTGTGCTCTGAAATCCTTGCAGGAATTCCCTGATTTGATGACTGCTAGGTGGAAAAGCACTCCACTACTCCCTGCACTCAAACTACTCCCCTGCTGCTGCCTCTGCTCTTGGTAATTTGCTTTCCTAGCACCAGGGAACCTGCAGATCAGGGTTCAGGGCCTGCGGGGGTCCCAGTTGTTGGTGTCTCTGGGTCTGGAGTGAAGGCACTTGAGAGAGTGTACAGATTCAGGTGTTTATTATTTCTTATCAGTAAAACAGCCTCACTACTGTGAGTTCAGCAGCTTTTCATTAGAAGGCACAAAATGGCCAACAATCTCTTGTTCCAAGGGCTTTTAAGACTAAACTATCCAATTAAGAGCTGACACCTGGATTATTTTCCCTTTTACCCAATAACTGATCCCACAGAGCTGCAATGGGGACTTTTCTGCCCAATTACAAAATGCCACCCAAACCCATGGAGAAGGAGGAAGAAGAGGCATGAAGAAGAAACCCAGGATGACACCCTGTGCCCTCCATCCTGCTTCCATCCTCAGCACACTAAAAATCCCAAACCTCAATTTCTCACCAAGTGATGCACCTACACTGCTCTCTATGATCTATTGCACACTTTTGTGGGTTCCAGTCTATTCTGAAGTTTAGGAAACTTTCTCCATGAGTGAGGGTCAAGGTCAGGGCACCCCAGAGCAGACAAAATATTCCTGGTGCTCTGAGTTTCCACAAGTGCCTGGCTTCGTTTTTCAAGTGATGGAGACACAGTTGCTGCCTTCAGCACCATTTCCTCTCAGATTCTCTGGCTTTGTTTTTCCACAGTGCCAGGGGAAGCTGTCTCCCAGTTCATGGAGCATCCTGCAGTCACTGGGAGTGGGGCAAATTCTGTTCATCCTGTCCCCAGTGCATGAGGTACCTTTGAAATCTGAATATTCCCCAAATGAACACACGTAAGTCCTCTGGCATCAGCCTGCAGAGATACCAGAGATACTGAACTGCCCCAACAAGCACTTCCAGCTTATCCACCTCACCTTTCACCCTTTGCACAAAGGGGGTTGAATTCTGTGTATAAGTCAAGGGTGGATCTGCAGCCCTAAAGCCTCACTTGTGAAATGTCAAATCAGAAATGAGCCATGAAAGCCAAGCACAGATCGCTGGGAGCACCAGAGATCCCAGGTTGGGGCATTACCTCCTGGAGTCAGCAATCAGCAGTTTAATGGGAACAGGAAAGAGTTTTCCTTTCCTTATTCCATAATTCAAACACAGGGGATCATCCCCAACTTCCAGAAAGCTGGTTGAGAGAACAAGAGCTCCAGAAGTGACAAGAAATCAGCCACTGAAGCCTCCAGTGCCGGCAACACCCAGTGCTGCTGGGGACTGCCACAGCCAAAAACTCAGTTCCAAACCAGTTTGCCAGGATTTCACAATGGGAGAGAGGAGCCCAAGGCAGGAACAAGCCCTGCACCTACCTGGGTCTTCTCATAGTGCTGCAGAGCTCACTCCAAGCAGCCCAGGCCAGGCTTTTAATGCCTCAGTGACACAAGCACTCCTGCTCCCCAACAGGATCTGGCTTTCCCACACACCCTCTGGGCTGCACTGACAGCTCTGAAGGACACCAGTGCAACTGGTCCAGCCTTGGGGATGGCATCCCACACAGACCAAATCCCCACAATCATGAGGGAAATGGTAAAAATGCAAAATAATCAATCTCACAGCTGTAATTTTCATTTTTAGGGTGGGTATAAATGTGTCCTGTTCTCCAAGCACTGCTCAGCACAGGATCCCAGGGTGGCTGAGGCTGCAGGAGCTCAGAGGGCACCTGGTGTCAACTCTCTGCTCCAGCAGAGCCATCCCAGAGCCCAGGGCACAGCATTGTGTGAATTGCTGGGCATCAGCTTCTGCTCACTAGATCTATAAACTAAGTTCTGGCAGGGGTCCTTGATTTTTCTCACTCACCTATTTTTAGGGTTTTTAAAAAAAATTTATTCATATTTCTATTTTCCCTTAGCCTATCTATAAACCTGTAGTGCCTTCAAGGTTTCCTTGCCAGTCCCACAGAACCCAGAGCAATCCCAGCTCCCACTTCCAGACAGACTTTATGCTCTCCTTCTGATTGCACACCACAGCTCCAAGATATAAAATATATAAAATATATATCCCTACCAGGACCTGGACAACACTCTACAAGGAAGGGAATATTGATTTTACAAGTATATTTGCTTGGAAGCAAAACAAGGATTCTTATCCTTTTGTGGTGTGTCATATTGCAGTAAAGATATTTATTTATTGAGTGTAATTATCTACTACAGGTCTGTTGCCTTTGCCCTATGTGATTTCTTATCCCTATCACAGACTTTGACCCATATCCCTGCCTTGTTCCTTTTACAATGCCAGAATAAAAATCCCAGCTCCTGAATTTTTTCAGATTCACTTTTTCTACAATAATCTGGGAACTCAGGAAGTTCAGATTAGAAGCCATGTATGTCTTCTTCTAAAAGCAGCCTGGCAGAAAAAAAGGCCAAAGATATCTACAGAGATACCAGGCTGGCTAAAACTGCCAGCAGGACAGTGGGATTGAAGCTCAATCAGTTAAGGAAGGGCCAATTTAAAACCCAGCCTCTCCAGGGCCAGGCAGTGCTGGAGCTGGACAAGCCCAGACAGGTAGGGAAGTCAGCTCCTGTCACATTTTGAAGTCTAATTTCATCCTAATCCTTTGACAAAGCAGCCAGCTGTGACAGCAGCTCCTACCTGTCACTCCCTCCATCTCCAGACCCTCGCGAGCAGGAGCACCAAGCACTTTGCCAGGCAGCACAGGGAAAAGCCCATGGTCCTCAGCTGTTTTCACTCCTGTGCAGAAGCAGATTTAGGATCTGCAATACACTGCTGGATTGTAGCACTTTCCCCCCTGTGCCATTCCCTAGTGGGATTTGTCACACAGATTCCCAGACAAGCTGTCAACCATGACAGATGTGTGCTGCCACCAACTAAGAAAAAGTTTCTCACAGGTTTCTCATAGGAAAACCATGTGAAGGGAAACTTCTTCTGGTTTGCTAAACTCAATTTTGCTGTTTTTAGAATAATCCAGAGAAGCCTTTTTGCCACTCTCATGGAAAAGCCACTCTTAAGTAGAAATGATAAGCTTAAAAAATCAGGGTGATATTTTCTGTTTGGGTTGGGTTTATTCAAGCACTAATTTGGAGGCACCTTAAAGCCCATCCAGTGCCACCCCTGCCACGGGCAGGGACACCTTCCACCATCCCAGGCTGCTCCAAGCCCTGTCCAACCTGGCCTTGGGCACCTCCAGGGATCCAGCCACAGCTTCTCTGGACAAAGTGGCCCAATAACCATGACAGAGTTCCAAGCTCCTGAAAGCTCTCCATTTGTGTGCAGGATGGGAACAATTCCTCATTTCCTAGCAGAGCAGTGTCCTGCAGCCAGGTCTCTGCTCTGCAGGCTGTGTGTGAGAGCTGAACAAGTAGGTCACATGAACCTCTGCTGCTCCTGCTCTTGCCTCATCCAGCTGGGAGCTCCAAACACACCCCCAGATTTGGCTTCGACACCCAACTCTGTGCCCAAAGCTGGGTTGATCAACACAACACATGCAGCACCTCATGGGGGAAAAGAAAAAGAAAAGA
Organism: Emberiza elegans; assembly: GCA_024865655.1. Lineage (NCBI taxonomy): Eukaryota > Metazoa > Chordata > Aves > Passeriformes > Fringillidae > Emberiza > Emberiza elegans. The sequence continues at coordinate 32,622,494 of JALJVW010000241.1, read as the reverse complement.
AAGATCTTGAACCTATCAAGAAGTCCCTTGAGTGACCACCTCTGTCCTGCCTAAGCAGGGACATGGAGCACAGGGGCACAGGGCAGTCAGGCCATGGCGTGCTGGGAGTGGCATTTGCTCCCAATTCTGCCTGGAAAGGATGCAGGTGGACACAGGGGAAATCTGCTCCATGGGAACACTGGGGGATCCATCTCACCTGACCTCAAACCCAGGAGAAGAAAGGCAAAGGGGAAACTGTCATATTTAATGAAAAATCCCTTTGCCAGGATCTTTTTCCTGAGAAGCCTCAGAAAATATATGAAAACAATAATTATCTGATTGCTTGGAATGTGATCTGGAAGTTATTTACCAACATCTTTGCATCTTTGATTGGTTCCATGTGAATTGTTTTAACTTAATGGCCAATCCCAGTCCAGCTGTGTCAGACTCTGAGTCTGTCACAAGTCTTTATTATCATTCTTTGCCAGCCTTCTGATGTCTCTTTTTTTCTTTAGTATAGTTTTAGTACATAATTTTCTTTTAATATAATATAATATCACAAAATAATAAATCAACCTTCTGAGAACCTGGGAGTCAATTCTCATCTCTCACCTCATCCTGGGGACCTTCACAAAACCGCCACAACAATTAATACCACAGGAACCTCCTGATTATCCCCAGGGATAATCAACCCCTGGAAACCCAAATATCCTCACTGGTGGGTTCAGGGCAGAGCTGCATTCCCAACAGAGGAAAGATGTGCTGCTCTTTGCCACAGCAAGGCCCACATCCCTAGATGAAGAACAGCCTGATAATTTCTGGGTTATGGGAGATGAAATCTGAGCCCCAAAGGCTTTCCTGCAAGGCCAGGAGCCAGCAGGATTTTGCATATGTTTCATGCTTGAGAGGGCTGGGAGCACGAGGCCCTGGGGAAGCAGGTCCTGGATAATAAAAGCAGCAGGCATGCAGGCAAACAGAGAAATGCAGGATAGAGTTAGCAACACTCTTTATATTGCAAAAAAATGAAATTTGTTCTGTGCAAATCCCCGTGCAAGAAATGAGCTGTGGCATCTTGTGAGAAAGTTCTGTAGCAGAAGATGGGAACCAGAGCCCAAAACCTCCACAGGGCCATAGAAAACAGCCCTTGACCAAGCAAATAAATATAAAAACCTCACTGGCCTAATGATTAACCTTCCTGAGGAAAAAAGGGAGGGAGATCTCCCTGCCAGCAGTGAGCTGTTTGCTGGACCTCATCTGGAAAACCAAGTACAATGGTGGTCACTAAAGTTCAAAAGAAGTGAAACAAGCCAGCACACACATGAAATAAGTCAGGGGAGGAGGAGAGATGGAGAGGGACCAAGTTATCAAATCTGGCAAAGCCAAGACTGAAATGAGATGCAAGTGGCATCTCCAGAGGGATCAGGTCAATGGCTGTGTCAGGACACAACAGGGAGACAAAGGGTGAGTGTAACATTACAGGCTGCAAACCAAACCCCTGAGCACTTCACATCTCCCTTCTGGCACATGAACCCGGAACTGGAGCTTAGGGAGTTGGGTTTTAAATTTGATAGGTAAAGGAGAGGCTGGACATGACCTGGTAGCCCAGAAAGCCAACTCTGTCCTGGCTGATCCAGCAGCACAAAGGTGGGATCACCGAGGAGCAAGAGCCACCTCCCTGTGCTTAGGACAGAACTATCTGATTGTCTGAAAAGAATTCCTCTACCTCATCCCTTGTATATTATTCAGACAAAGCAATGATTCATTTCAAATGACCATAATTTTAAAAATAGAGGATATTGCACATTCATAAATATTAGAAAGTGGTTCCAATTTTCAGAAGTGTTTTCAGGCAACCAAAACCCTCAGAGAGCAGCAGCATAGCATTAATAGCAAGAAGGAGCAATACATCATACACAGAGGACATCTTTGGGATGCTATTTTATGTGGGGGAAGTGTGAAATAAAAACCTAGAAAAGTTCACAAGAATTATCATTTCACTGCCTTTTCAAGTCAACAGCACAGCCTCACCTTGAACAGTGTGTGCAAGTGTGGCCTAGGAAATATATTTATAGGCACAGGGTAAAAGCAAGCCAAAAATCAAAGCAGCAATGAGAAGAACAGAATAACTTCAGCACAAGGAATAAAGAAGCAAGATGAGTTGCTCCCATGTGAGGAAAAGAAAATCCAAGTCACAAGTAGCAAAGTGTGATGCAAAGAGGTCAAGTGTTTAACTGCTCTCCCAATAAAAGTGTTCCAAGGAATGGGATGAATTACTGGTATTGAGGAAAAGAACACTGAAACAAGATCAGTATCAGCAGAGCTGCTCCAGAACACATGCCAAGCCCCAGCATTTGCATATGGTAACTAACTCTGCTAACTGAGAATGCTGGAAGCCCTCACTGGTTTCAAATCACAGCTCCTGGAAACGTGGCTGAAATTCCAGTCTAGCAGGAGGAGCAGGTGAGAGGAGCTGGACCTTCCCAAAGCTCCAGCATCCACCTCATCCCACTGCAAAGCAAGGCATGGAATCACAGAAAGGTTTGTGATGGAAGGGACCTTAAATCCCATCCAGTGCCACCCCTGCCATGGCAGGGACACCTCCCACTGTCCCAGGCTGCTCCAAGCCCCAGTGTCCAGCCTGGCCTTGGGCACTGCCAGGGATGCAGGGGCAGCCCCAGCTGCTCTGGGAATTCCATTCCAGGGCCTGCCCACCCTGCCAGGGAACAATTCCTAATTCCCAATATCCCATCCAGCCCTGCCCTCTGGCACTGGAAAGCCATTCCCTGTGCACTGCCACTCCAAGCCCTTGCCCAAAATCTCTCTCCATGTTTCCTGCAGCTCCTTCAGGCCACAGTTTGGTCACCCCAGAGCTTCTCCTGTCCAGGTGAGCCCCCCCAGCTGTGCCAGCCTTTCCTCCCAGCAGAGCTGCTCCATCCCTCTGCCCATCCTGGTGCCTCCCCCGGGCTCTCTGCAGCAGCTCCAGGTCCCTCCTGTGCTGGGGCAGCTCTGCAGGTGCGGTCTCACCTGAGCCCAGGGGTAGAATCCTGCCTTTGGGTTAGGAAAGCACCAGGAGAGCTGTGTAGAAGAAAAATTCCTTCAGAGAAGTATCTAAAGCTAAACACAAATCCACTGTCCTTAGCTCAAAAACCCTGTAGCCACAATCAGGAGTGGACAGGGAATGCTTGGTCTGTCCCTATGCTCAAGACACCACATCCCACCAAAAGTCAGAGGGGACCAGGCCAAAGGACCTTGAGCCTGATCCCAACCTGGATCCTCTTTCTGGAGTGGTTCCCAGACCACCTGGGCACCTTCTGTTTCTGTAAGAGGTTCAGGATCTTCTATCACAGCCAGGGAAGCATTTGAGAGATACAGGTCACTAATGTGGACAAACCTGCAGAGCATTTCTAACTCCTAAATAAATAATGCAAAATTCAGCTTGCTCCCTCCACACTATTCCTTGCACAGTGATCCCTTCCCTGAAGATAAGGGATTTGTTTCTGCTAACTGAACACAGTAACAGGCGTGCTCTAACCTTTCAGCAGAATGTCAGAGAAACAATAGCACCTTGAAACTCAGAGGAATTGTTAAATTAAATAAATAAATGAGTCCACCACCATAAACACCACATGCTGTTAGCCTGAACCTCCTCAGTCCTGACCTTCACTCCAGACCAGTCAGGTCAGGAGAAAATCCATAATTTAAAGCCCAGGAAAGCAAGAATGTAACACTTTAAAGATAAGCCATTACTCCTGCCTCAGCAGCACCTGATAATACCACCTTCCTTTTGAGAGTTAGACAACAAACACAACTATTTAATGTATTAAAGACCCAAAAACCAGGGAGAGGGGAGATGATGGTGGTGGTGTTCCTCCCTCAGGGATCTATGTGGAGTCTTCATTTGAGAGGATTTCCCTCTTGGCCTGTGACTGCAGAGATTGGGGGGCTTTTCCCTGCTTTAAACAAAATATCCTCTGCTGTTTTCCATTTCCAGTTTCTTACAGACAAATACACCTTCACAGAAAATGAGGAACAGTTGGTGCCATCCCAGCCACAGTGCCCTTTTTGCATCTGCAAAAACCTTGTCAGGAAATCGCTGTTGCTTTTTATACCAGGGTTCCTGGAAACAAGAGTAGAACTTCAGTCCCTTCAAAATGTGAGCATAAAAACCTAATTAAGGCTAGGTTTTTGCCTAATTAAATAATTTTCTATTAACCACCAAGAAGTCTGATGACTTAAAATAATCAGAGACACCAACACAGGTAACAGCAACCTCCAAAATGTATTTTGAAGAAAAACAAAACCATGATTCCAAAGATCATTTCATTATTGCTGCTCAGAAAACAGATCAAGAAAGTGTGCAGTTTTATTTCACAGCACTAAAAATCCACATTTCAAGTTCTCCAAATTCATCCAGTTAGTACCAGATCATTACAAATCTGCATCTGACAGCTCCACGCTAACCAGAACAACAGCAGCTCTTACTGGACAGCAAAAATTCACTTGCCAGAAAGATTAACCATTTCACAAATTAAAATGTACTTCACACATACTGAAGGCCAGCATACCAGAACACTGTTGGCATTTCCCATCAGTGAAAGCTTCCAGTTGCAGAAAGGTTGCAGAGAGAGTCCCTGACAGGTGTCTGAGATGAGGCCTCCAGAGCCACAGGAAGGAGGAGAAAGCATTATTTGTCTTGCAGGATGTGGGAATGTGCACTGCCAGGAGATGTGGCAGCCTGGTCAAACACTGCAGACTGAGCTAGTGCACAACTTTGGAGAAGTATTTTGATCCATTTTAGTTTGTTTTTTTAAGTATCTAAATAAATATCTTTGTTTATCAGACAAAAGGATCAGCACCTCCCCAGAGCTAAGAACCAGAGTAAGTGCCTGGAGTATTTACATGTCCCAACACTTCTATAGTGCCACAATGGTGTAAAATTTCCACACTGAGCCTCTAATTCTGCCAGAGGAGTGAGTCAGAGCATCCTCTAAACACAGATCAGAGCCCCAACAGCACATTTTCCTCTCCAGTTAACTGCTGACAGCCCCTGAAGAGAGATCTGTTATGGGGGTTTGAGGGACCAGGCTCCAAGGTGAAACAGGGAACAGCTTCTGAGGCATCACCCACAGAACTTAAACACACAATCAACCTGCTAATGCACAAAGGGTACTGCACAGCAGGAGTTTGTTGGTTCCTGCACCTCACCTGGCACACAATCAGAGAAGCAGTCAAGTGCAAGGTATTCCTCCCTCCACAAGGAAGAAGGATGTATCTTTTAACAAATGTGATGTCTTAAAATCAGTCTTGCTGAACTGACAACAGAATCTTCCATTCATCTCACATAGTCAGGCTTTCATCCCTTCTGTTCATGAATCATCACTGACTCACAGAAAAAAAATATTTGTTCAAAGGTGGATTTTCTCACTCTCATATCTGCTCTTTCCAAACTTAACTGCCTTTAAACAAAGGCTCATTTCTTTATAGCCTGACTCAAATGTTGCAATAAAGTTCTTAACTGGGCTCTGTCACAACCATTTCCACCAGCTGACTTAGTCTCCAGGTAGGATCATGTGAAAAAGAAGACATGCAAAGGTGATTGAGCAGTAGTCATATGCAGGGGCTGACAATTATCCTGACCTATATTCCTCTGGTTGTTGCAGCACTGAACTCCTCCCTAACCATTTCCCCAACTTCAGAAAGAGCTGTGCATTTTACACAGGCAAGTGCTGAAATATTTGAATCAGTATCTTCATTAATCTCTGCAGTAAGTGGTGCACAAATCAAACAGGGCCCTACATCCACAGGTAGGGAAATGCCCTTAACTCAGAGAGCAGCAGCAAAAACCAGGTGTTCAATTGCTCCTTAACTTACAGTATGTAAACATTAAGTGCTTTTATACAAGGTATATTAAGAAGAAAAAAGTGACCAAAGGCTGAGTCCTCAAGAGAAAAAAAATTTAAAAACCCACATACACTAAGTGTAACTTCTCAACTTGAACTTTGGCTTTTTTCTGGTTTTGTTTCTGTAGCAGTTAGGTTCCCAGTTCTGGGGGGTGAGCCTACAAAAAGAACTTACCAGGTGCACTATAGACATTTATACCCTCAACTGCTGCAGGCCATGCTGTGGTAATCACTTCACCTCCTGCCCAGGAAACACAGCAAAACAAACCCCACTTTACAGGGTGAGCTCTGAACGCTCGTTAGATGGTGAGAGTACACACTTCAAGAGCTACCAGCACCAAAAACCCATCCTTCATTTGCTTTGGGCCAACTTGGTCAGCAATTCCAGCCATTGCAGGTGATGAAGGAATCTTTTTTTGACTTAATTCAGACATTTCTCATCAGCTATCTTCAGTTTTCCTTCTATCACACTGCAGAGCTCTAAAATACTTCCCAGTTTTCAGGCATAAGGGAACCTACTTAAAGTGCACTTCCTTTAAAATATCACCAGTCCTTCTATGCCATTGACCTTTTTCAAACCAGCTGCATTTCAAAAGCAAGGTGGCACATCAAATGGGTAAGGCCTGCATGTGGCAGCTCGTTTGGTGCCTTAAAGTTAGCAGAAGTCAAGCCTCAGCCCAATCTTTATACAGTTCAAAAAACTGGATTTAGAGTTAGCAACAATTCCATTTCAAGCAGGAGGCTGGAGACATCAGAGGTGCTTTCCAGCCAGAGCTGGTAGGGCAACTGTCAGCACCTGGCCAGGACCAAGAGATTGAGAGCCATGGCACAGCCTAACCCTGAATGCCCCCAAAACCACCAGAAATGGATGGTGTTAGTGAAAGGACACTCCAGAGTATTTAGACAATAACTGCTGCATTTCCCAGAGCACCTAAAAGGAAGAGTGGCTACTTTCCACTCCCTCACTTTTATTTCTTTTTTTTTTCCTGCTTCTTCTTAAAGATAATTTACTTACCCTGGAGACTAACTTGCTATGCAGGATGGGTTGATGATGACCTTAAGAATTTTAATTCCTTGCCACTTTTCAAGCAGGTGATGCATGCAGGAACTCCTGCTTTAAAATGCCCAAAACAGAAATGGTGCTGTCCAGGCAGAAGTTGTTCAGCTGTGGAGAAGAACTATATACCCTCTTCCTTCTAGAAGCTTGAGAAAAGGATCAAAAAAAGGTTTGAAATATTTCATGCGTGGCACAGGAAAATAGCAGCTAGAAACACAGGCAGCAGAAAGCAACACTGAATCAGTCCAACCACCTTCAGATTCAATAAAATAGAAGGTGCCCCAGCTCTTAAATCCATCTATGGCCCATTCATAACAGCAGTGACCAATGAAATCAGCTTATTTGCACATATAAACACACAGGTATTTGTGTCTTGCATCACACATTTGTTACAACTTCCCCGTGACATCAGTTGTTTATGCAGTTGTGCTTATGCAACAAAGAACCAGTGCACCGAGCTGAGACAACCCCCCAGATCTGCAAGGTTAGAAAGTCAACACAGCAGCAGCAAATCATCCAAAGTGCTTGTTCCCAACAGCTGTGGTGGAACTGAACCCAGAGCAATGCGAAGAACACCCTCTCCACTTCATTCCCTCACAGCTCATCAACAGCAGTGACGTTGACCTGGGGCAGTTCGCACTCCTCCTTGAAGTGGCAGTTCTCCAGGATGTCCTTGTAGTAGTCCTTGAGGTCAGTGTAGGTGGAGGTGGTCTCGTTGGAGTGAAGGAAGGGCAGCAGCTTCTCGTTGAGCAGCAGCTGCACCTGGTACTCCTGCTGGGAGGCGTTGACATGGTCACAGTGGTAGAGCACGAACACCAGGTTGGCTGCATAGGGCACGATGCGGCCGCTGCGGAATTTGCGCTGCGCCTGCTGTGCGAAGTTGGTGGCCAGGAGGGGCTCCTTGTCTTTGAAGTAACCCATCAGGGCCAGCAGGGGCTGCAGGGTCTCTGCGTGCCCAACTTGGACAATCAAAGGTGAAGAAATGGGTTTGGAGCTACAAAAGAAAAGAACCAGAAGGGATGAGCAAGAGACTGTGCCTTAAAACAGAACTCCAATGCCTGGCACCGCCGGCAGTGACCACGGCTGAAGGACACCTTGAAACTGTGAGAAAAACCTCTTTGGGAATTTCAGTCTGGAACGGACATTTTAAATGCAGCTTCCTAAACTTTGACCAAGTATTGATCCAAGGTAAATACAGTGAAGTTCAGCTAGTGCCAGGCCCTGCAGCTCCAGGCTGGGCAGAGGGGCTGGAAAGGGCCCCTGGGGAAAGGCCCTGGGGGCTGTGCCAGGGCTGGACAGGAGCCCAGGGGTGCCCAGGGGGCACGAGGCCAATGGGCCCTGGGTGTGCCAGCCATGGGATGGCCACAGGCCCAGGGCAGGACCTGTCCCCTGGGCTGGCCCTGCTGAGGGACCCCCAGGGCTGTGCCCAGGTCTGGGCCCTCCTGGCCAGAGAGCCCTGGAGGGGCTGGAGCGTGTCCAGGGAAGGGGCTGGAGGCCCAGGAGGAGCTGGCAAGGGGCTCAGCCTGGAGCAAAGGAGGCTCAGGGGGGCCCTTGTGGCTCTGCACAACTCCCTGCCAGGAGGGGACAGCCAGGGGGGGTCGGGCTGTGCTGCCAGGGAACAGGGACAGGACAAGGGGAAAGGGCCTCAGGCTGGGCCAGGGGAGGCTCAGCTTGGCCAGCAGCAGCAATTTCCCCATGGAAGGGGCTGCAGCTCACACAGTCAAGCCATTCATTATGTGAAAGAGTCTCCTCCAAATCATCAGCAGCATTTACCAAATTTAATCTGAAGGCAGAGATCCAGTGATGCAGGACAACAGCTGTCCCTCCCCAGTTCAGCAGTGCAAATGACCAGCAGAAACACTGCTATTACCAAATCCTGAGGGCACCAAGCAGTCCAGGAGATGATGCTCCCTCAGGAACAGGTCAGCAAATCAAGGCATTGACTCATACCATGACCAAGGACAGCTTATGTAACAAAAGGTTACACAGTGCTCAGCCAAAGGGGAGATAAGAACTGCCTTGCTGTGCCAGGAAACACCAGCCAAGAGGAAAATCTGACCCTTGCTCCAGAGAAGGATGATGGCTTTTGAGGACCATTTCCAAGTGGCCCGTGTAAATCGAACACAGGTAAATACAGGTTGAGCTTTCAGGAGACACATCTTGACTGGCCTGAAAAGGAGGAGTTTCCTCAGCTCTCACTCAAAGCAATGGAGAAATGGTTAAGTGGGAGATTTACCTGGGGATTGGAACTTTGATCAGCTCAGCAGGAATTCAGTGCCAGGCCAGGATGGGCCCTGCCAGCTCAGGGCAGCCATGGTGTTTGTGCTGTCTGACACACACCTTGTACCATGCTCCTGGTGAGCCTGAGCCCTTCTGACTCCACTCCTCAGACTCTCCCCTTAGACAAAACATCCCTTAAAAAATATATCCAAATCCTGCCTCTGTTTTCTGTTCAAAAGCAGCAGCCTTCAAACCACATAAAGGTTCTCTGTTGAGGACAGTGTATTTTTCCCCACCTATGCCTCTGCTGCACCAAGATTTTTACATTCACCACTCTTCAAACTCCTCCAAAATCAATGTTCCTGCTTGTGTTCTCCTCTTGCTATTTATGACTCTTTCACTCACTATAAAATTATAAAGCTTTTGGATCCTTGAATCTCTTTCTCTTCCCTTCCCTCTCTTGTGCACTTGACCAGCTCACATGTGTCCTTTCCCATCCACACACACCTGCAGGGAAGTATTTTTAGTTTTCAGGACACATTCACATCCCTCCTGTCACAGCAGCAAGACACAGATGTCTGTGGAAGGGAACAGAAGGCCATTCCTTTGATCTCCTGCAATTTCCAGCTCAGAAGTCTCCAGGGCCAGAGGTGGCTTCTAGGTAATGAGTCCCTGCTTTGCCAAATCTCTCCTTCAATCCACATGCATTTCTAGCACACACAATGTCCCGTGGCAAGGAGTCGCACAGCTTCACACACTGCTCTTAATTTTTCCATCTGCAGATGCCATGTCCCATTTAATCCATTCTACTCACAGCTTTGTAATAGTGTTCTTTCCAAGCTGAGAAATCCTACCTCAGTCCTTCCAGAATTTTCCACATGAGCTATGTCCCTTTAGATCAGAATATCAGAATGAACAATATTCAAGAACCGTAAGCTACACAGAAATTGATGCTGCACCCATGAGCTCTCTGCTTAATTCCTGTTACCCAACATGGAATCATGGAATAATTTGGACTGGAAGGGACCCTAAAGATCATCTCATTCCAACTCCCTGCCCCTGTCAGGGACACCTTCCACAGGCCAGGCTGCTCCAAACCCCACATGCCCGAAGCTGGAGATAGCTCAGACAGCTACAACAACCTCGTAAGAGCCCCTGAGCAATAGGCTCTCCCAGATTCTACCCAACAGCTGATAAGAAAATCATTTTTCCCCATGTGGATTACTTGACAGCTCTGCAGTTTTCCAGCGCAGTCAGTCTCCCCAGGTCCTTTCACAATCTTCCTTGTAGAAACACTCCATCTTATTTATCTGGAATAAAACTGCCACACTTGCAATGCCATTGAACTTGTCAGCTCTTCTCAACATTCCATCCCTATCTGTGCTAGGAAAAATCAATCAGCTGTCCCTACCCTCATTTCTTGTAATTTTATCAATTTTTTCCCCTCTGTAAGGACCTTTCCCTGTAACCCCAGCTGCCTGATTTCTTTAGATAAGGAAACCTGTTCAGAAGGATGTTTGGAAATCATGACTGTAGCTACCAGATCACCCTATTTTATATTTGCTGATCCCTCCTCCCAAGAGCTCCAAGAGGAATGTTTTCCTTTTAAAGAGCCACCCTAACACGTCTCAGGTGTATCAGAATCATCAAGGTGCTCAGCACTACAACTCTGGAGCATTATTTCTACAAGACTGGCCTGGGAATAGGATTCCCTCCTGGAGCTAGTCTTTTAATATTTCCCTTATTTAATTAGTTGTATTTTCATGTCTTCCCATCTGCATGGTCTTTGTTTTGTTAACTAAGAGGGAAGCTGGGAATGCTAATATGCTGCTAGAATCTCCAGAACAACCTTACACAGGCATTACTGACCCCACAGGGAATGGATTTCACATCTCACCACTCAAAAAAGGCTTCAAAAATGCTAAGACAAAAAAAAAAAAACATTTTGGCTATCAATGCTGGCTTTAAGCAAAGTTCAGCTTTACTTTCCAGCTGATGTTAAGCTGGAATGTTGAAATGGAAGTAAATCACAAAAAAAAAGGGAAGAAAAAAAAATCATAAAAAACCAGCAAGGCATATGTTTGCAAAGCAGGAAAAATTATAGCACAGACAAGTTTTTAAGAACAAGGGAAGAAGTGGGAAAAGAAGGACTGAACAAGGTGCTCACTCTCAGTGTAGCTTGAGTTTTTCCTTCACTTGCTTTAGTCTCATGAAATCCTCATGCCAACAGGCCAAAGAGCCTTGGGAGGCAAAACAAACTTTTCCCACTCAGCACTATCCCACTGGATTAGTGTAATGAAGATTTAAACTGTTTCCTGCTACAGCACAAGCCTGAGTTCTCCACAGCCTCCTGCACCCAGCACGCCTGGGCTTTCAGCAGCACTGGTGATTTCCCAGACTGTTCCAGCACTCCCTGTTCAGGGACAGGGTCTGGACTCCAGCTCAGATGTGGTTTCCTATCACCCAGCAATGACAATCGAAACAGCCATCAAGGTTACACTGCAATATTTTTAATTGTGGGGAGAATGATGACAGATTGTCTCCAGAGAATACCCACAGGCAAAGGTTACCACTGTCCCTGCATTCCTTGTAAGGGCAGAACAAGCAACAAACCAGCAATAAACAGTAGCACATTAATAAAATATTAATGGCAGGGCAGATGTTTTCCGTGCTCAATTTGCCTCACAATCTATCAATGACGCAGCGTCTTGCTGGAAGCATCAAAGTTCTCAACACTGTACTCTGGCAATTATTAATGGCATTTCAAACCACCTTTTCCCTCCTTTTTATTTACTTGGACATGGCTTGGGAAAGCCCACTGAGGAAATCTCATTCCTACCTTTCAAGGGATTGTGCATAAAACTCTGCCATAAAATATCAGGAGCTTGTCTGAAAGTGATTGGTTTCATATTCATTTTGTGGGGCACTTCCAAGTGAGCAAAGGGGCTCTCAGGAGGCAGAGCACAAGCAGGTTTCACTGGAGAGATGTGCCAGCTCCTCAACGGCCCACACTGGGGTTTTATGGGTTTTGGGTTTGGTTTTTTTTACCTTTTAAGTAAATCTGACCACAGATTAAAATGAACAAAGTACTGAACAATTCAGCAGCACAATCCTAAAAGCTAAGTCTCACCATGGGAGGAAAAAAAAGCATCATGGAAAAGCACAGATGTGGGATTTATCCAGGTAAATTCTAGTTCTCCTGGATCTCAGCAGATTTGGGTTTAGCTCTGAATCTTCTGTATCAGCTCACCCATCCTCCAGAGCAGATCATTCCTACTCATCCCAGGACTACTGACAGTTCATTTCCCACATGGAAAATGAACTTTCCTTTAACCAAAATTTATCTCCTAAGCACTGACTGGATTTTCAGTTAGAAATAACTCAAACCCCAGGAAATAGTGGGATAAGATGAAACATTTCCTGCAGCAAAGCTCAACCAGCCAACCCTCAAACCTCATGTAAAAATCCCTCCAACAACTGCACAGAAGTTAAGATTTACCACCTGTTTTACAAGCAAGCTTAGACTACACATTGTCCTTTTTCTCCCTAATAAAAAGGCAGGTCAAAGGACTCAAAAACTTGCTTTCAAACTGTGGGATGAATTCTTCATCCTTCTCACTTCCCCCTGTGATTTATTTCATGGAAAAAAAAAAGCTGGACAAACCCTAAACATAGCAAAAAGCAGCAGAGATCAGGGAAGGCAGTGGTGGCACTCAGGGCACCAGAAATATTTAACAGTGTTAAAGCTCAGAGGGTTTTCACCAGTGGGAAGAAGAATAAATAAAGTTAAAAATATGTATCTGTCAAATAGTATTAAGTCCCCATAGGTCAAAACTTCACCACAAATAGAAATCATTCCCAGAATCAGCACCAACACAAGAAAATGCCACCATTAATAGTGACAGCAGAAATTTTCTTCTGTTGCAACAAGGAACAAGCTCACTCATCACAAAAGGAAACTTGAAAAGCTGACTGGACTGCACAAAACTCATTAAAACCCCTGATTAAAAGGCTCTTATCTAGTCCTGCAACACTTTATCAGCTGGAGGTAATTAGCCTAGGCCTCCTTGTGTTTCACTGGGAGCTGCTGCACGTTCAAAGGCTCTTTCCTGGCTGATCCCACCTCTCCCATTGTTTCAAACCTCAGAAGTGAAATGCATTCCTGCAGCAGCACCACAATAATGCTCAATGCTGATCCATCACAAGCCAAAACCAAACCAAGAGGCTGCTGGCACTTGGCAAACCCTTTGTGCCCAAGGTGGACACTGGTCAGACCAGTTCATTTGTCTGTGACTTGCCCAGAGACTGTTTAGTTTGGCTTTTACATTCTTACATAAAAGGGTATGACTCTATCAAAGTTGCTCAGATACGTTTTCAGATCAATCCTGAGCAAGCACCTATTAACTAATTAATGAGATCGAGGACATGCTGGGGAGTCTGAAAGGCCCAAGAAACTTTAAATCTCTAGTTCTGGGTAGACAGATGGACAGCCACACTCCCAGGGCAGAGACCCTGGGCTGCCCAGCTCTCAGAGAAATCAGCAAACACACACATGTCAGAAATGCAGGCACAGGGATGCTGCTGAACGTGCCACATGGATCTACCACAGATTAAAATGAACAAAGTACTGAACAATTCAGCAGCACAACCTAAAAAGCTAAGTCTCACCATGGGAGGAAAAAAAAAAGCATCATGGAAAAGCACAGATGTGGGATTTATCCAGGTAAATTCTAGTTCTCCTGGATCTCAGCAGATTTGGGTTTAGCTCTGAATCTTCTGCATCAGCTCACCCATCCTCCAGAGCAGATCATTCCTACTCTTCCCAGGACTACTGACAGTTCATTTCCCACATGGAAAATGAACTTTCCTTTAACCAAAATTTATCTCCTAAGCACTGACTGGATTTTCAGTTAGAAATAACTCAAACCCCAGGAAATAGTGGGATAAGATGAAACATTTCCTGCAGCAAAGCTCAACCAGCCAACCCTCAAACCTCATGTAAAAATCCCTCCAACAACTGCACAGAAGTTAAGATTTACCACCTGTTTTACAAGCAAGCTTAGACTACACATTGTCCTTTTTCTCCCTAATAAAAAGGCAGGTCAAAGGACTCAAAAACTTGCTTTCAAACTGTGGGATGAATTCTTCATCCTTCTCACTTCCCCCTGTGATTTATTTCATGGAAAAAAAAAAGCTGGACAAACCCTAAACATAGCAAAAAGCAGCAGAGATCAGGGAAGGCAGTGGTGGCACTCAGGGCACCAGAAATATTTAACAGTGTTAAAGCTCAGAGGTTTTTCACCAATGGGAAGAAGAATAAAAGGAGTTAAAAATATATATCTGCCAAATAGTATTAAGTCCTCATAGGTCAAAACTTCCACCATAAATAGAAATCATTCCCAGAATCAGCACCAACACAAGAAAATGCCACCACTAATAGTGACAGCAGAAAATTTTCTTCTGTTGCAACAAGGAACAAGCTCACTCATCACAAAAGGAAACTTGAAAAGCTGACTGGACTGCACAAAACTCATTAAAACCCCTGATTAAAAGGCTCTTATCTAGTCCTGCAACACTTTATCAGCTGGAGGTAATTAGCCTAGGCCTCCTTGTGTTTCACTGGGAGCTGCTACACTTTCAAAGGCTCTCTCCTGGCTGATCCCTCCTCTCCCATTGTTTCAAACCTCAGAAGTGAAATGCATTCCTGCAGCAGCACCACAATAATGCTCAATGCTGATCCATCACGAGCCAAAACCAAACCAAGAGGCTGCTGGCACTTGGCAAACCCTTTGTGCCCAAGGTGGACACTGGTCAGACCAGTTCATTTGTCTGTGACTTGCCCAGAGACTGTTTAGTTTGGCTTTTACATTCTTACATAAAAGGATATGACTCTATCAAAGTTGCTCAGATACGTTTTCAGATCAATCATGAGCAAGCACCTATTAACTAATTAATGAGATCGAGGACATGCTGGGGAGTCTGAAAGGCCCAAGAAACTTTAAATCTCCAGTTCTGGGTAGACAGATGAACAGCCACACTCCCAGGGCAGAGACCCTGGGCTGCCCAGCTCTCAGAGAAATCAGCAAACACACACATGTCAGAAATGCAGGCACAGGGATGCTGCTGAATGTGCCACATGGATCTGTGGTGAATTTCACACCTCTGGCTCCCCCAGAAGCTCCCTTCAGCCATGTCAGAAGTCCCACCTTTGAAAGATGGAGCAATCAAAGCCCACACTATGATACAGAGCTGCTGACTGAGACATGCGCTGTTTATTAATGAAAGCCACCCCAGCAGCAGTGAAGGGGTTTTCATAAAAAAACTGACTGAACATTTGGAACCTGAGCAAAAAGGGGATTTTCAATCTAATTATTTCATTGCTGCTGCACATGTAGAAGCTTCCCTTTGTAGAATTTTGAACTGTGAAGTGGTTTCAGATCACCCATTATACTCCTTTGTACTGAGTCATAGGTTTGAAGGAATAATTAGAGCACAGCAGTAAATGACTCCTAAAAGGTTACCAATTGTGTTGGGAAGTGACCTGCAAAGAGGAAGGCAAATTACATGCAACAGTAAAAGCTATCAATAAATTGCCAAATTGGTCTGTTTACCATAAATCACAAAGATCACCTTCAATTCATCTTGAATCATATTCAAATGAGTTTTTTTTAATACCTTGGAACCATTCACTCTCTAAGAGGAAACCATCACCAAATATTTTGCAATGCATATGTACAGCTAGGCTGGTATTATCAATACACACTGCAAATACTGAGATGGCTGCACAAAGCATCCTCCCAATTTCCAGAGCCTCATGGTAACCCATTTGGACAGTACAAGTAATAATATTTCATATTCTTTTCCCAGTAGGAAATAGTAATGTTAAATATTTGAAGCTAGAAGGGAAAAATATGGCAAGTCTAAACCAGCTTTAGTGAAGAGCTGATGTGCTTTAAAGTGTGCTACAACTGATTTGCAAATCCACCTCTGCCCAAGCGTGCAGCTGCAGAGATTTTTAAAATCAGATGAGCAGCTTTGTATTGCATTAAGCACCAAAATACCTGAATTTCTCATCAACATA
The DNA here is from genome assembly GCA_024865655.1 of Emberiza elegans. Classification (NCBI taxonomy): domain Eukaryota; kingdom Metazoa; phylum Chordata; class Aves; order Passeriformes; family Fringillidae; genus Emberiza; species Emberiza elegans. The sequence continues at coordinate 32,606,257 of JALJVW010000241.1, read as the reverse complement.
CATAGACATCCTGTGGGCAAAGTACTGTTCATTAAACTGCTGGGAAAACCAGCAGTGAAAAATAATTCTTCACCAGCTTCTCTGGTTATTTTCTATCCCTAGCAGGCAGACTTGGGAAAAAACACAATTCTTTATTAATTGTGAAGACATAAGACAACTGGCCAACTATGTCATTTCAGCAGAGCAAATCAGATGGGTTTGATATGGAACAAGAGAAGCTCTTAACCAAAGCTTTTAACTTAAGCAGAAATGGTTTCATTTTATATACACCTCATTATGCTCTTGTAACTAAGAAAATCTGTATGGAAGAAAGAGTCCTGGCACCCAACCTATCCCTTTCACAGCCTTTTAAAAGCAAGATTAGAAGAGACGATTCCCAGTTTAAACCCCAGTTATACTGGAATTCACATGATGGAAGAGCCTAAAAACATTGAAACTTTTGCACTGCAAAACTGAAAGGGGGACTGATCAGCAATTGGTATTTATTACCACCTTCATCATGTTCTTAAGAATAGACTAACCAGAAGGAAGGGCTTTCTATCAAGGAAATAAAATCAAACTTTGATAAGGCAATTAAGTTTGGTGATAAGATTGCAAGGGCAACAATCACTTCATGGAAGAAATAGGTTCTCTTTTAAATTTCACTGTAACTAGGAATGAAAACAAAACAAAGCTATTGAACATGAAGGCATAAAGCATGCTACAAAAATGCAGCTTTGCCAACACTGCTCTCCACTTGTCAAGTCTGGAGCAGCACAGATAATCCAGATCCCTCAGCTTCTTCCCAGAACAGAAATGCTTCCCTTTTTACTTCTGGATAGCCCAAGCTAAGCTTTTCAAAAAGAAAAGACATTTTGAGGCAAAGATAATGCCCTGGGAGAAAATTTCTTTTTCTTAAATGTTTTAGAGTAATTTCTTGTTCTTAAATTTTTAGAGCAAGCAGCCAGTTATAAATCCATGTTAAATACTGTTGAATTGAAACAACGTTCCACTGAAAGACATTTCATCATCACAAAAGGTCATTTTCTGAAAAAGCTGCAAAAATGTTTAACCTGCTGCCTTGAAGTTGACCATCACCATAAATAGACAGACTTTTATGTATCTTTTTATTTTTATGTTTTCTCATTTTCATTGTGCTCTCACACTGCCACAGGGTGTCTCTCTCCATAGATGAAAGAGATCAATCTCTCTCTGTAGATGAACTAGGATTAGCTGCACCTCTGCTCCCTAGATTCCAAGAGAGACAAGCTGGTAGATTCCCACACGCTCTCCAGGTTACCCAACCCCGTTTATTCCCAGGTCTCCAGTGCTTTACGACTGCCACCTTCTGTTGTGGAAGGGAGTAACACATTCCTGTGGCTACCTCGGCTTTCAATTTCTGTTTAGGATGAGGCTCATCCTGAGCACTGCTCACCCAGCTTGGAATCTTAAAAGATTTAGGGTCCTGATTCTCTGCATTCACTGCCTGCTTCCCTCTGTGACAGCAAAACAGAGAGCCCCAGGTGCTGCAAATGAACTTCCACAGCCAGTGCCGAAAGAAAGTTACCACTGTGCTTGGGAGCTCTGCCTCAGACACTGGCTCTTCCCACCTCCCAAAAAATGAGAAGTCTCCATCTGTACCTCTTTGTTCCAACTACAGCACTGGTTTCTAAAAAATTGCTGTTATTAAACTTACAGGGATGTTTGATAGACACGCAGCTGCAATTAGTGTGTGTAATGGAAGGATTGAAAGGCTCTCACTGCTCAAAGAGGAAATGACACTAAAAGGGAATAAAATTGATCACTCTCCTTCCATTATACAATCCTAGGGCCCCATCCTTGGTATCCTTTACTTCTATAAAATTTCCATAATAATCTGTGAAGGTTTTAATTCATGCGACTGATTTCTAATTGTTCAGTTTACACAAGAACATGAACACAAGCTGTAAATTAACATTTAGGCAAAAAATCATTTTTAACAAGGATATTTTTAACAAGAAAGCTGTGTTATTTTAATTCATGGTCTCCCCTCAAACTGCAGGAAGGAAACACCACTATCAGGCAGCAGTTAGCTATCCCCTGAAGGCCTGTGTGGATCAGCAAGTTAAAAGATGAAATACTTGAGCTGAGTACAAAAATAGCATCGATAAAAGCAAAAAAATATTCTCTTCAAAGTAATACTGCTCCAGTAAAAATTGTATCCTCACTGTTAAAATTCTCTCCTGTTGTTGTTAGGCTCAGAAATAAAGTACTGAACTTCCTTTCAAAGAAACCAGCTCAGGACTGAGCACAGAAAGCTCACAGCCAAAGCACTGCAGGCTCTTGATTTACCTTTTGCTCTCCTCCACTGCTTTGTCCAAGTGCTGGAAGATATCTTGGAATAAAATGCAGCTGGAGCGACTGTTGATGTCATAGCCGTAGCCTCTCTTCCAGTACTGCTTCAGGTCATTCAGGTATTCCAGCACCTAAAATTGGAGTTCATAAGTTTTATTGCTGCACCAAGGGAAAGCAAAAAGCTCACAGCCTGGAGCAATGACACAAAAATCAACCCCAAACATCAGGGCTCCAGTTCAAACCACTTCAGCATAAAACCACGTCACTGTGATATTTTCTGAAAAATCCTCCTAGCCCAGGATTTTGTCCTGGGAAGCTGAGAAGCCTCAGAGAGGAATGAAAACAATAATTATCTGTTTGCTGCTCCTGTATTTGCTGCTTTGGAATATGGCTTGGACATTGTTTACCAACAGGTGAATGTTTGATTGGTTCCATGCATATTGTTTTTAATTAATGGCCAATCACCATCAGCTGTGCCAGACTGAGTCAGTCACAAATTTTTATTGTTTATTCTTGTGAAACCTTCTGATGTATCCTCTCTCTACAGTTTAGTATAGCACTCTTTTAATATAGTATCATAAAATAATAAATCAGCCCTCTGAGAACTTGGAGTCAGATTCTCATCTCTCACCTTGTCCTAGGGACCTCACAAACACCACAATACCAGACAACAGATCAGATCAAAGAGTGACCAAATTCAGCATCTGGTAACAACTACAAAAAACTCCTGAGGTGCTGCACATCACAAGACAACCACTACCCACTGCTTTTTTAGCACTTCTGATTTTCCCCTTGGCTTGTCATTCTTCTCACAGAATCCATCCCACACCTTTAGCCCAGTTTGTTCTGTGTCTGTTTTCAAGTTCCAGAGATGTGCACACATCTCAAGTAGACAGAACTGTGCCTTGGAATTATTTAAGAGCATGCAGTGCTCTCCTCATTCTCTATTCCTTTCCTGACAATTCCTGGCATCAAAGTAATTTCCCACCTCCCTGCTGAGTTATTTATAACCAGATTGAACAGGGCAGGTCTCAGCAGAAGCCCATGGTGACCCTGACCCTCTTAGACGGAAGATCACTTACTCCTGACTGCCCACCCTTCAGCCAAACACCTGCCTATGCAAAGGTCTCCTCTTTTCCCAGGGGTGCAAATTTCTTTAGGAGCCTTGGGGGAGCCTTACTGAACATCAAAAGCTACATCAAACAATGTTGAAAGAAGAGGAACAAACATTTGTCTCATTTATCTGGGTTCTGTCTTGGTTTAGAGAGCTGACAGACCCCAAAACCAGAGAGTCTTAGAGGCCATGGAAGACCTCATTGGATGTACCCTGGAGTGAATTTTATCTATCTATCATGTTAAAACCACAGATTACAGAATGGTTTGGGATGGAAGGCCCTTTGAGATCACCTCATTCCAAACCCCCTGCCACAGGCAGGGACACTTCCCTCTAGAGCAGGTTGCTCCAAGCCTCACATACCTTGGCATCTTCTTCACTGAAGAGTGAACACCATGGGGAGGTCACATTTTTTATGGCCAGCTCATATGAGCAGGTGAGAAAAGCCACTTGAACAAGATCTGCAACAAATCCAACAAACAAGCAAGAGACAAATCAATCACTGCTACACAAGTAGCAACTTTCTCTCCTCAGTTTACCTCTAAAATGAATTGTAATTACTGGTTGGCAATACAAACAATGAAATCCAATAAATATTTGGCAGGACAAAGACCAAGCACCAAAAATACACAGTTTAACAGAATTATTGTGCAAAACCCAAATTTTGGACTGCAAGTTCTTGGCATTATAAAAGGAAAACAAGAGCATTCCACATTAAATGCTGTCCATCAGCTGATGTGAAGCAGGTGTCATCTGCTGGTGCAGCCACCCAGGTCAGATGTGAGCTCATGGACAACACCCCCCTCCACATCAGCAGTACAAGCAGCACCAGGCTGAACTTTGTCTCCAGCATGTCCCTGATGCTGCAATCCCAACAGTGGCACTTATTTTGGGGTGCTTTTCCCACTGCTTGACAGCACTTCTGTTCTGGAAAAAAGTTAACACACAGGGCTGCTTTTCCTCAGGGTAATTTTGTGCTGGAGTTGTAATGGGTTTCACAAAAGCAAAATTAAAACAGTCAAATCCCTCCAAAACCAGGTGAAGCTGATTTCATCTATGGGAAAGATGTTTTCAAGCATCTTTTTCTTCTGACCATTATCCAGCAATCATTCATTACCTGCAACACCAAAACAGACAGCCTCATGCACTTAATTAGAGACTGCATCTCCAAGTCACAGCCACTCTAAAATTACCTCCTCTGCATAACTACACATCTTGGAAGCTGCTCTTGGCCAGCCTTGGAGCCAAAGCCACCTGTGACAGGAATTCCTCACCTGCATTTAGCTCCTCCACTGGCAAACACAAGGCACTGGCCACCTTCTCCAGGACCTTCTTCATCTCAGGCCCCTCTTTGAAGGCGTTCACCTGGCCCATGGCCGTGTCATTGTCCTCCACCAGCACTACAAACTTGGCGCAGTGATCAAAGAACCGCATCAGGGAGTCGTTAACTTCAACCTCCACCTCTGAAAGGTAACGTGGGTGTCAGTGGGAGCACCACCATCCCCAAAGGCACCAGGATGTGACACCCTCCAAGGGACAGGCCACCCACCACAGCTGCGTCCCCATGGAGGGGGTGCACGGTCTTCCTCAAGCACAAGGAGGGCAGGGTACATCCCCAATGCCCTGAGAGCTCCCTCAGGGAGGGATTCTTCCAGCCACCCTGGAAGCATCCCTCAGAGTCCCCCAGACCCTCAGGGTTGGATCATGGCTCCCCCGGCACACAGGGAAAGCTCAGGGCTCCCTCAGGAGAGGGATAGAGCTCTCGCAAAAAGGCTGAGAGGCACCCCCATCCCCTGTGGGGGAGCCGGGAATCCCAGGGGCTGCCCCAGTCCCTCAGGGAGGACACGGGAGCCATTCCCTCAGCGCACGGGTCTCCTTCACCCCCTCAGGGAGCAGGTCCCCAGAGAGCACCTGGCGCGCCCTCAGGAAAGCACGGGAGTTCCCCATCCCCTTGGGACAGCTGCGAACCCCTCAGCCCTCCAGAAAAAGCCAAGCGCTCCCCCAGGGAAGGGGGTGGGTGTCGCTCACTCACCGTCACCGCCGAAGTCGAGGGTGGGCCCGAGCCCGCGGCGGAAGGCGGCCCCGCTCTGCAGGCAGCGGTGCTTGGAGCTGCTGGCCAGCGCCAGGCGGCGGCGGGCGGCGAACAGCGCGGGGAAGCGGGCGGCCATGCGCCGGGCCAGCTGCTCCATGTCGCGCCGGCCCTGCGGCGCCAGCCGCCCGTCCAGGCTCTCCTCGTACCACATGGGCCACTCGGCCAGGGCGGCGGCGGCGGGGCAGGCGGCGGCTCCCGCGGCCCGGCGGAGCAGCCGGGCGTGCAGCTCGCCCAGCCGGCGGATCTGCCCGGCCGTCGGGTAGCGGGTGCCGTGCCGGAGCACGGCGCGGAGCTGCAGCGGAGTGCAGGAGGCGGGCAGCGAGCCGCCCGCCCCGGGACCCAGCGACAGCGGGTCGCTCACCAGGTGCGGGTTCACCTCCTCGTAGCGGGACTTGGTGCCGAAGTAGCTGCTCAGCCCCGCGCTCGCCAGCGGCAGGGCCAGGAGCAGCAGTAGCAGACCAGCTTCCCGGCGAGGCGCCATGGCTGCAACTGCGTGGCTGCCGCAGGAAGAGGCGGAGCGGGGCCGACTCTTCACAGCTTCAGCGGCCCCAGGGCCCGCCCCAGCCCCAGCCCCAGCCCCAGCCCCAGCCCCAGCCCCAGCCCCAGCCCCAGCCCCGCTCCGCCCACCCCTTCACGGCTTCACTCGCCTCGCCACAGCTCCTCATGGCTCCTCCCAGCATCACCCGCTTCCATCCCAGCTTCAGCCGACCCCTCTCGGCTTCGCGCGTCCTCTCACGGCTTCGTCCGCCCCAGCCCGGGGCACTCGTACCCAGGCGGGAGCCCTGAGGGGAGCCATGAGCCGTCTGACGTACTTTGGCATCTGCTTTGCCTCTGTGGAGCCTCGCTGGCTTCACGGAGCTCAGTAAAAACAAAAAGGTCGATACACAGACACGAGGGGAATGGTTTAATTCCTCTGCACAGGTAGAACAACTGGGTGGACTGCAGTAGGGAAGCAGAGACGAGGTATGTTGTCTTTCTCTGTGTGTAAAAATCAGAGCAAGCCCCGTGATGCAGGTGGGCTCAGGACAACCCAGCCTTCTTCTTGTGGGGTCAGTGTCCAAAATGTGCTAGTTCTGAAAAATTTAAAATTGCTCCTCTTTCTTCCCTGCAGTTGTGCAATGTATTATCAACTCTAAGGTTTACTATTGCCAAAAATGCACCTTGCTCAACTGGTAACAATGTGCCGCTGTCCCTTGGAGTCCTGTTTTAGAGAATCTATCTCTAGACATAAAGCAACAGCAGAAATTTATTAACATATCCCCACCATGTTGTATTCATAAAATTAGTCTAATTAGCATTTAAATTAGCTAAATATTAAGACCTCTTCAGTCAAAACCCTGGGCCTAGCCTGTGCTGGGAATGGGGCAAGTGAGAATGTGGAAGTAAACTTTAAAGCTATTTCTGTTTCTCAGACCTCTGTGAAAACTTCAGCTTTGATGTGAATATCTCCATCATTAGAGAACCTCTGGCACAGATAGATTTTTAAAAAGTTAGTACAATCTTTTATTTATTGCTTCTTCATGGGAGAAATTCATCCCAAACCAGGAACACTGCCAAGGACTGCAGCTTCCTTCAGAATTCACTTTATCCTCCAACATGAGTGACCAAAGCCAAGAAGGACCTCTCACAGGTGTTTTTGGCTCTTTTTTTGCTAAAAACCAGCTGGATGGCACTCAAGGTAAGGCAGTGATGCTGTGAGGGCATTGGAAGTGGCTGCTGCAGGGGTTGGTAGCATGGGCCATGTGGAATTTCCAAAGAATCATAGAATCTCTTGAGTTGGAAGGGACACTCATAGATCACCAAACCACAGAATTCCAGGATCATTGAAGGTGAGAAAAGTGTTCCCAGCCCATGGAGTCCCAGCTGTGCCCAGAGCACTGAGTGCCACCTCCAGCCCTTCCTGGGACACCTGCAGGGCTGGGCACTGCAAAGCTCCCTGGGCAGCCCCTGCCAAGGCCTGAGCACCCTTTCCATGGGGAAATTGCTGCTGCTGGCCAAGCTGAGCCTCCCCTGGCCCAGCCTGAGGCCCTTTCCCCTTGTCCTGTCCCTGTTCCCTGGGACCAGATCCTAATGCCCCCCAGGCTGCACCATCCTGTCAGGGAATTATGGCATGATAAAGACACCCCTGCATCTCCTCAGAGGAGTCCAACTCCTTTTAACTCCCTTTTTTAGTTCCCAGCAAAAGCAGGTAGGAATAAGCAGCTGTGTAAAAACAAGTGGGAGCACCAAGTCTGCAGCCAGGGATGCTTCCAGCTGGGAGCTTAGTCCAGAGAGCCACCAGTTTTAGTTATAAACACAAAATGCCAGGGTGTGTGAGGCTGCAGGAGCTCAGAGGGCACCTGGTGTCCCCTCCGTGCTCCAGCAGGGCCATCCCAGAGCCCAGGGCACAGCACTGTGTGCACCCAGCTGTGCCCCAGCCCCAGGGAGGAGAGCCCCCAGGCTGTGTGGGCAATGTGCTCAGGGCTGGGCACTGCCCAGGGCAGAAGTTGTGCCTCCTGTGCAGGGCAATTGCTGGGCTGGGGCCCTGCCCGTGGCTCTGGTGCCATTGCTGGGCCCCGGAGCAGAGCCTGGGCCCTGCTCTGCCCCTCCCTGCAGCCACTCAGTCACATCCCACTGGCACTGCTGGCAGCATGGAATGATGGCATTGTAATGGCCTATCCAGAAAAGCTTAGAGAGGCTTAGAAAAGCAAAGAATAAAAAGAGGCATCCTGTGGAAAAGCCGGAGCAACGCGGTGGTGACACATCAGGTTATAAAACAGTTTGGGCAAAAGCATAAGCAAAACATCCCCATGCTGATTATACCCATTTTCAGCTAAGCCCTCACTACTGAATAGATACCAGCTTGTAGCTAAGGAAACAGAGTCATCTGAGCTTTTGGCCCGCAGAGCATCCTGGAGAAACCTGTTTTATTCAGAGTCAGACTTTACTCCCTGCCTGCATATTCAGGCTATTGCTTCTGCAGCTGAGAATTTTCAGTGAATAAATAAATATTCATGATCTATTTAGTCCACTAGTGAAATTCTGTTGGAAAGTGTGTACCTCACCTGTCTCCTACCTCCTCAACATCCAAAAGAAAGTGTTAATGCAAGAGTGTGCTAAGGCTCAAACAGTGTAGGGAAAGCCTGTAATGGTGAAAGAGAAAGGGAAAAGAAAATGTGGGAATAAATAAGTGGTTTAAAACTTCTGGGCAAAGTTATGGGCTCTCTGTTAGAGCAGGGCAGTGTGACTCAGCTGTCTCCCAGTGACTCTGTGCAGGGTTATTTGGCCTCTTTCCTGTAGCTCATTTAGTTTATATTAGACATATCTCCCACAAATCACTTCTAGCATATCATCTTTTATAACAAAACCAGCATGAGACTACATGCAGTGTTGCTTTGAAACCTATTGAGGGTATTTTATAAATACTGAGAAAAAAACCCATTCCATCTTCTGCATAATTATTCACTGCAAGGAATCTGTAGTTGGTTTTAGTAGGAAAAGGGTTTTGCATATTACATATAATATTTTGCATGTTATAGTGTGCCTGTGAGCTGCTGTGTGTGAGGGAGCAAAAGAGAACTCTGAGAGTTTTCTGTCAGAGACTGTGAATGTGAAGTTAAAAGGTAATGAAATAAAAACTGGTTTGTGATCCCAGTTTCCACTCCACAAAGGGATTTCTGTGTTCTGAGTTGTCAAAGGCAGACAGTTACCCCACATGGGATCCCTTCCTTGCTCCTCTCACATCACATTAAATCATCACAGCCTATTGTATCCCATGGAATTGTTCAGATATATATTTTGAGTGGTTTCACAGGGTATTTTCTATTAGGACAGGGAAAATGTTATCAAGAAGATATCATTCCATGAGGAGTCACAACACCTGTAGCTCATATCCCAAAACTCTGGACAAAGCATTTACACAACAACCACATTGCCATTTTCACCCTCCACAAGTATTGTGATGTTCTTTTTTTGGTCTCTGTGTCTTCTTTACATCTAAGTTGGAGGCCAAAACCATTTACAAATGTGCCTGTTCCAAATGCAACATTATCAGATTGTTTTCTCTTCTGTTTTCCTTTATTGGTTTATTTTTCTTTCCATCTTCAGTTCTGGTGATGCTGAGGGTGGTGAGTTCATGAATCACATTTCCACAGCAGCATTTTTATTTGTTCTCTTGCAGTGCAATCAAATAGCCCTGTCCTGAATAATTTCCTTGTTTCCGCTTCATCTATGGATTTTCTGTAGAGGTGCATCCATTTCCAAACCAAGCTCTATTCAAAATACAACTGAGGAAGGTAATGTACCAACCTCTTCTGAAAACACCTTTTTCTTCTTATAAACCCTTCTGCTCCTCACTGCTTTGCTGGCCTGTAATTGCCATTAATGGAAGTGTATTTGTTTAGCAGCGAAAAGAGAGAGAACCCAAATTTTCCTGTCTCCCCAGCTGAGTGTATGCCAGGTTCCTGCTGCTCCTTTTGGGGTGTGGGCTCTCCAGAGGCACTTTCTGCTCTTCTGGGCAGTCCTTTGCCTTGTGTGTGTGTGTGTGTGAGTAGGGACAGTTTATTCTCACAAGGAAAACAATGGGTTTTTCCATAGCTGATGCCACATTTGGGTTAGCAGTGAGAGAGCTGGAAAAGGAATGACACACATAATTACTGTTTCCTGCAGAAGGGGCTGAATTCAGATCTCATCCATGCTGTCCTGATGGACAGAGAGTGCTCCACATGCTCTCCCCTCGGGCACAGCACCATTTACATGTGTGTGACACAGCCTGTTCTCCCAGAAAACACAGACACCTCTGGGGATCCTAAGTGGTTTGACCTCTTTGCAAGCAGAGTTTCTGGTCTTGCACTGTGGCTTCACCCTGTGTGGGCAGCATTGTCAGCGTGGCCACCCCATAATTATGTGGTTGCCTTTCTGGAGCATGGCAGGCCCTTCCAGTTCTGGAGCATCATGACCCCATGTCAGGCTGTGGAACACCTTGGAGATTCAAAAACCCAGAGATAAATTTAGAAAGCCTCAAAACCGAGCCAAACTGGGTTTTCCAAGGGTAAAAGTAAATTTAAATAAGAGTTTCCTTTTCCATGTAAGTAACGAGGAAGACAGAAACTACAGAAACTGTGTGGACCTGTGCTCTATATATGGAAAGGTAAATTTCTTGGTTGTATTTTCACCAAAATATGGGCACAAAGAAAGCTCAAAGATTCAGGCATGCTAAAGGCAAGGGACTGTTCAGGATAGTCAGTCATGTAAGAACTGGACAGGACAAGGGAAAAGGGCCTCAGGCTGGGCCAGGGGAGGCTCAGCTTGGACAGCAGCAGCAATTTCCCCATGGAAAGGGTGCTCAGGCCTTGGCAGGGGCTGCCCAGGGAGCTTTGCAGTGCCCAGCCCTGCAGGTGTCCCAGGAAGGGCTGGAGGTGGCACTCAGGGCTCTGGGCTGGGGACAAGGTGGGCACTGGGCACAGCTGGGACTCCATGGGCTGGCAGGGATTTTCCAGCCTCAGGGACCCTGAAATTCTAGGAACCAGCAAGAGCAATTAATTAATTAATTAATTAATCCAGTTCTTTTTAGTATGGTTCTGTCAGATAGGGTTTGGGCTTGGATGGCCCAAAGAACACCATGGTAAAAAATTTGCTGACAGCTCAAAGCTTGACTGTGCCCCAGTACAGAGAACAAGTCAGAGATAGGATGGAGTTTAACAGTGAGAAATTCTTGCAGCAAGCAGGGATTTCTGCTGCAAACTCCAAAGCTCAGAAGGACAAAGGAAGAGAAAGGCTTGAACAGACCAGCAGATCTCCAGGCAGCTGGGAGCCCTCGGTGTGGCACGGCCACCTAACAGCAAACAGGAGTTTGGGGCAGGTCAGAAGTGACATTATCAGCACACAGGGAGAGATTAACACTCCCCACTGTGGGTGGCCACAGCCACCCATGGGCAGGGCTGCAGGGAAGCACTGCTGATGGTGCACAGCTTCTGAGAGGGCACTCGGGTGGCTGCAAACCAGCCATGAGTGAACATGGATGGGACATCAGGAGGACTCTCAGCTGGAAAGGGACCCTTTGGGAGTAGCCTTCCAGCAGTAAACTGTAGCCCCACATTTCTTTGCACAGAGAAAAGCAAGGCACAATTCTTCCCAAGAATATTTCTGGGATTCACATTCTCTGGACCTCAGAAAAAGGAAAAACAGTTTTTATCATTTGCTGTGTCTGTGTTTGTGCCAAAGTAGAATGCAACATGGAGGTTGTTTACCCAAAGTGATGGTGTTTTGTTTCCTTGGCCTATCAGGGCCAAGAGTGTGTGTGTGTTGGGATTGTCAGCTGACAGTCACGAGATTCAGTGCAGGGTGGGCAGTGTTGAGTGCTTGGCAGATTCAATTTTAGATGTATAGAATAATATAGTATAATAAAGTAATTAATTAGCCTTCTGATATCAACGGAGTGCTCCTCATCATTCCTCCTTCGTTGGGACCCTCACAGCATTGCTAGAGTAAATGACCCAGCTGACCTCAGATGAGTTCAGCAATCTCAGTGAGGTGCTTGATTGAAGATCTCAGTCAAGGAGGTGCTTGGTGACATGGGATGTTTCCATCCTGTTCCCTGTTCTACTCTGCTTCCAGCCAGAGGTTCCAGCCTGCAGTGCTCTTTTACAAGCCAGCTCTTGCCCAAGACAAAAGGGATGTTATAGTAACAACAATAGTGTGATTTCCCCTGACCAGTGCCATCCATCCCTGCAGGAAAACAGGGGTGGAAAAGCTCTGAAAGAGCTTCAGAAAAAATCAGTGTCAGGAGTTGGCATGAAACGAGTCCAACTGTATCACACTGCATTCAAAGCCACATCTTATTAAATCATTCAGGACCAAGGACTGGAAACAGGGGCAGCTTGCCAAGTTATTCAGCAGATGTACAGTCACAGCTGGTCAGCAGCTTTCTAAAATTACCACAGTCATCTAAGACAGATTTTCTTCATGACCAAGGCAGGTTTTTAATAGATTCAGGAAACAAAATGTTGTCTGGTAACATTTCTCCTAATTCTAAGGCAGTAAATTATTTTTGTGATACTGCTTTTCAATTCCTTCTGTGTTTTCTATTGCAGTTCAGAATTTTTATTTTCTTTTAAAAATGGTGATCACCCTCATTTACCCTTAGAAGAGTGAAGGCCATGCTAACTTTTGTCTCATTGTAAAAAGCTGGTTTCTAGGGAATTATTTCAAGAAGTTTGGAGGCAATTTAAGTACAGTTCAAAATTTTTTTCTGATCTGGACGAGTTAACTTTTGTCACTTTCTTTTTTCTGCAGGATGTAACAACTCACTGCTGCTCACTTTGCTTCTCCGCCTGCTCTTCACTGCCCTGTTTTATGCAGTTTAGTTTCATCTCCTCTAGACTTGAGAGAAGGTGAGGCATTAGGAAGCCAAGGAAATTACTGTACTTGCCAATACACTCTTACAAGAGGAGAGGCAAATATTGAGAGTGAACTCCCAGTCCCTTCAGCATGAGAATGAAGACAGGTGCTTGTTGTTGGCTGCAGCCATGCCAAAGGTACCTCATGGTTATGGAAGCAAAGGAAGTCCATACCAGTTGTCATACAATCATAGAATCACAGAACCCCAGGGTCCCTGAGGCTGGAAAATCCCTGCCAGCCCATGGAGTCCCAGCTGTGCCCAGTGCCCACCTTGTCCCCAGCCCAGAGCCCTGAGTGCCACCTCCAGCCCTTCCTGGGACACCTGCAGGGCTGGGCACTGCAAAGCTCCCTGGGCAGCCCCTGCCAAGGCCTGAGCACCCTTTCCATGGGGAAATTGCTGCTGCTGGCCAAGCTGAGCCTCCCCTGGCCCAGCCTGAGGCCCTTTCCCCTTGTCCTGTCCCTGTTCCCTGGCAGTACAGCCCGACCCCCCCTGGCTGTCCCCTCCTGGCAGGGAGTTGTGCAGAGCCACAAGGGCCCCCCTGAGCCTCCTTTGCTCCAGGCTGAGCCCCTTGCCAGCTCCCCCAGCCCCTCCTGGGGCTCCAGCCCCTTCCCTGGACACGCTCCAGCCCCTCCAGGGCTCTCTGGCCAGGAGGGCCCAGCCCTGGGCACAGCCCTGGGGGTCCCTCAGCAGGGCCAGCCCAGGGGACAGGCCCTGCCCTGGCCTGTGGCCACCCCATGGCTGGCACACCCAGGGCCCATTGGCCTCGTGCCCCCTGGGCACCCCTGGGCTCCTGTCCAGCCCTGGCACAGCCCCCAGGGCATTTCCCCAGGGGCCCTTTCCAGCCCCTCTGCCCAGCCTGGAGCTGCAGGGCCTGGGCTGAGCCAGGGCAGGACCCAGCACTTGGCCTTGCTGAACCTCAGCCCATGGATCCAGCCTGTCCTGAGCCCTCTGCAGAGCTCCCTGCCCTCAGCACAGCCACACTCCAGCCAGCCTGGTGCTGTCTGTGAAGTTACTGAGAGCACTCTTGGCAACTCTCACACTCAGATCTGTTCCCTGCACTCACACTCTGGTTTTGGCTCTTACATATTGTGCAGTTTTTATGCTTCGCAGGCAGTGTGGGTTGCAAACAAAACATATCATCCATTTATACTTTTGGAAAGCTTTTGCCCCACCCAGGCTGAGGCTGGTGGCAAACAGAGCCTTGCAGAGGAAATGTGTTGTTGTGTTCCCAGCTCTGCCCAGGGCTCAGCTGATCCTATGTTTCAGAGCACAGATTCCAGTAACGGGAATGAAGCAGCACATCAGTCATCAGGCTCTTTCTTTTAGCACTGTTAGCAGTTACACCACAAAAGGCAAATGAACAGAAAGAGGCATTCAGCTGGGGCTAGCTGAGTCTCAGTCTTTTGTCTGGAAAATCCTTAACATCCCCATTGAGGACTGGAGCAACAAATTAAAAACTTTTGTGTGCTGGCCCTTCTGAATCAGCGCGTGTCAGTAACACTGGGAGCGTGGATAAAGGAAAAGGGAGTTGTGGGCTGGCTTTAGCATTCATTAAGGTAAAGTCATTTACTCTTTTTACACAGGCTTGAAAAGGGCTGCCCAGTGCAACAGTGCTTGGGGCATGCATCTGGACACAGCAAGGGTGGAGCAATTGGGCTGCCATGTCCTGCTTTGGGAATGGCTTCGAGTCCCGTGCTGAAAGCAGAAAGCTATGAAAAACATCTTATTTTCTTTATGTGTGCATGGAGAATCCACTCAAACTCAAAATTAAACAATGAATGGGGTGTTTTATCCCTCTTCAGGATGCTTGGTGTTTGCAGGTCTTTGGTTACAGAGTGGTCAAACCAAACCTTTCCTGGTAGCAACAGGGAGGGACCGATGGCTCCTGACCCCAGACTGCAGCTGGGGAGTTCAGGGTGGGAGTGGGCTAGCACACCTTCCATGGAATCACACAATCATTATGGTTGGAAAAGGCCTCCAAGGTCTCCAACCTTTGATGGCACATCACCATGCCCACTAAGCCAGCAGCCCCAGGAGAGACACTGGGAGGGGTTTAGGAACCTCCCTGAAACAGCCCATGAATGAGGGACCAGTGCAAGACTGAATGGAAGGGATGGGAAAACTTCCTGTGAAGCAACACTCAAATACCTTCCTTTGAAGGTAACTCAGATTCCTGTTTGACAGGTACACTCAAATTCCTATTTGACCGGAAAAAGTGTGTTTTTCTGTTTTCAAGTTTTCTGTGTTGTTGTGGCTGAGGAAACAAAGCTCTGTGCACAGAAACAAGCTGCACGTGGGAGGTGCTGCCTGATAACACGGTCAAACCCCAGCAGTTTTCCTCTTGCTTTCTATGGGAGGATACAGGGGCTGTGGTGGTTTTGTGGAAGGCACTGCTCCATTCAGGAGCCATAAACTCAAGCTTTAGAGCTTCACAAGTAGCAGGGTCTCTTTTTAAATCACTGTTTTTATGTCTTGGGAAACAGTGTAGAATGGAGTTCTCATTTCTCTTGGCTTTCCTGACATCTACCCTGATTGAATGTCTGTTTGTTTCGCTCCTGTCAGGATAAAATCTCTTGGTTTTGGCAGATTCCCCGTGCTGGAATTCACTTTTGCAGTTGATACGTTAATGGGGCATGGCTGCAAATCGATTTTGTAAAACATTTTACTTAAAATGCCAGGATAATAATTTACCCTGCTTGTCATTAGATCTCTTTTTGCTTAGGCACTCCCTGCACTTCTTGAGCTGTGGATGTGAAATAAGCCTCAGTGAAATTTGGCAGGATGTGAGCTGCAGCATTAGTTGTACGAGGTGGTAGTACCCAAACCCATCATTTGGGAAGTTTCAGTGCCTCTCCTCCATAAGGTGCTGTTACACATGTTCACTACATGAACACAGGAACCTTTGTGGAAAATGTTCTTCAGCAGACCCACAATCCGTGACTGTCGAATAAATTCACTTGTGAACTGGTTCTGTGTAAAAAGGGAGTCTTATACTCATTTATCACAATGAAAGGAATTCCTTAAGCACCATGGAAAACAGCCACCTACAATTATCACTCAGTAATTTAAAATGCCAGCTGCTTTCCTTTCTGACACAGAAAATATATGTCTATGCGTGCAGTAAAGGTAGTTAATGATCACATGCTGCATTAACAGGATAGGAAAATTAATCCCATCCAATATAAAAGTATAAATATCATTAGCTGAACCAAGATGAATGTGACGTTCTTGGTGAGTGAGTCTATTTTTGGGAAATCACGGGGCTGGAATAAGATTAAAATAAAAAAAGGTGACACTTGGCTCTTCTAACTGTAAAATACTCCCTTTTCCACTAAGAGGTTGCAGCTTGTTCTTTTCATAAAGCCTCTGGTTTAGCCTCTCTATAATTTCAACCTGAGAAAAACTTCAAGGTTGAAGTAGACCCTCTGACTGCAAACCATGGAGTGACAGGACAAGAGGGAGTAGGTGTAGATCAGCTATTAGCAACAAATCCTTCCCTGGCAGGGTGGGCAGGCCCTGGCACAGGGTGCCCAGAGCAGCTGGGGCTGCCCCTGGATCCCTGGCAGTGTCCAAGGCCAGGCTGGACTTTGGGGCTTGGAGCAGCCTGGGACAGTGGAAGGTGTCCCTGCCATGGCAGGGGTGGAACGAGATGAGCTTTAAGGTCCCTTCTGTGATTCTATGTAACCAGTGTTGCTTATTTTTGCAGAACAAGTTTACAAAGCAGCTCAGCTTGTGCCACCCTTAACATTTCCCCTGACCTCTGAGACTACTTAAACTTCTCATAAGGTAAAATTCATTTGGTTGGACATAGCCAAAGCTGTTGTTTATCTCATGGAATATTTTAAAAGCCAATCTGTTCCCTCTGTTGGTGTATTTTTACTCTGATTTAAATAGACACAGAACAAAACACTTGTGGTCTGTGTGTTTAATGGGCTGTGTGTTTAAAGATCCTGCCCTGCCTTTTCTGGTCCTACCAAAGCTGCTGATGGCAGCCTGAATATCCTTTTGCAGCTTCTGTTGTCATTATAAATCTTCCTGCTAATGAACAAGGCTGTTCCTCAGAGTTTATTTAAGCAGGAGGAATGCTGGTTGCATTTGAAACCATCTCACCATTATGATTTTAAGCCCCCAGGTATTTTGCACAAGGAAAACACTTTGCAAAGCTTGATCCCAGCAGCCAGGGTCAGAGATCTCCTCCTGGAGGCTCTGACTCCTGATGCACGTTGGCATTTGGCTGCTGAGGCAGCTGCAGAGTCAGGGAGCCCATTCCAGCACATGTGGTCAGAACAAGGGCTAATTCATCCCCAGGAATAACTTTGAACTGACACAGAAAGTCAGCACTTCTCCCTGCTCAGGGAAGCCAGCTAATTCTTCCAAGGCCTTATTTTTAGCTGGAGATAGCCATGGGCTGTTAAACACCCAGAGAAGCTGCTAGAAGCCCTGTGGCACCAGGAGAGCCCTGCTCCAGCAGCTCTGTGTTCCATATGGGCCTCCACATGCCCATTCCTGTGGGGACTACACCTGCACAACAGCCCCCATGGCATGGAGATAATAAAATGGGGTTTGAAAGAAGCCAGAGAACAACCTTTCTAAGGTAACAGACATCATATGTATACATATATATATATATATATATAGGTTTTTTCTTTGCTGCTGCCAAGCAGACAAGGGCAGGAGGCAAACCCACCTACGCTCCCCTTGGTCTGGGGAGAAGGGTTCAGCAAATCCCAGGCAGGATTTGGCCCACTGATGTGTTTGGATACAGTAAGTGGCAGATCTTAGGTGGAGAAAAATGTTCTTTAATCAGTATCTTTTACTTTATCACCATTAACTCTGTCATGCTAATACAGTGTTACTGATTAAAGCTCCTGAGCTTCCCTGTAATAGTCCTGAATTACTGTCAGGATAATGAGATTTCCATTTTTTCCATTTCTAAACGTCCTGTTCGTGCCATCCAAATCACATCTGCATTCATGTACGTACCCAACAGGAATTATTCTCCCTTCCTGCATCAAAAATACCACACCACACTCAGCTGGAACCAGTTTAGTGCTTGGTTCAGGACTATTATTATCAGCCCTGGGTTCTTGCTGCTGTGTATTTAAATAGGTATTGAAGGACATTGGTGCACAAGGCTGAGCTCCGAGGGACATGGGACACGGGGTGACACCAGATAAATTATTTGTGCTTATTAATCATGTCTAATAAATCCTCCTTGCACCAGGGGTGCTCCTACAGTGGTGATAATCACACCCAGTGATGATTGGACATGGAAATCAAATTGCTGCGGCAAAAAGAATTGTTTCCAGCCAGAACAGAGGCAGTGCCATCAGAAAAGAGAGAGCAACAAAGGGGATGATGGCCAGGAGGTCTGGCAGTGGCATTTGATACAGCCCTGTGACAATCCCCAGCTCCAAATGTGGACTCCAGCACAGCCCATCTAACAAGAGGTGTTTCAGCCACCTAAAGCTTGTTTTAGGGTGAGGCCGTGTGGTGTTGTGAGGGTCCCCAGGATGAGGTGAGAGATGAGAATTTGACTCCAAGTTCTCAGAAAGCTGATTTATTATTTAATGATATTATATTTTAAAAAGTGATATACTAAAACTATACTAAAGAAAGAGAAAGGATACATCAGAAGGTTAGAAAGGAATGAATAATGAAAGCTCGAGACTGACTCCTCAGAGTCCAACACAGCTGATGATGATGATTGGTCATTAATTAAAAACAATTCACATGTTTGGATAAACAATCTCCAGACCACATTCCAGAGGAGCAAAACATGGAGAAGCTGAGGCTTCCCATCTTCCCAGGAGAAGAAATCCTGGTGAAGGGATTTTTCAGAAAATATCACAGTGACAAGGCTGCTGTGTTAACCTGAGCTTTGGGTGACGTCTCACAATGCCATGTCCACAATCTCCAAAAAACTCAGGGCAGCCTCTCCCTTTGCTGGCTGCCAGGTCACCTGGGTGTCACAGCACCCTCCAGGCCAAAGCCCAAGCCTTGGCTGACTTGAGGGGCTTCAGATTTCATTTTGTTCCAGCTGTCTCATTCCAAACCAAGAGCAAAACTAATATTTAGAATTGTATTATTATCAGTGAAAAGATTGACAAATTTATGTTGTGAACATGTTGACATCTGCTTTGTGCAAACAACAGACATGAATCTTACACCTTGTTCATGCCCCTAGGTTGTTCTGGAGCTTCATTATTCAGGCCCCTGTTCCCCTGTTCTTCTTGTATAACTTCAGGTACCCAATTGAAATCAACTTGATTTTGTATGGTTCTCTCATTAGAATATGGGGAGACAAAGCATAAAAGATAAAACCAATCTCTAAAAAACCCAGCAAAATACCAGTTAACAATCACTCCTTGGCATGAAAGTAAAATCACATTATGATCTGGAAGAAGAAGAAAGTGCAAATAGGATTTCAGTGGATAAGTACAATAACGGTTACCATTCTCATGCAAGAGCAAAATTCCAGGAACAGCTGAGTACAAATCAGTATTCTTTTCTTCCATCTAGAAGTACTTACAGCCAAAGTAGACCCTGCAAATAGAACACATTAGATCCTTCTGGGCTCCCACTGATGGTTTCCCAAAGCAGAAAATATTAAATTAATAGTACAAACATGGGGAAGCTCCAAAGGCATCAATAAACACATAATATAGTATTTTTTGCAGCTATTTTTAGATCAAAATTTATTTTTTAATACAACTCCTGAACTTGCTTTACAGGTATGTGATGAGTTTCCAGGAAAGAGCAGAACAACAGAAGTTTTCAGCCCAGGTAAGCTAAAGTTAAAATCTATTTGCAATAGATTTGCTAAGCAATTCTGCTAAGCAATTAAGTGTTCAGCATGACTCTCATTTGTTGAATAATTTAATAAATTGAGAACTGAGGAGAAAAACAGAAATCAGAGCAAAACTTTTAAATTAAACATTAAAAAGATGGTGGTTGTTATTAATGACATGGAAGCCTTCCCTAGCTGTAAGTTACCCTAAGAGTGGATCCGAGCTAACACAATTTCAAGGAAACATTCTCTGCTGTGATCTCCAAACACAATCCAAACACAGTTACACATCCTCTTTTATGCTCCTCACAATATTAGCCCCATTTGCAGAACAAACACATTCAACCCTGAGCCCTGGGGCCGTGACCCGTGAATAACAGCGCTAATGGGATTGTGCTCCACACAAAACTCCTGCTGGATTTGATGGGAGCCGCCCACCTCCCGCCTCCTGCCCACACACCCTCTGCCATCATCTCCTCCGGGAGAGGGAGGGCTGAGCCCCAGCAATGCCCGAGCCACCACGTTGTTTTGAGCTGCCTTTTCTTTCTTTAGCACAGGTGGAAATGACATTTTTTTACAGTTATGAATTGTGGGGCCACGCTGAAGGGGTCCGGGCTCAGCAGGAGTGAGGAGGTTGTGTCATTCTGAGCTTTCTAAGGCTTACACTGCTTTGCAATCCCACTCAAGTACTGTACTCTAGCTCCACTTGGACTTGGGTGTTAAATCTTCAAATTCCCAACATTTGCCATCAAAATGAGAACCTTATCACCAGCTTCTCCCCTTGTTTCCTTTCTTCCCTGAGTGGCTGGGCTCCTGCTGAAATTCCACATTGCACAGGATGTCCCCCAGACCCAAGCTGCCACCACTGCCAACTCAGGCTGGTTTGACAGTGCCAAGTGCCTCCTGCAAAGTGACATCAGGAACCTGGGATGGGGAGTTTTGTTTCCTAAACAGCACCAGATTATTGTATCCAGAGGCTGTTGCAGGGAAATCTGTAGAACCCCCGGAGTTGGGAGAATGTTTGATCCTTGTCCTCACACAGAGAACCTGATGCCCTCAAGGTTTATTTGAGTCTACATGTTTATCAAGCTAGTAAAAGGATATCCATCTGTTTTATCTGATGTTTCCTTGAAAGAATGAGAGGATCCAGACAGAGATTTAATCTGTTTTAAGGACAGAATCATAGAACAACCAGAATTGGAAGGGAACCACAGGGATCATCAAGGTCAGCTTCTGACCCTGCACAGACATCCCAAAATAGTCTCACCGCTGTCTGGGAGGGCTGTCCAAACACTTCTAGAGCTTGGGCAGCCTTGGGGCTGTGCCCATTCCCTGGGGAGCCTGGTCAGTGCCCAGCACCCTCTGGGAAAAGAGCCTTTCCCCAATAACAGATCCTGAATTTCCCTCACCTGAGGCATGAACACAACAGTGTTGGGAAGGGAGCTCTGGAGATCTCCACTCCAGGGCAAGACTACTGCCTGCAATCAATCAGGACAGTGAAGAGATTTTTTAAATTATTATTATTGTTGTTGTTATCATCATCATCAAAAGAAGCTTGATTTATAGACCTTATGCCAATTTGAGGAATGGAGCTGGCTTGGGGACACAGGGCACAAATCACTAGGTAGCTTTAGGCACTGAGTTCAACATGGTAACTGCTGAACCCATTTAGCAGAGGCTCATTCTGACCTTAGTCCTGTTATCAGAGCTGCAGTCACTGGGAACAGGAGTTTGTTTTTAAATACAGATCTTTTTCTTCCTTTGGGCTGGCTTCAAAGGCAACTGCTGCCCCTACAGGGAAAACCGAGAAAATCCAGCTTGGGAATGAAACTCGTGCCCTCCCCGGGTGCCAGCACAACAGGAGCACAGAATCCCCAAACCTTTTTGTGGCGATGGCAGCTCCCAAAATCACATGAGGTGAAGGACAAATGGAGGGTATGATATGTAAAAGCCTCCAGGATGAGATCCTGGCATTGAGCAGGAAGGAGACCTGCCACCAGTGACTGCAACATCTCTGGGCTCAGCAGAAAACCACACAGAGCTGCACTGGGAGCCTCCAGGTATCCTTTTGCTCCTGCCCCTTGAGCACCATGGAGGTGACACGGTCTGGAGCTCAGTGGCCAGGCACAAGGGGACAGCCAGGTTTTCCTGGGTCTCCAAAGGAGGTGACTTCAAGATGATGTGGAGGCATCATCCTGTTTGTCAACTTGACAGCAGGTTAAGGGGGGACATTTCCTCCTCTTCTGCACTGGGGAGGCCATGGCTGGGCACTGGGACCAGTTTGGGGCTCCAAGGCATCTCCAAAGCACACTGAGCCTGGGGACACCCTGGCAGGGGTGGGTGGCAGCCAGGGAAAGCCGGGAGAGGCTTCCACAGCCAGAGAGGAAGAGGAGGAGGCAGCACAGGGGGATGCAATGGCCTCTCCTTCTGCTCACAGACATCTTGGGGACATTTGGGATGGGCTCTGCTCGGCGGGACACAGCTGCATCACGGGAAGCCCCAGGCAGTCCCAAGAAAACAATTCTTATTCTTACAAATTCACTCTTAGCCCCTTGCCTCAAGAAATCTGCCTCTTCCCAGCCTCTGCCGTGCTGTAAGCTCAGCCCTGAGCGCTGGCAGAGCCTTTCCCTCCTGTTTTCCCAGGATTTCAGCATGTTTTTTGCAGAATGAACCTGCTGGCAAAGTGAATACAGGGAGCATCCGCAAGGTAATCTCTCCTGAAAGCCTGGAGCTAATCAGGCTTCCCTGAGTCACTGCAGAGCCACAGCACTGCTAAAACGCTACCTTGGTGCTGCTGGTTTCCCAGAGCAAGGCTTTCTTCTCCCAGCTCCTGCCTGGCGAGGTAACTGAGTTTTAATGACTCCATAATTAATGGCTTTTTGGGCTGCCGGACCTGCCCGAGCACGCAGGCTCCGTCTGCAGGGAGGAGGATGCAGCAGCACGGCTCCGCTCCAGGCTCAGCTGAGCCCTGCTGGTGCGTCTGGAAATCCCTTTTGGGGACAAGCACGGGTTTTCCAAGGAAACAGGCACGCCGAGACATGCAGCACAGCAACGATCCACATCCACTTCAAGGTTTATTTATTCACAGTTCATGTAAAGAAGGGCGGGGGGGGAAAGCTTTTGGGACAGCAGTGGTGGCATCGTAGGAAAAAGCCAATGGGCTGCAGCACGTGAGGCATTGTTTCGG
This sequence comes from Emberiza elegans, assembly GCA_024865655.1. Taxonomy (NCBI): domain Eukaryota; kingdom Metazoa; phylum Chordata; class Aves; order Passeriformes; family Fringillidae; genus Emberiza; species Emberiza elegans. Next base: position 32,583,383 of record JALJVW010000241.1, on the reverse strand, counting down.
TAGGAATTTCACAGCAAATCAGATCCAAACTCCTGCCACAGCAGGAGCACAGAGATGATGGCCCCGTGGAGCTGCTGCTGTCCCTGTCACCTCGTACCACCTGTGACCTTCCACCGTGGAGAGGGTGGCACCGTGCCCTCCTTGCTGACTCAGCAGAGGGCTGCAAAGCGCATGCTGGTGTACAAGGGGGATGTTAGAAACACTCTGCTCCACGAACGGGTGCTGAGGAGCTGCTTTGCCAGCCCGGGAACGCCTGGCGGGTTTTGACAAGCCCGGTCGGGAGCAGGCGCTCGCTCCTTGGGAGAGGAGGCAGCGCGGGAGCCAGGCACGGGGCAGGAAAGGGGCTGAGCGATTTGATGGCCTGGGAGGCACCATTCTCAGGAAATACAGCACCTTCTGGAAACTGCTTTGTCCCCCTAAGAGGAGAAGCAGATCCCGTTAGCAGCAAGGGAAGGAGGGAGCAGAATCACTTCCCGGGATGCTGGAGAAGCTCGCTCGCTGAAGGGGCTGGGAGCAGGGATATCTGCAGCGGGACAACCTGGAATGGTCAGCTCCATCCCACTCCCAGCTACTCATCATCTCCAGTGGAGCTGCAGCTTTTATCCCAGAGCCATTTTTTGGGATCCTCTGTCACCCTTTCATTGTCCCATGGGAAATGCCTGGCATGGCACTAAAGGAAATCTGTATGGATCCACTGAAGGCACAGAATGGTGCTCCTGTTCCTAATCCTGATGCCCAGGGACACCTGCAGGACCCTAGAGGGAGCAGTGCCCAGCCCAGCCAAGACAGCTGGGCTCTCCCAGAGCAGTTTTTGAGATCATCTGTTATCCTTTCATTATCCCATGGGAAACGCCTTGCATGGGGCTAAAGGGAATGCTGTATGGATCCACCCAAGGCACGGAATGGTGCTCCTGTCCTGAAGCCCAGGGACATATCCAATCCCCAGGACCCTGGGGAGAGCAGTGCCCAGCCCAGCCAGGAAAGCTGGGCTCTCCCAGAGCTGTTTTTTGGGATCCTCTGACACCCTTTAATTGTCCCATGGGAAATGCCTGGCATAGCACTAAAGGAAATGCTGTATGGATCCACTGAAGGCACAGAATGGTGCTCCTGTTCCTAGTCCTGAAGCCCAGGGACACATCCAGGACCCTGGAGGGAGCAGTGCCCAGCCTAGCCAGGTCATTCTACTTCCAAGGGATGTTCTGGCTAGGCAATGACAGCCTGTACCTCTGGAAAACCCACCAAGAGAGATTACCTTGTGGATGCTCCCTGTATTCACTTTGCCAGCAGGTTCATTCTGAAAAAACATGCTGAAATCCTGGGAAAACAGGAGGGAAAGGCTCTGCCAGCGCTCAGGGCTGAGCTTACAGCATGGCAGAGGCTGGGAAGAGGCAGATTTCTTGAGGCAAGGGGCTAACAGTGAATTTGTAAGAATAAGAATTGTTTTTTTGGGACTGCCTGGGGCTTCCCGTGATGCAGCTGTGTCCTGCCGAGCAGAGCCCATCCCAAATGTCCCCAATTTCTCCCATCTGGAGAACTGCTGGCTTGCTTTCCCCTTGGAATTGTCTTGTCTTCCTTCTTTTACCATCTTCCACACTTCATTTTTCTCTTTTCTTCTGTTTAAATGGGGAAATGTTTGCCCTCCCTCTGTTAAGAGTTTCTCCTTTGACTTCCAATTTTGACGCATTTCCCCCAGACATGTTCTATTTTAATCAGAAGCAATCAGCCATTAAAGCCAGATTAATTAAAGAAATGAGTTTACGTATTTTCCTAATGATCTGAAACAATCTTGCATTTATAATGCTGTTTGTCTGCAACCCATCACTGCTTAATATCCCTGATCAGAGAGGATGACGCCACCTCACCATTAATCACTGCTTGAATAACAAAGTAGCAGAATCGGAATCTCCTGCATCCTTTGGAACACAGGGATTTTGGTCTCTTTTGCCATTTACACTGCAGCTAACAGCCCTACCCTGCAGTTCCTTAAAGCCACAGCATGTGGATTCACTGTGCTCTTTATAAAACTCCGTTCACCATGTATTTAATTCTGATTTTTTGCTCTGCTGCCTTATTCTGAACAGCTCTTGCTACCATCAGGGGACAGGGACAAAGCCCTGTGGGACTCTTCCCATTTGGAGCACCGACCTCTCTGGCTGTTTCTATTTCTAAAGCTTTTAAAACCATCACAGTCAGTACAACCCCATCAAACATCAGCGTGTGAAGACGCTGAGTTAATGATGTCATATGGGGTCAAAATGATCCCAAAATGACATCTCAAAGACTCTGAGCTGATGGTGCTGTTTGGTGTAAATGGTGTCATGGATCAAGGCACTAAATGAATGATGCAACCCACAGAAATGATGTCATAAATACCATCAATGGGGAAATGATGTCACCAAGTGATGGCATAAATGATGGGTACAGGATCGTTGCTGCCTTCAAAGAAGGACCCATGGTGAGTGAGGTAAGATGAAGGTAATTGAAATTTTGCCTAAGTTAGTTTAATATTATTTCATTAATAAAGTGTCAGCATGCTAATAATCAACATACGTTTCTAAATAAAAATATCTCTTCCATTGGAACATCCTCAATTTATGGATTATTGATCAGTGCCTTATGATTGTGACCTATTAGCATTTCACTGTTGATCCGTTCACATTGATTCTGATTAATCAATTTATTCCAAGCTCCAGCAGAAGAAACCCCCAGCTGAGCTCATCCATGGGCAGGGACACCTTCCAGGGCTCCAAGCCCCATCCAACCTGGCCTTGCTGCAGTGTCCCCTACACTTCAGGGTTGGTTGTAGCCAGGCAGGAAATGCTGTTTGCAGTGGCTCAGCAGGATTAAGCCCAGGCAGCAGCTCAGGACGGCCATTCCTAAGCCTCTTGGATGGCCCTTTGTCATTCCCAACAGGGAGGTCAGGCTCCCAGGGAACCAATTTGCACAGGCTTCAGGTTCCTATTATCTGCCGGAAAACGCCCATCCTGGGGGAACAACCCCGGGAAAGGGGGATTTATTGTACAGGGAAGTGTCAACAACATTAATCCTATTAGAGCATTGTGAGATGGGACGGCAAGAAACCATAGTCAGGAAGGAAACAGCCTGCTGAAAAGCAGGAACCCCCTTAACCCCCTCCTGCCTTGATGGCATCACACAAGGAGCAAACGGAAAGATAAATTGAATTGGAATTGGGATTGCCAAGCCCTCCAAAGGCTCCACTGCCCCAAGGGAGATGCAGCAGCACCCCCAAAAGCCCTCCCTATTCCTGAACTCTTCCTGGTTTCCTCTTCCTCATGCAAGCCAGCCTGATCAACCTGGGAAAAGCCAGAAGAGAGCTGCCAGGACTAGATCTACTCACAAATAAATCCCTCTGGAGGGATGAGAGAATCAAAGCTGTTGGCACTCTCCTGGACTTCTCTAGAACCTTTCTCCACAGCCATTCTCTTCCATCTGTTTCCCCTCCTAACTACCAAATAATTTGCACAGGGTGAAAGCTGTTGCCTGGATCCTGAGGTCAAACAAAACTTGTCCACTCTTCACTGGCACAGGTGAAAATCTGTGAGGAGCTGCAGGTCACAGCAGACTTTATATAACTTCCAAACTGGCTCTAAATTTGCATTTTATTACACAGAGAATTTTCTCTCCCGTGATGCAGCTGTGTCCTGCCGAGCAGAGCCCATCCCAAATGTCCCCAAGTTCTCCCATCTGGAGAACTGCTGGCTTGCTTTCCCTTGGAATTGTCTTGTCTTCCTTCTTTTTACCATCTTCCACACTTCATTTTCTCTTTTCTTCTGTTTAAATGGGGAAATGTTTGCCCTCCCTCTGTTAAGAGTTTCTCCTTTGACTTCCAATTTTGACGCATTTCCCCCAGACATGTTCTATTTTAATCAGAAGCAATCAGCCATTAAAGCCAGATTAATTAAAGAAATGAGTTTACGTATTTTCCTAATGATCTGAAACAATCTTGCATTTATAATGCTGTTTGTCTGCAACCCATCACTGCTTAATATCCCTGATCAGAGAGGATGACGCCACCTCACCATTAATCACTGCTTGAATAACAAAGTAGCAGAATCGGAATCTCCTGCATCCTTTGGAACACAGGGATTTTGGTCTCTTTTGCCATTTACACTGCAGCTAACAGCCCTACCCTGCAGTTCCTTAAAGCCACAGCATGTGGATTCACTGTGCTCTTTGCTCGACTCCGTTCACCATGTATTTAATTCTGATTTTTTGCTCTCCTGCCTTATTCTGAACAGCTCTTGCTACCATCAGGGGACAGGGACAAAGCCCTGTGGGACTCTTCCCATTTGGAGCAACGACCTCTCTGGCTGTTTCTATTTCTAAAGCTTTTAAAACCATCACATTCAGTACAACCCCATCAAACATCAGGGTTTGGTGTGAAGACGCTGAATTAATGATGTCATATGGGGTCAAAATGATCCCAAAATGACATCTCAAAGACACTGAGCTGATGGTGCAGTTTGGTGTAAATGGTGTCATGGATCAAGGCACTAAATGAATGATGCAACCCACAGAAATGATGTCATAAATACCATCAATGGGGAAATGATGTCACCAAGTGATGGCATAAATGATGGGTACAGGATCGTTGCTGCCTTCAAAGAAGGACCCATGGTGAGTGAGGTAAGATGAAGGTAATTGAAATTTTGCCTAAGTTAGTTTAATATTATTTCATTAATAAAGTGTCAGCATGCTAATAATCAACATACGTTTCTAAATAAAAATATCTCTTCCATTGGAACATCCTCAATTTATGGATTATTGATCAGTGCCTTATGATTGTGACCTATTAGCATTTCACTGTTGATCCATTCACATTGATTCTGATTAATCAATTTATTCCAAGCTCCAGCAGAAGAAACCCCCAGCTGAGCTCACCCATGGGCAGGGACACCTTCCAGGGCTCCAAGCCCCATCCAACCTGGCCTTGCTGCAGTGTCCCCTACTCTTCAGGGTTGGTTGTAGCCAGGCAGGAAATGCTGTTTGCAGTGGCTCAGCAGGATTAAGCCCAGGCAGCAGCTCAGGACAGCCATTCCTAAGCCTCTTGGATGGCCCTTTGTCATTCCCAACAGGGAGGTCAGGCTCCCAGGGAACCAATTTGCACAGGCTTCAGGTTCCTATTATCTGCCGGAAAACGCCCATCCTGGGGGAACAACCCCGGGAAAGGGGGATTCATTGTACAGGGAAGTGTCAACAACATTAATCCTATTAGAGCATTGTGAGATGGGATGGCAAGAAACCATAGTCAGGAAGGAAACAGCCTGCTGAAAAGCAGGAACCCCCTTAACCCCCTCCTGCCTTGATGGCATCACACAAGGGGAGCAAACGGAAAGATAAATTGGAATTGGAATTGGGATTGCCAAGCCCTCCAAAGGCTCCACTGCCCCAAGGGAGATGCAGCAGCACCCCCAAAAGCCCTCCCTATTCCTGAACTCTTCCTGGTTTCCTCTTCCTCATGCAAGCCAGCCTGATCAACCTGGGAAAAGCCAGAAGAAAGCTGCCAGGACTAGTTCTACTCACAAATAAATCCCTCTGGAGGGATGAGAGAATCAAAGCTGTTGGCACTCTCCTGGACTTCTCCAGAACCTTTCTCCACAGCCATTCTCTTCCATCTGTTTCCCCTCCTAACTACCAAATAATTTGCACAGGGTGAAAGCTGTTGCCTGGATCCTGAGGTCAAACAAAACTTGTCCACTCTTCACTGGCACAGGTGAAAATCTGTGAGGAGCTGCAGGTCACAGCAGACTTTATATAACTTCCAAACTGGCTCTAAATTTGCATTTTATTACACAGAGAATTTTCTCTCAGAATGGCTCAACTCCATTTTTAGAAAGTGCAGGATCTGACAGCTCTTTACAGAGGCCCGGGACACCATTGTGTTTCACCTGTCCCACTGCATAAATTACTATTTATTCAAGCTTAATTCTGAATTTTGCTTGGGTAATGTCTGCAGTCACTTGTTAATTGGGATAAGTCACGAGGGGTTTTTTTTCAGATTTTGTTTTGTTTACGTGCCAAGATCAGCAAAACATGTCTCTTGCTCAGTGTTACTGAAACACACTGGTACATCCAGTCCCTCCCGTATGTGTTGTCATCCTCCCATGCCTGGGACAGGGGGAGCTGGATGTGTGGCTGTGCTATCTGCACAATCTCCTGGCTGGAAAAACACCTGAAATACGGGAAAAGTTTTAATCAGACCTTGCAGATCTTCCCACGCTGGGGAACAGCCCTGCAGGGAACCAGGCTCAGCACATGCAGGGACCCCTCTGGGGGCACCAGGATATGACTTGGACCTTTTGGCATGGAAAAAAACCCCAGTTTTGTGTTAGAAGTCACAATTTATGAAGCACAAGGTTTGAAATGGGTGTTAGTGCTCACAGGACAAAATTTGAGCCTCTTTCTACCTGGAGATGGTGACACCCAGGGGTTGCTCCTAATCTAAATTGTCCAGTGAGTTTCAACTGAGATTTTATTAATAACAGCTGACTTCTCACATCTCCCGAGCTGACAGAGAACTGAAGCCCAATGGCCAATAGAGCTCCTGCAGAATGAAATAAAGGCAGGTAGCAGAGTTTGCTCCAACACCCTGCACTCTGCTTTTGGGGATATTGGCACAGGATGTGTTCATCTCAGTCCAGGATCACGAGAGAATTCTCCCCAACGTCCCATCTAACAGTGGGAAGCCATTCCCCCTTCTCCTGGCACTACACACTCTTCTAAAAAGTCCCTCTCCATCTTTCTTGTAGGCTTCCTTTAGGTACTGGAAAGCTGCCAGATGGATTTAGGGGGAGAACTCACACCCTGCTACTCCTCAGCTGCTCCGAGCAAGCTACACTGATGGCAGAACTTTATATTTTGGGGCACCCTCAGAAGGGCTCAGGGTGGCTTCTTTGAGGCCATCCGGAGGGCTGTGTCCAGGTCTGGGTCCCCAATGCAGGAAGGGCATGGAGGGGCTGGAGCGTGTCCAGGGAAGGGGCTGGAGGCCCAGGAGGGGCTGGGGGAGCTGGCAAGGGGCTCAGCCTGGAGCAAAGGAGGCTCAGGGGGGCCCTTGTGGCTCTGCACAACTCCCTGCCAGGAGGGGACAGCCAGGGGGGGTCGGGCTGTGCTGCCAGGGAACAGGGACAGGACAAGGGGAAAGGGCCTCAGGCTGGGCCAGGGGAGGCTCAGCTTGGCCAGCAGCAGCAATTTCCCCATGGAAAGGGTGCTCAGGCCTTGGCAGGGGCTGCCCAGGGAGCTTTGCAGTGCCCAGCCCTGCAGGTGTCCCAGGAAGGGCTGGAGGTGGCACTCAGTGCTCTGGGCACAGCTGGGACTCCATGGGCTGGCAGGGATTTTCCAGCCTCAGGGACCCTGGGGTTCTGTAAAACACAGCGGGCAGAGGGCTGGTCCTGTGCATCCCAAGCTGTGCTGGGCAGGGCCAGCTGTGGATCCCTCCGGGAATGGGGATGGGGACAGGGATGGGAAAGGGGATGAAGATGGGGATGAGAATGGGGATGCGAATGGGGATAGGGATAGGAATGGGGATGGGAAAGGAAAGGGAATGCGAAGGGGAATAGGGATGGGGATGTTGAGGCGCAGCGCTCCCCGGCCGGGAGGGACGGGCACAAGATGGCGGCCGGGATGACACGGCGGTCACGTGGCGCGCGGTGCCCCCGCCCCGCCCGCAGCCGCCGCACGGGACACGGGACACGGGACACGGCAACGGGGTACTGGAAACGGGACACGGGCAGCGGGCTGGAGCCGCCGCACCGCCCGGGGACCCGCCCGGCGGCCGCACCCACCCGGCCCGCAGCGAGCCGCGGCTCCGCACGGTGAGTGAGCGGCCAAGCAGCGGCCTCCGGCTCGGCGCAGGCCCGCGGGTCCGGCGGGACGGGACACCGGCGGTGACAGCGGGGACGCGGCCGTCGCCGCCCCAGCAGGGACGTGCCGCGGCGGGTTCCGGCTCCTCATCCCCGCGGCGGCCCCCGCAGTCCCGCGGGGTGCGAGGAGAGCTCCGGCCCCCGCAGGCTCGGGGGGGCTCCGGGCGGCTCGGCTCGGGGGTGTGACAGAGCTCCGGCCCCGCAGCACGGGCGGATCTGGGCCTCGGGCGCACCGCGAAGGTGCGGTCTGCTCAGCCCTGGCCAGGCTGGGAGCCCAGCTCGGGGCTCCGGCCGCGGGAGCTCTGGGAGCCCTGGGAGCCCAGCTCGGGGCTGCGGCCGCGGGAGCCCACAGGAGCCCTGGGAGCCCAGCCCGGGGCTGCGGCCACAGAAGCCCTGGGAGCCCAGCCCGGGGCTGCGGCCGCGGGAGCTCTGGGAGCCCTGGGAGCCCAGCCCGGGGCTGCGGCCACCGGCAGCTCTGGGAGCCCAGCCTGGGGCTGCGGCCACCGGCAGTTCTCGGCTGCGGCCGCGGGAGCCCACGGTAGCTCGGTGCTGTTCCCGGGGGAGCTCTGCATCCCCGGCTCGGGGGCCGCAGCCCTTCGGGGGCAGCTGCGGGTCCCCGAGCTCGTGGGGCCGCAGCGGGTCCCGGGAGAGCTTCGGGAGCCCGAGCCCGGGCGGTTGCAGGTGGTTCTGGGGAGCTCCGCAGCCCCCTCAGCCCCAGGAGAGGCTCTGTTCCCTTCAGCCCGGACAGGTCAGTCCCTCCTCCCTTGAGTCTGGTGCTCCCTGCCCCAGAGGCTCTGTGGGGACATCTGGTGCCCTTAGCTCAGGTGGCAGTGTGGGGTGAGCCCGCTCCCCTCAGCCTGGGGGCAGCGGTCCCTCTGCTTGCTGGGATGCAAAGGCAGGGTGCTCCCTGCTCCAGAGGGAGCTGGAGGCATCTGCTGTGAGTGGGAGCAGCTCCATCCCATCCCATCCCATCCCATCCCATCCCATCCCATCCCATCCCATCCCATCCCATCCCATCCCATCCCATCCCATCCCATCCCATCCCATCCCCATTGGGGCTGTGCTGCCTCGCTAGGTTTGTGGGGCGGCAATGGGATGATGGCTTTGTCCCCCTCTTGGTGGTGAACAGGCTGGGGGTGAAAAGGAGAGATCTCTCCATCCCGGGCACCCTGGCAGGAGGGTGCGCTCCCTGTTTGCTTGTGGAATGGTTTGCTGATTGCCTGGCTGCAGTGTTTGGATTTTTCACGGTGTATAAGGCATGGGGCTGTCTTTGTACTGCGTTCCTGCTGGAGGCCCTGTTTTGATCAAGGTTTCTAATTTATTCTGTCTTGTGTGAAAACCTCATTAAAGAGTGCCTCGATGCCTTCAAGGCACCGTAAATACACGGAGTGAGGTTGGGAAGAGAGAGAAAAAGATGATTATTTGTAAAAAGTGGGAGCTCTGCCATATTGACATGGTGCTGCTGAAGCTTGCTGATGCAGGCAGCCTCTCCTAGCAGAGCAGCACCGGGATGTCGATGAACGTCCTCGTGTCCCTTTGGCTGATGGTGCAGCCTGGTGTGACAGCAGCATTTGTAGTCATGCCTTCAGACTCCCTTCTCCCAGGTCCTCGTGGCTGAAAATGCTTTTTTTTTTGGCTTCTGTGAAGCAGTGCAAACCATAGAACCAGTGCAAACCACCTGGCTGAAGTCAGTGGAGGTGGTGCTGTGGATCTGGGTGGGTTTGGGCTTGGCTGTGTTTTTCTGGGGAGTGGATGCTGTACTGGGGTTGCATTCTGGTTTGTTTTGTGTAGTGTTTTGTGGGTGTTAAAATTGGTCCAGCTTTGTGAAGTTGTGAGGAGTTTGGAAAGAGAGGGCAGTCGCCCTGGTTGGTGGCAGACAAAAGGTAAAGGCTGCTTTTACAATATGGGTAATAAACTCCTTCTAAATCCAGAGAGATTGCTGTGATTTTTCTGAGTTTTTGGGCATGTGGAACAGAACTAAATTCAGCTCAGATGCCTTTAGACTGTGTTTGTGATCTGTGCAACAAATGGTGATTCCCAAATTATTATGTTTCTTTTTCCTTCCACATTATCAACCTGGAAGCAGCGTCTCTCATGTTAATTAGCTTTTAATGTGACACAAATTTAATAAATCCAAGTAGGTGGATGATTTTCTGGACTTGGAGGTGTAATGGATGTTGTTTGACTGCTCAGAGTTAAGGGTTAAAAGGCAGTGATTTGCTGTTTTCCATGGATCTCATTGCTTCTCTCAACACTCATCAAGCTTGAATAGGTGCTACTTTTAATTAGATAATTCTTGAGTTCCCTTGAACTGGACCCATGCACTGTGGGTGATGGTGACTTAAAAGTTCTTCCTTCTTCTGGCTGCTGCATCACTCAACATTGGTTAATTGGTGCACTAAATATGGGTGGCCTGGGACTTACTCAGATTTGAAAGCAATTTCAGCCTGGCCGTAAGGAATGGTTGTGGAATTAAAGGCTTTTTAATTGGGGCAGCAGGACATCCTGTGAGGGGAAAGAAAGAACAAAAATTGCTCAGAAATAATCCAGACCCTTGTTGGAGAAAGGGCCTGTTTGAGGAATAGAATAAATCCATATAGCATCATCAGAAAGTGAAGGGGTGTTGCACACGGGCCTGGAGGCTGCTGTTGTTGGCCATGGCACGAGGTCCCCGTTCCCTGGGGTGGTTTGCAGGGACTGGTGGAGGGCAGGAGGGGTTTCTAAGGCTGCCCAGCCAGGTAGGTCCAGGCTGTTCTTTGCTGAAGCGGAGCAGAGCACCTGCTGCTATTTCAGTCGTGATTCAAGTGCAGCACATCAAACCCAACTGTTCAGCTCTGAAGTGCAGCTGAGCTTAAAAGGAGCTCAAAAACCTGATTTTTTTAGAGGTTTCTTGGATCTGATGGTCACGAACTGAGCTCCCAGGTACTGGCAGTGCTTTCCAAAGGATTTTTGGTGTCACTGGAGGCTTTTTGGGCCCAGGGCACCAGCACACAGAGAGGGGCAGGAGCCCTCTGGAAGGGCTGGTGTTCTGCATGGAATCTCCAGCATTTAATACAGCTTCAATTCCCAAAGTGTGTGGTGTGACATCATTAAGTTAATTATTAAATCCTATCCCCCTCCTTCCCCAAAATGCTGGGGGAAATGCAGACTGAGGATTGTGTGAAACCAGCTTTTTGGGATGATTTCATCATCCTATTTTATTATTTGATGATTATGATGACTTCATCATCATATTTTATTATTTTGAAAATTTGCTTAGCAGAGGCAGTGTTTGGTGCAGGTTACTTTGCCTTTTCATGGATTGAAAGAACATCCATCCTGATAAGCTGCCAGATGTAACTGCGTAGTAGAGCTTGGTGGAAGGCGTCCAAGTGAGGTGGAAAGAGAGGGTCTTTGAGGTGCCTTCCAGCCCAAACCATTCTGGGATTCTGGGATTTAAACATCTCTAAAATATTTGTCTGTATTATTTCTGGTCTTATCAAATTTGGCGTTGTAGTTGAGGGGAGAAAATAAAACCCAAATTCTTGGAAGTAACCCAAGAGCTTTGTTCTGATAGTCCTTGATCAAGAACTGGAAAGAGAAAACTTAATTTTGGAGACTGTAACATGTTTCTTAAAGAAATGCAGTTACTGTTGTTGCTGGGCTTTACAGTGGACTCATCCAAATCAGGGGAGCAAATCTCGAGTGGGACAGATGTCCTGTTGGAGTTTCCTTTGTGTGCCCAATTACACATCCATAATCAAAGAAAACCACTAATAAATCCTTGCTGGGAAAGCATCTTCCCTAGCTTTTGCCTGATTTGCTAATTTGCTTAGATTTAAATGCCCAACAGAATAAATCTCCCTCTGCTTAAAGCCATGACTCCAAGAATTTTTTTCTCTCTGACTTCCCAGCCTGGTGTGCCTTGTGTCTCCCTGATTCTGAAACTGCTTGAAGGTAGCTTTTTCTGTTTAAATGGAACTAAAGCAAAGCATATTGCTAGTTAGGAAAGAGAAAGGAATCTCTGAAGTGCAGTGGCTTTGGGTTTTTCTGGTGCAGGAAAACTGGCAGCTTCCTTAGCAAGCAGGGTGAGGCTCAGGTGTGGTGGCAGAATTGCTCAGGTGGCTTTGCTGGACTGGCTCTTTGGGGTGCTGTGGGCACTGTCACATCCTTATCAGCTGTGTGGGACAAGGCTTGGGAATTTTATCCTGCTCTCTGTGTCTGGGGAACAACACACAGGGGGGCTGCGTTGTCTAAGCCTTCAGCAAAAAAAGTAGGGAGAAAAAAACCAGGTAAATCCTGTCTGAAGGACTGAAAGAGCCTTAAAATTGCCCCTTTCTGAGCAGGTGGATCTGGAGAGCTTTTGCAGCCTTGGCTTAAGAAGGGTTTTTCATAGCTGCCATCTCCTCCTGTCCACTGCAGCCTACTCCTTTAATTTCCTTTACTAAAAAAGAGCATTGCAATTGGGAGTGTTTTACAATTTCCCTTGCTGGTCCATTAGTGTATTAGCTTAGCTCCGTGTGTGTTGAATGCCACTAAATGTCACTTGCAAATTTAATGTTGGGAGCACTGAGATTTGTGCTAATTGAATTTAAAGTCTTATACTTGAATTTGTTAAAATGGCAGAGGCAGACAATTGAAATGCTTTAATGGGAGAGTGGAGGAGCACTTGCAAACCTGCTCTTAAGAGTGAGTGAATCCAACAGTGCGTTTGTGTAGATGGAAGGGGAGACCCTGAGCAGACAGATCAGGGTTTGATGGGGTTTTAGTGTCCCTTTGTACATTGGTGACAGCTGGCAAAATCCAAATGTTGAAAGTCTTAATGCTTGACGTCTGCTCAGGGTCATTGTTGACACCAACTTAACCTTAAATACTTCAAAATGGTAAAGATTATTGAGCCTTTCCATGCAATTTGAATTTCTGCTTCTCCAGCCATAGTTTTAGGCACTGCTGGAGAAAGGTTAATTGTTTGGGCTGTTGGTCTTTAAACTCAGTTGTCTGTGTGTGTCCTCTGGGGTTTTTATTCAGGATATTAGCAACTTCTGCCCTTGAGAGTTTGTTGTTCTCAAAGGGGCTGGGGTGGTTTTTGTGTTTTTTGTTTGTTTGTTTGTTTTTGTTGTTGTAATCTTTTTTTATCTAAAACAAAAACTGTGGCATTAAACACTTCTTTATTCTTAACTTCAGCCAAATACCCAAGGATCGGATAGGCACAGAAATGGAGACCCTACTGCTGTGCTTTTTGTGAGGTAAAGTGTTAAAGAAATAACCCTGGCTTGGAAAAGAGTTATAAAGCTTGGTCCTTGGCTTTCCAAGTGTGTGAATCTGTGCCTCCCTAGACAGCACAGTGCTTTTAAGAAGTTTGTCTGGAAACACTTCCAGTAAATCTCCTGATACCAGGCTTTGACCTTCTGCCACTGAGCTGGCATTTCATACAGGCTCCTGGCATGAGCTCTCCTGCCACTTTCAAGTAAAATCTTATCAGGCATTGAAAAGTTTGACTCTGCAGTCGAGCACTGTGCCAAAGCTGTAAAAGCCCTATTTGTACACAAAATGGATTTTTGCTTGCTAGGAGGGCTGGGGTAGTGCTTCAGTAACTGCAGGAATGGCTTTGAATCTACATAGTAATGAAACAGCTCCATCAAAATCCAGTGTCTCCTCCTCTCTCAGCCCTGCTCTTTGTCTTCTGTGTGTCCCTGCCTGGAGTTTTACACAGCCAGGTTATATTGCTCTGGCAAAGTTTCTCAGGGAAAGTTAATGTAAAGCTGTTTGAAAGGCTTAAAAATGGCTCTGCTCTTAGGATGATGAAAAAGACCTTGAAAGTGCCTTGAGAGTGATTGCTGCTGGAATACCTGCTTGGCCATGTGAGTGGTAAGCTGTTCCCAGAGGGAGCACTCCAGAGTGTCCTCCTTCAATGCTGGCAGCCACAAAAATTGTGAATGTCCAAGGCTGGGTTGGACAGAGCTTGGAGCAGCCTGGGACAGTGGAAGGTGTCCCTGCTCATGGCAGGGGTGGAATGGGATGGGTTTTAAGGTCCCTTCCAATCCAAACCATTCTGGAATTCTGTGATGCACCAGAACTCAAAACCACCTGCTCAAAACCCACTGGGAGGGAAAATCCAGCGCTTGTGGGTGAGCTTTGTCCCTTGCAGGGGGTGCCAGTGGTCTGTGGGATGTTGAATACATTTTTAGTGGAAAAAGAAAGTAACCCAGACTTAGAGGAAGGGAGAGGAGCACCCATGTTCCAAAGGGCTGAGGTTTGGGGTGCTCAGCAGAGGCAGTGAGGGGGAGCTGTGAGCAAGGCAAGAGGGGACAGAGGAGAGTGAGTGCAAGCACATGAAGATCCCTGCTAAATGACTCGACAGAACACGTTGTTCCCTTTCCCTGGGTGCTTTTGGGATGGCAGGATCCCTATTTAATGGAATCGTGGTTTTATGGAGGCTCTCCACCCTTTGCCAAAAGCAATACTCAGTAATGGGCTGGGGGTTCTTATCTGCTCTCCATGAAACACTGCAAAAACCTTATGTTGCAGTAATGAGCAATTACCCACAAATTAACAAAACTCTTTGTCAGATATTGCCATTGTTTTTCTGTCTGTGCAATTTCCTAATTCATTTTTTCTCCCTTTCAAAACATAAATAGATGGGTTATCAAAGGCCATTTTAAAAACAAAACCAGGGCCCTAAGCACATTTATCAGAAGGGGATTATTTGAGTTTTGATGGTTTGTTCAGAATTCCTTTGCTTGCAAAAAATTGAGTGTCTGTGCTGAGAAGACCCATCCAGCCACGTGCCTTGTATCCAAGAATTAAAATGTTTTTGAGAGGGAATGCCAGAGTTCAGCCATGGGTTCAGGAAATGTAAGTGGCTGGGAGGACACTTGTGGAGGTGACAATCACAAACCACATGCAAATCTATATTACTTCCTCCTCTGAGCAGGCCTAACCCCAAAGAAATGTCTGGTTTCTCAGGGTCCCACTGGGGTTTGACAATGCCCAGAGAAGGAGATGGGCTGCTTTGGGGACAGGGATTCCCAGCTGCTGTGGGGAGATACCCTGCAAGCTTGATTCAGTGCCAGGGGAGCAGAGGGAACCTGAGACCCGGCTGATATTGGATCCAGGTGCCCCAGATTGATGCACTAAAGGCCATTAGCTGTTTTCTGCTCTGTGCCTGGCCAGCTGAGTTGATGTTCTTAATGAACTACTCCTTGGCTATCTTAATTTCTGACTGCTGCTCCTTAACTCATGGTCCATCAGGGCACAAGTGAATTGAGCAGCATCATTTATAACTGTCTGCAGGGAACTTTCCTTGGCCACTTTATTGAGTGGCTGCCAGTCTAAAATCCTTTTATGATTCTTCCTGTTGGACTTCTTGTACTTAATGCAAACAATCTCCTTTAACCTCATAGCTTTGTAATCACCCTCACACTCTAATTGTGCTTTAATGCTGCCCATTTGTAGCTGGATATAAGCAAATATTTAAAATAATTGCCCACTCTAGAAAATGTTGATTGACTTCATAGATTGTTTTGACTTATGTTTATTAACTCCCTGGGGATGTTGTTTCCATGTTCAGGACATCCGTTTAGGTCCTTCCAAGGTAAAAGGTTGGAAAGCAGATCAGAAATCCTAGGGAATGCTGTATTTCTTCACGTGGTTCCACTGTTATGGCTGTGTGTTGAAATCCAGCCTGCAGGATGTGATGTCATGCTAATAAATTAATGACTTGTGTTTATTTGAAGATTGGATAATAACCCAGGCATGGGATAATAACCCAGGGAGAGCTTGGTCCTTCTACTCTGAGCTTCCCAGAAACTGTGACATGGATAAAGCTTTGCCTGCCTGTCTTGCTGCACTTTTCACCACGAGTATTATGGGGTGGGAGCCTTGTATTCCTGCAGAGACACCTTGCAGAGGGGGTTTGGATGCGTGTTCCTGACGCAGGCACCTCTGGGACACGGAGCTCCCAACCTCTGCAAGGTGCAGGTTCCAGACTCTGGGCTCACTGCATGTGCAGAGCTCCTCAGAGATTGCCTTGAAGGTCCCTTCCAAGCCAGCATGGGAAGGTTCTGTGCTCACTGGAGAGGAGCCTGTTGAATTTCCCAGCCTGGAACACCGGTGTGTTCCTCTGTCAGGGAGCGGTTGTGGTGGCAGGCAGAGGCTTCCCACCCTGGCACCCAGGGGAGGAGAGCACACCTCAGAGCTGTAACCTCTGATCCCTATCACTGAACCTCTGCTTTCATTCCCAGACAAACCCAGGCTTGGGGTTCATCTGTTCCAAGTGAGCTTTCTGGGCTGATTTAATTTGTGGCTGTTAAAGAGCAGTCTTTTCTTCCCTCACCTTGTCTGCATATTCCACATTTAAAGGGTGCTCCATGAGTTTTAGAGACATGCTCTGTGGTTTGCCTGGCAGGGTGGGGCCTTATCAAGAGGGAAATAACAGCACTGAGGGAAAGAGCAGCACAGGGAATTCAGTAATCTTCTTTTAGGTCTGGGTCATGCAAAGCTTTCATGACATTTTTTGCACCCCTAAACCGGAGTAACTTCTGCAGTGACTCTGTCAGCTGTGTCCACAAACTTTGTGCTTGGGACTGAGGTATTGTTGAGTTTTATTTTTATTTAATAACAAGAGGCAGCAGAGGGTCTGCAGTGGGCTGAGCTGAAGTGGGTCTTGCATTTGGAAATAACTGGAGGACACTTGCTGGTGGTGAACAGCCAGAGCAGTGACAGGATGGAAATGCTCAGATTTGCTTGATTCCAGTACTGCCCTAAATTAGGATAGCTGGGATAGAGCCCAGCTTGTGGGGTGTGTTCCAGGGTAACATATGCACACCAGGCTGTTCCCTGTTCCGTTACTCCCTGTTGGGAAGAAGCACTCAGGTGTTGTGGAGTCTCTTTGCCTGGGATTGCTGGATTTTGGGGTGCTGGAGCAATGCTTGAGTGCAGAATGGTGGTGTAGAGTTCTTGCACCCTTTTGTCTTTGTGGTGTTGATGGTCATGGAAGAGGCCCCACAAACTTCAGCTGGAAGGGAGGAAAAGTCCATTTATTTCCACAGACACTGCAAAGTGACAGGAGAATAATTTGGAGAGCTGAACATGCTGATGCTGCTGCCTTTATGACCTTAAAAGTGGGCAAAGAATTAAAATAAATAAAAAGAGGAATGGTTTCTGTAGTTGCTTCTCTGGAGGCAATATTATCTTCTGGTTCTGAGGGTTTGTTTCCTTTCCTGGTCTGCTTTAACAACATTTCCTTTTTCATAAAAGCAGTGTATTACTCCATGGACATTTATGTGAAGGAACTGCTGAGTGCTTAGTAACCTACTTATTTTATTTGGGCTAGACTTTTTAAAAATGAAGTGTTCAAGTCAGGCCTTTAGAAGACAGATTGTCCTGCCTGATTGTCTTGAGCAAAGTCCCTTTTTGGTTTTAATTGGGGTTTTTATTGCTATGATTTACAGTGGCAGGGTGAGGGCAGCACCGTTCCTGCAGTGCCTCAGACAAGTGGGAAGAGAAGGAGCAGGAGCAGAGCTATTCCTTATCTGGACACTTTCTTAGGTGCTTACAGAGCTGTGTACTTAAATCATTCCTCCATGGCAGTACTGATGTGCAGCAAAGCCACATGGTTTTAAGCACAACCTTTAATACAAGTGTTCTCAGCGTGACTTTGCAAATATTCCCAAGTTTGGTTTAACACCTCTGGTGCTGCCTCTTGGCATCAGAGTGAGGGGGTTTTGTGCCAGGCTCAGAAAATGCAGATAAAATCACATGAAATCAAAATGCACTTGAAATCACCTCTGGGAGCAGTCCTTGTGGCTTTCCTGGACTGGTCTGCCTGCTGTTCCTCTGTGTCCACCTGCCACCTCTTGCTGTCCATTCTCATGTCCTGGTGTCCACTGCCACGACCTGGTGTCCACTGCTACCTCCTTGTGTCCATTCCCACCTCCCTGTCCATTCCACCTCCTGGTGTCCACTGCCATGTCCTGGTGTCCACTGCCACCTCCTTGTGTCCATTCCCACCTCCCCTGTCCATTCCCATGTCCTGGTGTCCACTGCCATGTCCTGGTGTCCTTTCCACCTCCTTGTGTCCATTCCCTCCTGGTGTCCACTCCATGTCCCGTGTCCATTCCCACCTCCCCAGTTTCCACTGCCATGTCCATTCCCATGTCCTGGTGTCCATTCCCCCCTGGTGTCCATTCCCACCTCCTGGTGTCCACTGCCATGTCCTGGTGTCCACTGTCCTTGTGTCCATTCCCACCCCTGTCCATTCCACTTCCCACCTCCCTGGTGTCCATTCCCATGTCCTGGTGTCCACTGCCACCTCCTTTGCCAGGGAGTCTCTTTGCCTGGGATTGCTGGATTTTGGGGTGCTGGAGCAATGCTTGAGTGCAGCATGGTGGTGTAGAGTTCTTGCACCCTTTTGTCTTTGTGGTGTTGATGGTCATGGAAGAGGCCCCACAAACTTCAGCTGGAAGGGAGGAAAAGTCCATTTATTTCCACAGACACTGCAAAGTGACAGGAGAAGAATTTGGAGAGCTGAACATGCTGATGCTGCTGTCTTTATGGCCTTAAAAGTGGGCAAAGAATTAAAATAAATAAAAAGAGGAATGGTTTCTGTAGTCTCTTCTCTGGAGGCAATATTATCTTCTGGTTCTGAGGATTTGTTTCCTTTCCAGGTCTGCTTTAACAACATTTCCTTTTTCATAAAAGCAGTGAATTACTCCATGGACATTTATGTGAAGGAACTGCTGAGTGCTTAGTAACCTACTTATTTTATTTGGGCTGGACTTTTTAAAAATGAAGTGTTCAAGTCAGGCCTTTAGAAGACAGATTGTCCTGCCTGATTGTCTTGAGCAAAGTCCCTTTTTGGTTTTAATTGGGGTTTTTATTGCTATGATTTACAGTGGCAGGGTGAGGGCAGCACCGTTCCTGCAGTGCCTCAGACAAGTGGGAAGAGAAGGAGAAGGAGCAGAGCTATTCCTTATCTGGACACTTTCTTAGGTGCTTACAGAGCTGTGTACTTAAATCATTCCTCCATGGCAGTACTGATGTGCAGCAAAGCCACATGGTTTTAGCACAACCTTTAATACAAGTGTTCTCAGCGTGACTTTGCAAATATTCCCAAGTTTGGCTTAACACCTCTGGTGCTGCCTCTTGGCATCAGAGTGAGGGGGATTTGTGCCAGGCTCAGAAATGCAGATAAAATCTGCACTTGGAAATCACCTCTGGGAGCAGTCCTTGTGGCTTTCCTGGACTGGTCTGCCTGCTGTTCCTCTGTGTCCACTGCCACCTCTTGCTGTCCATTCTCATGTCCTGGTGTCCACTGCCACGACCTGGTGTCCACTGCTACCTCCTTGTGTCCATTCCCACCTCCCCCTGTCCATTCCCACCTCCTGGTGTCCACTGCCATGTCCTGGTGTCCATTTCCACCTCCTTGTGTCCATTCCCACCTCCCCCTGTCCATTCTCATGTCCTGGTGTCCACTGCCACCTCCTTGTGTCCATTCCCACCTCCCCATGTCCATTCCCACCTCCTGGTTTCCACTGCCATGTCCCGGTGTCCATTTCCACCTCCCCCATCCATTCCCACTTCCTGGTGTCCATTCCCATGTCCTGGTGTCCACTTCCACCTCCTTGTGTCCATTCCCACCTCCTGGTGTCCACTGCCATGTCCTGGTGTCCATTTCCACCTCCTGGTGTCCACTGCTACCTCCTTGTGTCCATTCCCACCTCCCCCTGTCCATTCCCACTTCTTGGTGTCCACTGCCATGTCCTGGTGTCCATTCCCATGTCCTGGTCTCCACTGCCACATCCCGGTGTCCATTCCCACCTCCCCCTGTCCATCCCCACCTCCCCCTGTCCATTCCCATCTCCACAGACCCTCTCCTTTCCTGTGAGCCCCAAGTCCTGCCTTGCTTTGGGGTCCCTGTGCTGCATTTGGGTTTTTTGGGGAGAGGGGAATTGGCATTTCAGCACCAGCTGCCTTTGGCAGGTCAGCCCCCCTGTTAGTGTGTGCTGTTCTCTGTGCTCAGAATGCAGGAATGTTGGTCGAACTTGGATTCTCCCGTCATGTGCAGATGCAGTGAGTTTCCTAGAAACTTCAGGGAGGGGATGAAAGTGATGTAGATAGTTTGTAACAAGTGGTGATTCAGTCATTGGAGCATAAATTGGATTTTTAATGGGCTGAAGAAGGAAACAAAGCCTGGTTTGGTAAGGTCAGCATCAGAAATTTAGGGGCTGTGTTGATTTTTCTGTTGTATTACAGTTTATGGAAGATGTTTTATTTTTTCCTTAATTAAACTGCTTTTGCAAGGTGTGTCAGTCCATCTTAAATCCTGTGTAGGAAGATCTGTGGCTGTACCTGATGAGGGCAGAACTTTCTGCTGCTTTTGGGACTTCAGCTCCCCTTTTTGCAGCTGGGTTCTGTCATCCAAGTTGTTTTTCATCCTTTCCCCTGTCACTTTGTTGAGCAAAACTTTCAAGCGGGGGACAGGGACATCCTTCCAAGTGCAGGATTGTGGGCATTGGGACACCCCTCAAAATGCAGGATTGGGACATCCTTCCAAGTGCAGGATTATGGGGATTGGGACACTCTTCCAGGGAAACTGGGATACCCCTCCAAGTGTGGATTGTGGTGAAAAGGGACACCCTCAAAGTTTAGGATGGTGGGGACTGGGACATCCCTCCAAGTTTAGGATTGTAGGGGACAGGGACACCCCTCCAAGTTTAAGGTTGTGGGGATTGGGAGACCCCTCAAAATTTAGGATTGTGGGGACTGGAACACCCCTCAAAATTTAGGATTGTGGGGACTGGGACACCCCTCCAGGTGTGGGTTGTGAGGACTGGGACCCCCTCAAAGTTCAGGATTGTGGGGACTGGGACACCCCTCCAGGTGTGGGGTTGTGGGGACTGGGACACCCTCAAAATTTAGGATTGTGAGGATTATGACACCCCTCCAAGTGTGGGTTTATGAGGACAGGGACACACCCTCAAAGTTCAGGGGTTGTGGGGACTGGGACACCCCTCAAAATTTAGGATTGTGAGGATCAGGACACCCCTCCAAGTGTGGGTTGTGGGGACTGGGAGGATGCTCTGCCACACTTCCTTCCCCTTTGTTTAAGAAGCAAAGCACTGAGCAGAGCTGCAGGGCAGAGGAGGGAGGATCCTCACCCTGCAGGCTGTCAGGGGATGTGTCTGCCTTGTCCCCAAGCTGCCTGTGGTGAGCCAGCATGGAGCTGGAGGCATCCCAGTGCTGCTGCTGCTGCCAGGGCCCAGGTGTCACTGTGCCAGGCCCTGCTTGTCCTGCAGGACATCCCTGTGCATGTTCCCCTCCAGGATCCCATTTCCAGGGGCTGCCAGGGCCCAGGTGTCACTGTGCCAGGCCCTTCTTGTCCTGCAGGACATCCCTGTGCATGTTCCCCTCCAGGATCCCATTTCCAGGGGCTGCCAGGGCCCAGGTGTCACTGTTCCAGGTCCTGCTTGTCCTGCAGGACATCCCTGTGCATGTTCCCCTCCAGGATCCCATTTCCAGGGGCTGCTTTTCCCAGCACAGTGCCTGAAGCTGGAGTCAGGGATTGGCATCCCCCCAAGGGCAGGGCAGGGCAGGGAGGGAGAGCTGGCTGTAATTCCAGCTAGGGGTGGTCCCATTCCAGCAATTAGGAGGAATTAATTGCTTGGCCAGAGCCCCAAGATATTGCAGATGGCTCTTAGAGGGATGGAACAGATTCCTGATGCTGAGGTGTGTCCAGTTTTGGAGAGGTGGATCCAAAAACTGCATTTTTGCCAGATATGAGGCCAGCTGGCTCATCAAATCTGCAATAGAAAAGTTTCTTTAGCAGAGAAATGGGATACCTTGTTCTGCTGATATTTCTGAGGACGAGGGAGCTTAAATTTCTTGCTTACATTGGGAACTGAAAGCAGACAATCAGTCCCCACAGAAATGGGGACAAACAACCATTTTCAAATGGGTTTGGTTATTGTCATGACTTTGGTGGTTTTATGCAGTGCTCCTCTTGCTGTTATGTTCCTGTATCCCTTTTGAACAAGGCATCTCTGCATTCCAGGGAAGCTCTTTTCTGCTGATAGTGACTCCTTGCTTCTGAGCACAGGATTTGTCTGCAGCCCCAGTAGCACTTTCCCATTTTATGGAAGATTTAGCTCAATCTTCCACCCTATTTTCTCTTAATTTTTAGCAAAAATAAGTTGCTTTGTTCAGGTCAAATTTGCAAATTTGTGGAGCTGTTTTTATCTTTCTTGCCAATGTAGTGCTTTTGCACCTTTCACAAATCATCTGATGAACTGTTGAAGCTGGAAGAAACTGTTTGGCATTTACAAAGCTAATGGAAAACTTGAGTAAAGGATGCTTTGCAGGAAATGGCCTCTCAAAAAGGGAAGTAGTGCAAAAGCAAGTTCTATTTTCCTTGTTCACAAACTTGTTTGGAAGATATTATTGATCCCTCACATCTGTGCAGGTGCAGCCTTCAGATTCCCAGCTGGGTATTTTAACAGGAGCAACCACAGCAGGGAATTCCCTCCCCTCTGTTCCAATCCAGTATTTTGGTTTCTTTAGGGAACTTGTGTATCTCTCAAAAGCCACAGTTTGGTAACTGGGTGTGAAAGTTTACCACAGAAACTTTCAGGAGAAAAAGGGGAAGGCAGCTCCTGCTGAAATACCAAAACCACTGCAAAACCAAGTGTGAAAACTTTGGGCTGGCATGGTGGGAATGGATGGGACTGAAGGGGTCTGAGGTAAATCACAACCTGGTTCTGCTCAAAGTGAAAGTGTGTGTTCATTATTGCAGCTGGGGGTATGGGGGGGAATTCCAGGAAGGCTGTGGGATTCCAGGAAAAGCTGTGGAATTCCAGCCAAATGCCCCTGCAGAACAGCCAGCAGGACTTTGCCAGGTGCCAGATCTCAAGCTGAGAGTGCATGGCCAGGTTTGCCTGTCCCAAAGGGATTTTTCCATGAGGAAGGCAGAGCCTTAGCTAACAGAGTGCTCTCCAAAGCTGACACTGAAAAGATGTATATTTTTTAATATGGAATTTCTACCTGTACACCCATCAAATCCTGGGAAATGCCATCCTTTACCATTTGTTTACCTGCACAGGAGGATTGTTGCAGCAATGCCTGAAAGAAGCACGATTAAAAAGCAATTACTGTAGCCTGGCAGGGCTGTGTTCTCTCCAGAAAATACCTTTTCCAAGTTAAATTCCTTCCCCAAGTTGATGCCTTTGAGGCCAAGACAGAGGGTAAAAAACTTAAAGCACGTGAAACAAATTTCTGCTGCAAACTATGGGAACCTCTGAAAGTTGACATAACTTCTGTAGCTGGAAGTTTCAATTTGTTTAATTTATTTTGCTTCCTTAGGGCTCAGCTGTACTTGTTTTGTCGAGTTAGTTTATTTATGGACACATTGTGCTGTTCTTCCACAGGAATGACCTCTCAGCTCCAGCAACTTGTTAATGTTGGTGTCAAGCCTGTTTAAAATCTCTTCCTGAGGTTTAGATGTCTTTTCCATCAGTCTGGGGATGTGTGGATGGTTAGCACAGAGCAATTGCTGCTCTTAGAGCTGCTTTCTACTAATTAAACACACAGCTGATTGGCACAGGTGTCATCTTGTAACTTTACCTGCAGCACATGAATCAAGTGCAAACCCAGCTTGGATTCCTTGTGTGCAGGTGGCTCATTTATTGTTTCTGTGCAGTGGCCAGAAGAATCTCTTTTCCCAGGAGACTCCAGTCAGTGTCAGGAGAGAAATGTTCCTGCTGAACTTGGTGTGTGGGGCAGCTGAGGGCAAAGCCTTGCTGGGAGTTTGAGGTCTGTGGTCCTTCCCTGGGCATGATGCCCTGGTAGGAGCTTTGCTGCTCACCTGCCACGAGGGAATAGAGCACTGCCAGCACCTGGAGAGCACATCCCCTGCCTCTGGACAGCCAGGGAACAGGATCTGTTTGTGGGATTTGGGAGAATAGAGCCATCCCAGCACGTGGAGAGCATATCCCCTGCCTCTGGACAGGCAGAGAACAGGATCTGTTTGTGGGATTTGGGACAGTAAAGCACTCCCAGCACCTGGAGAGCTGGAGAGCACATCCCCTGCTTCTGGACAGTCAAGGAACAGGCTCTGTTTGCAGGGAACAGGCTCTGTTTGTGGGATTTGGGAGAATAAAACCCTCCCAGTACATGGAGAGCACATCCCCTGCCTCTGGACAGGCAGGGAACAGGGTCTGTTTGTGGGATTTGGGGGATTAAAGCACTCCCAGCACATGGAGAGCACATCCCGTGCCTCTGGACACACTCAGGGAACAGGCTCTGTTTGTGGGATTTGGGAGAATAGAGCCATCCCAGCACATAGAGAGCACATCCCCTGCCTCTGGACAGAGAGGGAACAGGCTCTGTTTATGGGATTTGGGAGAATAAATCCCTCCCATCTTCTGGAGAGCACATTTCCTGCCTCTGGACAGCCAGGGAACAGGCTCTGTTTGTAGGGAACAGGCTCTGTTTATAGGATTTGGGAGAATAAAACCCTCCCAGTACATGGAGAGCACATCCCCTGCCTCTGGACAGGCAGGGAACAGGCTCTGTTTGCAGGGAACAGGCTCTGTTTATGGGATTTGGGAGAATAAAGCCCCCCAGCCTGTGCAGAGCCAGCCTGAAGTTGTTTTTCTGTGCCTGTACCTGCACTTGCTGCCTTCCAGCTCCCTCCTGCTTCCCTCTGGTGCCTGTGGCACCAACAGGAAAAGCAACATGTGAGACAATTTGAGTGTAAGAGCAGAAATGCTGCCTCACTTGAGCTGCACTTAACCCCTGGCTTTAAGTGGCTGTGAGAGGGTGGTGAGACGTGCTTGATTCGTTTAAGAAATAAAAAGCTGTGAGAGAGGGGAGGAAGGAGCTGCAGCAGAGCTTCAGGCTGCTGAAGGCACTTCTGGGTGTGCATCCCTTCCTTGCTGGCTGGCTGAGGTGACAATGGGCTCTCCAGCAAGAGAGCTGCTTCAGGAGCAGCTGTGCTTCCTAATGGGCACCTTGCTGATGTTTCCTCAGCTCTGCTTTCTGCTTTCTCTTGTATAGGATTTGGTGTCCAGGTCTCTCTGTGGAGCTCTTGCTCTGGTGTGGTGTGTTGGGTTTGGTTACTTGGAAAGGAGTTTCACTGACTTCTGGCTCCTCACAGCAGAAATTTCCCTGCTCAGCCACCACTCAGGAGTCACCTGCTCAGTATTCCTCCCCCACACCTGACCCAGCTTGTTCAATCCTGTTCTTTCCCTGTGAAGCAAGAGACACAAAAAAAAAAAAAAAAGCAGCATTTGCTGTAGTTCACAAAGCTCCCAGATTCATTTAGGTTGGAAAACACCTCCCAGACCATGGGGTCCAAGCTGTGCCCCATCCCCACCTTGTCAGCAGCCCAGAGCACTGAGTGACCTCCCTGCCCACCCTTTCCAGGAGGAAATTCCTCCTGATGTCCAACCTGACCCTCCCCTGGCACAGCTTTTACGCTCTGTGCCTGCTGGGAAGCCACATGAGAAGGTGACATCCATGTGCCAGGACAAATCTTGGCTCCAGAAATACTCAGTGTGAGGTGAAGGTGTAGCTGTTTAAACAAAACATCGAGTGGAAATGTCTTATTTTTGGTTTGCTTGCAGCTGTTGTGCCTGTGCCCATCTTTCCTTTCCGTCCTGCATCAGGAGTTATGACCTAAAAATAAATGGTGTTCTGCAGAGGAGTGGGAAATGAGACAGCATCACTGATTCCAGGTTTTATTGCTGTGTACACACACACACTCTGTGCTGAGAGACTTTGTGCTGGTCAGGGGGCTCCAGCTGGGGCTGAGCAGTGCATGCTGTCACCACCCAGCTCTGCTCCTCTGGCCTGCTCTTAATCCACACCCCAAATTTTAAAAAAACAGGATTTGGAGAAGGCAAAAATGTTGTTAGAGTTTCCCTGAGGTGCGGATAACCCTTGCAGATCTCTGAAAGGGAAAGGACAGATTTATTTGCTGTGGTTTGGAAAGGTCTCAGGTGAGGTGGCCATGGGCTGCTGTGTCACCACGGAAAGGGTGACACAGGGTGTGGGGTTTGCTCTGCCTGTGCCAGACTGGTGACTTCATTGGGACAGTTGTGTCACTGCACTGGTGTTTGGAGAAGAAATGGAGTGGACACTGAGGCCTGAAGGTCACTTCTGTATTCCAACCTCTTGGTCTGCTTTAGTGTTGACATTAAATTCATGGGTCCAGGGCAGCTCTGCCTGTTGCTCTTTGTGCTTTGGCAGCAAGGACTGAAATCTCTGTTTGAGCCCCAGCTCTGGTGCCTCTTGCATGATGACTTCTGTGTGGCTCAGAATTACTTTCCACAGCTTTGGAAAGTGTCTTTGGACAAAGAGAGAGGGAGATCTCCTTTATAAAGGTGATGGTGGTGCTGTGTGAGCCTTTTGGCGTATGACAAGCCTGTCTTTCAGCCCCTCCTGTGCTCTCAGAAGTGTAAAACAGTTCTTTCCCCTCCTTTTTTCTCTTAAACTAAGCACTGAGGATCTTGTGTGACTTGCTGACTGTGTAGTCTGTACCTCAGGAAGTGCTGCAGCTGGGTTGATGTGTTGCATTTAGGCAAACCAGCTAATTTTGGCCCTTAGCATGCCTGGTGTGACTACTTTTCTCCCAGGTGTAAGGAGAAAAAAAAGGGAAATAAAGTCTGGTTTAAAATCACACCAGACAAATTCCAGCTTGGAAGACAGCAGGAGTAAGTGAAGGTCTGTGTGGGGCTTTTTTTCTGTTTATACTTGGTTAATTCTACTGTTGCAGCAGAAAGAGGTAAGTCCATTAATTAATTAGGCAGTTTATGGATGTAAGGAGGTGGTGCAGAACCAGCTGCTGGTTGGGAATTCCCTGGCAGGAGGAAAACAACCAAACCATATCCCAAGAAAAACATGGATCTGGAGCTCTGGGATGGTGAGCCTGTAGAGACAGATAAGGATTCAGCCCAGGAAAATGCACTAATTGATAACTGCTCCAAAACCAGTGGGGTGGGAGATAAATGTCCCCTGCCCTCTCCCAAAGAATTCTCCAGGCTCTGTAGGGTGAGCAACAAGGTCCAGCCCATTTTATTTCCTGTGCTGAAGCAGGGATAGTGTCTACAGCAGCCTGCAAATGAGAAGAGCTTTGAGCTGGAAAATGAGCTGCTTTTAGGCAATAACATTCTAAATATTCCTGTCCTGCAGTCCTGTTCCCCTGGGATAACTGGGATCAGCTGAATTGTGATTGTTGTTTGATTGTCTCTGGTGACCACTGTGCTTGGTTCCTCTTGTTTTAAACACCACCCTTGCTGAGTGCTTGGGGCAAAACTGTGTTTTAAGGTGGCTGTGAGTGTTTTAGGGCTGCAGGTGATGTGCAAGCTGGCTGAATTTCACTTCTGTAAGGGAAATTGTGGGCCAGGCTGCAGGGAAATTCCCTTTGTTTTGATAGTGGTTCTCTAGTGCTGCTTACTGGGCAAAACCCCATAAGTTTTGGGGGTCCCTGCTGCACCCTCAGGTTTTTCTTGATGATTGATCAATTATCTGCTCTGAACAAGTGAGCAAGACAGAAATTACAGCCTTGCTGTGACAACCCTTTGCAGCCCATTACTAAAAGATGACACTTTTTGTTTTAGCTTTGCTTTAGCAAAATAATCCTTCATAGCTGGAAAGCCTTAAGGGGAAAAAAAAAAAAGTTTCTGGCAATATCTGTAGGAGTTGCAGTTCTTTGCTGTGCAAATGCTGAAATCTACATCTCGCTTTAATGTTTCTCAGAGCTAAAATATTTTTGGATAAACAAAGCTTTTCACATACTGTTCAAAGTGCTTCCAGGCAACCTTTACCCCCGGAGTGGAATGCAGCCATGGGGAAAAGTGCAGTGGGAACAAGGACCTCTAACAGAGTTGATGGCCAGGAGTGGGATGGAGTGGGGCAACATGTCATATTTAAATGTTAATTTTGATTGGCATATCACATTCCAAGCCATTTCTTGTATGAAAAATGACCGGCCTCCATAACCAGATTATTTTTTGTTTTATGGAACAGTCTGCAGTCAGCTTTTCTCCCCCAAATTTCCACTGGATATTGCTGGGTAAGTAATTAGGAGCAGCTAGAAATGTGCTGGAGAATCATAACGTGGCGTCTTAGGAATCATGGAGGAACCTACTGAGCTAAAATCTGCTTTCCTTCCAGAGGAGAAGCACATTTCTGGTATTTGCTGATTTACAGTGAAGAACTTCCAATCCTCTCCTACTTGCAGAGGGGAAGAGTTTTTTTTCCCAACCTGCTGTTTGTGAGAGAGCAAACCCTCCCAGCTTGTTAGGCAGTAATTAAACATAGCTGCATGGCTTGGGAGCCAGAAAAAAAGGATTTTTTTGCATTCTTGTGATTGGGAAAGGTGGGATGAGGCAGGGACTGGAATCCAAGGAGTGGCAGTGTCACTGACACTCCTCTCTTAGGGACATGTCAGACTCCTTGCCAGAGAGCGTTGTGAATACAGAGTTTCAGTGTGATCAAGTTGTAAGGAGTGGAGGGAAGCTGAGCAGCTCTTGGGATGAGAAACTTCTCAAAAAGTTGCTAAATCCAGGAAGCTCCTGGAGCTGAAAGTAGCCAAAGCCACAGGCAGAGCCTTGTCTGGTTGGGGCAGTTTAGCTGCTCTTAAATGTTGATTTAACTGCTAAGGCTGAGCAGCTTTGAGGGTTAGGGTTCGGGTCATGGTTTATTTTTGCATCTTCTCTGTGCTTTTGCTTGTTTGTGGTTTTTCTGTTGCACGAGGCTATAAAGGAAATAAAACCCCCCAAAGCTTGGGGTGACTGAGGGTTGTAACAGTGGAGGCAAAACCCTGACTTTGCATTGAGTGTTTGCAGCACCAAAGGGAATCTGCAAAAAGTCATCCCTGGTCTTGGCTGTGCTGACTCCTTCCATGGGGGCCATACTTTCCCTTTTCCCATTTTTCAGCCTGCCTTTGATGGAGCTTTCCTGGGCAGGAAGGTGAATTGCAAAGGTTAACAAGGGATAGCTGCATGCCTGGAAGTTTGCTGGGCTGATATCAATACAATTATTGTGCAGATCCTCACTTTAGATGAGACCCACCTATGGAATGATATTTTAAGAGCTCAAAAAAGCCTCCTTTATAAATTTTAAGTGCCAGCAGCACATTTTTTATACTCAGAAGATCTTTTAATTACTGAAAGCTGCTTGGGCTCATTGTGAGGTATTTGCCACTTGAGCAGAGTGTGTTTAGGTGTGTTTTTTCCCATTTCAGTGGAGCTCTCTGGGTTCTTCATGGAGCAGGTTGTTTTTAGCTGTCCTGAGAAGTGTCCCCTGGCCTCCCTGCCCAGGAGAGCCACAGCATCCTTGTGGAATTGTGGAATTGGCTGTGCTCCACGTGTCCTTGGAGTGAGCTCTGTGCCTGGGGTGGCTCACAAAGGGGACATTCAGGCAGTCACCAGCTCAGGATCCTGTCCCCCTGAGTCTGCACTAATGCTCTTAACCCTGCTGGGGCTGGAAAACCAGCCAGCAGCTCTGGGCTGCTGCCCTGCTCCTTTCATATTGCTCTGTTACTACATTTACCTGTCTATATATATATATATATCTATATATCTTATTATTAGTATATATCTATATATCTATATATCTATATATTATTATTATTATTATTATTATTATTATTATTATTATTATTATTATTATTATTATATTATTATTATTATTATTACCATCATCATTATCATCATTATCATTATCATTATCATTATTGTTTTGTCATTATTATAATATATAATATATTATATACTATATAATTAATACTATACTATAATATATATACTAATTATATTATCCTATTAATATAATATAATATAATATATTATTCTATTAAATATAATATATAATATTAAAATAATTTTAATAATTTAATATAATAATAGTATTGATGTTATATATTATTATTATATCTATATTACTCTATTTATTATCTTCAGCTACAAACCTTTGTATTTGCACTTTTTATTTGTACCAATATTTAGATTTAAAGGGACTTCCTGTGAAACAGAACAGCCTCACTGTAGCTGGGGCTTTCACAGACATTCTGCCCTTGCTGGGGAACAATTCCTATAAACGGATTTTTCAGTATGAATTGCAGGAACAGGTTGGGCTATGTTGTGTGAGGAACACATAAATTCTCAAATGAGATGGGTCTCTGCAGGCTGTAAATGACTCCGTCTCTCTTCTCTGCCCATCTTCCTTTGGGATCTGCAGGGAAGCACCAGGAGCCATCCTGGTCTCTCTCCTCCTTCCCAAACCATCACACCACTGCTCTGCAGGAGGCATGTTCCACTTAGGGAAGTCTCATCCTCCTAGGAATTGTTCTGGTGTCAAAAACTTGGAAATCTTGGAAATCTGATCCTTGAGGACCTCTTTTTTTTCTGGAGGAATTACTGTGGTTCCTGTCTTTGCAGTGGCTGAATCTCAGCTCTTACCTGTTAAAAGGTGGGATATGTCTGAGGTGCTGTTGTTTCAAGGCACTTGCAAAATGGGAAGAGCTAAATTCAAACTGCTGTGGCTCATTTCTGAATCAGTGGATAGCTTGACAGGGAGGCTTTTGGCTGTCAAGTCATGGATTTAAGTACAGTGGGAATTCTGACATTATCTACGGGTCAAGGTGAACCATTCCTGTCTCCATCTCTTCAGCAGGAGCTTGTCTAGACCAAGCTCCTCATGGAGTCCTCAGCTTTCATCCCATCCTGCTGCAAAACCAGAACAGGTACCAGTCACTGGAAAATGGTTCATCAGATGCCAAACACCAGCTTGATTGGTAAAATAAAGCTGTATAATAAGCAATGTGAAGTGGTTCCTGTTGGTGGTAGACAACAGGAAACTTCTCTGATGTCACTGCAGTCCATAACTCTGGTCATTCCCTGAATTCCTGATCCCTAACATGTCTAATTGATCAGATTCTGGATTTTTATCTTGATGGGTCTGGCTGTGAACACCCTGACAAGGCCTCAACAGTGAGCAGTTACACTGTGTTTCATGTTTATTATGTTTTCTGACCTAGCCATAACTTGCTTTCTTAGAATGAACCAATCTTTGCTTTTTCTCTTCAAAGTATTTTTGGCTAAATCTGGGGAATTCTGAGCATCTCACCCTTTGGGGACAGTTGAAAATATCTATCAGTGTGTGTACCAAGGCATCCATGTAGGGCTGAGACTTCCATGGGGCACTTGGCTCCCTAAGGGGTGAGAAGGGTTTTAGCAACACTGGGGCCAGGTTTGTGGAGAGGAATGTGCCCTGGAAGGTGTTTTTTGGAAGGATGAGTGACAATAAGGTGGGGGAGGAGGTCTGGGAACAGGAATGATTATTTTGGAAACAGGAAAGAGTCTCCTGCTGCAGAGGTCGGGTGTATTCAGGTCACCATGATACTGCAAGAAGTAAGAAAAAATATAATCCTATGAGCAAATCCTACTAATTCACATAATTATGTTTTGTTGTTGATTGCAGCAACAATTTTTTTTTCACTTTGTGGGACACTAGGAATGAGTTTGCATCGTGCTGGCAGGTCTCCTAGCAGCCTTCCATGCCCAAAAGATGGAAGGGATGTTTCTAGCCTGCCTCCCTGAGTTCATCACTGCACTATTTAGTGGTTCCCTAGTGCAGATCTGTCTACTTAAACCAAATGAGGATCATTCCTTCCCTTTCACATTGCTATTAGCTGGATGATTTTATTGTCTCTGCAGGAAGAGAGCAGAGACAAGCAACTGTAGATTAGGAACAATTTGCAAAATAGTTCCCTGATTAGCACGCCTGTGGAGATGTTTTTCTGTCTAAGGGCTGCACCACAAATTTTTACTGGCTCCCTACACTCAAAGAATTAACTGTGAGGAGGATTAAAATGACATCTTAGACATCAGCTAAACGTCTTCTCAGAATCCCTTACGTTGTCTCTAAATCAATTAATTTGATTTCTTCAATCCACAAGCAGACTGGCTTGGTGAACTTGTGTCAGTGATCTATTTAGGCTGAATTTCTCCAGAGTATTTTCAAGAGTACTTCAGTACTGGTGAAATGGTGCAAAACAAAGCAGTGAAATATGGAAATACCCTGTGCCAGGCTACTCTGGTCATGGGGGTGCCTTCTCCAAGCAGCATTCTTCAGCCCTCACAGACATTCCTGATCCCTGCTGGTTAAATGGAATAAGAAAATAAGACAAGAGCCTGTTCTTGCTCTTTTTGCCATGGTGCTGCTTGTGTGGATGTGGGAAGTGGGAAGGAAAAGACACAGGAGAATCCTCAACTCCAAAGCTTTGCTGATGAGCAGCACAAGGAGTTCTGTAAAGTTTACAAAAGTGGCCCTCAGCACTCAGATGTGGCCACTTAACTCTGCTAAATCCTGGCTTGGTTTTAACTCCACATGGATAATAAGGATGGTGGCATTCACCTGGGAAAGACTGGAATATTAATGGGAATCTTGCAGCTCTCCACTGTCTGTGACATCTCCAGATGCATCAGTCAGAGGGGGAGCTCCCACTCTGAGCCTGCTGCAGGCTGTGCTGGGGACACAGTGCTGGCAAATGGGGAATCTTCTGGGGATAAGGCAGCAGAGCTCTGCAGGTGTTTGGGTCCTGTTGCCTGGTGGTTCTGAGCTGTGCTGTGACACAGAGAATGAGGCTGGTGCTAATTTCTCTCATTGATCCTCACAGCATCAAAACCTCCCAAATTTCTTCTCAGCTGTTGCTCTTGCATGAAGGAAATGCTGTGGCTGTCAGAGCAAGGGGTGGCACAGCCAGAGCTGAGCATGGTCATGTTAGATGCTGAAATCCACAGAATTCACAGAATCACTGGGTTGGAAAAGATCTCCAAGATCATCAAGTCCAACCCAGCCCCAACACCTGAACTAAACCCTTGGCACCCAGTGCCACATCCACTCTGGTTTTAAACACACCCAGGGATAAAGTTCTGCCATTCCAGAACTTTATCACCCTCTCTGTAAATAGCACGGGCAGGATGCTTTTCCAGCCTAAATAATTCTGTGATGCTGTGGCACAGCTTGTCATTTATGTGCAGATATTCCCCAGCTCAGCATCACTTAGCAACTCCAGGAGCTGCACTGTTTCCACAGGGATACTGAGTTTAGGGAAACAGGGCCCTGAACCTTCTGCAAGCAGAAGGGTGTCCCTGAGGGGAGGGAGGAGTTTGGCACAGACTTTCTTCTGTTTGGGGAAAACAGCCCTTGTGTTTCTGCAAAGTGTATTAGCAGTGGTAGAGTTGGGCAGTGCTGTGTGTGCCACAGCACAGAGCTCTAATCAAACCTTGCCACGCAGTCCTGCTGCCAGCATCGCTGCTAGTACCCAAACTGTCACTGTGCACTGCTCCTGCTGTCCTTTCAGCAGCCCAGAAACCATTCTGGATGTGGCAGGAAACGTGTCCTTGCAGGCTCCATGGAGAGCAGAGGGAGAGGCTGCAGCTGCGAGGGAGCAGCTCGGGATTCTCCCAGCAAATGCTGCTGATTCACAGCTTGCTCATCAAAAATGCGTTTGTGTGTGTGCTCTGGGATCCATGAGAGCTGTCATGGCTGGGAGAGGGGCCAGGCGGGGTGTGCAGCTTCCTCCTGGGGTGGCTTTTGGGGGCCCAGCAAACTCTGCAGATAAGAGAATGTGATAAGCCTGGGAGGGCTGCTCTGGTGAGATAATGGCCAGTTATTCATGGAAACATGCCAGGGCCTTCCTGGCATGGCTGACACCTCTCATGGTCCTACAGCGGGCAGGGCAAGGGCAAGAGGCTGGCAAGGTTTTCCCTGGATTTTCCATGGCTCTGTCCAGACAGACAAAAGCTGTTTGATTTCCAGCTTGTAGCACAGAAGAATTTTCTGGGATGGGTGACATCTCTCATGATCCTACAGCAGGCAGGGCAGGAGGCTGGAAAGGCTTTCCCTGGATTTTCCATGGCTCTGTCCAGACAGACAAAAGGCAGTTTGATTTCCAGCCTGTGGCACAGAAGAATCTTCTGGGATGGTGACACCTCTCATGATCCTACAGCAGGCAGGACAAGAGGCTGGAAAGGCCTTCCCTGGATTTTCCATGGCTCTGTTTGTCCATCTGGACAGAGCCTCTTCCAGCCTGTGGCACAGAAGAATCTTCTGGCCTGCAGGGGAGGTGCCTGGTGTCCCCCTCCCTGCAGCACTCACTGAAGGTGAGGCAGTGTGAAAACTCAAGAGCAAATTTCCCAGCAATCCTAAATGTAGCTAAAAAGGAGTCTCAAGAAATTAGAATTAGCAGGCTTCCATCTGCTTGTTTCCTGGCAGACAGCTACCTTGGGTTTGGTGCTGCTTCAACAAGCAGAATTGGATTTATTTGTCCCCCCCACTTCCTCCCCAGCTTGTATTTGAGTGGAAATGTATGAATTGCACTAAGAAATGTGAATGGAGCAGGGAGACTGGAGACTTCTGCTTTTCCTTTGTCTAAGAGCAAAAGCTGAGTTGGAGGAGCCCTGTGCAGCACAGGGCTGGTTCTATTCCAAATCTCCACCCTGGTTTTGCCTCCCTTGGAGGCTGGAGGGATGGGATGAGGAGTGGCTTTGCTTCCCAGGGCAGGATGAGTGGTTTGTGTGCTGCTGCTGGCAGAGGTGGGCACAGGCATGGGGACAAACCTGGTCCCTGGTGCTGCCACCTGAGGATTTTGGCCGCAAGCATTTTGGGTTTGCTTGTCTTTGCTTCTTCCCCTCTCTCCTAAATGATCCTGCTTATCGTGGAGACTATCAGGAAAGGCTTCCAACCTTCCTCCTTTGCTCCCCCTCTGAACTCTGTGATGCAGAGTTCAGAGCCAGGGTCACTTCAGCCGCTCCCTCCAGAGCAAGCACTGAGGTTAATTTCTTTACCTGGGGCTCCACGTGGCAGCGTGTATCCCATGAGTTCTCTGCATTGCTACTGTAGTTAAGAAAAGATGCTATGGGTGTAGCAGGGTGGTCAGCAGTGGGAAACCCACGTTGTTCTGGGGGTGGTGGTCTCCTCCTGTAGTAATTTCATATCCTCTGAACAGGGAGAGACATGGTTCTCCCAGGAAAATCATGGCAAGCTGTGTAGAAGCTGTGGGAAACTTAATTCTTATCTCTCTTTCTATAACCATTGTTTATAGATATGGTTCTCCAGAGTGTGCTATTCATAGTTCACCAGTAATGTGAGAGAAGATTCCTTAAGGCCAATCAGGTCTTAGGTGCACAATTGTTTCTATAAGAACTGTAGATTTCTAATAATAAAGTGGCTTTTCATGCCTTCTGTGTATCACTTTTGGCTGTCCCTGATACCCCTTCGGTGACATCCTCCAAACCTCATCTAGGCCTGTTTGGACACAAGGATATTCTCTCTTTCTGTGTCCTGTGGGAAATACTATTTTAAAAATGCAGCTGCTCTATCCCTGGAAGTGTCCAAGGCCAGGCTGGATGGAGTTTGGAGCCACCTGGGACAGTGGAAGGTGTCCCTGCCATGACAGGGGTGGAATGAGATGAGCTTTGAGGTCCCTCCCAACCCAAACCATTCCATGGCCTTCCCTGTATATCCAAACTCTTGTCAGACCTTGAGGTCACCTTCACCCTGAAACACCTCCTGATGCTCTAATGAAGGCTTCTATTAGCTCCACCTCTTCAATGTCCTTACTTTTATTTGTTTGCTGTTTTGTTAACAGTGACTCTCATGACTGCATGAGAAGCTGCCAGCAGCAGGTCTGAGCTTCCACTCTCCTGTTCCAAATGAGTTTCTAAGCTGATGCATCGAGGGCTCTGGCTGGAAAAGCAGTTTCAGGTAGGTCAGGGCATCTTGCATTTTGCATTTTCAAGTGTGTTTACCTTGTTTACAGTGACCTGAGTTGGGGCAAGTTCTTGTTATGGATATTTCACAAACTGTCTTACTCCAGTATTATTAAATTGTAAAATCTTAGGGAAAGAAGCTGAAAGATCCCTTAGATCAGTTCCTTCTGCCTGCTTAGGAAAGGATGACTAAGAGCAGAACTTGAAGATGTAGATGGTGGATAAATGCTCCCAAAACTCTGCCCTTCTGGCTGTGGAAACTGGAGTGATACATTGTGTAGAGAGCCAGAATGAGGGCTGGAATACCTGTTCTGTTGCCAGCTCTGGCTTTGGCATGGATAAATGACCTGCAAAGAGAGAATAAACAGGGTGGATGCCCTTTATTGCTGCTTGTAGTTGTGTTTTTGTCTTCCAGTAATCCTTTGAAGCTGTGTGAGGATTTGCTGAAAGGCATCTCATAGGATTTGTCATGGTTTTGTTGGGTTTGATCCATGCTGGAAAGCTCCATGACTGATTGAAGAGGTAGAGGGGAGGTGTAGTGAGAATCAGAAAATAAAAATGGAGTTTTGGTGTAAAGATTTTGAAGAAGAGTGTTCTAAAAGCTGTAATTTGTTTGTGTGCAGCCCCAGTGTCCAGCACCTTGAGTGAACCAAGTCTCTCATGCCTCCCATTCCTAGGTGGGAAACCTTTTACCTTTTTCCTGAAAATGTTCTGGAATATTAGTGAGCCTTAACTGGCTGATTGTGAGAGGCTGTGGTGGGAGACAGAGCAGAAAAGCACCTTTCAGTTGTGATTCTTCCTAATCCAGCTGAATTCTTCCTGCAGAGAGAATTCAGGAAGCTGAGCATGTTTGTCGTTGGAGAATTTGGGTTTAGCCCCTCTCTCCTGTGGCTGTCCCAATTCTGCATCTCTCTGGATCTCAGATGTATAATTCAGATGTTCAGTGCCTTTTCCACAGAAGGTGTAAGAAATACCACCAGAAATCCTGAGAAAAATGCTGAGACTAAACATCAAGGCTGCTGAAATAGAGGGAAATGATATTTTTGTGTGTCACAGGTCAGATGAATGATGAGCAGGTTTTTTGCACTTGTTGCTCTCTGAAAGTTGCCTCTGTGTCAGTGTTCTGGACAAACTGTAATAATACCAAGGCTTGTTTACTGCACTTGTGAAAAATTCCTACTTTCTCCACCCTTCCTCAAGTGCATCAGTGCTGGGAGCAGGAGACACTTTGAGCAGACACCTGAATCTCCTGTCACTGCATTGATTCAGCTTCTGTTTGCTCTGCATCCAATACACAGCAGTGATGAATAATGCAGGCATCTATTACTTAAAGTTTAATGCAGCTTTAATCGCGCTTGGACATCAAGAGGTGCAGAGGAGGCTGCTCTGCTCTGTGCTGAAGGGAAAAAAATTCAATCCAGGTGTGGCTGGGTCTGTGTTGTTGGGTTGTTCCCTTGCCCAGGGCTGTCACTGTCCCCTGGGCCGGCCCTGCTGAGGGACCTCCAGTCCAGGAAGGTCCAGGAAGGACCTGGAGGGGCTGGAGCGTGTCCAGGGAAGGGGCTGGAGCCCCAGGAGGGGCTGGGGGAGCTGGCAAGGGGCTCAGCCTGGAGCAAAGGAGGCTCAGGGGGGCCCTTGTGGCTCTGCACAACTCCCTGCCAGGAGGGGACAGCCAGGGGGGGTCGGGCTGTGCTGCCAGGGAACAGGGACAGGACAAGGGGAAAGGGCCTCAGGCTGGGCCAGGGGAGGCTCAGCTTGGCCAGCAGCAGCAATTTCCCCATGGAAAGGGTGAATTAGTTCTTATCTATGTTAAAGTCCCACAAACCCTGGGTTCTACAGCACTTCACTCTAACAAACTAAAAATGGAGCTCCATCTCTCTCTCTACAAGGCCTTTGAAGGATAAACTGGCCAATTAAGAAATGACACCTGAATTATTTTTCATTTTAACTCAATAACCAAGCACCCATGGCCTGCCATGGGGACTTTTTTATCCAATTACACAAAACCACCCAAACCCATGGAGAAGAAGGTGAAGAAGAAGGACCAGCCTCTGCCCTGAAGCCTCTATCTTGCTTATATATATTACTGTATTCTAAAAGCTTAAACTCTTAAGTTTTCCACCATTTGGTATTCCACTTCTATTCAAATTACACACCCATAATCCCAGTTCCATCATTCCATTCTGGAGGCTGCCCAGGGAGCTTTGCAGTGCCCAGCCCTGCAGGTGTCCCAGGAAGGGCTGGAGGTGGCACTCAGGGCTCTGGGCTGGGGACAAGGTGGGCACTGGGCACAGCTGGGACTCCATGGGCTGGCAGGGATTTTCCAGCCTAAATAATTCTGTAATTCTGTGGCACACAGCTCATCACTGATGTGCAGATATTCACTTGCAGCTGCCTTGGTGTCTGTGACCTGTGGTTTTTGCTGTATTTATCTCAATCTGTGACAGCATAGATTCTGTACTCGTGGGGTCAGAGAGCACATGGATGACTCTGCTGTGATCCAGGGATCTCACAGTGCAATTTTAAGGCACTGCTGTCTCTTCAATGGCTTTTTTTTTCTCCTTGGTATGAGTATTATTTTTTTAAACAAAGGAAAAACATCCCTTTCATCAATTGTTCTCTTTGCAGAAGTTGAGCCTTAAAATAATCCAGGAAGCCTTTTGTTATATAAATATACTCATCCTCCAGCTTGGCACTGAATGTGCTTGACAGAGCTGCTTGCTGAATTCTGTTTTAAACTTGAATTTCAGTGGCTCTGAAGGAGAAACCCTGGGCTCAGAGAGCAAAGCAAGCACTGCTTGCTGTGTAATCACAGTGTAACAGGGACTATTTAGAGCAGTGGAAAGCAGGGCTTTGTGCCTGGAACTCAGTTTCTGTGTCTCAGGGCTTTTTGTTTCAGCTTGTTACAGCCAGGTATGCTCATACCTACCAAATTTAGCTCCATGGGAAGGGAGCATATGTGCAGTCTTTTGAAAATATTCCTGCTTCAGTTGTTTGCTCAGAACAGAATTGTGTGTGAATACAGCAAGGGTTGGAATGGTTAACAGTAAATTCCAGTGCAGAGCACTCTGCGGTTAGATTTCCCAGTTAAGTGGGCAACAGGTGGCTAGAGCAGATGTTTAAATAGAAAATGAACAAAACACCACCACCAAAAAGATTCCCACAAACTCAAAAATCCATCAACCACAAAAACTCACCACCCTGTGAATTTCAAATAATCTTTGTCAGAAGTGGTGGCTGTTTCCTGGGTGTTGTCCTGTGCCCGTAAAAGCACCTTGGGGGGAATTTATGAATCATGTGGAGTTTTTCTGTGTCCTCTGTAGGCCACACTTTGATTGTGACATTGGTTTTTTTTAAGTGACACCTTTGGTTTGTTTTGCTGCAAGCCTGAGCTTGAAGCTGCTGCTGACTGAGGAAATTGGACTCAGTGTTCTTGCAGGTCTTTTCCAACCTGAATGGTTTGATGATTCCTCCCAACTTTTCACAAAATCACTGGGTTGGGAGAGACCTTCAAGAACATCAAATCCAACCCTAAAAACCTCAACTAAACCATGGTGCCACATCCAGTCTTTGTTTAAACACATTCAGGGATGGTGACTCCACCACCTCCCCAGGCAGGCCATTCCAATATTTTGTCATTATGTGACAAACTTCTTCCTAATATCCAACCTGTATTTTCCCTGACACAGCTTGAGATGCATTCATCAAAGCTATCCCAGAGAAGTGGGGATGTTCAGGGGATGCTGCAGGATGTGCCTGGCTGGTTTTGGTACAAACAGGGACAACTTCCACCATCCCAGGTTGCTCCAGGCCCCATCCAGCCTGGCCTTGGACACTTCCAGGAATGGGGGCATCCCCAGCCTCTCCAGGCAATTGCATCTTTGCAAAACTAAAGGTTTAATGGAATTTTGGAGCAGAGATTTTATATACCCTCTGTTCAATTTGTTGGATCAATCAAGTTGGGTTTTGGTAGATTTTTTAGCTGCTTTATTCAGTGGCTTGGCTTGTTCTGGGTGCTGTAGATAATTTCCTTCTTGTCTCCTAATTTATTTGCCTTCGGACATGTAGCTGCTCCCGTGTTTCCAGGAAAATGGAAAGGATGTGCCAGCAGGAAATGGCTGCAGTTAATGAAAATAGGTTGTACTTGCTGATGATGAATCCTTAATCCAAAAAGGGAACGTTCCCTCTCCAGCTTTGTGGCCTGAATTAGCATCTGACTGTTCCTTTGTCCTGGGGCTGGCTCTGAATGACTCTGGGGTTGATTCATGGCTTAGGGCCCCCAGTAATGGGATTTCCTGTGAGGGTGTGTCACCAGTCCTTGCACAGGTTCAAAGGGAAAATGGGTTTTCCCTCCTGCCTTGCATCCTCTGGACTTGTGCCCCTTGCCTTTGGTTCCTTTTTGTCCCTGACTCTGGAACCCAGGGGTTTCAGCTGGGATTTGAGGATAAACTGTCCAATTAAGAAATGACACCTAAAATTATTTTTAATTTTAACTCAATAACCAACCCCCATGGCCTGCAATGCAGACTTTCTTTCAAAACCATCCCAGCTCCTTTCAAGTGCCCCATCATCCACCCAAGGCTTATGGGGACAGGGCTGTGTTCTCCTTGGGTTCAAGAGTGAGCACAAATACATTTAGTGCTTTCTGAAAGGCTTTCAAGTGCAGCACTGCTCTTTTTGCAGCTCCTTTTGCTTCCTTTGAAGGCTGAGCAGCACCACTGAACTCGGGGCTGCAGTGCGTGACTGCTCCCTCGGCAAGCAGTTAAAACATCAGCTATTACACTGATGTGCAAATGTTATTTTGTGCTGAAGTCATGCTGGAAATAGTTCAAAATGTCTTGTTTATTTGGATTCACGAGGGGCACGCTGTCTCGCTGAGCTCTAATCTTGTTTTGCTCTCTGCTTTCTTTGCAATCAGCAGAGCTGGAGTCAAACCACGCTGAGGGATTGAAGGTGCCTCTTGCTCTGCACCTCTGGAGCCACAGGCTGAGGGCAGCACCCCTGGGTTTGTGCCTGTTGGGACAGCTGGGCTGTTAATCAGTTGATTTCCCTCAGTCCTGGGACGGGTTGAACAGGCTCTGCTCCTGTGTTGAATTGACCCCTCTGCCCTGTGCTCAGTGAGACCCCACCTGCAGGGCTACCCCAGCACAGGAGGGACCTGGAGCTGCTGGAGGGAGCCCAGGGGAGGCACCAGGATGGGCAGAGGGATGGAGCAGCTCTGCTGGGAGCAAAGGCTGGCACAGCTGGGGGGGCTCACCTGGACAGGAGAAGCTCTGGGGTGACCAAACTGTGGCCTGAAGGAGCTGATGGGAAAGATGGAGAGAGAGAGACTCTGTACAAGGGATGGAGGGACAGGACACAGGGAATGGCTTCCCTCTGCCAGATGGGATATTGGGAATTAGGAATTGTTCCCTGGCAGGGTGGGCAGGCCCTGGATCCCTGGCAGTGCCCAAGGCCAGGCTGGACTTTGGGGCTTGGAGCAGCCTGGGACAGTGGAAGGTGTCCTTACACATGGCAAGGAGAGAATGAGATGAGCTTTAAGCTCCTTTCCCACCCAAACCTTCCTGTGATTGTTTTAAATATCTCTTACTGGATAAGCACTGACTCACTTGGTCATTATCTTAATGACAGATGCACTTGTTTAAAATGACTCCACGGTTTTGCAGTTTTCTTGTTCAGCAGATAATGCAGTTATTTGGATTTTTGCAAAGATGCTTTGTTTCAGTTCACTCTAAATGTTTCTCTCTGTGTTTGCAAGATGCATGGAAATGGCAGGGTTTTTCCCTGGCCTCTGCTGTCCCCATTGCCAGGGAGCAGTGCAAGGCTGCCAGCAGCTGTTTGACAGATTTTCCTCTACTACTTGAGAAGACAAAAAGTTACATCTGACATATTTTGCTGTGCAGGGATAAATACACAGCAAAGGGTGGGTGAAATATTTGATGTGAACGTACTGAGGGATTTTGTAGTGCCAGCACAGGATGTCTGCTCTGTCACCAGAGTCCTGTGTGGCTGTCCCAGCTGTTCAAAGGATGTGTACATCCCTGCTGCATCCAGGCAGGTTTAAATATCCTCCTGTCCAGAGCATGCTTCCTGCATTGTGGAGCATCCTCACAGCCATCTCCAGACACTGACACATCACTCAGTTCCCCAAGCTTTGCTAGGAGTTTCTTGGGAAGCTGGGATGCTCCCTGAGCTGTGTGTGGCACACATGGAAAGGCAGGAAGGTGAGGGACAGGCTTTGCACACAGGCTGTGTCATTATTAGGGTATGTTAACATCTGGGGTGGCTCCAGGTGTTTTGTGGCTGCTGGTGCTGATCCAGGTGAGCTGAGGATGAGTTCCTTGTGTCTGCCCCAGGCCCTGGTGCTCTGTGCCAGCAGGAGTGCCCTGCCTGGGCAATTGGTTACCAACAAAAATCCAGGTGCTGCTTCCCAAACTCAGGGGCAGCTGAGATGTTTTGTTAGGATTTCCCCACCTGTGTTTTGGTCTCTGTGAAGCTTCTCAGGGAAGGCAGCTCAATACCAAGGCAGTGTCTCCAGCGCTGCAGTTCTGCTGATGTGTTTGAAGTCCCCAGACAGTTGATCAGGCAAACTTGCTGCTAAATGGATGATCTAATTCCCGGTGAATGCTGTGATCACAAGCATTACCCTACATCACAGAAACAATTTGAAAACCGGTGCGTACTCCTCAAGCTGTCAGTTGTCTTTCAGCACCTTCCTTGTGCTCTTTCATCTTGAAATGCTTGTGCTGAAGCTCCAATAAACTCACCTGTCAGCAGCTGCAGGGATGTCTCTGCTGTCTCCAGCTCCTAGCTGTAGCTGGCAGTTTAAAAGCTATTTACAGAGGAGATAAAGCAAGGAGCTCTTTTGTAGCTGCTGTTTCTCTAAATGATTTTTCTTACACTCCAGTAATACTCAGCAAAAGGTTGTGTTGGTGCTTTGTGAGGAGTGCTCAAAGCCAGCACATGAGTTCTGTGCTCAGAACCCCTGAGGACATGGACAGGGCAGGAAGGTGTCCTGTACAGAGGGAAAATGGGATGGAGAGATGGTCTGGAGAGAGGTGACATCCTGGAAAAAGAATGGGACAGCCTGAAGAGTGGCCCCCATCAGAGGAATGCTGTTTCACAGCCCAGAGATACGTGGTTTGAATTTTACAAGGGAGAACTCTTTTGAAATCTGAAATTTATAGATTCATTAAAATCATTAGGGTTGGAAAGATCCCTGGGATCATCCAGTCCCAGCTGTGCCCAGTGCCCAGAGCCCTGAGTGCCACCTCCAGCCCTTCCTGGGACACCTGCAGGGCTGGGCACTGCAAAGCTCCCTGGGCAGCCCCTGCCAAGGCCTGAGCACCCTTTCCATGGGGAAATTGCTGCTGAAATTCCAAGGAATTGATGCCTTGAGAAGGCTGAGCTAGAACAGAGTTAAAGAATAAAGCAGGGATTTATTAAAAGGATCTCCTCCATGGATCCACCTTGGGCAGCACAAGAGCCCAGCCAGGGCTGCACCCAAGGTGAACCAAAATGGGCACAAAATGGACACCCGGGCACGGGGTCTGTCACTTTGATCAGTTCTGCTCCATTTGCATATTGGAGTCGATTGTCCAGTTCCAGCTTTAGCCCATGCAGTCCCATCCTGCTTGTTTTTCTCTCCTCAGCCCATGGTGTTTGTGCTCTTGGGCTGAGATTTGGATCATTTGTCCTTGGTCCCCAGCTAGAAAAGGAATTATTTTATCGAGCAACTCTGTGCACGGAGCTCACCATCCCTTAATGTGAAGCTCAGACCCACACACTAAAGCAGCACAGAATCTGAAATACATAACAGCTAAAACCTGAGACATCAGAATATCTGAGTCTGTTTTTTGTGGACCTGTTTATTCTCTTCCTTCTCAAGGGGGGTTTCTAGATGCTCATTTCAGTGAAACCCCTGTTCTCATTCCCTCCTTTCTGTTCCAGCATCCAAAACTGCAGTAGGAGTACCTGAGAAATTGCCCCAAGGAGCAGCTTTATTTTTACACCACAGCCTTGCAAAAAGCAACTCTAAAAACTTTGATAAGTGAGCTTAATTTAAAATCTACTTTAAAAAACCAGCAAATTTTTGTTTTGAGTCCTTCTGCTTCTTGCTTGTGCAAGAGGGACCATCCTTGTAAAAGTCTTGCTAAATCTGAAGCTCTTCTTTCTTTGTTTACAAAAACCCACCCATTGTTTCCATGTTGATGCACTGGTTGTTAAGTTTTATCTGGAGAATTCTGATACTCAGCCAGGATCTGCTTCTCTGTGGTAATTTGAGGTGGGGTGAAAATGGACACTTCAAAGCAATCCTGTGTTGTCATCCTGTGAGTTTGAGATCCTGAAAACAGGGGGAAAAATTAAAAAAAAATAAAGATCTGTGTCTCAGCAGGAGTTTGAGGCTACAGCTCTGCCCCTCGGTGTAGTGTGAATATGAATGCCACAGAACTGTGGGCACTGTGCACATGAAAAGAGGAAACCCAGGTGTGTTGAGCAGGAATCAGGTGTGTGCTGCAAGGTCAGTGAGGCTGGAGAGCAGCAATTGGTTACTAAGAAAAATCCAGGTCATTTTCTGTGCACCTCCTTAGGGGTCACTTTGCTGGGGCTGCAGGAGGAAATAATAAATGTAGGTGACCTAGGTAGGTGTATGTGTATTTATTTGATGTTTTATTACCAAAAGCCACCTTCAGCTGAGGGGAGGAAGGCACATGCACAGCCAGGGATGTGGTTAATTCCTTGCTCTGCTGCTGTGGTTTAAGAAAAATTTTGGAGGCCTCTGTTTCAAGATATTGAGAGGTTAGTGCATTTTGCAGGATCTTTCCTGTCTCTGAAGCCTAATGCTTGTTTTCTGCAACACTGGCAGAAAACAAAAGCATTATTAGTTTTGGGGTTTGTGCTGCTCTTGGGAGGCTTTTTTTCTGAATTGGGAGGTTTTTTCACTGCAAATTGCTGCAAAGTCAAAGTAGTAAATGCATAAATATTATTAGGGAAGGAGTAGATAACAGAACAAACAACTGTAAAAATAAGTTTAGAAATCACTTTTTTCTCCATGATTCTCCATGTCCTGAATCCACCATCTCCGAAAAGAAAAAGGTTCAGCAAAGGATGATGAAGGTGATGAAAGGCATGGAACAGCTGTTGTAGAAAAGGAGATAAATCAACTTTGTCCCTTTAGCATGGAGCAGTAA
Source organism: Emberiza elegans (assembly GCA_024865655.1). Classification (NCBI taxonomy): domain Eukaryota; kingdom Metazoa; phylum Chordata; class Aves; order Passeriformes; family Fringillidae; genus Emberiza; species Emberiza elegans. Next base: position 32,538,560 of record JALJVW010000241.1, on the reverse strand, counting down.
CAATTGTGAGGGGTGTGAGCGGAAGAAGCAAGGACAGGAATGTTAAGCAGATTGGGAGCTTTGCATCTTCCAAAGAAGATGACTGTACCCCCAGGCCTTCCTCACTCAAAAAAAAAAAAAAAATCCCAAAAAAACCAAAACAGCAAGGAAGGAGGCAACGAGCTTATACAAGGGAAAGCTTTTCTTTTGTTGGTGCACAGTTCTGCTGTGGTATTCCTGGTGGCCAGGATGTTGCTGGAAGGTGACAGGTTCAAAGGAGGCTGGATAAAACCCATCCTGTTAAAAGCTATTGAAGACAGCGTCTCCTGGCTCAGGGAACAGTTATTAAAAAGAGTTGGGAGGAATCCCGGCGTGTGTGAGGCTGCAGGAGCTCAGTGGGCACCTGGTGTCACCTCCATTGTGTGCCCCCAGCTCTGCCCCAGCCCCTTGTTGTAAAAGGTATCGCTGTCTGTGTTGAACTTTTGTTTCAGAAACCTGAAACTTCCTTTTGTAAGCAGGTCAGAAATAACACCCAGCTGTTGTGTAGCTGTGTAACACGGGGGCTACAACCTGGAGTAGCAGATGAAATGTGGGATTTCTTGGCTTCCAGACTATTTCCTACTTTTGGTGGGTAATGGGAAACAGGCAAGCAGGAATAGCAAGTGATTCAGGTGATAGAAAGCTGGTGTTCAGGAGCAGATGATGGCAGCAGCTGTCTTGGCTGGTTGGGCTGTGCTCCTTTCCCGAAATCCTGCAGTCTGGCAGCGGGTGGGTTGGGGTGGCAGCATGCCAGCTGTGCCGGGGTGATGCCCAGGTTACCCTGGTGCACTGGAGGCTCCCTGCACACTCCATTCCCAGCCTGCTGCAATGGTTGGGTAGAGCTGGAAAGCTGGGATTGCACCTTCACCCGGGGAGGGTGAAGGTTCCTCAGCTGCACAGAGCTTTGTACCACACCCAGGGGGCTGCTTGGTGCCATCTGCAAGGACTGAATTTCCCTGGAGATGTTGACGTTCAGCAGCGTGTGGGTGTCAGGAGGCTTTGGGAGGTGGAGGAGGATGGAGTTGGAATAATGTCCTTTGAATCAGAGCTGTTTTGATCTGCTAGAAAGAAACTGGCTGCTGTAAAAGGAGGGGAGAAATCCTCAAACACTGGACTACTCTAGGATTTTGTGCAGAGAAGAAAGAATTGGAGCAGGAGCTCCAATTTTTGAGAATTGATCGTGGTCTGGGTGGGACAGAAACCCAAGTGTGGGGTCACTGACATGCTGCACACACATGCCCAACAGCCATACCTTGAAAATGGACAGAAACTCTTGGTTCAGAGGACTCCAGCCCAAGGCATGAGCTTGATGACCTGTGTGATAACTTGGAGAGTAAATTCCAAGTGATTCATCCCTTTTCTGATCTCTCTTGAACTCTGACTGCTCGTGTCTGTTGCTGTCAAGTGGCTGCTTCTGTATTTATGAGCGAGGTGGAAACTACTGACCTGCTTTGCCTCCTCTGAAAGGCAAGTGATAGTTCTCCCTGAGATGGCAGGGGTGCTATTTCTGCATGTGCCTGGACTAAATTTACTGTAGGGAGCTGAAAAGTGTAGATGGTGACGACTGCTGGAAGGGAAAGCGTGTATTTACTGCTCCGTGGCAATGGATTTATAGACAGATAGTTTGGTTTATAGATAAATATTGTTGCCTCTATTTCTGTAGCCATAAGCAGTGGATTTTAAAGCCTCAACTTTGCTATGATCTAGGGACCTTTTAATATTTTTTTCCCCTATCCCATCTGCCGAGTTCTTCACTGGCGGCTGAGGCGTCACGCGGCGCCAGGAGAGCCAAGAGAAGTGACGCATCCTGGTATCCCATGGTAACTCTGCTTTTCCTCTGCTTTTAGCTCCTTTGCTTTGCTCCCAGATGGAATAACCTGCCTGTGGGATTACACTGCCTCTGCTCACTCACGGGTGAAGCTGAGGTTGCAGGGTTTGCACTCCCTGCAAACGGTTTGCGCTCGCTAACCCAAATTGAAAGGGGAACAAAGAGCACCAAGGCTCCAAACCAACACCAAGCCCAGAAATCTCCCAGTTCCCCACCCAAACTTCTCAACATGCAGGAAGCAGCGGTGGGAGTTTGCTCTTTGTTTGCCATTCAGGATAGTGAAGATTGTCTGAAAGGTTCTGCAAACCACAGGTAGATACCCTGTGAGTGAGGTACAATTCTCACCAAAGATTCACAATTGTCACCTAAACTTGCAGTCTGGGTCTTGCAGTTCACACAAGTTTTGTTGCTGCAAACTTGTTAGGTGAGGCTTGCTCTTTGTTTTTTTTTTTTCCTCTTTCTTCACCACCCCCATCAGCTGTTTTTAACCTCTGGTTGCTGTATGCAGTCGCTGCCTGCATTTTTGTTGGAAATATCCTATTTATCCCCCAAGAAAACTCATGGTTTTGCATCCAGATATGCTGATATTTTTTAGACTTCTGATTGTTTTTGAAAAATGGATCATTTAATTATAGAATTATAAAATGGCTTGGGTTGGAAGGGGGCTTAAAGCCCATCTTGTTCTACTCCTGCCATGGGCAGGGGCACCTTCCACTATCCCAGGTGGTTCCAAGCCCCAATATCCAGCCTGGCCTTGGGCACTGCCAGGGATGCAGGGGCAGCCCCAGCTGCTCTGGGCACCCTGTGCCAGGGCCTGCCCACCCTGCCAGGGAACAATTAACTGAAAGCCATTTTCTCCTTTCTGTCTGTATATCCACTGTAACTTTATTGTATTAAACCAGCCATGGTATGACTCGCTGAGGCTGCAAATGGAGTAGCTCCTCACCAGGTGTAAACACTGAGTAGAGCCCTTGCAGTGAGAGACTTCAAACCTGGTTTTGTACCCCGTTTCCAAACTCTTCGGTGCCTGTTTTCTGTGTGCACTAAAGCAATGTGTGTCTGGTTTAACTCTGCCCTGCCAATTGGATTTTTGCTTTAGGGCACAGCTTTCACAAACCCAGTTTATCCTCAGGGAGGAAGAAGAAAAAACTGCTTTTGCTCACACATAGTCCTCACGTAGTGGAGGAGTCGGTGGTGAAGTTTTTCAGTGTGGCAGGATTTGCATTTCTGTTGCCACAGCTACAAGTGAGCTCACAGCATTTCAGTGCTCCGCCGGGGACGAGCAGGAGTTTTCGGAGTGAAGGCACCAGTGCACCCAGATGAGTCATTCTGGTGTGTCCGAGGGCTGGGGAATCACTTCTTCAATGGGAGAGGATGCCCTGGTGTGCGGGGGAGGAGGCAGAGATGTAGTCTGAGCAGTTTGGGGCTGCCTGGATTTGTTTGGGGCACGAGGTGGGAGATGTGTGCTGGGAAGAGGCTGCAGAGCTGTCACCTGATGCACAACATCCCTGTGGGCACCTGGATGTTGGGAAGTATCCCAGGATTCCTTTGATGTGCTTCCTCTGGCTTTGCTCCAAGCAGGTATTTAGTACAAATCTCTCTTCTCTTTCTAATGGGACTGAATTCCCTTCTGTTGTGTTTCAGTTCATCCTGCTGCCCTGGCTTTGCATGGGGACTGCTGCTGCCTGGCTAAATCCAAACAATAGCCTGCTTGTGGCAGCTGAAAGTGGTGCTGGAAAAAAAATCCCTCCTCTGTAATTGCAGGAAAAAAACAAGCCTGTGTGCAGCAGGAAGCAGCAAGACTCTATTAACTCATATTAACTCATACTTTTAATTTTTTCCCCTGTGTCTTCTGCACAGTCTGTGATGATTTAAGCATAAATTGCTTAGGAAAAGTCCTTGGCCTGTAATTTAATTACTGATTGCTTGTGTGGCAGAGGGTTGGGAGGTTAAGGTCTCCTCCAACCCAAACCAGTCCATGATTCTGCAGTTTGGGTGCATGTCAGAGGATGCTTACCCTGAATCCAGAGATTTGCCATTGTAACCATTGTAAGTGTGAAATATTTAATTAGGAGATAATTACCTTCATCTAGGTAAGATGTAAAAACTTTGAGCTGTCTTGATGTCAGGTTTCTTCATTTTCCCCAATGAAAACCTGGCTGGGTGCCTTTCACCTCCAGGATCCTGCTCCTCTTGTATCAGTGTTTCATAAGCTGCCTGCAATGGCCTTTTCCTGCTGATTCTTGCCCTTGGAATGGCCTACAAGAAGCTCTTTCCTCTGTGTTATCACATGCAAAGTACTGCTGTGACACTGCTGAAAAGTCTCAGAGCTGTGCTGTGACACAGAGGTTGCAGGGACAGAAGAGCTGGAGATGGGGAGAACTCTGATATGAGGCCAGCTCAGTTAATGCAGGGATCTGGAGCTAAAGGGAGGAGCTGAATCTGAAGTGTTGAGAGCAGCTGTGACACTTTTTTCCCCAACAAACAGCTGTGACTTGTCACACAGGTCACTTCACTGCTGTCCTGTCTATTCACCTGGGCTCATTTAAAAAAATTCATTATTGCTCTTGCTTGGTGCTGTTGAGGTTTTGAATTTCTATGTTTGAAAGTGCTTTTGTATTGATGATGTGCTTAAGGGTTTTTTTTTTTTTTCTGTTTTGGAGGCTTTTTTCTGCTGTGACTTCTTATTTTTGGAGCTATGGGTGTGTAGGTTTAGGGATTAAAATAAACAAGGAGGGGGAGAACCCTCCAAACAAAGCCCAACTGGGAGCTCAGGAATCAAATTGAAACTGTGACCTAGAGGGAGGACAGGGGTTTAGGGCAGCACAGATACAAAGTGAGGTCTCCAGGGGATGTTTTTGACAGGCAGGGGGGATGATACCCCCAGAGAGCAGTGCCTTTTCTCATCTGCAGGTCAAGGAGCATCTCCACTTTGCCTTCATGTGCACTCTGGAATAGACTTGGAATAGGGAAATTCAGCTTGTGTTTGACAAGGAAATGCCAGGTGCCATGGCCGGTGGAACAAAACCAGCAGCAGATCAGACTGAGGGGCCACTGGCCCCCAAAGCTGTAGGAAGGGGCATTTTTCAGCTTATGGGAGTCCCAGCAGTGTGTGCTGAGCTTGTGGGGTGGGCAGGGAAGCTAAACAGCTAAATTATGGATTTGTTCCTTGGATTGATGATCAAATGGAAGAAGACTGAAGGCTATAATACAGGCAGGATTGAGAGACACAGGAATAGTGCTCCTCACTGCTTTTTTTGGACGAGGCTGGCCAAGGAGCAGAGGTCAGAATGACTGGGGAAAGCCTTTTGGCACCAGCACGGTGCTGTCTGCAAGTGAAGTTTATCCCTGCAGGCATCTGCTCACCCTGGCAGCCCAATTTTGGCTTTTGTTATTTGGTTGTTTGTTTTTTTCTCCTCTTAGTAACTCTCCAAAACACACTGCAGGGTGTCTGCTTGCACCTCTGTGGGCAGGAGAATAAAGAAGAACAGAGCTGCTGTCCTGGAGATGTGCATTTGTGCTTTTGCCTGGAGATTTTGGGCTACCTGTGGTCCCTGTGCCACTGGGATGAGCCTCTGCAGGTGACACAGTGTCTGGCTGCTCTCACTCTTGTCCAAAATCCCACTCTTGGTCCAAAACCCAAAAGGATTTTGTGGTCTGTTCCCCTGGTGGAAGCCAAAGGAGTGGATCTGGGCATGAAAATTATTGTGGAACCGTGACAGTGGATCTGGTTTGGATGCATAAAGGATGCAATTAAGGCTTGAGAGAAATGTTTTGAACACTTGTGGAGAGTTTGGATGGATGAAAGAGCTCTGCAGGATCCAGCAGAGCCTGGGGAAGTGCTTACCCAGAGTGTATTGGCACAAGGTGTTCCTTGAGTTCCTTTCACCTTGAAAAGACAAATTAAAAAGGGGTTTCTGCTGCCCAGTGGGCTCTGTGGGGTATTTTCCCATGGGAATCCTTCTCCCTTCCTTTCTAAGAGACTTGTTTTGATCTGACACTGTGGTGGGATTTAATGCTTCCAGTATCAGAAATTAAACACAGGTTTAAAACTAAAAATATCCCCCAAATCTCAGAATGACTTTTGAACCAGCACAGGCAGGAGAGAATCCTTGTGTGGATTATTTGCTCTCTTGGGTTTTGATCTTGTTTTTTTTATTGGCCCTAAAAATGTCCAGGGGTTAAAATTAGAATAATAAACATTTACAAGGGAATTTTCTACGGTCAGCTTTCATTTAGCCCTGAAAGCCCTGGGAAGCCTGGTCCATTTTGGGATGCTGAAGACAAAGTGAGTTTTTTCCTGTTTTATTTAAGAGCTGCATGATGGATGTGGAAGCTTGAATTTTCCTTTATTTAGTAGTGTACCAAAACCAGTCTTTTGCTGTATAAACAAAGGGTCACATTCATAACAGCAAGAGCAGCTAAGCAAGGGCAGAGACTTAGAGGGGGAATATCTTGGTATTGCAAGTGTTTAATGAATAATGGAGGTATTTTGTGCCAAAATCTTCCTGAATTTGTAACATACTGACCACACAAAGTCCTGCAGCATTTCCTAGGCAGGAGGGAGAGCTGCTGTGTCCATCTCTGTCACACTGCCCTGTTGCATGGTGTGTCTGGGGAAGGAACACTGCTCCTTTTGTCACCAGATGAATGATCCTAAACTCTGTTTGCATTCCTGCTGGGTGAGTCTGTGGTGGAAACCTGGCTGTGCTGTGTTGGTTTTGTGGTTGGTCCCCATCCATGCCCTCAGTGTGGGTGGAGGGATGTTCCCTGTGCTTCAGTTCCTGCTTTTGGGATTCAGGACCACTCCAAAAATACATCTTGGCTGTGTAGCTGCCTCAGGTGATCCCCAGGCTCCAGATGTGCTTCTTTGGGGCAGGATGGAGGCCTGGCTGCCTCTGGGTTGATGTGCAATTTCCATATATAATTATTTCTCTTCCTGTGTGTGTACCTGTGTTTTTATTTCTCTGGTTCCCTGAAACTTTGGCCAGTTGTTCCTTCCTCTGCCAGCAGCATGCCAGGATCCTTGGGATGGATCTCACAGCAATGTGCAGGACATGCAGCATCCCTGATTTCCCCTTGGTTTGCTTTGTTCTGTGTTTCAGTGCCAGCTACAACCTCCTGGTACCTTCCAGCAGGGGAAAGAGCCACTCTCCTCCAGCAGGGTGACACAGAGACAGGGCTGGTGATGCTTTGCTGGCAGTGAGGAGCTGAGCTGGGCTGTAATTAGCAGCCCCTCTATTCCCTTGCAAGTGCAGAGTAGTTCTTTCTGTGTTTAGTTGGTTCTGCTTTATGGGGTTGGATTCAGTATGGAACAGTAGCGTGTGCTGCCCAAGAGAAAAGTCCTGTATAAACGGGAATTGTTGTGTGTCCTGAGTGCCACAAGTGTAAGGCAAACCCTCAGCCTCCCCAGGAGGAGCTGCTGTGATGGTTGGAGGTGCTGATCTTGTCTTTGTGATCACAGCTGCAGGAATTGGAAAGATGAATCTGTGAGCTGAGAACCTGAGCCCCTGTGCAGATCTTGTTCTGGGGCTGCCTCTTGGTGCACCTACTCAAGGAATCCCAGAAGAGTTAGAAGGGACCTTAAAGGCCACCCAGTGCCACCCCTGCCATGGCAGGGACACCTTCCACCGTCCCAGGCTGCTCCAGCCTGGCCTTGGGCACTGCCAGGGATCCAGGGGCAGCCCCAGCTGCTCTGGGAATTCCATTCCAGGGCCTGCCCACCCTGCCAGGGAACAATTCCTAATTCCCAATATCCCATCCAGCCCTGCCCTCTGGCACTGGGACCCATTCCCTTATGTTCCCTCCAAGGATCTCCTCTCCATGTTTCCTGCAGCTCCTTCAGGCCACAGTTTGGCCACCCCAGAGCTTCTCCTGTCCAGGTGAGCCCCCCAGCTGTGCCAGCCTTTCCTCCCAGCAGAGCTGCTCCATCCCTCTGCCCATCCTGGTCCCCCGGGGCTCTCTGCAGCAGCTCCAGGTCCCTCCTGTGCTGGGCCCCAGGGCTGGGGCAGCTCTGCAGGTGGGGTCTCACCTGAGCCCAGGGGCACAGGGGCAGAATCCCCCCCTCCCCTGCTGCCCACGCTGGGGCTCAGCCCAGGGCACGGGGGGGTTCTGGCTCCCAGCTCTCACCCCCAGCACCCCCAGGGCTGCTCCAGGGCTGCTCTCAGACACTTCCCAGCCCATCCTTTCATGTTACACTAGAATCCAGCTTGGTAGCCACAAGAGGAACAGTCCATAAAAACCTTCCCAAGCTCCTGGATGGGACCCTGATATGGCTTAGGGCCATAGACCCTGGCAGAAAATGCACCTGCTTGGGGCAGGGACTGGGCCAGTGACCCCAGCAGTCCCCTGTATCATGGGGCACTGGGTTTGGTGACACCAGGCTAACACAGGGACAACCCCGTGGCAAGAAGCCAGAACTTGGATGGCCTTAAATCCCTGTGAGCCAATGCTTGCAGGGAGTCAGTTTAAAGCTGCACTGGTGCCTTTTTTGGTTTTTTTGCTGTGTGAAGAGACCTTGAGTGCCCTGGCCCCAGCTGCCACCACAGCAGAGCCCAGCTGGCTCTCCCTGTCCCTGCTGTGCCCCCAGTGTATTTGCAGAAAGAGGAGAAGGAGGAGGAGGAGGTGTGCTAAACTGAGAAGCAGGCAAGGCAAATGCACTGACAGTTAGAGAGAAACATGTTTTATTGGGAGCCTTTGGACAAAAACCTGGATATTGCATGGAGTCTTCCCTGTCGCTCCTTTTTAGGGTGAAATATTGATAATTTTAAGATCAATTTTGTACTTCCCTCTATTGCTGATGGCTCTCACTTGGCCTCTTTTTGCCAGACCACCTCCAGCTGTGGGAACAGGGAATGTTGGAGATTTAAAGAAATCAAAATTTTAATTTATCTCTTGTGGCTTCAAATAAAAAACTTGAGTATTTCTGTTGGTTTACACCAGCAAGAAGTAGTTACCTGCTAAGTTAATGAAGATTTTGGCTTGTAAACTTAAATGATATCCATGTCTGAATCTTCTTGCTTTGTTCTAACAGAGGATAATCATCCTCTGGTTTTTAGAGGTGTAACAGAGCATTTGTGGGGCTGAGGGCTTTTTTAAAGCATTCAACCCAGTGGTGATGTTTGAGGAAAAAAAAGGAAAAAGGAAGCAAAATTCGAGGGAGATGGAGACTGTAAGGGACCTTTATGGAATGGGAGTGATGAAACACCTCCTGCCTGGTCTGTTCACTTGTCTCTGACCCCTGTGTCACATTGAGAAAGCAGAAGTGGAGCCAAACCATGGCCAAGGTCAGCGAGGAAGGGCTGGGAACTGAGTCTGGACCCCAGGAGTGAGGCAGGGCACCTGTCAGGGGCTGCTGCTGGGCTGGGGTGTGCCCTGTCAGCGCTGTGGCACTGTGCCTCACACAGGCTGAGGTGCTGCTCCTGAATTCCTGGGCTATCCCAGATCATATCCAGGCTGGGATAAAGGCTCCCAGGATCCCAGCCTGCCTGAGCCTGGCATGGGCCTCTGCAAGGTCCCCTTGGCAAGCAGGGCCACCCAGAGCTGCGTGTCCAGGGCCATTTGCCAGACTCTGTCCGTGTCTCTTTCCCCCTTAGGAGTGCAGAACTTCAGGGATGGGGTCACCTGTGCTGAGTAGAGGGGCAGGGTCACTTTTATCATGCAGCTGGTGGCTTTTTTTGCTGGCTCTTGGGAGTTGTTGTCATCCATCCTGCTTGGCAGAGCTGTCCCCAGCCTGTGCTGGCTCCTGGGGTCACTCCCCCCAGTGATGGAAGGACTCTGCTTTGTTTGGACACCTTGAGGCTGCTGCCTGCCCTTTGCTCCAGCCTTTTAGGGCTGAGCCAAGTGGCACTGTGACCCTCTGGTGTACTGGCCACTCACCCCAGTTATTGTGTCACCAGCAAAGTGCTGAGAGCACACTCTGCATCCTCCAGGTCAGTAAAAGAGGTTAAATGATTTTGGGAAGCATCTGTCCTCCAACTGGACTTTGTGGCACTGACCTCTCCCTGCTGGGCCACTTTTCCAGCCACCTTCCTGCCCTCCTGGCTGCTCCACACTCTGCCAGCTCATCCGAGGGTGTGAGAAGAACCAGTGTTGAAAGTCTTGCCAAAGCCAGGACAGACAGCATCCTCTGCACTCCCTCCATCCACCGGGATGGTTTCATCCCAGGAGGAGGTCAGGCTGGTGAAGCAGGATTTTTTCCCTCTGTATGTCCATGCTGACTGCTCCTGATCACCCTCTTGTCCTTCAGGTGTCTGGAGAAGGTTTCCAAAGTTCAAGTCTGGCCTCACAGTGACAGCAGCCAGCTCTCAGCACTTGTGGATCCATCCCATCAGGTCCCAACCTGATCCTCTTCCACTAAGGATAAGTCCTCCTTGTCTGGATTTCCCCTTTGGCCTCAGGGGCCTGCAGTTCCTGAAGGTTGGCCTCACTGGCACCCTTCACATCCCTTGCCAGATTCAATTCCAGATGTGTTCTGGCTCTCTTAGCCCCACCCCTGCCCCATCAGTGTTCCCAGATTCCTCCTGGATCCACCTGCAGGATCAGGGTTCCCAGATTCCTCCTGGGAATTCAGCAAAGAACATTGATCCTGCATGGTGAGGTGATCTCACCTTGCAGGATCAATGTTCTTTGCTGAATTCCTCCTGGATCACCTGCAGGATCAGTGTTCCTGAATTCCTTCTGGATCACCTGCAGGATCAGTGTTCCCAGATTCCTCCTGGATCCACCTGCAGGATCAGTGTTCCCAGATTCCTCCTGCATCACCTGCCCCTGCCCTGCTCTTTGCACTTGGCTCTGATCAGGAGCTCTGTGCTCCTCCATGGGGGCCTCCTGCTCACTCAGCTGGGTCAGCTGCTTGTTGGGATGTTCTGTCCTTCAGCCTGGAGGAGGTGATCAACCAGCCCTTTTGGGCCTGTTTTTCGTTTTTATCAACCAGCCCTTTTGGGCCTGTTTTTCTTTTTATCAGCCAGCTCTTTTGGGTCCCTTTCCTCTCCAAGCCCCTGGGGTTCTCCAGGCACACCCCTGAAGAGGATGCCTGTTCTCCTCAAGTCCAGGGCTGTGGTGCAGCTTTGTCCCTCAGCTCCTTCCCTTGAGGGCTCTGAGCTCCATGGTCAGTGCAGCCAGAGCTGCCCAGACCTTCACATCCCTGGCCAGTTCTTGCCCCTGTGTAAGGATGAGATGCACTCCCAGGGGCAGGGCAGAGAGATGAGATGAGATGGATGAGATCCACCATCCCAGGGTGTTCCAAGCCCCATCCAGCCTGGCCATGGACACTTCCAGGGACCCAGGGGCATCCCCAGCATCTCCTGCGTGCCCACCTGGGTGGGTGGCTGCAGGTGGCTTTGCTGGTGTTGATTTGGACGTGCAGCCATGTGTGTGTGAGAGCTCCAGGGTGGCAGCAGAAATAGCACAGCTCCTGGCAGAGCCCGGGATATGTGAGAACCTCCCTCTCTGGCTGCATGCATGCAATATTTCTCTTGGCTCCTTCAGCCTGGCTGTGGTGTCCGAGTCGAGGCTGTGTGTGTAGCTTTAGGAAAAGCAAAGCTTTATTTCTGTCTGATTTTCTCCCCTACTTGCGTGTTTGCCGTCTCTCCAGAAGGGCTGTGCTTCTCCCTCCTTCTCCTCTGCCTATTTATATCCGCGGTGACGTTGCAGGAGTGTTTGCTTTGGAAGAAATCTCTCCGTCTGTCTGAGCCAAACTGAAAGCAAAGCCGCAGGAGAAAGCAAAGCATTCCTTTCTTCTCCTGCTGGGGAGAAGGCAGGCCTGGGCACTCCGAGGAAATGATCACCTGGCAAGGACAGGAAGCCTGGCAAGGTAAACGCCTTTTTCTGTTTGACTAATGCACTGACATCCACCCCCAAAAGCCGTGAACTTCTCATTCCGGGGGGTGGAGGCGTGAAACTCTGGGGTGGTTTGCAGAGAGGAGCTGTGAAATGAGTTGCTGAAAGCCTCCAGGCTCAGGACAATGGCTCTTTAATAATCCAGCGAGACTTGTCTCGTCAGCTGCTTGCATGCACAGCATCGCAGCTCGGGGATTGCTGTGCCCCCTCATCGGGTGATGCACAGGGGCTTTTCCTTCTCCCCCCTGCCCCCCAAATATTGTGATTGCGCTGTGGAAGTGATGTCCTTACAGTAAAACTGAATTTTGCCTCGTCTGTAGCTTTCTAAGCCCTTCAGAGCCCTGGCTCTGAAACTTCCCAAGCCTTTCTATTATTATTGTGCTTGATCTGAATCTAAAATAAAGAATTTGCTTGATAGTTTTATAAAGGTATAGACCGAATTGTCTATATTGTGTTTGAGGGGTAGTTTGCAAAATAAGAGCATTTACTTTTGGTTAAGGCCAGGTTTTCTGACATCTGAAGCTGCATTTGCTACTTTTTTGCTGCTTGTGAGCTGTAGAAGACACAGAAAGTAACACTTGAAGGTTTTGAAGTGCTCAGTATGAAGCTGAGCCCTGTTTTTTGCAGAAGTGCCAATCCCTCAGCAAATATAACAGTCCAGCATAAATAAACAGCCAAGAGAGCGAGTCTGCCTCTCTAGAAAGTTGAAGTATTTACCTTCACTGTTTTACTCCCTATTAGATATTTTTAACTCCTAGCCAAACTGCATTTTTGTGACCTGTAATTGCAGGGGTAAAACCTCTGACTGTGATTTTTAGGAAACACAACAAACAGTGGAAGTTCTGTGGAGATGTCCTGGTTGGAGCTCTTTGGTGGGGATGGAGCAGAAATGGAGCTGTTCTTGCTCTAGGAAATGGTGGGTGCAGCACAACAGTGCCCAAGTGAGGTCAGCCTTTGGGAGTAGCTACAGGTCCTTTAAAAATACCAGGGGTTTCTTTGGCTGAGAGCATGGCAGGAATGGTGGTGTCCCCAGTTTGAGATACACACCTACCCCACGTAACTCCTGTGGAATCAGCTCTGTGATAACCTTGGGAATCCACTGGGAATAACCAGGAGGCAGCAGGGCATCACAGAATCATGGAATCATGGAATGGTTTGGGTTGGAAGGGACCTTAAAACTCATGCAGTGCCACTTCTGCCATGGACAGGGACACCTTCCACTGTCCCAGGCTGCTCCAGCCTGGCCTTGGGCACTGCCAGGGATCCAGGGGCAGCCCCAGCTGTGCCAGGGCCTGCCCACCCTCACAGGGAACAATTCCTAATTCCCAATATCCCATCCAGCCCTGCCCTCTGGCACTGGGAACCCATTTCCTGTGTCCTGTCTCTTCATCCCCAGTCCCTCTCCAGCTCTCCTGGAGCCCCTTTAGGCCCTGGCAGGGGCTCTGAGCTCTCCCTGGAGCCTTCTCCCCAGCTCTCCCAGCCTGGCTCTAGAGCAGAGGGGCTCCAACCCTTGGAGCATCTCCAAGGCCTCCTCTTGACTCACTCCAGCAGCTCCAGACCCTTCTCCTGTCAGTATCCAGCAGAGTGAACCCCCGTGTGTGTGCTCCTGGAGAGGGGTTTTTGGTGTTCTGGGGTTTGAAAACAGGAACATAATCTGTGTGTTGTGACTGGTGTCAAGAGCAGAAATGCAAGTGCCAGCACGGTAAATGCCAGCCAAAATAGGCATGATGAGTTCCAGGGGAAAGGTATTTGGCCATGCCTTGATTTAGCTGCTCTGTGTGTGCTGCAGCATAATATGTTTATTTAAGTTTATTTAAGTTTGGTTTAATCAGTGTGTGATTATGGGGATTTTTGAAGGAGTTTTGAATGAGTTAGAGATGGGACTTTAGAGTTGGTTTTGATGATGTGGTTTATTTTTTATCCTTTTTATAGGTAGGAAGGGTGAGTTTGTTTCATATTGTTACAATATGGTGTAGAAGGTCACAAGACTTTTAGTTACAAGACTTTTAAAGGAGTTATTTACTAATAAAACACTGTTAATAGGGATATTTTTGTTTTTGATTTAATTTTTAAATATTTTGTCTTATGGATTTATGTTATAGTGTAAGTTTTTTAGTTAATTATGTTATAACACACAAACTTACAGTGCTGTATTTTAATATTTTAATTTACTTTTGTAACTACTTTATCTTTTTTATATTTTAAATTCTAAAACTCTAAATATTTTAAAAATTAATTTAACATGTTTCTCCTTTAAACTATAAATCTACATTTCCATTTCTAATACTTAAGTTCAAAAGCCTTTCCCAAGATCTCAAATCAAATCCTATATTTAATTCTAAACTTTAACTTACAAACCCAAAGTTCTAAAAGTTCCCTACATTTCAAATTCTAACACAGGATGAAGCCCAGACAGAGCAGGGTGCCCAGAGCAGCTGGGGCTGCCCTTGGATCCCTGGCAGTGCCCCAGGCCAGGCTGGATGGGGCTTGGAGCAGCCTGGGACAGTGGAAGGTGTCCCTGCCCATGGCAGGGGTGGCACTAGAAGGGCTTCAAAGTCCCTTCCAATCCAAACCATTCCATGTTTTTATGTCTTTTGTGGTCAAAGCTGCTGAGACTTGGCTTTGGTGGGAGCAGGATGAAGTTCCTTCAGGTCCCTGTTCAAGTTCCTGTTTGGAATTGTAGTGGGAGACACATAATTCAGCTGCTTGTAGAAAAGTGTCCCTGTAAGAAATATGAATTGGGATTTTGAATGCTGATTTTTTTAGGACATATATCCCAGAAAGCAGAATTTTAATGGTCCTGTAGAAGAACCAGGCTGTTATTTTTCATGCTTACACAGAGCTTGAACAACTTTTAAGAATAAATTGGATTGAAGGTCAAGGTCATAAAAATAAGGTCTGGCAGGCCAAATTTTTATTGCATTTTGATCATTGGTGGAGATAAATACAGTTAGATTTTATCTGAGTGACACCAAAAGCAGCCTTTGCTTGTGGTGGCATTGCTGCCTATTCCCTTTTTTGTAGGATGAGATAAGGGGACATATAAACACACTTCCCCTGAAAACCTTTTAAGCCTTTGAGATTAATGGCTTTGGCTTCCTGAGCATAATCTGTTCTTTCCAGCTCTTAATTAAGGTCATCTTGAGAACCCAGGTGAACTTGTGGCTGGGAAGTTGGAGGATGAGAGCTGGAATGATGGAATTGCTGCCCTGACACAGGATACTGGGAATACAACATCCTGCAGCCCTCACAACCAGCTCCTTATCGCTCCTGATGGTTTGTTCCCTTTGCCCTTGGGGCACGGGAAGTGTGTGTTTGAGTATTGATCCTCATCATGCTTATTAATGACAAAGGTATTGGATACGTGGACATGTCAGGGCTGTTTAACCTTTGGATCAGGGCTGTTTAACCTTTGGCATGAATTGGGACTGGCAGCTCCCTGGGGCTGGGATGACTTGGGAAGGCTGGGATGAGGGAGCTGGGCATGAATTGGGAACTGGGCTGGGATGGGGGGCTGGAGGCATGAACTGGGAACTGGGATGAATTGGGAACTGGGCATGAATTGGGAAACTGGAGGCTGGCATGAATTGGTGACGGGTGTTTTATCTTCACACTCTTGGAGTGGAGTGTCCCAGTGCTGGGTCTGCTGCCTGGCAGGAGCAGCAGGGGGAGTTCAGGTGTTTGGGATAACAAACATCTTGCTGAAGAGCCCCAGGAGTGGATTTCTCACTGCTTGGTGCGGCTGTGGCGTGCAAGCAAACGCTCAGGATGTGGAGACAGGGTTGATTTATCTTTAACAGGAAAAAGCCCCCTCCACACCCACGAGCCCTGCTGTTGAACTTTAGCACCAAACATCATCCTGTATTAACTCCTGCTTTGTTTTTGGGGTTATGGCTGGGTTTATTTTTGGTTGCTTAGGGTTTGTTGTTTTGAAATGTTTGTTTTGCTTGATGGTGTCTAAGGCCTTTACAAAGCCAGAACATGTGATAGCAGCAGCCTTGTCCTAAGGTGTGGGGCAAACAGCAAACTCTTTACATGGAAAAATCAGTGGGACACCAATCTGTGTCCCATTACATTGTTTGGTGAGGAAACTCTCTGTAACAGAGGCCTCTGGGTTGAAATTTTGGGTTTGGAAGAGACAGAAGCAAATTGGAATTTTGAGGCGGTGACTTTTTTAACAGGAGGTTTTTAAAACACCTGGGTGATGAGACTTCTGGGAGGGCAGAATAAGTGGATCAGGGAATAGGAGTGGCACTCCCCAAGCTGGAAGTGCTGGATGTGGGATGCAGTCACATGGGAATGATACCCTGCCCTGTGAAAAATGTCCTTATTGTTGAATGGGGGGTTTGAAAAGGGTGTATCCTTTCTATTTTTCCTCTTTTATGGAAACCTTCACTCTTCCAGGCTCAAAAGGGGACCTCAGTGGTGTTAAATTCTTGCTCTGACCTGGGTATGTGGTTGCACATGCCCTGGATGGAATTGCCATTCCAGGGTGTTTTCCCTGGAGAGGTGCTGGGTGTTCAGCTCTGCAGAGCCACCCCTGGGACGGTCCATGAGTTTCTCCAAGGATCTAAAGGTCAACCATGCCTTGAACAAAAAAGAGCAGAAGGTTGGGCAACACACATGATGAGCAGAGTGAGCATTTTATCCATTTAGATTAGATGAAAGCTCCAGGAGCTGCTTGGATGATGGACACCATGGAGTGAAGACACCTCATTGTGAGGTTCCAAATCCTGGTGGATCTCCAGGGGTTTGGGATCCCACAGCTGCTCCTGCCATCCCTTTTAGAGTGACACAAGGAAGTGTGTGATCCCTCAGAGCTGTCCCAGTGTGTCCAGGGGTTTGTAGGGAACAGGAGTGGGCTGGGAGGGCCCGGGATCAGCTCAGCCAGGCAGAGCATCCCAGGTTGCAAAACTGCTGCTGCGAGGGCAAAGGACATCCACGTGTCCAAACACAGCAGCACGAGGTGTTTCTTCACTCCCTGCTGAACCAGGAGCAGGAGGAGCTTCCAGCTGATTTTCCAGACGATTCTGGTTTGCTGCCAGGGTTTAAAATACACCTTCCCTCTTGCATACGTGCTGGAGCACATGATGCTGAAATTGGAGGAATTCTGCTCAGGGAAGTCAGTTCAAGTTGCAGGCAAGGCTGAGCTTTTTTTAGGGAGAGAGGGAGCAGAGTGGTTTCCTGCGGACGTTGCTCTGTGAGTCACACGTTACATGACACAGCATTCCTCCCGGGAAACTTCATTGCTGGAACCGATGAGCACATCAGCACTCTGGAATCTCCCTTTGTGTTAGCAAACACACCTCATGACTTCACCTGCTGCTTCTGGAAGTTGTTCTGATAGTACGTGAGAGATTTTAAACTCGGCTGTTTCAGAGTTTTTAGTTGCTCTCAGAACCCCATTAAGGTCAATATTTTTAGTTTCAAAAGCAGCTGTCCATTAAGAGCCTTCCACAGAAGAAGTTGTAATGGCTTTTAATACTGTAACACAGATGAAATAATAATTATTATTTAATTACATGTGTAATAATGAAGTTTCACATTACTTCTCTAAGTGTTTTAATGCAAACACTTTTAAGGTCAGAGTAGCTTTATAATTCTTCTGTAGCAAATTTTTTGTGATGTGTCAGTGACCAGGACAAGCTACTTGAATGGACAGACAAAAAAAAAAAAGCTTTGAAGGTTTTTTTGAATATGGAAGGTGGATGTATAGATTTATATTGCTGGTATGAAGCCCTGTGAACACATCACACAGTGACAGTGATGGGCTGGCCCTGCTGAGGGACCCCAAGGCTGTGTCCAGTGCTGGGTCCCCAATGCAGGAAGGACCTGGAGGGGCTGGAGCGTGTCCAGGGAAGGGGCTGGAGGCCCAGGAGGGGCTGGGGGAGCTGGCAAGGGGCTCAGCCTGGAGCAAAGGAGGCTCAGGGGGGCCCTTGTGGCTCTGCACAACTCCCTGCCAGGAGGGGACAGCCAGGGGGGGTCGGGCTGTGCTGCCAGGGAACAGGGACAGGACAAGGGGAAAGGGCCTCAGGCTGGGCCAGGGGAGGCTCAGCTTGGCCAGCAGCAGCAATTTCCCCATGGAAAGGGTGCTCAGGCCTTGGCAGGGGCTGCCCAGGGAGCTTTGCAGTGCCCAGCCCTGCAGGTGTCCCAGGAAGGGCTGGAGGTGGCACTCAGGGCTCTGGGCTGGGGACAAGGTGGGCACTGGGCACAGCTGGGACTGCATGGGCTGGCAGGGATTTTCCAGCCTCAGGGACCCTGGGGTTCTGAGCAGTTTTTTCTCACTTGCCCGAGACTTTCCTTGCCACACTCAGGACTGGAATTCATCTGCTAATACACAATTCTTTTCTGATGGGTAGGGGAAAAGGGGATAATAATAATCTGACAATCAACACAATCGGACTGTTTTTGATGTTAAGGCAGATTTAAGCTGTCAAGGCAAGGAAAGCCTTTCCCCAGGCCTTTGGAAGGCCATTCCAAATCCATGTGGTGCTTCAATGATCAAGACACATGAGCACTGGAGCACGGGGGTAGCAGCCCTTTCTCCTCAGTGCCAGCAGTCAACCTCAGATCTGGTTTTTGTCACATTGCTCGTGTTCTGGTGGAAAAGAAGCAACATCTCTGTGGCCATCTCTGTTCTTCAGGTGTTTTTTGGGCAATTGTCACTCTCCTGTTGAAGCAGGAGGGGGGAAGGTAGAGGTGAAACAGCAACAGCCACTGAACCGAGGGCAGTAGTCCCAGATATCCAGTCCTATAGAAAGAAAATTATGTCATCAGCTCAGGCTGTCCTCTCTTTCATCCCTTAGGCTAAATATGTCCTGGCTGCACAGTGTAGGAGAAAAAAACACCCTCCTTTGCACATCCAGTGGAAGAGTTCATTGTGTTTCTTTTTATTTGTTTAGGGCTTTGCAGGGTGTTATGTTGTATCTGTCTGGACACATGCAGTATTTAAATACACCACGGTTGAAAAGGTGTTCTCAAAGCTCCCTTTTAATTACCTGTAATACTCGTCCAACTGTCTTTTCTTCTCCCTTCTGGCCCCACCTGACTCGTGGGAACACAGGGCTGCCTTTGTTATGTGCCTTGAGGTCACTGAACTCACACAGGGCCTGGATCATGGGGGAAAAAATATCTCCAAGATAAGATCTGCTGGAGGAGCACAAGAGCATTTCTGTCAAATATGAACGCATTTATTGTCTGGAGGGAGTTACTGAGTTGGCCTCTGGCCTCACCAGGTGACTTGTGCTGTCCTGAGAGGCGTGTGAGGGCCCAGAGTAGACACGAGTGTCCTCAGCATGACAAGGAGTCCTTCTTGGCCTGTGGAATCTTCTAATTAAGCTGTAGATTCCTCGTATATATTCTCAGTGGGAGGGATTTACAGGATTGGTACCGACTGAATTACATGTAAGGAATCTTTAGGTGATGAACAATTATTTTTTTCACTCCAGCATCCCTCCTGGAAAGGAGGGTCAGTTGGGCAGATGACATCTGTTGAGTGTTACAGAGCCTAGTTACTAAAAGACTGCTGGAAAAAAATAAAAACAGAGCTCACTGGTGCCTCATTCCATGTCTCAGATTTTAAATAAAATGGGCTGAGCTGAACTTGACCATGGGCCGTTTTTAGGTGTCTAAACTTTGTGGAGGAGCTGATGGTGAGCACATTGTTCCACTGGATACTTGGCTGTCTCCATGTGTTAGGAAAAAGCACTGCTGGGCCATGCTCAGGGGTGTGGATCTACTAAAAAACCCCAGAGAAGCTACTCCTATAAAATACTTGTTTTCTGTGTGATACGATGAGTGTGGAAGGATTTCTGTGTGCAGCTTCTGAAAATTCTTTTTCCACCCTGTGGCTCTGCAGATTCCTCGGTATTCCTGGCAGCAGGCTGCCTCTCTCGGGATGGAGCTCAGAAATGCTGCTATTTGTTACTGCTAGTGCCTATTTTTCAGTTTCCACATTATTTCATCCGTGGAGTGGAAGCAGGCTGCTTCCTACGCCTCTGACTTCACTCCTGGACAGTGTCTCTGTTGGATCCAGCAGCCAGCAGGCTCGGGAGAGTCCGTGCTCTGCTGGAAAACACTGCCAGCGCTGCTGTTCATCCCATCAGTGTTCCCAACATGACTCAGCCTGCTTTGTGTTGTGGTTTTGTACCGAATTACAGCAACTCCCCGCTGTCCCGAGGCGGCGGCCAGCAGGCATCCTCTGCTCCCTCTCACCTGGGATGCTTTCACCGGCCTTTCCCGCTGGATCCTGGAGATCCTGTGTGCTTCCAGTCCTTGCTGTGGCCTTTGGGATAGGGGCTGGAATCCCGCCCTCGGGGGGTGGTGATGCTGCCTGGCCAGGGACTCTGCTGCTGGTGGAGCCAAAAAATTCATGGAAAGCTTAGGGAATGAATTGGTTGTTTTGCTTCGTGTTAGTGTGGTGGAACTTTTCTTTTTGGTGGAGGTTTTTGTTTTTTTGTTTTGTTTTTTTTTTTAATTTGTAGGGTAGGACTTAACATCTGGTACTGATATATACCGGTAAAAGGAATCCTTCCTCCCTGCAGTGACTTTTAGGTGACACTTTATGAAAGCGTTCCGCGCGTCCAGCAGGAATCACCAGACGGAGCATGGGTGATGTCCCCATTTCCCGGTGTTTCAGGCGCTGTTTGCCGGCAGGGCAGCACTGCCGGGATCTGTTGCACCACCCGCGGCCGGGCTGGCACTCCCTGCCTCCTCCTCCCCTCCTCCCCTGGCCGTTGTTCCTCCTGCGGCGGGCGCTCCGTCCCCTCCTCTCCGGCGCTGACGCACTGGCGCGCCCGCGGGAGGAGCGGCGGGAGCGCTGGCGCTCCATCCCCTCTGGATCTCGGATCTCCGCTCACCTCTCCGCGTTTCCCTCCGCAGGAGCTTCCCGCGGGGCTGGCGAGCAGCTGGCAGAGGAGCTCTGAGGAAGCCCAGCCCGGGGGAAGTTGAAAGGCGAACTTTGAAGGCGAAGGAAGTCGGGGCTCCGCGCTCCGGGAGTGGCCGCGCCGCCGCCGTGTCCCCGTCCTGCTGCTGCCGGCAGCGGCTGCGGCTGCAAGAAGAGGACAAGCCGCGTTTGCTGCTGCTCTCTGCCGCCTCATTTCCAGCAGTGAGTAGCTCTTTCCACTCCGCATGGTCCCGTTTGGGTGTAAAGGGGTGTTTGGCTCTGCTGGACGGCCGGGGGCTGCGTTTGGGGAGGCACAGAGGGGCTTGGGTACAGCCAGGTCTGTACAGCACAGCTATGGGGAGTTGGTTGTCTTTTTTGCTTGGGTGACTTTTTTGAAAGTGGCGCTTAAAGTTGTGGTTACTTTGCTGTTTCGCTGTTTGGTTTTAATCTTAGTTTTTAGTTCAGCTTGAGGTATTTTTTACTAGAAACCGGCCAGGCTGCCAGCATGTGGGACAGCAGTGACCTGCCGGTGGCTTGTCCCCCCCAGGTTGTGTGCGCCAGGGTTGTGTTTCCATCAGGCAGCTTCACCTCCTGCCGGGGCACGGAGTGTCCCCCCTGGTTTCTGGGTTTGGAGGTTTGTTTGCAGCACACCTGTGGGAGAGAACCAGAGCTACACAGCATGGCAACGGCACAAACTAAAAGCCAGGGACAATCTGCTGTCCCCTTTGGCACCTCGGGCAGCTCTCCCCACGCCTGACCTCCCCCTCGACTGCTGCCAGACCCCCCCAGGGCGGTTGTTTGCCGTGTTTCTAGGAAGGAGCAGGAGCAGGAAGGTGTTTTATAGACTTTCTGTGATGTTGTAGAGCAGCTGTGCCTGTGCCTGTGCCTGCTCCGTGTGTGTCATGGTGCCACCGCTGCCCCGCAGCACCAACACAGCCACGGGTGCACAGCAAGGTGGCCCCGGGTGAACAGCCCGTGAGTCACTGGGAGAACACAGAAACCCTCTCGGAGGGCACAGGAGAACAGAACTTTATCCCTGGATCCGCTGCGGAGTCTTTCCAGGGGCTGTGATCCTATTTGTGCGTCTTGGGCACAGCCGCCTCTTCTGCTCATCCTAAACCTCTTTGGAACTCAATGCTTTAAGCTGTAAGCTTTCTAATAGATTTAGAGCGATGAGTCAAGGAGGGTTTTTTTTAAACTTGAATTCTGGGAAAGAAACTAAACCAAACTGCCTGCAGTGGCTGATCTGTGTGTATTTTTGATACATATAGTTGTGTATATGAACACACAAGTGTACACACAGAGAAGAACTACTCCAGGCGTTGGTTTTTAGGCTGTGCGTGTATAGATGGGCACGTGTATCTGTATAAAAAATGTGTTTTATAGCAGGATGGTGTGAGCAAGCTGAGAGGAGCATTAATTTCTTCCTGCTCTGTCAAGTAATACCCTGCCTTCTTCATTTGCCAGTTGATTTGGTTATGCAGACAAAGGCAGGAAAACAGACCATAACAAAACCACTCTTATCTAATCTGCTTAACTGACAGCACTGTCAGGTGAATCATTAACCCACAGGCCTGGTGCCTGTAAAAGATGCTAAAGAGGTTTCCTGCCCCTGAAACTCCCATTTCCAGAAGGTAAGAAATGAAATTAGTTGCAGATCTTGGTTTCACACGTGGGTGTTGGCTGCTGCCGTGGTTTCTGTGCCTGTTAACAAAGTGCTGCAGTCCAGTGGATTAACGATGGGAGAGGGAGGACCTGCTCACCCTGCGGTCTTTTTCCTAAGAGAGCAGCTAAGGCAGAGGGGAAACACAGCATTTACTCACTTATAAACACTGTCATTCATTAATGAAATGTGATTTCACGTGGGTTCATGGCTGATGGAGTGTTTTGCTCAGCAGCTTCGTTTCCTGGCATCCTGTGATTCAAATCCCTTTGAGCTGGGAAGATTTGCTGTGGGTCTTGCTGTGCTTAATTCCACACCAGACTTCTGTTTTGGTTGATTTTTTGTTTCTGTAGGCATGTAAGTGATGGGTTTCTTTGAAGCATTTAATACTTAGAGTCTGTACAGTCCTGTCTGCAGTTGCTTTACATTTTGATTGATCGTGTTGGCAGTGAGTTTGTTTTGTGTGAGTAACTTAAAGCATGGAAAATCTGTAGCACATGGACAACAGCAGAAGTAGTTCCATTTGTGATGTTTGCAGCCATTGCCTGAACAAAGAAAAAGGGTTCAAGAAGAGCTTAAGCTGTTCTAGCTGCCCATGTCCAAGAGCATGACTCAAAACTTCCAGCTAAACTCCTCTGAGCTCCCTGAGTCGGTGTTGGAGTTGTGCCTTCCCCCCCTAAGCCGGGTCTGTTTAAAGTGCCAAACTCTCAGCCTGCTGTCTTCTGCCAAAGGTCTGCCTGGTCCTACCAGGGCATTTTCAGGCATCTCCAGGGAGAAAATTAATCCAATTGGAGGGCACAGCTCAGAAAGCTGGAGCCCACTTTCAGTGCTAGCCCCTGCCCCAAGTGCTGTGTGCCCAAATTTGGCACGGCTCAGCACCCTGCACAGCCTGCGCTCTGCTTGCCCGGCTTTCCAGCTGCCTGGGAAAGCTCCAAACTGCTCCTGCTGCTCAGGAAAGTGCCCTTTTTGCTTGGTTAACTTTACAGCCTGGCTGCACATTAGCTTTTTAAAGCTGAGCTTTTTAAAGCTGCTCTCCCATGTGAGGAGAGAGAATTCAGGGGTTGCTGTGTGGTTGACACCTGACGCCAAGTGCCTGGGGGAGGAGATATCCAAACCTGGGGGAGAAGGTGACTCCAGACCTTTCCCCAGGAGGTGGGAGCTTGTGGAAGGAGGTCTCTGTGCTGGGGACACCCCAGCAAGAGTTCCCAAGTGCTGTGTCAGGGGGTGATGCTGCCTTACAGAGGGCAGGGTGCTCCCTCCCTGTCCTGGGAGTACAGGAGCAGATCCATGCTCTGGATCCTTGCTGGAACCTTTCTCCTTTGAGTTTTTAGGGACAAGAGGTGCTGATTGGGATCTCAGCCAGTTCAGGTGAGCCACGGTGCTTTGGGTAACCAGGTTGCCACACTGTGTGCAGTCAGAGCTGTTGTGGCCACAAGGGACAAGCAGAAGGAGCACACCTTGGGAATGTCCCTTGTGCACTCTCCTCTGGCCTGAGGATGGGTTTTTGCCAGGAAAATTGCCCTGATGGAGCACTCTGTTGTCTCCAGCTGCTTTCTGCAGCTGTCTGCATGGCAGAGGAGGTGGGGGGAAATGACTCTGGTTAAAAATAGAAAGGTGGATTAGGAAACGTGAGCTATGGTTTCAGCATCCAGCAGGGCTGCTCTCACAACTCGCTGCTGCCACCGAAAGGGGAAGGACTTGCTGGTGCTCCTTGCTTGTAGAAAACCAGCAAAAGAGCAGGTTTTCCTGCAAAAAAACCAGGAAAAGAGCAGGTTCTCCACCCAGGCACAGGAGAGGAGGAGGGGGATGCCTCTGAGGAAAGCTTGTTGAGCTCTGCTGGCACAAGTGACCCAGTCCCAGGTGTGCAGGGACTTGAATTCAGGTGAAGGCTCCCATTGGAAAGGTTTGGTTTAAGCTCATCTGAGTTAGTCTGCCCAAGTTAAGGACAAAGATTTAAGGAGATTTACTCTGCTCTTTGAATTGTTCTTATTCTGCTGTTTTATGAGGAGAGTTCTGCTTGGGGGAAAAAAAAAAGCAAAACCAAAAAATAGCGAGGGTGTGATTTCACTGAATGTGAATGTGTAATGTGACGCTCTCAGAAGAGACTTTATTTTGCAATAAGTGTGTGAAGTGCAACAGACAAGCCAAGGGGAAATAACTTGTGCTTTGGAAACTATGGACTTTAAAGTTGCTTTTAGGAAGTGTTTGCTGTACAGTGTTTTGTCACCCGCCTTCAGTGTTTATCACTGTTCCTTGTGGTTATCACTGGTCCTTTTGATATATTTTCTGTTGCCTTTCCTAAAACAACTGAATTCCTAAAATTCAGTTAGGAAAAACCATTATTTTCTTTGGGAAAAGTTTGTTTCCTGCAGCTTTTTTTTTTCCATTTGATTTTGGGAGTTTGAGTTTATTTTTATTTGCTTTCTTTAATTTTTTTTAAACTCTTTTATCAGCCTTTAGAACAGTTTGAGTTCTCCTTGGTTCAACTGCTGTTGTAGCTCTCCCAGCCACGCACTGATAAACAGTGACCCAACCTGTACAGTGTTGAGAAAGAAATATCCAGGGACATTTCAGATATCCTAGATAGATCCTAGAACCCAGGATGCATCGTGCACCAAGCATTCCTGGCAAAGGATGTGGGGAAGGGACTGCAGCAGTTATTCATCATAGCTAAAGAATGTTTATCTAATACTTAGTTTAGAAAACCTGTCACATTTCCTGGGCAAATACTTTGGAGACAAACAGCATTTATTCAGTTTGAGAAGCTGTGAATACAAGGTGGAATTCAGTATCAGTTTCCCTTTACCTGGAATTATTCTGTCTTTTAAAAGTGAATTTAAGAATTGAAGTTACACTTCAACCTCTGAAGGAGGATCTTGAAGACAAGCAGGTATTTTTACTCAGTTAAGTTTCATAACACTTCAGCATGATTTCTCAGGAATTACTGGGCTGCTTTTCATAACGAGGAGTAAAAATTCATTGGTCTCAGTGATAGATACAACACTGTTTTCTTGTAAATTTAAAAGATCACTTCAGCAGTCAAACAGGTTTTTCACCACTAAGAATATGATGCTGTAATACTTGATTTATTTTTTAAAACAAGGAAGTTGAAGACATTTGACTCCAGTTTATTTGTATTGGAGAAGCTGATGCTTTGGGATTGTTGGGTATTAAGCATCAAGGGTGAGAAGGATTTAATTGGAAGACCACCAGCAAGTGAGTTTTGTAACTTTGATTTCAGTTTCCTCATCTTCCCACCTTTCTGGGTTTTTTCCATATGATTTCTAACTCCTTTGGTGTTTTGAAATTTTCCCTTTTCATCTCAACCACCTGCTTTGCTCTGGGGACATTGGTTTGTCTGTTCTAAACCCGTCACACCCCACCTAAATCCTGGCATTGTTCAACTCTCTCAGTGTGTTTGGATGTTGTACTGAGGTTAAAACAACAAAGAACAACCCCACCAACAGCACAGGATGCTGGAGCAGCTCTGTGGGACAGACCTGGGGGACACCGAGCTGTCCCTGGGCCAGCAGAGGGTCCTGGGGACACCGAGCTGTCCCTGGGCCAGCAGAGGGTCCTGGGGACACCGAGCTGTCCCTGGGCCAGCAGAGGGTCCTGGGGACACCGAGCTGTCCCTGGGCCAGCAGAGGGTCCTGGGGACACCGAGCTGTCCCTGGGCCAGCAGAGGGTCCTGGGGACACCGAGCTGTCCCTGAGCCAGCAGAGGGTCCTGGAGACACCGAGGTGCCTGGGCCAGGCCTGGGGACAAGCTGTCCCTGAGCCAGCAGGGGTCCTGGGGACACCGCCCTGGGCCAGCAGAGGGTCCTGGCCCAAGGAGGCCAATGGAGCCCGGGGCAGCAGCAGAGCATTGGCAGCAGGGCAGGGAGGGATCCTGGCCCTGGGGCAGCCCTGCAGGCACCTCTGCAGTGCTGTGTCCAGCTCTGGGTGCTGAGCACAGCAGGGCCAGGAGCTGCTGGAGCTGAGCAGGGGCCTGGAGCATGGGGGTGCCCAGGCAGGGCTGAGGGAGCTGGGGCTGCTCAGGCTGCAGAGGAGCCCCAGCTGAGAGGGGCCCTCAGGCCTGGCTGGCCCCGGCTGCAGGGAGGGGCAGAGCAGGGCCCAGGCTCTGCTCCGGGGCCCAGCAATGGCACCAGAGCCACGGGCAGGGCCCCAGCCCAGCAATTGCCCTGCACAGGAGGCACAACTTCTGCCCTGGGCAGTGCCCAGCCCTGAGCACATTGCCCACACAGCCTGGGGGCTCTCCTCCCTGGGGCTGGGGCACAGCTGGGTGCACACAGTGCTGTGCCCTGGGCTCTGGGATGGCCCTGCTGGAGCACGGAGGGGACACCAGGTGCCCTCTGAGCTCCTGCAGCCTCACACACCCCAGCATCCTGTGATCTGTTAGGCAAACCTTGAGAAACTTTATTTTTTCTTCATACAGTTGCACATAGAGACGACAGATGTTTCAGGTGGTGAGGGGATCTCTAGTTCTGCTGGAGGTATGAAAAGTGATATTGCAAAAGCCAAAGGAGAAATGAAAGCAGCTTTCTGCTGTGTTTGCCTTCACGGATCTCCTTGCAGCTTCTGGGAACAGAAGTGGTGCAACTGTTTGCTGGGAACAGGATTTTAGAGGAGGGAAGAAATCCTTCTGGGGAGCTCAGAGGGAAGCCTCATAGCCCAGAACAGTTTGCCCCTGGTTTAATTTCTGAGCTACTAAACTTACATCAGCGTCTCTCTCCCAAACCACATGTGTTTTAAAAGATAACAGTATAACTGTTTAGCACAGGGACTGTTTGCAAACATTTTTCTGTCTGTGTGGTGGCCTGGCTTTTATCAGATGTGAAAGGAAAGGTGGGAAAAGAATTGATCTGGTAATTCTGGGTTACTTAAGCTAAGAGCACTGGGTTACTGGTTTGGATTTATCTGGGAGAAAAGTGACCCAGGCTCAGACTTTTGTTAAAGTTTAATGTTGTGTAACGTTCTGCCCAGGCATAATTGAGCCATCAGTGCAGGAGTGATCCTGTTGGAGGGGTTTATTGTGAGTGATTACAGAGCCTGCTGTGGCTTTCATTTCATTGCAGCCTGAGCTCATTGATGAACAGGGTCATCATTTATTTACAGTTCTTGGGATCCTTTCACACTGATTCTCCTTCTTTTGGGCAGGGAGGAGCATGAGGACATACCACAGAGGTCTCTAAAACTCTGCCCTCTCTTTCTGGTGGTAGTTTGGCATTTCCCTGGTTCTAGCAGCATCTCCACTTTCTCCTGATCCTGGTGAATTTTATCTGGATTGTTCCACTGGGCTGGAAAGGGTCTGACATGTGGGGCTGGGAGGAGCCTCTAAGGATGGAGGAAAGGAGAGAAGGAAGAACAGACTCTACCAAGGTGGAAAGGAAAATAAAGAAGAAAAAAACCAAAGAGCACAAACACTCCTGCTAGTTCTTGTCTAGGTCTCAGTTTGAGATGAATGCTCCTGATTTTTCGTAGTGATTTCTCTGATTTTGTGAGATTCCTGCATAATCCAGTTTGCCTCCATGCTCTGCCATGCAGAGCTTTGAAGCAGGGAGGGAGTCCTGCCTAAAAAGTACCTTTGAAAAGAGGTGAGCAGAGCTGCAGAGAGAAGCTGTGGCTGCCCCTGGATCCCTGGAAGTGTCCCAGGCCAGCTTGGAGCAGCCTGGGATAGTGACTGGGATAGTGAGAAGTGTCCCTGCCCATGGCAGGGGGTGGAACTGGATGGGCTTTAAGGTCCCTCCCAACCCACAGTGTTCTGGGACTCTGTGAAGTGAATTTACACTCAGAAACAACTTTGGGCATGAAGATTACTTTCAGTTCTTTTGAACCTCTGAATAATCAGCGGAGGAGGCATCCACAAGCTGAGTGTTAGGGCAGACTTTGCAATTTCTGGATCTTCAGTGGGGATCTGTTGAGCTTTCTAAGGTAGGAAAGAGCAGCGTGAAGTCCCTGAAAGACCTGAGCACCACTGGCTTGGAGCTTTGCATGTCCTGTCCTAGAGAATTCACTGACACAGCTGAGCACATCCTGAGCTCATCCATCTGCCTGCAAGATCACCTCAAGCCCACTTTGTAAACACAGAGTAGTAAAAAGGTAATCCAAAAATACTTGGGGTCACATTTTCACAGTGGAAGGTGGTTTTCAGCTGCCTCCAGGGTTGTCATGACTGAACTTGGAGGTTGCTGTGTGCCACCAGCTGTCTGAAAGCTGCTGTGCCTTTTCAGTCAAATTGTACAAACACAAAAAAGGCAAGATATTGTGCATTGGAAGCAGCAGTGTTATTTGTCAGTCAGCTGTCTGAAATAAAAAAATCTCAAGAAAAAGGAGATGGCAGTGGTTGGGGGCAAGTTTTCCATGGAGTAGCTATTACTCCTCCCTAGAGAAATTACAGAGCAACACTTGTAACTGCAAACACTTGAAATTGTAAAGATGTTGTGTTTGTGTGGCAAGGCTCTGGAAAACAGATACAGCAGTGAGTTTCAGCAGTGCAGTTCATAACTGCTGTCGTGGCCCCAGGCAGGGAAATCAGACAGAAAAGGAGCATTTTGGTCATTCTGGCTGAATTCCCAATGAGACTCCTCTGGGTGGGCAGGCCCAGAGCAGCTGTGGCTGCCCCTGGATCCCTGGCAGTGCCCAAGGCCAGGCTGGACATTTGGAGCAGTCTGGGACAGTGGAAGGTGTCCCTGCCCATGGCAGGATGGGTTTTATCAATTCCAGGCCATTCTGGGATTCCGTGCCATCCCATTCTGAGTGCTGGGTTTGGTGGAGGCCCACACCAAAATCATCTGATGTTTGTCTTGAGGCTTGATTCTGCTTTCACCCATCTGGCCTGACTAAATAATCCATGAACTAAAGTGGTTTCTGCTATTTTTAGGCAGTGCAGATCACAAAGGAGAACATAGATGCAACATTTCTTCATATCAGGCTCCCTTGCCTGCTGACTGACCCCAAATTCTGTGCCCTCCCTTAGGGGACACAAGTCCCCTTGTCCTCAATGATTTATGCAGCATCTACAATAACAGGGCCTGTTGCTTTCGGACGTGGGTGCATTCATATTTTATGTCTCTGCCTGCCCTTCATGTTTTATTTACTGGAGAGTGTAAGGAAATTGGTTACTTGGCAAAAAGTGGCTTTTAGTGGGCTAAGGAGCTCCAGGTTTCCTGAATTTTGGGCTGGCGCTGTGTCTGCCCTGCTCCCCAGGGGCTGTTCCACTGCTTCTCAAGAGCTTTGTGAATATTGATCCTTCCTCCTTGTTCCTCCAGAAAGGAAGGAGAGCCTGCAGCCTTGCTGCTGGCAGCCTGTCTGCTGCAGATTGTGTTTGGGGAGGGCGAGAAATCCCAAAACCAGCCAGGAACGTGGTCTCCTTGTGCTGTCCAGGAGCTCAACTATGTCCCCGTTAAAGCTGAATTTACATGGTGCCAGATGTGGCATGTCTTACATTTCAGACTGATCCAGACCAGCACAAGTTTGTCTTGGGATCAGATAAATTCCAGACCCTGCATTGTTTCACTGCTGATGTGAAATCAAACCTAGAATTGGACCCTTGTTGTCAGAGCTGTTGTTGTGCCACACAGGGTGAGCTGCATATTTCAGCAGGATCTCTGCCACTGTACTTCTGTCCCTGTACCCACATGAAATATTTGTGGAGGTTATTTTCAGACCCAGTGAAAAGCTTTTGCAATGCCCAAGGACAGATAATAATATATTTATTTTAAAAAGAGAACCTCATGTGTATTTATATTGCATTTATATCCTGTGCTATATCTGGTAGCCCCACCCTTACCTCTAAAAACCACACAAACAAACCAAAAAGACCCAAACAACCCCCAAACTCCAACTTCTGTGACTGTTTAACATCTTTTGGTGTGTACTTTAGTACTTTTATCTTGTTTCCAGAACACCACTTGTATTTTTCCCACCAGTAGTCATTCCAACAGCTCTTGGGTGCCTTGCAGGAAGATTTTTTTTTTTCCTTTTTAATAACTGGAATAATTTAATAATTGGAATGTCATATTTTATCAGGTTTAGAAGGTGTGGGAGATTTATCTAGAAGTTGCATGCCAGAGCACAGCTCGAGGACAGTCCTGTAGAGCAGGTCTGGTTGTGGGCTGGGTGCCCCTTATTTGTTTTGTACTCCTGAGATATTCTGGGGGCCCATATGCATTTCCCAGGCCTGGAGGGAATTCTGGGGAGTCCCAGAGCCTGGTGTGAGGCTCTCCATGGGTTTTTCCTGCTCCCAAGGGCTCCTTGTCAGATCACACAGTCCCAGCATGGTTCTGCTTGGAAGGAACCTTAAAGATCCTCTCCTCCCAAGCCCTGCCATGGGTAAGGACACCTTGCTGCCCCCTGGGCCTCCTCATCCTCTCAGGGAACAATCCCTTCCCAGCATCCAGTCTAAACCCCCAGGTGAATTCCTGCAGTACCAGAACATGTTACCTCACCCTTCCTGCTGGGAGGAGCCCCTGCACATCAGAAAGAGCAGCAGAATTGGCATTCCCTGGTTTTGTTTGCTTGCTCACATGCAGCAGGGATAGTGGATCCTGCTGGACATCCCCAGGGGATGCGTCTCCTGAGTATTTACCTTTGGGAAGGGTTTGTTCCCAGCCAGCTCTTGTGTGGCTGTGCTGCAGGGAGATGGAAAGCAGCATCACACTCTCCTGCATCTCCTTGGGATTTTTCTACACCAACTGTGCAATAAGAGCCTTCCTCTCCTTCCTGCACATGCATGTCTTGAAAAGACTTTTTGTTTTTTTGGTGCAGCTCTGAGCAGGTATTGCTGGAAAGAGGAGGACTCTGTTCAAAAATTCAGATGCTGCTTCATTATAACCCTTTTATCTTCCGCCTCAGCAGCTTTTTCCAATACTCTTGCAATTTCCCATCCTTCCCCAGCAATCACAGAGCCCTGGCTCCGTGGCCATGGATCTCCTGATCCATCTGGGAGAGCAGATTGGTCAGAGTGGGGCTGTTTTCAGGCAGCACCTCATTGGCATCCCTGCCTTGCTCTCCTTAATACCTTGCTAATCTGAGCTTCACCCACCTGCAGATTGAAATCTTTCCTCCTCTCCCTCCCTCTCATCTGTTCACACTTAACAACAACAAATAATTAAAGATGCTTAAGCCAGATGCCTCTGGAGCTGCTTGGTCATGCAATACTTTGCCTCAGAAGGGACGGAGGTTGATTTGTTTGGGTTCCTCTTTCTGGAAGAAGAGCAGAGCCACTGAGTTGCTGCAGTTCTGGCTGCTGTAAGATGCAGGGCTGGGCCTTGTTGCATTTAACTGTTTGTGCAACAGCAGCTGTGAAAGCCAGGCTTGGCTCTGCAGTGATCCTCCTGAAGTCATGGGCATCCCTTTGTTAATTAAATAGTTAATTCCCGTGTCCGCTTCCCAGGATGGAATGCTGGCTTTTATGAATTGTTTTTCCAAGGGTGGATGTGGCTTTGGAGTGCCTGAACCAACTGAGATTATCTAAGCAATGGGCTGTGTTGGCTGGGTTTGCTGGGAGCAGCGTGTGGAGGGTGCCCTGCAGAGAGCTGCACTGATGCTTTGTGAGATTGTGAGAAGCACAGCTCACTGTTTCAAATGTTTATAAAAGTTTTTTAAGGGATAAAAGAGATAAATCCAAGTGCTGGGATGCTTGGCTGTTTGCACACAGTTAACTTAAGCCATGTCCTCTATAAAACCATTCTTAAACCATATGTTCTCTATATGCTGTTACATTATAGGGGGTACATGTATGTTCATAAGGGTTTATACATATTCAAACATTCTTTTGAGTTTTAACCTTTGACTTGTCTTCATGCCGTCTTGTAGATGAAACCAATATTTTATTTTTTCTTCTGGTTGTATTTTCATTCCCTGATAATGAGGGTCAATAAATTCTTTTTTTTTTTTTTTTTTTTGCTCTGGTTTCTGTTTCTGTTATCTTGTCTTTCAGATAAGACAGTCCCCTGAATGTGGGAAATCGCTTTGAATTCTTTTACACTATTTTCTGAGTTAATTACATGAAAAAATAATTTTAACATTATGCTACAGTCTTAAGATAGTACATATGACACTGCTACTTATAAAAGTTATAGGATGCACACATAAACTGACAGGTTGTACTATATCAAAAGCAGTAATTACAAATTGTGCTGTATCAGGATTTTGTGACCAATAATAACTTGCAAAACAAAAGTTAATACAGAAATGAGAAAGCCAAGAACTGTTTGTTATTTATGAGGAAACACATGCAGGAGGGCATCTTCCAGTCTCTGCTGTAAGTTTTGGCTTGCCTTGCTTTAGTGAAAAGAAAATGTTTAGACTGGTAAGGAAAGTTTGCTCGAGGCTGTGCTGTCAGCTGGACACCCCTTCATCCCTTCTGGGGCAGGAGGAGAGGGATCACATGCCCACCCATTCAGGAGGCATCTGATGGAAGTGTTTTTAGTTACTTCTGGCTGTGAAGGGTGGACAAAGTGCTGGCTGAACTTTGCAACTGTTTTGGGTTGCTTTGCACTCTGCTTTGGGTTGTTTGCTGTTTTATGGGCTGCGGGTGAGTGGTGGATGACAGCATTCCCCAGGTAGGGGACTTTGGAAGGTGAAATATTCAATTTCAAACTGACAGAGAGCAGGGTTAGGTTGGATATCAGGAAAAAATTCTTCCTTGTGAGAGTAGAGAGGCCCTGGCACAGGGTGCCCAGAGCAGCTGGGGCTGCCCCTGGATCCCTGGCAGTGCCCAAGGCCAGGCTGGACACTGGGGCTTGGAGCCACCGGGACAGTGGGAGGTGTCCCAGCCCATGGCAGGGGTGGCACTGGAAGGGCTTTAAGGTCCCTTCCAACCCAAACCATTCAGGGATTCTATCTTTAAACACAGCTTCATTTCCATGGCAGGAACACAAGCTGCTCACACTTACCTGGTTCCTCCGGCTGAGATTCCCTTGTTTGGCTGGAATTACAGGTTACCTTTGGAACTGATTTAATTGATGTGCTCAAATCCTGCCAGTTCAGCCTGTGGATCTGTTACCCAGCCATCCAGACTTTCCTGTTCAGTGTGCCAGGTCATGGAGTGATTTGCAGAAGAAAGGATGGCTGAGAGCCACAGTTCCAGAGATGTTCCCTGGGATCATCCATAGCCAGGTGCCTGGTGGACATCTCCATAAAGGTGTTAGTTCAGCATGACATGGGCACATCCCTGTGCCTCAACTGTGCCACTAGGAAAGGAATTTAGATGTGTCTGCAGGAGGAATTTACTTCTGAGGCTTTCAGGTGGTTGTTGAAATATTCATAATTTTCAGAACAGTTAGATGGTGAGATCTGAGTTTTTTTATCTTCCTTTATTATTCCTTCTTTGTGAACCTAATTGATCATAACTTTTGAGCTGAGGGGAATATGTAAAACATACTTTGAAGCCTTTGAACACACTGTAATGACCTCAAGTGACTGCTTGTGGTTTGACGTGTACCTGGTGTTACTGTCACCATTGCTGTCAGTGTGGAAGGAAGCTTGTTTTCAGTGTTATTTCGTGATCTTCACTCATCTATCAGTTAAAATTGTAAGGAATGCTTTATGTTTCAGGGAAGATGTTTGTGTATTCCTATTCTTTGGGTTCAGTGTCAGCAGCAAGATTTGAGCAGGATTTGCTGGTGTCACAGGTCACTGATGGGAGCAGTGTCACATCTGACAGGGACTGGGAGCAGCTGAGTAGGAACAGTGGATGGAATGAGGAGGAATAGTCTGACACACAGATAAATCTGTGGGCAAGGCACTGGGCAAGGAGCAGCTTGGGTTTCTGGAGGCCAAATTCTGAAATTTGGAGCTTCTTGAATCATCAAAGTGTGGCATTCAGTGCCCAAAACACTGAGCAGCAGTGATGAAATTGCCTGTAAAAGGCAAAAGCCAAAAAGTGTTTGGCACCCTCCTTGTGGCTGTGGAAGAAGGAGGTGCTGGATGGCTGGGCTGGGAAGGGGAGGATTTGTGTCCCCAGCCCCACTGGGTTTGCTGTCAAGGCCAAGTGGAAGATCTGCACTGCAAACAGAGGGATTTGGCTTCCTGGGATGGAGAGTAAAGAAAGGTTCTGGGGTTTGGCAAATAAACAGAGAGGGTTTTTCCTGCTTGTAGCATAACCACAAAAAGGAAGATGCCAGGACAGTTCATCTGCAGTGTCAGGAGATCTGGCTCTAAAACACATCCCCACCATGCAGGCTGTACACCCATAATTTGTTGGCAGTCAAGGTGGTTTGGGATTTTTTCCTTTTTCTTCCCTTTCCTGTGTTTATGATTTTTCTAGACCAACTATGCAATAGGAGCCTTTCTCTCCTTCCTGCAGATACATGTCTTGAAGAGACTTATTTAATTTTTGGTGCAACTCTGAGCAGGTATTGCTGGAAAGAGGAGGACTCTGTGTTCCAAAATTCAGACTATTTAAACAAGAAATAATCTTGAATACGTGTGGTATTTTGTCTTTCAGACCAAGGAACACTCAGTGTTACATGAAACTAAATTAATAAAGGCAAACCCAGGGATTGTTTTGTTTTCCAAGAGGAATGGCATTGAAAATGAATAATGCTGATTATTGGTGTGTCTTTTTGGGTGGGTTTATGAAAAGTAACAGCTGAAGTGCAGAGAAGAGCATTGTGCATGAAGATATTCACATTTCAACTCTGGAGGCTTGGAGTCTTTGATGTGGGTCTGATGTGTTGGGACTTCAAAAGCAGGATGTTTGAAATAAAATATTTATATTGCTAATGAAATATGGAAATATTATTCTAGGCTGGGAATCGTGGCGTGTAAATTTAGTTTTCTTTTGCTTTAGTTACAGCCTTGGCAAAGGCAGTTGGGAGGGAGCAACTGTTGTGGTCTACAAAGCCTAATATTAAAAAAAATATGGCAAGTAACTGATTTAAGTCTTCAGTGAGGATCTGTTTTCTCTGTGATTTCTGCCAGGTTTCCTTTTCCTAATCTGCATGGCTGGTTTGGCAGATTATGCTGGAGTCTGCATTTCAGAGCCATGTTACCATCAGTCACAAGACTGCTCTCAGTTTCCTTGGGCACAACTTCCCCTTCTGTTCCCATGATTTTTTAATTTTTAAATTCATGCTGCCACTTAGATTCCCAGAGGTTTCCAACAAATCTGACTTTCTAATAATAAATGGCTTTTAGGTAGTCACTGGAGGTAAAAAAACCCTCACAAAAACCTCAAAACACCTGCACTGATTGAATTAAAATATGGAGCATGTCACAAACGTTTAGATATTCCTGCTTCCATCCTTTTGCCCTGCCTTGTAGGGAAAAAAAAACTCCCTTTTTCTGCCTTTCAGTGTTTGATCTGTCTTCCTTTGAGGCTGTTGTAGTTGTGTATCAGTGAGGGGAGGTTGGGCA
This sequence comes from Emberiza elegans, assembly GCA_024865655.1. NCBI lineage: Eukaryota > Metazoa > Chordata > Aves > Passeriformes > Fringillidae > Emberiza > Emberiza elegans. Next base: position 32,502,963 of record JALJVW010000241.1, on the reverse strand, counting down.
TTCTCAGGAGCGTCGCTGTGCGCTCTCCGTGCTGGATTGTCTGTGGGGTTGCACGAGGACGTGGGGCTCTATTTCCAGCCCTGCCCTGGCTCTGCCTGACCCAGATCCTCAGGCAGCACAGGGATGTGTGCTCAGCTCTGCTCTGCTGGGGACAGAGCCTGCTGCTGCCTGAGCACAGAGCCCTCAGCACTCAGGGCTGCTCTGTCCGCATCCCACCCGGGCAAGGTTTGAGCGTGGTGTGGTGCCCGAGGGGCCTGGGTTTGTTTATGGGCTTGGTTCTGCTGTAGGAAGCTGCTGAAGCATTGAAGGTCCTGGTGTCTGAGCAGATTGTTCATAAAATTACAGAATGGTTTGGGTTGGAAGGATCTTAAAGCTCATCTTGTTCCACCTCCTGCCATGGGTGCCACGGGTTCCACCTTCTGCAGGTGCTCCATTGCAGCCTGGCCTTGGGCACTGCCAGGGATCCAGGGGCAGCCACAGCTTCTCTGGGCACCCTGTGCCCAGGCCTACCCACCCTCACAGGGCAGAATTTTTTCCTAATGTCCAGTCTAAATTAGTTTTTAAAGATTTGTGATGTTCTGTTAATATTTTCACACCCCCCTTTGTATTTGGGGTGGGAAGCGTGGATTTCCTATTGCAGCAGTTCAAAAATTGGTCCTATTTCCATTGGAAATGTTGACATTTTTTTAGGATTTAGACATTAGGATTGTGGAATGAAGTACAAAATGGGATGGGTGCTTGGGTTACACCTGGAATGGGCAGCAAGGCTCTGCCTCCCTGACTTGGGGCAACTTCCCAGCCTGAAATAATTGCAGCTTAAACCTGTCCTGCTCCATCCATCCTTTCCATGCCCAGATCATTGGAAGCAGGATTTCTGTCCTGGGAAAATGAAAGTCCTGCGTTAGCAGCTGCTCCTGGGGTGGGATGCTGGTCAGGTGAGGCCTCCTCCTGAGTGTTTGCTGATTTTCATCACTACTGCCAGGCACCAGGAGGATGGGACAGGAAGAAAGCTGAGCTGTGGGGCTGTAAATCACAGAATTAGGGAATTGTTTGGGTTGGAAGGGGCCTTAAAGACCATCCAGTTTCAGTTTGTGCCGTGGGCAGGGACACCTTCCAGTCGGACCAGGCTGCTCCAAGCCCTGGTGAAAACTCATGGAGGGAAATACTCCCTGGTGGTGTTCCCATCTGGAGGTGGGACCTGTTTGGTGATCCAAGTGTGCTGCAAGCACTTTGGGTTTTAAATCCTCCGTGCTCAGCTCTGGGCTTGTGTTCTGGGCTGTTAGACCCAGGAGTGGATTTTCATTTCTGGGTGGTTTTTTGAAAATTCAGTTACAATAGAAAATATATGGTGAGGCTTTCTTTTTCTTCTTGCTGTCAAGTAATTTAGAAAAAAGCAGGCTGCTCAGGGATTGATGTAGTATTCAGGCAGGGCTTTTGCTCCCTCTGAAGCTGTGTAAGGAGCTGTGTTCAGGGCATGTGGGCGTTGCTTTGCATTCTCATCCCAGCCTCTCTTTTCATAGTAGTAGCTCCTCTTGCTCTGGCTTCCTGTCCACAGGCCAATGTTTCCCATCTGAGGGTGACCTTGGAAACCTGTCTTAGAGCTCTGTGCAACTTGTGAGCCCACCTGTGCCTCAGTGTTATACTTACAGCTATTTTATATTTGCATATATTTGCATTTCCAACACAAACCCAGCTTTACTGGCCTGTTTTACACTGCCAGCAGTTTCTTGCTTGTCAGTGATGCAGAAGGGGTAATGCTGCTTTGGAGGCAAGCCTGTCCTGGAGGGAGGGAAACACTGCTTGAGAGCTTGTTAGGGCTACCCAGCACATAATTTGTGCCAGGCAGCTCCCTTCCCTTGCAAATTGGTGTGCAGAGGTGCTTGTCAAGTACAGGATGTCCAGTTATTGAGGTGTCAGAGCGTTATTGTTGGCCATGATGAAATGCCTGGACAGGAGGTGACTGTAGCAGTGAGTCAGGCCCTGCTGCTGTGAACAGTTTGTTTTGTGCTCTAAAAAAACACAGGACAAGAGCTCCCAGTTTGTTTTGTGCTCTAAAAGACACAGGACAAGAGCTCCCAGCTTTTATTGGGGGCACTCGGTCTCTGTGTGACTCCTGCTCATCATTCATGGGGAGTTCACTGCTGGGCTGGGTTATAAAGCATTAAATCTTCAGTCCTTCCAGCAGCTGGCTTTCTCTGCTTATTTGTGTGCGCACATTATCAGCGTGAACCTCAAAGTTTGGTTTCCAAGGGCCAAAATATCACTATCGTGCCTTCCAGCTGTGCTTATGAACCCCTCTCATTTAGATTCTCATTTTTTCACCGAGAGTTGAATCCTCTCAGCTTTTCTGGGCTGTCTGGGAAGGATGCTGAGGGTTGCAAGTGGAGCACACCAGTGCCTCTGAAAGGATTTCCTGGCTCCTGGTGACGAGTTGCTGAAATAGCTTTTTATTTGACTGATTTCTATAGTGACTGTTGCCCTGGCAGCAAAGCTTAGAGAGTAGAAGCACAAACACGAGCAGGGCACAATTTGATTTCTGAAGGCTTAGGTTTTCTTTGCTTTGGTTGGGTTTCAAAGTGCTTTAGGAGGAGTTTCAAGATGAACAAACAGATAAGGGAGGTGGTTTTTTACTGGTTTGAGTGGATGTGGTTTTGTCTCATCAGTGTTAATTGTGAGAATTAACTATTTCTGCTTCCAACGAGACCCCAGACCTGGGCCTTGTCCTCAGCATGGGAAAAGTGTGGAGCTGGTCCAGAGGAGGCCTTGGAGATGCTCCAGGGCTGGAGCCAGGCTGGGAGAGCTGGGGGTGCTCACCTGGAGAGGAGAAGGCTCCAGGGAGAGCTCAGAGCCCCTGCCAGGGCCTAAAGGGGCTCCAGGAGAGCTGGAGAGGGACTGGGGACAAGGGATGGAGGGACAGGACACAGGGAATGGCTTCCCAGTGCCAGAGGGCAGGGCTGGATGGGATATTGGGAATCAGGAATTGTTCCCTGGCAGGGTGGGCAGGCCCTGGCACAGGGTGCCCAGAGCAGCTGGGGCTGCCCCTGGATCCCTGGCAGTGCCCAAGGCCAGGCTGGAGCAGCCTGGGACAGTGGAAGGTGTCCCTGCCATGGCAGGGGTGGCACTGGATGAGCTTTAAGGTCCCTCCCAAGCCAGATCATTCCATAATTCTCATGTGGAGGAGTAATCAGCTGATGAGTTCATGGCTGATTATCTTGTTCTTTAACCAAAAAGGTTGATGCTCCCACCTTTGCTCCTTGTGCCCAGGTGATCTGAGAAGAGCAGGTCTTGATAAGCAGGGTTGTAACAATGCCCTGGCCAAGGTGTAGGTGGAAGTGGTGGTGGGAATTACTCCCCATGTTTTGAGTTAGCACTTCAGTGTTTGCTGGCAACAGGAGAAAAAGGTCCTGTGAACACGAGGAGGTGCCACCTGGAGCCCTTGGTGAGGTTGTTTCATCCTGCTCACTCTCGTGTGGGTATTTTGAGGTACTGGTTTTCCACAGCCTCATTATCACGGTGCAGTTGGTATTGTTATGATAATCACATTGTTATTTATAATTCCTTCTTGGCTTCAGGCTCCTTAATGAGGCAGCTCTGCTGCAGATGGAGGGAATTTTTAGTTACCCAGGCTAAAGAACCTGTGGCAGAGCTGGGGAGGTTTGTGTGTGCCTCATCCTTGTGGGACCACACTGAGCCTGGGCATGTGGCCTGGCTGCAGCTGACACTGCTTCTTTCTTCAGGAGAGGAGAAGACCTTTTGTGGAAGGGAAGGGCTCAGGGAGAGCTGTGAGCCCCCCACAGTTTGTGCAAACCACATCCCATCAAGCTTTCATGGGTGCACCGTAGGGAATGAGGAATTTTTAATGTGACAAGCTGGAAGGTGTGAGTAAAGAAGCTTTTTTGCCTGTTCCTCCCCCATTAGACAGGCTGTGAAAACAGGCTAGAATAAGAAGTGGTGTTAAAAATTTTAGCTGGTTTTCCTCATTTTAACTTTCAGTGAAAACAACTCCTCTCCGTGGCCTGTGTCCTTGGCAGAGGATTGCCTTTCCTCCTGTGTCATTTACCCTGCTTTTACAAAAGGTGCTTGGTAGTGATTTCCACTGGTGGTGTGAGAGCACATTTTGGAACTGATGGTAGTTTCCAGCAATGTTGCCCAAACCTGCAGTTTTACTGCAAGGCACACTTTTGTTGGTTTTTGTCAAGCTACCAGGCCTGGTATCCTGGGGTCACACCAGCATTTTGGGACTCTTGTGTCAGTATCCAAGTGCTGTTTGCAGCTGGCAACTGATTTTTCCATCTGGAGCTCATCTTGGAGCCTGCTGGAAGCTTTCATGGAATGGTTTAGGTTGGAAAAGTCTTCTAAGCTCATCAAGTCCAACCATTCCCCCAGCACTCCCAAGGCCACCACTAACCCCCGTCCCCAAGTGCCACATCTACAAATGTTTTAAATCCCTCCAGGCAGGGATGGTGACTCTGCCACTCCCCTGGGCAGCCTATTCCAGGGCTGGACAACCTTTTCCATGGAGAAATTTTTCCTTGTCTGCAAACTAGACCTTCCCAGGCAGTGGAGATGTAGTTTGGAAGTTGGCTACAGGCTCCTGAACTGTGTCTTTGGGATTCTGAATCCTTAAAAATGTTGTCAGGGTGGACAGGAAGCTGCTCTGTCAGGTTCAGGGATTTGGGAAACTGGGATTTAGGCACTCCAGTGTTGAAAACTGAAAAGGTTTAGTTAATACTGGCTCACCTTGCGTGCCCACAGAATGCTTGGACAGCCCCAAAGCCAGGCTGGATGGCTGCTGCTGGCCCAGAGCTCAGGTGGGGAGCAGCATTAAAAATAAATAACCTTGGCTTTATCACTGTGAGGCACCATCCTGGGAAGCAACAAGAAGTCTGTTAGGATTGTCTGTTGGGAATATGTGCTGCCAGAGCTGGGATTTGAAATGAGCACATGGAGATGGGCAGGTGGAGCTGAGCTGCTGCTCAGTCCTGGCCTTGTAGGAGCTTCTAATGTGGGTTACCATGCATAATTCAGGCCATCCTTTTTCCATGTTCAGAGCTCTGTAACTAAATACTGATTTGCTAAACACAACTTGAATAATGAAGCAATCTGTGGCTTGAAAGCCTTCCTCAGTATTGAAAGAAAAGGAAGCAAACAGAGCTGTATCCTCACTTCTGCTCTAAAACAGCACAGATATGCACAAAGTGGAAGAGTCATCTTCATCCCTGCTTGCTCCATGGATTTAAATGTCTGCACATTCCTTGTGTGTCCAGAAAATGAGAGGTGGCCTGTCCAAAGTACTGCCAGTCCTTCCATCCAAGGCTTTTTCTTTTCCCTACCATCACAGTTCCTTCCATGGAAAAACAAACCAAAACTGCACCTTGTGTATCTTGCTGAGCTTAGAGGTAACAGGTCAGAAAATGAGTTGTGTGTGCAGTGTGCTCATGTTTGCATAGGAGTAAAGCTCTGTATCTGTTCTGAGCCACTTCAGCTCAAATCATGCCAGTAGGGTAAATTATTTTGCTTTTCCTCAGTCACAACTTTGCTCCTTTGATGAAACACAAACACTTGGGAGCCTGTAAGAGGCTAAAATATTCTTTCAGCTGATAAAGGCTTGATTTGACTTCTGAAAATATGTTTTTTTTTTTCTCTGTGCTGTTACCTTCTCACTTCATGTTTATGAGCTGCAGCAGAGCACGTGGTCTGTGGGATGGTGGGGCTTCCACTGCTTTCCTCTCCTTCCTCTGGGGAGGAGCAGTTTGGGGTTTTTGGTTGAATAAACACCTCAGACCTGAGGGTTTACTGGTGGTTGTCTCTGCCATCACTGCCTTGTTTGCTGCTTGTGTCTCAAAAATTTTTAACTTTCAGTGAAAACAACTCCTCTCCGTGGCCTGTGTCCTTGGCAGAGGATTGCCTTTCCTCCTGTGTCATTTACCCTGCTTTTACAAAAGGTGCTTGGTAGTGATTTCCACTGGTGGTGTGAGAGCACATTTTGGAACTGATGGTAGTTTCCAGCAATGTTGCCCAAACCTGCAGTTTTACTGCAAGGCACACTTTTGTTGGTTTTTGTCAAGCTACCAGGCCAGGTATCCTGGGGTCACACCAGCATTTTGGGACTCTTGTGCCAGTATCCAAGTGCTGTTTGCAGCTGGCAACTGATTTTTCCATCTGGAGCTCATCTTGGAACCTGCTGGAAGCTTTCATGGAATGGTTTAGGTTGGAAAAGTCTTCTAAGCTCATCAAGTCCAACCATTCCCCCAGCACTCCCAAGGCCACCACTAACCCCCGTCCCCAAGTGCCACATCTACAAATGTTTTAAATCCCTCCAGGCAGGGATGGTGACTCTGCCACTCCCCTGGGCAGCCTATTCCAGGGCTGGACAACCTTTTCCATGGAGAAATTTTTCCTTGTCTGCAAACTAGACCTTCCCAGGCAGTGGAGATGTAGTTTGGAAGTTGGCTACAGGCTCCTGAACTGTGTCTTTGGGATTCTGAATCCTTAAAAATGTTGTCAGGGTGGACAGGAAGCTGCTCTGTCAGGTTCAGGGATTTGGGAAACTGGGATTTAGGCACTCCAGTGTTGAAAACTGAAAAGGTTTAGTTAATACTGGCTCACCTTGCGTGCCCACAGAATGCTTGGACAGCCCCAAAGCCAGGCTGGATGGCTGCTGCTGGCCCAGAGCTCGGGTGGGGGAGCAGCATTAAAAATAAATAACCTTGGCTTTATCACTGTGAGGCACCATCCTGGGAAGCAACAAGAAGTCTGTTAGGATTGTCTGTTGGGAATATGTGCTGCCAGAGCTGGGATTTGAAATGAGCACATGGAGATGGGCAGGTGGAGCTGAGCTGCTGCTCAGTCCTGGCCTTGTAGGAGCTTCTAATGTGGGTTACCATGCATAATTCAGGCCATCCTTTTTCCATGTTCAGAGCTCTGTAACTAAATACTGATTTGCTAAACACAACTTGAATAATGAAGCAATCTGTGGCTTGAAAGCCTTCCTCAGTATTGAAAGAAAAGGAAGCAAACAGAGCTGTATCCTCACTTCTGCTCTAAAACAGCACAGATATGCACAAAGTGGAAGAGTCATCTTCATCCCTGCTTGCTCCATGGATTTAAATGTCTGCACATTCCTTGTGTGTCCAGAAAATGAGAGGTGGCCTGTCCAAAGTACTGCCAGTCCTTCCATCCAAGGCTTTTTCTTTTCCCTACCATCACAGTTCCTTCCATGGAAAAACAAACCAAAACTGCACCTTGTGTATCTTGCTGAGCTTAGAGGTAACAGGTCAGAAAATGAGTTGTGTGTGCAGTGTGCTCATGTTTGCATAGGAGTAAAGCTCTGTATCTGTTCTGAGCCACTTCAGCTCAAATCATGCCAGTAGGGTAAATTATTTTGCTTTTCCTCAGTCACAACTTTGCTCCCTTTGATGAAACACAAACACTTGGGAGCCTGTAAGAGGCTAAAAATATTCTTTCAGCTGATAAAGGCTTGATTTGACTTCTGAAAATATGAAGTGTTTTTTTTCTCTGTGCTGTTACCTTCTCACTTCATGTTTATGAGCTGCAGCAGAGCACGTGGTCTGTGGGATGGTGGGGCTTCCACTGCTTTCCTCTCCTTCCTCTGGGGAGGAGCAGTTTGGGTTTTTGGTTGAATAAACACCTCAGACCTGAGGGTTTACTGGTGGTTGTCTCTGCCATCACTGCCTTGTTTGCTGCTTGTGTCTCAAAAATTCAGGAGGAGATTCCAAGCAAGTAACTTGTGTGTTCTTGTAACTTTTGTACTTGAAGCAATCAGCTTTTCTAAGCTATTTCTGCAATTCATTGACTATAGAAGTTTGTTACCTAGTTCCTCTTAAAAAAAAAAAAAATAAAAAATTTCTTCTGGTTCCTCTTTTTTTATCTGCAGACAGCATTTCTTTGAATTGGAGCAGTATACCCTGGTAACAGTCAAATTTACCTCACAGAGCTGCAAACCTAAATGCTTTAGTTTATTTTCAGGCTAATCTGCTTGATTATTGATTTTCCTCCTGCTCTTTTGGCCCAGACAGTAGATTCTTGTTTAACTACAGCAATTTTTTAGTGTTGATGAGTATACGTGGCACCTGGTGGAGTTCTAGGGTGGGTTGGATGGGGCTTGGAGCAAGCTGGTCTAGTGGAAGGTGTTCCTGCCCATGGAATGGGATGAGCTTTAAGGTCCCTTCCAACCTGAATCAATCTGGGATTTTGTGATTTTTGCCTTGCAGAAGGAAAAAGCGGTTTTGTATTCAATCACTGGTACCATACATTCCATTAAGGTACCAGTCTGTGAGGGGTAGAAGAGGTTTCTACCACAAATAATACCAAACATTTGCTTTGTAGCTCCTTAAATCCATGAGTATGATGATTGTAAGAGGAGTTTGGGCGCTGCTCATGGACCAGAGCATTGAAATGGAAAATGTAACAGATACAGAGCAGGAGGGAAGCTTCCCACAGCTGCAAAGTGGTGTTCAAGGTGGTGGTTTTTTAAAAACCCATGGTGAGCTCGGGAAGGATGATGCTGTGTGTCCAAGGCTGCAGCTCAAATCTCCAGGGTCTGTTGTCCATCCCAACCCAAGCACAGCTGGTTTTGTGCAGGAATTTTGGCTTTGGCCGTGAACCACAAGGCTGAATGTCGTGCTAATGCCTGGTTCTGTGTTTCTCTCCCCCTCCCCAGGAAGAAGGATGCCAACACGAAGATGAAGTAGAGCGTTTCCTACGCTGGCCGCACGCCGGTGTCGGCTGGGTAGGGACGGGCTCTGCCTCTGGCCAAACCCATTCCAGGGACAACAAGATGAAGCCAAGGAGGAGCTTCCCACCACGCTGGAGCCGCAGTGACTGCTGCCCACTTTAAAAAGCCCATGTGCCACCGTCCCTGGCGAGATGAAAGAAGTGGTGCTGTGGTCACCCGAGGAGGTGACCGGCTGGCTGACGGACAATGCCGTGCCGGAGTACTGTGAGCCCCTGAAGAACTTCACCGGGCGGGACCTCATCAACCTGACGGAGGAGGATTTCAAGAAATCCCCTCTGTCCCGGGTGTCTTCCGACAGCGGGCAGCGGCTGTTGAACATGATCGAGGGGCTGAAGATGGCTCACCACATGGAGGCTCACAAGAACGGCCACGCCAACGGGCACGTGCGCGCCGGCGACGCCGCGCGCCAGAACGGCTTCGGCGCCGCGCTCAAGCTCAATGGGGGCATCCCCAACGGGTTCAAGAAGGAGATGATCAAGATCCCCATGCCCGAGCCGGAGCGCTCGCAGTATCCCATGGAGTGGGGCAAGACTTTCCTGGCTTTTATTTATGCACTTTTTTGTTTTGTCTTCACCACGGTGACTATCTCGGTGGTTCATGAACGAGTGCCTCCCAAGGAGGTGCAGCCTCCCCTCCCAGATGCATTTTTTGATCGCTTTGATCGGGTGCAATGGGCTTTTTCTATTTGTGAAATCAACGGCATGATCCTTGTAGGACTTTGGTTTGTTCAGTGGCTGCTCTTAAAATACAAGTAAGTAAAACCTTTTCAAGACTTGAGTGCTTCTGGCAGCTTTTGGAGGGCAGATGCTAGTTTGCACCCAAACAAAATGAAGCTTCTTTTGATCTCAGTTTTCAAAGGTGAGGTAGCATGCAGTGTGAGCTGCTTGTGCAGAAGGCAGAGGTCCAAATGTTCCCTAAGAAACTGAGCAACACTCCTGCTCGTGTTTTCCTGAGTGGGTAACTCGAACCTTTTTCATGGGAGAAAAGCCTGGATTGGATGAAATGATGTTCTGAGCTCACTGTTTGTTCAGAGGGAGCACAACTCATGCTCTTGTGAGGGCAGCTGTGGGCCAGGATCCAAGGGAATGGCTGGAGCTGTGCCAGGAGGGTTTAGGTTGGATTTCAGGAAAAGTTCTTCCCCCAGAGGGTGCTGGGCACTGCCCAGGCTCCCCAAGGAATGGGCACAGCCCTGAGGCTGCCAGAGCTCCAGGAGGGTTTGTACAATGCTCCCAAGGATGTATGGAGTGGGATTATAGGGGTGTCTGTGCAGGGACTGGAGCTGGATCAATGATCCTTGTGGGTCCTTTGCAGCTCAGGATATTCCATGATTTTAAACCCAAGGGAAACAGCCAGAGGGAGTGGTGTGGGATTGGCCCCAAGAAGGAGGTGTGGGGTTAATAGGGCCATCCCAGGGATCAAACACCCTGTGATGGAGCTGAGCAGAGCCTGTAGGTGAGGAGCAGCAGAGTCCTTGGAGGTTTTGAAGCAGTGAGATGTGGGTTGAGTTGATTTAACATGCATATATTGGTGTCACTGCCCCTACTGTGTCCCCATTTGCTTTGAGGTGTCTGTTTTTATTTATGTTCTAGAATCCCAGAATGTTTGGGGCTGGAAGGGACCCTAAAGGTGATCCCATTCCAACCCACTGCCATGGGAAGTCCCCTTTGGAAGGGCCTTTTCTGTTGTTAGGGAAGATGCCGAGAGCTTGGTGAGTCTATGCACTGATCATGGAATGTTTTGAAGACCAAAATTCCTCTTTTCTATCCCTGAGCAGAGGGATGAAGGTCCAAGAGCCCAAGGTGTGGCTCAGCAGCAGAAAGGGAAGAACAGGAGAGGTGCTGGCAGGAACAGGAGCCCAGTGAGGTGGCTTCATCTGGAGAACCTTGTTCTTGTGGTCTTGGATGGGGCACACCAAAGGGATGGTGACTCAGTCCTGCAGAAAGAGCTGAATCCCTTTTGTGGTGGGGTTATCCCCTCCCTTTGAAACTTAATTCAGGAATAAAGGGAGGGCATTGGGCCAGATGGGCCTTCCTCACTCTGCTTCCTCATCCCTGGCAGTGCGCAGGGCCAGGTTGGACATGGGGCTTGGAGCAGCCTGGAAGGGCTTTAAGGTCCTTTCCAAGGCAAACATTCTGCGATTCCATGATTGTCATGCTGTCCATGGCGTGGGATTGGGCTGGTGTCTCTCCAGAAGGCAGGAGCAGGTCTGGCAGGGCTCGAGGAAGCTGCTGAGGCAGATGAACCTCTCTGGGAAGCATTCCCAGCTGCTGTGGGAGAAGCACAATGCCAGGACTGTGTTTGGCTCGTGGGGCTGAAGGAGCAGCCTGCTCCTGCTGAGGTCTGCAGAGCTGGGATGGAGTTCTCTGGGCCAGGAGAGCATGTGGAGGTTGGACTTGCTGGCTGGCTCTGAGTCTCACACTCACACAAATCCTCCTGGGGGAAGGGGAAATACGAGGCTTTTTACATTTAGTTTTACTTTATATTACAGTGCAGAGCTCTCTCAGACTTTCCTAAGGTAAAATATGCCAAATCCAGCAAAATCAAGTGGTAGTTTTAATTAAAAAATAAATTCAGTGCTCAGAGAAATGCTTCTTTGGTCTCTCAGAATATGGTGTTGTTCAGCCTTTAATCCCCAAACCCCTGTTTGCCTTTATGTTAAAAAGAAAAAAGCAGGTTCAGGTGTGGTTCTAAAAGCCACGAGGGTGAGATATGAGAGGAAAATTCTGCAGAGAGAACCCCTGCTCTACTGGAATGATGCCCTCCACACTGAAATTTCAGTTTGTGGAACAAGATTAATAATTATCATTCTTAACTCACAGCTTTGCCCATGTTTACACTAGGAGAGGGAAGAAAAAAGCCTGGAATAAGTGTGTTACAGCAGGGAGTACTCCAGTGCAAAATGTGTTTAACCTGCAAGAGTTGAATTTTTCCTGGTAAATCAAGGTGTTACTGATCTGGCACTGCAAACTCATACTCCTCCAAGAGTGGAGCACTCCAGTTTAATAACCATGCCAAAAGCACTGAAAAATTTAAAAGGTGGCCAGTTTTGATTTTTGAAAGAGCTCAGCTTGATAAGAATGTTATTTTTTTTAAAGTGAGCAAAATAGCAACAACTGAATTCCAGTGCCTGAAGGGAACCTCCAAGAAAGGAGAGAGACTGGGAACTAAAGGTAGAGGGACAGGACACTCTGGCTTCCCAGTGCCAGAGGGCAGGGCTGGATGGGATATTGGGAATTAGGAATTGTTCCCTGGCAGGGTGGGCAGGCCCTGGCACAGCTGTGGCTGCCCCTGGATCCCTGGCAGTGCCCAAGGCCAGGCTGGACTTTGGGGCTTGGAGCCACCTGGGATGGTGGAAGGTGTCCCTGCCTATGGCAGAGGTGGAATGAGGTGATCTTGGAAGGTTTCTTCCACTCCAGACTGTTCTTGGATTCTGTGAATGCCAGAACCTGCAGCTTGAAATGGCCCTAAGTGCAAAGAGCAGTGATTTAAACCGACCCAAACCCCACAGGGTCTGTAGCCAGTGGCACACGAAGGGTGATTGCTGTGAGTGGATTCACTCCCAATTTCTGTAACCCTGGCAGTGATCTCTCCTTGGGATCTCTCTGCAGACGTTGCTCCTGTCCTGGTGGATGTACCAGGAGAGGTTTTTAATTGTCTGTCTCTGAGGTGTTTTTAGGTGTTACCCCCGTGGGGCAGTTGTGGGGCTGGCTGTCCCTCCTGAGCCCATCCTTTACCCCCAGGTGCTCGTGCTGGTTTTGCAGAAGCACCTCACAGTATCCCAGATGTGCATCTGCCCTCTCTGTGAGCATCAGCCCTCACTAACAAATGTCTCTGCAGCTGTGGCTGCTGGGTGGCTTCCCTGCAAACACCCTGTCCTGCAGCCAGGCCAGCTCTGCATTTTTATTTGGGAGCTTTCCTTGCTGATGTGAACTGCCTCCTTTATAATGCTGCTCAGGAAAGATGTGTTCTCTCACTCCTCTGGGTTATACAGGAGACCCTTTGTAATCACTAAATCGTGTGTCAGCTGAAATAAACTTACTCCTTTTCATCTCTCAATGAAAATCCTGTAACTTTATCCCCTGCCTCAGATAGGAAATCAGTGACTGGCCACAGCTAATGGAGGGTGTGGGGCATGAAATCCCCTTTAATGTCTTCAGCACCCAATCTGCACAGGCTTCTGCATCCTAATCCTTAGATTTCCTGTATTCACCTTCAAAGGCAGTGTGAGCTGTGTTGCTCCTGTGTTCCTGGCCTGGAAGGCGTGGGAATATTTGTGGAGTAGTTCAGCATTCCCAGGTGGAAGCTGATAGTGTCACGAGTTTCCAAAGCATCAGGAGAAACCAGCTGCTGCTTTTTTTTATTTACCTTGGTGGATTTTATTTGCCTCCTGATTTGTGCCTGTTTTTTCTCCCTGCCAGGTCTATAATTAGCAGAAGATTTTTCTGTATCGTTGGCACACTATACCTGTACCGGTGTATTACCATGTATGTGACTACACTCCCAGTACCTGGAATGCATTTCAAGTGTTCTCCAAAGGTAAATTCCTCCTGCCTGCCCTCATCTGCGTGTTTCCCCCTCATTTTGCTCTTCCCAAAACTGCTTTCTCAAAAAGTGTTTCTAAGGGAGGGGATTCTGCCCTCCTGCCCTGCTCTCGTGAGAGCCCACTGGAATTCTGTGCACAGTTCTGGTGTCTCCAACCTAAGGAGGACATGGAATTGTTGGAGCAGGTCCAGAGGAGGTTATGGGGATGCTGAGGGCTCTGGAGCCAGGCTGGGAGAGCTGGGAATGCCCAGCCTGGACAAGGGAAGGGTCTGTGGAGACCTCACAGCTCCTTCCAGGGCCCGAAGGGACACAGGGGAGCTGGAGAGGGACCCTGCAACAGGAACTGGAGGGACAGGACACAGGGAATGGGTTCCCAGTGCCAGAGGGCAGGGCTGGATGGGATATTGGGAATTAGGAATTGTTCCCTGGCAGGGTGGGCAGGCCCTGGCACAGGGTGCCCAGAGCAGCTGGGGCTGCCCCTGGATCCCTGGCAGTGCCCAAGGCCAGGCTGGAGCAGCCTGGGACAGTGGAAGGTGTCCCTGCCCATGGCAGGGGGCGGAATGGGTGAATTTTAAGCCCAAACCATCCCAAACCATTCTATAATTTTAATTTGAGAGTGCTGGTTTGGTGTGACAGGGACACCCTTCTGCAGGTCACTGGCTGCCCTCTCAGTGGAGATGTTGACAGGTGCTGCAGGGCAGTGCAGGGATTCCCACCCTTCTCAAAGCACTGAGCTACCCAAATTCTGTGGCATTTTCACCTAATTTGCATGATCAGCATGTTCCTGTCCCCACTGAAGCTGCTGAAGGTGTGCAACCTTTGCCATGTGTGAGTCACTGATTTCTAAATAAATACACACCTCAGTGTGCCAAATCCAAATAGGATTCCTGGTTGAAAATGGCCCAGAGAGCCTTTCCTAAAGCTGTCTCCTGCACATATTTTTGCAATTTGTTAGCACAAGGACTTCTCACCTCCTCCCCAGTCCAGCCCTGACTCCCAGGGATAAATTGTGAAAGCCATGAGTGAAACCAGGCTACTGGGACAGAGGTGCTGACCCTTGTGGTCAGCCTGGGAGGGTCATTCAGTATTCAGGGTGGAGATGGGACAGAGCTGGTGGTGTTGCATCCACCCCTGGTCATCCAGCATTGCTGGAATCCTGGTCCTTGCTGCAATTCCTGGGGCTGGCTGTGCTGTGACGCAGCTGAAGCAGGAGAAAGGGCACAAGCACGGCCATAAATCAGCTGGAAGTTGTAAAAATCACTGAGGTACAGGTAATAAAAGCCTGATTGGACTTGATCCACGTGCTGAGGTGTACAGGTTGTAAAACCCTGATTGGACTTGATCCGTGTGCTGTTGTTGTTTTGGTGAGGATTGGCACATCCAAACAGAGCTTTGGTTCCTCAGGGAAGTCCAGCCAGTCCAGAACCTTTGTGGTTTTTGGAGGGATTTTGGAAAGAGAAATGAATAGGAGAGGATTCAGCACTATGCTTGAACAGCCTGCTGCTAGGAAATTAAAAAAGAGAGAACACAGGTATTTATGGGCTGAAGTGAATAAATCTGCCTGTTTGGGGAATTTGGGGAATTTATGGCCTTGGCAAATCCTTCTCATGACTCAAGTAGAGACAAGCTGAGGGCCCTGATAAGATTAAGGAGTTTTCTTGAAAGCCCTAAATGTACTGGTGGGAGAAGAATAACCTCTCAACACCTTATTGAGTTCTGTGTGATTGTGAAAAGTGGGCTTTGGGGAGCAGTTTAGTGTTTGGGAGCAGCTGTTAGCAGGAAATGTTTAATTCCTGCAAAGAACATGCTCTAGTCTGTCAGAAATTATTAATTTCCACTTCTTAAAGCAAGGCCGAGCTTTAAAATAAAAGTGTTATGGCCAGTCTGGGGCGGGTCTGTGTTTCCTTCTGACAGTTCAGTGGTTTCCATGGATTTTCAAACACCGTAAAATGAGGTGAGGATGCAGCACCAAGGTGTGCATTGATCCATTAGTCCCTGCTTCCTGATGGGTCCCAGGGGTTCTCCACACATCCTGGTTGTCCCATTTTTTGTGGATTTGTTTGATATTTGGCCTTGGCTAAGAGCTGAGAGCAGCAAAAATGTTGGGCAGTGCCAGCTGCCCTCAGTCACTCAGGAAAGGGAGCAGAGTGTCCTCTGGGAAGGACTTGGTTTGCTTGGATTTGGCTTTCCTTGGGCAAACTGAAGTTTTTCCAGGAATGCTCCGTGAGCCAGTGCCATGGTTGGGCTGGGTCAGAGCAAATCTGGGTGTGGAGGGAGATCCCTGTTCGGATTCCAAGCACAAGTCTGGCCCTGGGCTCTGACAGACAGCACAGATGTTTCTGTTGGAGTGGGAAGCAGAAGGAAATAATCCGGCAGGCTTTTCCAAGGCTTTGGGGTTTGGAGTGAGATGCTCCTCTGTTCGTCAGATCCTGGCTTTGGCTGCTCAGTCTGGGCAGTTCCTCCTGGTTTCTGTTGGATGATCACCAGTAGGGCCTGTGCTGTTACCAGCAATATGAACTAAATTAAACCTCGTTTATTTTAGAGTGTGCTGCCTCTTGAGCAGAAGGAAAATCTATCTCACCTGAGCACCAGCTACAAGAGGTGCAAAGCACCAAAACACTCCTGTCTCATTCCCAGTCTTTTTCCTGCTAGAAATGTGCTGCCAGCTTTTGGGAAAGGCTGAGGATTTATTCATCTGCTGATTGATCTTGTGGATCAAAGCAGAAGGGCAGGAGAACTGTGGCATTCACATTCTCTGATAAAATCCCTTCACCCAGGATTTCTCTCCTGGGAAGCTGAAAAGCCTCAGAGAAAAGGAAAACAATTGTTATCTCATTTGCTTCTCCTGTGTTGTGCTCATGTGGAATGTGTTTGGAGATTGTTTACCCACAGGTGATTGTTCCATTGGATTCTGCTGTGAGTTGTTTTGACTCTTGGCCAATTGGGGCCAAGCTGTGTCAGGACTCTGGAAAGAGTTTTTGTTATTAGCACGTAGTTTTTTAGTTATTATCTTTTATAGCATTTATATAATATAATCCTTATAATTTATAATATAATATTTAATATAATAAATATTCTTATAATAAATATAATATAATATAATAAATAATAAATTCATTCTAATACAATATAATATAATATCATCCTTCTGAGAACATGGACTCAGATTCATCATTCCTCCCTGCCCCAGGGGTCCCTGCAAATACAATAAAGACCTGAAAAGCCAAATTGCTGCTTAAAACCATTGCTTTGAGCTGTGATATTTTACTGTGCTTTTGTGTTTTGCTGTCCCACCAGCTCTTTGGAGATTGGGAATCTCACCTGAGAAGGATAATGAAGTTGATTGCTGGCGGAGGCTTGTCCATCACGGGCTCCCACAACATGTGTGGGGATTACCTGTACAGCGGCCACACCGTCATCCTCACCCTCACCTACCTGTTCATCAAAGAGTGTGAGTGCCCTGCTGCCCTCCCCTGCTGTGCTGCTTTCCTCACCAAGGGGTTTCTGCTGTGCTCAGGAACACAATTCCAGTTTCAATATCTGTGTGTTCCGTGGTGAAACAGCCTCACGCTGGGTATTGGGGGGAAATTCTTCAACAGAGGGATTGTAGGGTTTGGGTTGGGAGGGACCTAAAAGCCACCTCATCCCTCTCCCTGTCATGTCAGGAACACCTTCCACTGTCCCAGGCTGCTCCAAGCCCTGTCCAACCAGCCTTGGACATTTCCAGGATCCAGGGGCAGCCACAGCTGCTCTGGGAATCTGAACCAGGGCCTGCCCACCCTCCCAGGGAACAATTCCTTCCCAAAATCCCATCTAAACACAAGCAGGTTGATTTGACTGGCCAGGGTATTATATATCTTTATATATATATATTTTATATATATATATATATATTAGGTATCTTATATAAGATATAATATATCTTTCTCAAAAGATTTCATAACCTTTCTCATTTCCAAAGATCTCATTACCCCTGAGTACAATTTTCAGTTACAGCTTTAAGAGAGTGATACTTAATTTTGTGATCTCAGCATTCCTGCTGTTAATCTGAGCCCAGGCATCTCTGTGTCAGCCAGGATTGCAGTCCATGACCTCTGCTAATCACTGCAGTAGTCCTGATAAGCTTCCACTTGGGAGTAACCCCTGCTTGTGCTTCTTTGCAGATTCCCCACGGCGACTCTGGTGGTACCACTGGCTCTGCTGGGCTCTCAGCATGGTGGGGATGTTCTGCATCCTCCTTGCTCATGACCACTACACTGTGGACGTGGTGGTGGCTTACTACATCACTACAAGGCTATTCTGGTGGTACCACACAATGGCCAACCAGCAAGTGAGTTCCTGCCACTCCTTGGATGCTTCTGCTTGTAGGAGGGTGGGGGGGTGAGAATATCCAGGCTCACCCATGTCCTGTTGAGAGTCCCTCTCTTCCCCCCAACTGTTGGGTTTGCAGGGGAGAAAGAGGCATCATTCATTGGGCTCTTGACCACAAAAATATGTGAAGGGCTTCCCAAAGGCAGGCAGGGCTCTCCCACCCCTGGGTAACCTCAGTTTTTTGAGTTCTTCTGAATTTTGGCCAGGTGGCCACATTTGTGACAGAACAACAAACCATTTAGATTGTTTTGCCTGGCTGTTGTTTTGTTTGGTGGTTGAGGCCAGCTGGGGTTTTCCTGTGCTCTGTGGCTTGTGCCACAGCTCCCTCGAGGTGCAGGAGGAGGCCTGAGCTAAAAAGGAACTGGTTTTTGAAAGGGTTTCCAGGGGGTGGAGAGTTCTCCTGGCTGGTGAACTGGAACAATCACGGAGGAGCTGACAGTGCTGAGGGAGGTGAAACCCCCTCTGCTGTGCAGGGCAGGTCAGGCTGGAGATCAGGAAAGGTTCTTCCCCCAGAGGGTGCTGGGCACAGCCCTGAGGCTGCCAGAGCTCCAGGAGAACTTGGACACCGCTCCAGGGATGCCCAGGGTGGGATTGTTGGGGTGTCTGGGCAGGAACAGAGGCTGGATCAGTGATCTCTGTGGGTCCCTTCCAGCTCTGCATGTTCCATGATTCTCTGAGAGGAAATGAACAAATTTTTGCCACAGATAGTAGAAAAGGGAGTTAAGAGACATTTTGAGGTCCATAGCAGCACATTGGTGTCCAAATACTTTCTGTGCTCGTGGTCAAAGATCTTTTGCTTATCTGTGGCATATGCTGTTAATTATGTGAAATAAAGACCTCCTACAATGGCAGAAGATGAATTTATATTGTGACAGTGCAGATTTTTAAGGCCTATCACAGAATCATCATGGGCTGGAAGGGGTCCTAAAGGTCACATAGGTCCCACCTCATTATTCCACTGGTCTGGTGCTGCCTGAAGCAAAACACCACAGCCATGTTTGACTAATTGCCAATTAGGTGCCCTTTGATGTTCACTCAGCTTGGGAGGCCCTGGGTTCTGTGCCCACGCTCTGCAGCTCCTGTCACACAACACCTGAAGATTCCACACACAACCCAGAGCATTCCCTGCTTTCACTCTGCTCCTGGGCTCCCAGAGCAGTGCTGCTTCCAAGCTGGAAGTGCTGGAGTCAGGAGTGCCCCCAGTCCTGCTGAGGAATTGCTTCAGCAGAGCTTTGGTGTGGAAATGTTCCTGTCCTGCTGCCTGAGGTGCCAGGATGTTGGGAAATGCCAGTCCCTGGCTCCTTCCCTGAGCTGCTCTCTCCTTCCTCCTGCTGGGCCTTGTGCCTGGCCTTAAAAGCAACAATGGATTTATTTGACACATGAGCTTGACATGGAGGTGAAACTCAAGAATATGAGCCCTGTGTGTGCTTGTGTGCACACGTGTGCTGGTGTGTTCCCTTTGGGGCGGTGGATACAGGGATCCCTGGCTCTGGTGTGGATAATAGGCAGCAGGGGGTTGGATGTGGTTGGTCTGGGGCTTGCTCACGGCTGAGAGAAGCAGAAGGTAGGTGGGAGCAGTCTGGGAGCGTGTGGAGGGCAGGGCAGGGTCTGACTTCCTCCAGATGGGTTGGGACGTGCCCTGCTCCTGGCTCCATGTTGCAGTAAGGTAGAAAAATTATAAAAAAAGCCTTGTAAAATCAAGCCTGCTCTGGCTGGCCTGTCATTTCTTCTAAGGGAAGCTAGCCCTGTGCAAGTTCCCATGTGAAAGCAATCCTGGTGTGAGCAGTTCCTTAGCATAACAATCTGTTCCTGGGTAAAAACAAATTGCACCTGTAAAAACTGTTTTTACACTGTTAGATAGAAAAATGAAAATTATCTCTCACAAACAACTTTTCCTGCACATAGACACTGAGAGTTTTAGTGACTAATCAATACAGAATAACAACTTGTTAGTAACAAATAAGTAATTGGCAAGAAAGATCCTGACCAGTTGGAGTCCCACATGAGATCTGTAAAACTGTATCAAAAGGAGTTATGTGATTAAAGAAGGGGCTTTTTTCCACCATGAAGAAAATGGAGTCCTGTATGATGTATTCCCATAGCTCCACAGGCACGCAGCCAGGGCCAAAGTGATTCCTGAGCCCCATGGAATTTCAGAGGCACTTACAGAACACATCCTTACAGAACATCCTGCTTTGGGATGGCGTTTCCATTCCCAAAGGAGAGCAGACACTGGTCTTTGAGCCACTCATTCCTTTCCTGTGGGCCCATCAAACAACTGAGGTCCTGCAGGCAGGGGTGAGCAGGTTTGGAGTGTGCAGGGAGGCTGGGATCTGTTTGGGAGGTGAGATTTTGGGAGCAGGAGGGAGCAGCACAGCACCTGTTGGAATGATTACCAGTATTACGGACAGGACATGCCTGAGCTTGTCTGGCCCTTGGTGCTGAACCAAATAGTGACAACTGTGGTGTTTCACCCCACAGACACTGTTGGCTGGCTGGGTGTGTGGTGTTTCACCCCACAGACACTTTGGGCTGGCTGGGTGTGTGGTGTTTCACCCCACAGACACTTGTGGCTGTGGGGTGTGTGGTGTTTCACCCCAC
This sequence comes from Emberiza elegans, assembly GCA_024865655.1. Classification (NCBI taxonomy): domain Eukaryota; kingdom Metazoa; phylum Chordata; class Aves; order Passeriformes; family Fringillidae; genus Emberiza; species Emberiza elegans. The sequence continues at coordinate 32,482,691 of JALJVW010000241.1, read as the reverse complement.
AGACACTTGTGGCTGGCTGGGTGTGTGGTGTTTCACCCCACAGACACTGTTGGCTGTGGGGTGTGGCACCCACAGACACTTTGGGCTGGCTGGGTGTGTGTGTTTCACCCCACAGACACTTTTGGCTGGCTGGGTGTGTGGTGTTTCACCCCACAGACACTTTGGCTGGCTGGGTGTGTGGTGTTTCACCCCACAGACACTTTTGGCTGGCTGGGTGTGTGGTGTTTCACCCCACAGACACTTTGGGCTGGCTGGGTGTGTGGTGTTTCACCCCACAGACACTTTGGGCTGGCTGGGTGTGTGGTGTTTCACCCCACAGACACTGTTGGCTGGCTGGATGCTGCAGCTGGGCACGTGGGGACAAGTCCAGGCTTGCAGGAGCTCTGGTGGCAGGATGGAGCCTCCTCCCGTGCAGGGTTCACTCTTCAGGTTTTCTCTGTGGAGAAGCTTTAGGGTGATGGTGAAGGAAAGGAGTCGGTTTTGATGGAGGGTTTCAATCCAGAGCTTTATTCTGGCCCACAGGCCCCTGAATCCAGCCACAGCTCCAACAGAACTCCCCAAACCACGTGGTTGCTGTTCTTTTATCCCAGCCACCTCCCCAGCCACACCAGGCAGCAGGACAGGAACATTTCCACACCAAAGCTCTGCTGAAGCAATTCCTCAGCAGGACTGGGGGCACTCCTGACTCCAGCACTTCCAGCTTGGAAGCAGCACTGCTCTGGGAGCCCAGGAGCAAAGTGAAAGTGTGGAATGCTCTGGGTTGTGTGTGGAATCCTCAGGTGTTGTGTGACAGGAGCTGCAGAGCGTGGGCACAGAACCCAGGGCCTCCCAATCTGAGTGAACATCAAAGGGCACCTAATTGGCAATTAGTCAAACATGGCTGTGGTGTTTTGCTTCAGGCAGCACCAGACCAGTGGAATAATGAGGTGGGACCTACAAGGGAGGAAGGAAGGGGTTGGGAGCTCACCAGCCAGGTACAGGAGGGATGGTCTTAAGGGACAAGAGACACTGGAGGGCATCCTTTGAATCTGCCTGTGGTGGTGTTCACAGGGGTTCTTGGATGAGGGAAGAGACGAGGATCTGACCCCATGTTTCAGAAGGCTTGATTTATTATTTTATGATATATATTACATTAAAACTATACTAAAAGAATAGAAGAAAAGGTTTCATCAGAAGGCTGGCTAAGAATAGAATAAGAAAGAATGATAACAAAAATTCTGTCTCAGACAGAGAGTCCAAGCCAGCTGGCTGTGATTGGCCATTAATTAGAAACAACCACATGAGACCAATCCCAGATGCACCTGTTGCATTCCACAGCAGCAGATAATCCATTGTTTACATTTTGTTCCTGAGGCCTCTCAGCTTCTCAGGAGGAAAAATCCTAAGGAAAGGATTTTGCATGAAAAGATGTCTGTGACATGTGGCAATCACTCAGTGCCCTTCTGGAATTCCAAGATTGACAGACAGTGCTGGGAGGGGAAAGGAGAAGTGGCTGACACATCTGGCAGGGAATTGTCAGGAGAGGGACTCGAAATTGTGGGGTAAACCCTGAAGTCACACCGAACAACCACTGATGAGAACAGTGGCACCAATAAAAGACCTGCCCTTCAGCAACCCTCCTTTTGTCCTCCTCCCCCTGCAGGTGCTAAAAGAAGCTTCCCAAACGAACCTCCTTGCAAGGGTGTGGTGGTACAAGCCCTTCCAGTACTTTGAGAAGAATGTGCAAGGCATTGTACCTCGCTCGTACCACTGGCCCCTGCGGTGTCCGGCGCTGGCGCGGGGCCGGCAGGTCAAGTACAGCCGCCTGGCGAGTGACACCAGGTAACAGCAGTGCCACCCTGCAGGACCTGCCCCAAGTGCTCACAACTCCCAGAGAAGATGCCATAAACAAAAACCCACCGCTCCCCGACCCCTTTCTTTAGCAGCTCCCCCTGGACCTGACCTGTTCAGTTACCTGGTAAGCACTGTGATCTTTTTTTCTCTCCAAAGGATCTGCGTTGGACAACAATAAAAGAGAATTTAACTGATCATGCACTGTTATACATTTCTTGTTGATAGAGTTGGGATTTGCATTTTGCCCATCACCATGTTCCTTTGTATATGATGCGACAACATAGATGAAAAAGCTTTTATATCATGAGTTCTGGTCTTTCCAGTCACGTCTGGGAACAAAGCATATTATTTTCTTGGGAAAACATACTTTTCATATCTCTTGCCCCAAAGATTGGGCTGTAAGCCATTTTCTAGCAAATGACTATATGAAGGTTTCTAAATATCTGCCTTGGGTGAAATCAAGAAATCTTTCTACCTGTTGCACCTGCGCTACGAATAAGATGATAGACACAGAAAGGTTTGGTAAATCCTGATTTTGTAGATTCTGCAGTGACTGACTGTGTCAAAAAAGTGCAAAAAAAAAAAAAAAAAAAAAAAAAAAAAAAAAAAGATAAAAAATGTAAAATGATTTTCTAAGTATTTCCTAACTTTATTTTTCAAAATGTGTATGAAAAAAAAATTAAATTTAAAAAGATTTTTACATGTCAGAGAATAGAGAGTTAAAAAAAATTTAAAGAAAATGCTTCTTGGGAGAGAGAGAGATTTGTCTATGTTTCTAGTGCCTTTCTTGTCTTGATTGTATGGTCAGTAGGCAGTCTTAAATGTTTTTATTTAAAATAAAGTATTCCATGAAAGCAGAATTATATATACTGTATAATTACTAATTTTTGCATTTATAGCTAAATTAAACTGGAAATTTGCTTATAATGTTGAAATTGCCATGTGTAGGGAAAAACCTCCCACCCCACCAAATAAAAAAGGGTCCGACCTTGCTCACACATTGTGGGCGGGTCAAGCTAAAAAAGAATCACTTTATTGTTCTACTTGGTAGCTGGGTTTTAAAAAGCAAAACAGCCATTGAATTCCTGTTTTTTAAGAATTTTACAAATGATCACTGAGTGAACTATGAATGGTTTCTCCATCCCCTTATCGGAGTGTTGTTGAAAAACAACAAAGATAATCTATTTCTTTAAAATATTTGTGCAGAAACTGCATGGAATTCTTAAGTTTCCACTCCTACCATACATACTGTATGTTTGGGGAAGTCTCCTATCCTAAACTTGCCAATGTGCAGAACAAAAATAGTTTTTATAAAAAAAAAAGAAAAGAATGAAGAAGAGAAAAATATATATATAAATATATATATATATATCCATTCTGTATTTTACGTGAAGCAGAGTTATCTTCTGTAGGTTTTTTGTGTATTCACAAGGTGATATTTGTATTGTAAAACAACAATGGTGAAGGAAAATAAAAAAGGCTTTTGAAAAATGTAGTTTCCTTTTATCTTCTTAATAATTCAGTTGAAATTTAAAGCTGGGTTTATTCTTGCAAACCTTGCCTTTAAGTTGATGTTATTGCACTGTAGGCCATCCGATGTGGACTGTATGGAAACTGCATTGATGTGGAATTGCTGTTGGGCAAAACAGTGCCTTAATTACCTGAAATAAATGCTATGCAATCGGGAGGAGCCTTCCTGGGAGCCATCTCCAGGCCTTGAAAAATCTACCCTGCAACTGCTGGGATGCAGCACAGGGCAGGGTGGGCATCCCTTCCCCCAGCAGCTGCCAGGAAAAAAAAAAAAAAGAGAAGAAAAGCCAATTTCTATGTGTCTGTGGTGGTGAAAGTGTCATTTTTATTGTAATTCCTTTCCTTTCCTTTCCCCCCCTTTTCTTTTTCTCCTTTTTTTGGGGATGTTTTATCTCTGCCTCTCTGCCCTGTTCCTCAGCCTTGGCCAAAACCCTGGAGAGCTGGTGGGGTGCTGCTGCTCTGCCTGGGGATGTTCCTCATCAGTTCTGTCTCCCTGGGAGGGATGGATGGAGGGAAGGAGGGAGGGAGGGATTCCTTTGCAACAGCATTTGCAGAGCTGGGGGGGAGTTTAGGGCTCAGCTCTGCCTGCTCTGCCTTCAATTCACTGCTTTTTGAGGCTAAAAGTCGGGTTTTTACAGCCCAAGCCCAGCCCAGCTGATTTTTGAGGTGATTTTTGAGAGATTTGGTGCTCCCAGACGTAACCCGAGGAGTAGATTTTTCAAGACCTGGCATCACGCACACCCGAACCATTGACATAAATAAATGTATGGATATATATGCACATGACATTAAATGGAATCTGCTCAACCCTGCCTTGTGGTGTGTGACTTTGTGCATGGCTCTGGCTCCTCATGGTCCCATCTGTGCTCGGCAGGGGAGGGAGCCTGGGAATGGGGGCTGCTGCCTCTGGAGGAGGGACCAGGGGTGGGTTTGGGACACAGGTGCTGTGCATTGGCTCACTCCAGGCTGTGGAGCTTGTGCTGCCTTGGCTGGGTGGGATGGGACCTGCCTCGGGGTCAGGGCATGGTGCTGATGGCCAGGATCCCAGATTTCCCTCTGTGGTTTCCCCCTGTCTCGGTTTGGAAAGACAGCTGCCTGCTAAGGAAGGCAGGAGCCTCCCCTGAAATGGAGAATGTAAACCCTTCCCACCCCTCTGAATTGCTATAAATTTTAAATTAAGGGGCTCTCAGGCAAAAATATGGGAGCAGGAAATAACAGTTCTTTAATAGGGAAAAGAAAAAATAAAAGGATAAAATAAACAGTGCAGCACACTAGAACAACACTGCCAGAGTCAGAACCCAACGTGACACCCTGTGGGTCAGGGTGTTGGTGGCAGTCCCATTGGAAATGTGGCTGCAGCCCTCCTGCAGTGTCAGGGGTGGCTCTGTTGGAGCAAGGGGGTCCTGTAGAGAAGGATGTGTTCTTCCTCTGAAGATCCAGTGGAAGGAGAGACAGCTGCTGTTCCTCTGGGGAATCCCGTGGAGAAAGCCGTGCTGGTGTCTCAAAAACCTCTGGATTGTACCTGGGTAGGAATGCTTGGCTCCTCCCTCTGGGCGGAGCATCTCCCAATGGGATGTTACAGTTCTTATCAGCCATGCAGGGACATTCAATAGCTGTTATCAGCAATGTCCCCTCCCCAGGGAGGTGTGAATGTGGTCACTCAAAGAGAGAGATAAAGCAAACTGCCCACTTGACAAAGGTAATCTGCCATACAGATGGGAACTGAAAACATCTTGCATTGTAATCTTCAACACCCCCAAACCTCAGGTGAGATCCACCTGCAGCCTCTGCTGTCTGGAGAATGCAGCCAGGGCTGCTGGGGCTCCTCTGCCATCACCTGGCCTGTGAGCTTTGTGTTCCTGGGTTGGATCCTTGGGTGACTTCCAGGGACAATCTCCACCTCAGTGATTCCCTTGCCCTGGGCATTGTTGCCTCTCCCTCCCAGCTCCTGCTGCTGCTCTTGCTTGGTGCCCCTCAGAGAGGTGAACACAGCGAGCCACAAGGCTGTAAAAGCTGGAATTGGGCGTTGTGCTGCCCTAAGCCCACAGAACTCCTGGATCTCCCAGCGAATCCGTCCTCTATGGCCTCCAGCTGAGCTCTGAGGGTGTCTGTAGGGACAGGCAGGGCCAGGTTTGGGTGTGGAGGGGCAAACCTGGACAGGCCAGTGCAGGTGCCAGGAGGCTGAAAATGGGAAGAGGGTTCTGCACCAGAAAAGGCTGGAAAAGGAAAGTTCAGGAAAGAGCTGGGCACACCAGGATCTCTGCAGGGTGGGCACTGATGCTGCTGAGATCCATCTGCATACAGGAACCTGGGGAAGGTTTTACACCCATAAAAACAGGGATGGAAGAAGTTGGAGGAGCATGAGAGCAAGTGATTGCTTTCCTGTGCTCTGGCAAGAGCAATCCCGTCAGCTTTCCCCTCCTGTTTTTCCTCAGGACACAGCTGGGTGCTCATTCCTGGACACAGGAATCTGGGGAAGGTTAAATACAGGGATGGAAGTTGTTGGAGGAGCAGGAGAGCAAGGGCAGTGATTCCTTTGCTTTCCTGTGTTCTAGAAAGATCAATCCCATCAACTTCTCCTCCTGTTTTTCCTCAGGACACAACTGGGTGCTCATTCCTGGATATAGGAGCCTGGGGAAGGTTTGAGACCCATAAATACAGGGATGGGAGGTGTTGGAGGAGCACAAACCAAGCAAGGGTAGTGATCTCTTTGCCTTCCTGTGCTCTGGAAGGATCAATCCCACCGATTTCCCTCTCCTGCTTTTCCTCAGTGCTCATTCTCTTCCTGGTGCCAGAGCACTGCCCAAAGAGAAGCCACAAATCCCTGTTTTGGCAGCTTCTCCCATCCAGCTCATCAGCTGTTGGCCACAAATGTTTGCCAGAAGCTTCTGTGGTTCCTTTTTGCATCCTCTCAATGCCTCTCCTGCCCCTGGCTGTCCCTGTGAGCTGCAGGTTGGGCAGGGAATGCCAGTGAGAACCAGGATTTGGGCATGGCACCCTTGTTTAAATCAATAAAGGTTTGGGCACCACTCTCAGGCACTCTGCAGGACCAGGAGTTGGATTTTGATGGTCCCTGGGGGTCACTCCCAAATCTGTGATTCCAAGATGATGGAAGGAGCAGGTTTGGGAGCAGACAGGGCTCCCATAATTTGGTTTTCAGCAGCAGCTCAGCCCCTGCTGCACACAGAGCAGCCCACCTTATTCATTTTATGACCATTTTCCCCCCAATAAAACCCCCAGTGGGATTGAATTTGGATCTGCCCAAGTCTGCATTGCTGTTTTTGGCTCTTGAGGTTTTCCCAGTTTTGTGCCAGAGTTTTTTAGCTTGGCCTGTGCTGCTTGGCTCCTGCTGTGAGTGATGCTCCCCTGGGCTCTCCCACATCCCAGGGAAGTGCCCTGAGGCTGCTGCTGCAGCTTCTGATGAGGGATGGCAGAATATTCCCTATTTGTGGGGAAGCTTTAAGCCCTGGCTGGATTTAAGGCACATCCCCTGGGGAATTTTGGGGTGTTCACATGTCTGGCCATAAATTATTAGCAGCAAAAAGTCACCATGAGTTGATTTTCCAGAAGGGCAGGGGAGCTCCTGCTCTTGAGGCAAGGCTAGGGAGGGTGGGGAAGGAAAGGCAAAGCACCCCAGGACAACATTTTAATTAAATTTGCCAGGTATCCTTCAGCTCAGTGACCTGTGCAGGATTTGGAGTTCAGAAACTGCGATTTTGCTACCTTTCCATTCAACCTGCCCTTCCTAAACTCTCCATGTGCGTGTTTTCCAGCAGGAAAATCACTTTTTTTGCCACCACAAAGAACTGCTCCCACTTCCAGCTGCTGCTTGGAGCCGGGCTGTGTGTTTTGGGCAGGGAGGAAAACCCACGTGGCGCTGGATTTTCACACAGAGCAGCCCTGGTGTGTCCTTGCCAAAGCCTGGCAGGGCTCTTGCTGTCAGCTCTGTGCAAACACTTTTATCTCCTGCCAGAAAGGACTTTGGCCATTTTCTGGCCAATAAACAACATTATGTAAGAGGCCTCCTCATTGCTGTGAGAGCTCTGAGGGCCCTCACACCCAGGGTCTCAGCTCTGCTCATGCTGAAGCGATGGTTTATTCCAATTTTCTGCTCAGGACCAGGCCAAACAGGCTGGAATCAAGGCTTCTGTCCTGCAGGGATGAGTGAGGCCCTGGCACTGGGGAATTGCCCATCATTACAGGTGTCTTCTCAGCAAAAAAGGGATTTTTCCCCCCCTAGAACAAGTGGGACAAAAATTATGCAGCCAGTTTCAGGAATACTTCCAGGCCTTCTAATTTTTTTTAAAAAAGTAATTTTAAAATTAATTTTCAATCTCTTCATTGCCCCATCAGAAGAGATTTTGTTTCAGAAGGTTTACAGACCCTCACACCCAGGCTCTCAGCTCTGCTCATGCTGAAGTGATGGTTTATTCCAATTTTCTGCTCAGGACCTGGCCAGGGTGTAGCAAACAGGCTGGAATCAAGGTTTCTGTCCTGCAGGGATGAGTGAGGCCCTGACATTGGGGAATTGCCCATCATTACAGGTGATCCACTGTGGCTTCTCAGCAAAAAGGTATTTTTTTTCCCCCCTAGAACAAGTGGGACAAAAATTATGCAGCCAGTTTCAGGAATCCTTCTAATTTTTTTTAAAGTAATTTTTAGTCTCTTCATTGCCCCATCAGAAGAGTTTTTGTTTCAGAAAGTTTACAGACAATATGGTGGCCTGAGCATATTTAAGAAAAGAGTTTTGGTTTATCCAGTTAGTTTTAGTTTTACTCAGTCCCAGCTTGGATGGTTTACAGAAAGGGAGCTCTCCAAGAGAGCAGGAAATGCTGGTTTTAAAGTGAAATGTGGATGCTATAGGAAAGGGCCACTTCTCTGAAATGATCCAGTCTGGCTCGGAAGGGACGAGGAACTGAAAAATGAGGAAAGGGAAGTAAATGCTTCATGGGTTTATATTCCAAAGCCAATTTTCTAATTTTCTTAATTTTTTTTTTTTTTTTCCAATATAGAGGTAGTTTGAATCCTCTTTCTTAATGATGTGGAAGCATAAATTTCACTGGGGGAAGAAAAGCACATTTGGCCATGTGTGCTGAGTGGTATCCCTGTGCCAGCTGCGCCTGGTTCCTCCAGTGGATCCATCCATCCCAGGGGGGTTTGGACACTTCTCCTGCTCAGCATGGAATCCCTGCGCTGTTTGCAGCAGTCCTGTGGCAGCAGTGATGGGGAGGAACCTTTTCTCAGCAGGATGGAGATTGTAAAAAAAAAAAAAATAATTTGGCACAAAATGGCACCGGGGAGGAGCTGGAGAACTCCTGGTTTGGGGAAGGAGGATGGTCCATGGGAACTTCTCACCTTCCTCACCTTGCCACAGGCAGGGGGGCATTCAGAGGGATCTACCAAGCCCTGAGGTGTTTGCAGCCTTCTCTGCACCAAAAGCTCCTTGCTCCTGCAGTCCTGGGCCTGGACACAGCCACATCCCCTGGGGGAGGTGGGGAGCTGTGCGTGCCCAGACCCCCAGCAGGAAAACAATCTGAAATAGAATCCACAGGGCATGTTTTGAGCTGCCACCAGTCTTCCTTTCCCTCCTCCACCGCCAGCCACAGGTGCTTACAGAGCCACTTGTCCTCCTCAGCTGTTTGCATTGTGCGGGGTGCGAGGCTGGCAGCACTCTCCGTCACAAGAGCAAATCCTTAAAACTCAGTCTCTAACCAGCTTCTCCTGATGCTCCAGCAGGTCTGTATCACCTGCAGGAAGAGCTCTCGCCCTTGCCCAGCCTGCTCCTGGCTCATCCCTGCGCCAGCAGAGCAGCTGCTCCGTGGTTCTGCCTGTCCCCTCCCATTCCCCCCAAGGCTTTGGCGCCCGCTTTGGGACCCGAGCATTCCCAGGGAGATGTGCCAGCCCACAGGGCTGTTTTCCAGGCCCTGCAGGTTCCTTGGGAATTACAGCCAGCAGATAAGGTATCAGGAAATCTCGTTTCTCCCCGGCAGCCAGTCCAAAAAGCACTGGAGCCAAAGGGCAGAGCTGAACGTGACCTTGGGGCGCTGACACAGCCGTTCCTGCCATGTTAACCCTTGGATCAGGGATGCACCCAGGAAAGGTGATGGAATCTCTCTTCCCTTCCCTGAGAGGGCAGGCAAATCCCAGAGGTGCTCCCAGCTTTTAATTCCCACCATAATGCAGGAGGGAGAAAGGGCTGGGGCTGGTTGGGCCTTCCCTCCCTGCTGCACCAGCATCTCAGGGTGTGATGGGTCCTGTCCCCAGAGTGCCAAAAGCCTTTGGATAAAGCTGTTTGAGCAGCTGGAGAATTTATCCAGGCCTAGCTGGGGCTTGAAACAGGTGGGGGAAAAAAATCTGGATTTCAAAAATGAAAGTTTTTGCTAAATAGAGATGCATTCATAAAAAGCATTTTACACTTAAAATACAATTGTGTTTCCAAGCTCTTCTAGTAGAGCATGGAAACCCTGAGCACTGAGCACATGGGAATCAGGAATTGCATCCAGCCACCATTCCACAGGCTGGACAAGCTGTGGTAGGGCAGAGGCAGAAAAATCCTCCCCTTCCCAAACTCCTCGAGCAGCAGAGCAGCCCTGGAAAGGTTATTTTGGGAGAGAGAGATGCTGCCTGCATCTTAACAGAAACACACCAGGAAAAACCTTCCATCACCTCCTTGTGGCATCCCAATTATTGATTGGTTTCTCCTTATCTTGTGCCACTCTTGACTCACCACGGGGTTATTCAGCAAGAATTTTCCACCTGCACTTTCCAGCCTGGAGCTGGGAGCTGCTGGGACAGGCAGGGGAACTCAGGTAAGGAGATTCCCCCGGGATCCCAGGGGGTTGGGGTTTGCACCTTCCGGCGGTTTTGGGGCGGTTTAATCAGTGGGGTGGGGGCAGCGTGGGGGTGTGTGGTGCTGGTGGGTTCCAGGCTGGTGCTGGGATAGCTCTGGGCTGCTCAGGGAGCAAAGGGGGCAGGAAGGAAAGCTGTGGCTTTAGATTTGTTGTCGCTGAAGTATTTGCTGTGTGACATTCAGCCCTGGCCGCGAGCGCTGTGGCAGAAGGAGCTGATGAGAGAGAGGTCACCTGGAGCAAGTCTGAGTGACCGCTTGGCTCTCTGCTGGTGTCACTCCTCATCCCTGCAGCCTTCTCAGGAGCAGAAGGGCTCATTCCAGCAGTTGTTTCCTGCGGGTTCATTGCTCCCAGGGCACATTCCCTGTGAGGAATAGCCTGCAGGCTGGAGCTTCACCAGAGCTGGCAAAGGTTCCAGCCAGGAAAATCAGATTCCCTGCCTCATTCTTCCCTCTCTAATCACAGAATAATCACAGACTAATCACAGACTGGTTGGGAGGGACCTTGAAGCTGAGATTCCTAAATTGATGTTTATTATGGTGACAGTATTATGCTGAGCTTCAGCATCTCCTGCAGCCACTCAGAGAGCACAGGAGCTGGTGGAATATTGTGGGGTTTGTTCCCAGATCTCCTCAGGAGGGTGAGCAAAGAGTCTTGGGAGACACAGGGCTGGGAATTTGTCCTGTCAGGCCTGGTGTCAGGGAGTGATTGCTGCCAGCAGGAGACACATTTTTGTCATAAGCTGAAATATAAATCTCCACTTCCCATCCTTCTCTGGGCTGCTGCTGTCTCTGACGCTGGGCTGGGGGACACAAACTGTCACCATTTTCTGAAAAATCCCTTCACCAGGATTTTTCTCCAGAGAAACCTCAGAAAAGAAATGCAAACAATAATTATCTGATTGCTTGGAATGTGGTCTGGAGGTTGCTGACCAACAGGTGCATCTGTGATTGATTCCATGCGAATTGTTTTTAAAATTAATGACCAATCCCAGTCCAGCTGTGTTGGGACTCTGATCAGTCACGAGTTTTTATTATTCATTCTTTTCCAGCCTTCTGTCTGGAACCTTTCTCTTTCTTTAATATAGTTTTAGTATATAATATAATGTAATATAATGTAATATAATATAGTATAATATATAATATATTATATGATATAATATGATATAATATAATATGAACATGACATGATATGATATGATATAATATAATATAATATAATATAATATAATATAATATAATATAAATATAATATAATATAATATAATATAATATAATATAATATAATATAATATAATATAATATAATATAATATAATATAATATAATATAATATAATATAATATAACATAATATAATATAATATAATATACCTCCTGAGAACTTGGAGTCAAATTCTCTCACCTCGTCCTGGGGACCCTCACACCACCACCACAACAAGCAGCCCAGTGAGGGCGGGATGTGAGCTCTGTCTGGGATGTGCCCCTCACTGGGATGTGCCACGGGCTCCCTTCTGCTCCCACAGCGGCCCCACCATGGCTGGGAAGAGGTCCAGGTGCTCCTTCTCCAGGCTGGAGCTGATCCTGATCGCGTGCCTGGTGCTGATGATCTCCCTCACCGTGGCGCTCCTGGTCCTGCACTTCCTCACCAAAAACACCAATGGCAAGTGGAGCCCCCCCAGCCTCTGCAAGCCCTCTGCTCCGGGGGGTGCCCAGGGCAGGATTTCAGTGAGGGGGGAACAGGTGGGGGTCTCCAGGTCACTGCTGAGCTGTCACCACCATGGTGCTCGTGCTCCTTCCACCCGAGCACAGCAGCAGCGCCCTGGGCACGGATGCACAGCCCCGGCGTGGGCTGGGGTTGCCTGCAGGGATCCATCCCTTCCTTCCATCCTCCCTTCCTCTCTGTGCCTGCTGAGAGCCCCTCACTCCCAGGATTTGACCAACCCCACCACAGCCCCCCGATGCCTCCAAGTCCAGGCACAGGGAATGAGGGTGTCAGGAGCTGGACTCAACATCCCACCAGTGGGACCTTCCAGCTTCCAGACTCTGGTCTCAAATTGGATGCAATTCACCTTTGGGACTTAAAACTTCATGGTTTTAGGCTATAACATGTCAGAGTTTTGCACAAGTGATTCTCCTCTGTGTCAGAGCTCTTGGGGGAGGAGGAGGAGGATGGGTGGTTCTAGAGGGGGGGCCCATTTGGCTGGTGTCATTTTAAATGACAGAAATGGCATCAGTCTGTGATTTTTTCCTGGGCTGCCACTTGAAACACAGGAGAAGGGAAACACTCACACCAGTGTTCACTTCTTCTTCACACACCAGTGTGTGTTTCCCTTCTCCTGTGTTTCAAGTGGCAGCCCAGGAAAGGCCAGGCTGGGAAGAAGGAGCATCCCCTGGTCCCAAAGCAGCTGCCTGGGAAGGGCTGTGGGAACAGGGCAAGCACACAGAAATATTTCATGTTTTCCCACAGTGTTATCTCAGCCTGCAGTGATTTGGGGCTCTGGGATTTCCTGAGATGCAGATAACCTTTCTGATTGATTATGATTTGATAGCCATCCATGGCTTTTCTTCCATGGCTTTGCCCATCCTGGAAGGATTTCTGCACCTTCCTGGTGGTTGGGGTGATATGTGACCTCCTTTGGGAGGAATTTTCCTCACCATTTGCCTGGAAATCACTGCTCAGAACTGCTTTTCCCAACTCTGAGCTTCAGCTGGCTCTGCTGTGATATTCTGGGGGAAGACCAGGGCACCAGCCCTGGACACAGGATGTGTTGGATGTGGCCTTCTCTTTTCCCTAGTCCTTTCCCAACAGCTCCCGACACACCATCCCTTTCTCTTACCACAGCTGAGCTGAACTGGCTGTGTCAAACAGCACTTGGACCTGGTTCCTGCGTGGTACTGGTGGGCTGGGAGGGTTTAACTGGGAATGCTGGGCTGGTTCCCCCTGGCTGTGCATCACCACCCATCTGGCACTGCCCAGTGACCCTCTGGAGAGACCCCTGGGTGGTTCCTCATGCCTGCCTTGCCTCCCAGGGGCCTTCACAGCCTCTGCACATTGAGAAATGGCCTCAGAGCACTCAGCCAGAGCCCTTTGGCCCCTCTTGTCCCCAGTTCTGCTGGCTGCTGTGCTCACTGATCTGCCATTTGATGTTCTCACAGATTGCACCAACAGCATAGCAGAGGAGGCAAAGTACTTGGTGGGTGTTGGCAGAGCTGATTGCACGGGGCCTGTGGCACAGGTGCCTCTGGTGAGTGGGGGGAATTCCTCATGGGATTGCTGAAATACTGATTTTGCATCCTTTGGGGGTGTTTTTTGGGCAGGGTTTCCTGTTTAGAGCCTCTGCCTTGCCAAGTGTGCATGGCCTTCAAACAGATTTTGAGATTTCCTCAAGGTTTGGAGCAGTGTGGGCTGGTGGCAGGTTGGAAGGGAGGTTGGGAGGAGATGGGCTTTGAGGGGCCCTTTCCAAGCCCAACCATTCCATGGAAGGAAGGGCAAGGCAGAGCTGCATCTCAGAGTTGTTGAATGACCCCTGGGCAAATCTACCCAGGAAAAGCAGAGGAATAAATGGCTCAATATTTATGATGGAACTCTGTTGGAACTCAGGACATCCCTCTGGCTGTCCTGGATGGCTCAAGCCCCTGCCAGGGGCTCAGAGACCCTGGCACAGAGCCCAAGACACCTGTGCCTGATTCTGACCCATGGAGCAAATTACCACCTTTGTATGAAGAATTACAAGTCAGGAGAGTTCAAACAGAATAATAGTTAATTTGTCACGGGGTGAAAAATAGATTGTTGGGGTTTTTAGAATGGGAGCTTGGGGTCTCAAGATGGAGGAATTTGGGTGTGCCTTGTCCTTCTTCTTCTTGGCCTCCATGTTCTGGGTGATGGTGGCACTTTTGGATTGGTTTGAGGTAGAAGCTCACTGTCCAACATAGGTGATGGGTATTGGGAAGTTATGGTAAATAATGTACATGTAGTTTTTAGTATAAAAAGACAACATCTCCTCTGAGGGTGGTCAGTGTGCCTCTGTCTGACTTGCTGAACAGACCTCAGCAGCCCAGAGAAAGAATTTTATAGATAAGAAACAATAAACAGCCTTGAGAACAAGAACAGAGGAATCCTGACTCCTTCTTCGACCGCCGGGCTGGGAAAAGAGACTTGTACGTATCTCAGAGTCGCTCTGACCAACAGAAATCCCCAGAGAGCTCCTCTCTTGCAGATGGGCTATGCCAACCCCGACCAGGTGGGCGGGGGGCTCCTCTCCCGCCTCTACAGCCGAGCCTTCATCGTGGCAGAGCCCCAGGGCTCCCGACGCATCGTCTTCGTCAGCGCCGACATCGGCATGGTGTCCCAGAGAGTCAGGCTGGAGGTACCAGGGGCTGCAAGGGAGGGCTGGGAGCAATCCTTTGGGATCCCCTTCCGGTGATGTCTCTGCTGAAGAAGAGCTTTGGGCCCCTCAGTAAATGAGGCTGGACTTTGCTCGCTCTTCTGTTACTGAGAGGATTACCAGGAGTTCACTGGGATCACAACTAAATTATCATGGTGCCTCTAATGCAGCAGAGGGATGTGAATCAGAAAGCCAGAAACTTCCACAGACACTGAAGGGGTTGATCTGCAGCCTTGGGAGAATTTTGGATTGATGTAAAACACACAGACATTAAGCAGAAAAACCATAAACTTGCGTTTCTATGGCTGTAGGTAAGAATATGCCTTAAGTAAGTGAGAAACTGCATTGATAACATGGTGAAAGGTTTATAATGTAGAAAACTGCATTGATAAGATGGTGAAAGGTTTATAATGTAGAAAACTGCATTGATAAGATGGTGAAGGGTTTATAAAGTAGGGGTGTGGTTGTATAGAATAAATTAAGAGTTAGTTTAAGTTCTAATAGAAGCGTATGTGTATAAGTGTGGCAGAAGCCCATTAGATAAAAGTATCCACAGTGAAATAAAGGTGATGGGTTAGAAAAGCAGAATGAACCTTGTGACATTTATCCATTGGGTTAGAAAGTTCTATATTGCCTTGTAACAAGGAACTTGTGACTACTCTGAGCTATGGCAGACTGCTTGCTCCTCTAAAACCTCACAGCCTCTGAGAATGATGTTTATCTGAGCAATAAATGGCTCTTAGCCCAAAAATAGTCCCATCCTTTCATTACAAAGCAGTGACAAGGATAGGGAGGTGCTGGAGGACTGTGGATCCTCCTGGGATGATTTGGGATGCGCTTCAGGTTGGATATAAAGGTTCTTTTACCAGATATTCCTATTTTGACCCTCCTGTCAAGCAAACAGGTACAACCTCCTTGTTGTGCCAGGCAGAAAGAGAAGGGTGAGGAGGGATGGATGGATGGATGGATGGATGGATGGATGGATGGATGGATGGATGGATGGATGGATGGATGGATGGATGGATGGGGTTTTTTGGGCACAAGAAGGGTTTTTAGGAGCACTTTTCCCCCTCAGGTGCTGAAGCAGCTGCGGAGCAAGTACGGCGAGCTGTACCGGCAGGACAACGTCATCCTCAGCGGCACCCACACCCACTCAGGGCCTGGGGGGTACTTCCAGTACACCCTGTTCTGGATCACCAGCAAGGGGCTCGTCCAGCCAAGCCTCCAGTCCATCGTGAATGGCATTGTGAAGGTCGGTGTCGCCCAGTTCAGGGTGCTGGTGCCCAGCACAGCTCTGGCTGGGGTGTTTGGGGTGGCACCTGCCTGCTGTGAGGTGGGCTTGCTTGTTTGCAGCTCAAAAAGCAGGGGCTTTGAACCCTTTCTTCAGAGACAGCTGTTGGTAGTTTAAAAATGTTGTTGTAATTTTTGAGAATTTTAGATGAGTTTAGGAAAAAATCCAGAACAAGCACCTGCAGATTCCAAGAAAGGTCTGGGGATGGACAGGGAGGGAAAGAAAGAGATTTTCCAGATAACCTCCCACAGACTGATAGTGCCTGTCTTGGTGCTTTGCAGAGCATAGACATTGCCCATGAGAACATGAAGAAAGGAAGGCTCTTCATAAACAGAGGCACAGTAGAAAACAGCCAGATCAACCGGAGCCCCTTCTCCTACCTCGCCAACCCGGAGTCCGAGAGGAGCAGGTAAAGCCTCCCCAGGCAGGAGAAAGAAAATGAACTGCTTGAAAAGGGCTTGAAAGCTGTGATTGCCTTCTCCAAGCATGAGGAATTGGTCGAGGATGAGACCTTGTGTTTTATTTAACAAATAAAGAGCCAGAGGGCATTGAGGTGCTGTCCTTGGTGCATGGATTTGTGTTCTCTCCATTCCCTGGAGGAGCAGTGCCTGAGCACAGCGACAGCCACAGCTCTCCCCTCACCTTCCCTGCTGGTTCCAGGCGCTTCTCCAAGGCCTTGCTGTGTGCTGGTGGTACCTGGAACGACCTTTCACATCCTTGTTCAGCCTAGTGAGGATTTAACCTGCAGAGGATCAGAGCACGGCCCTGACTCTGATGGGATTTCCCTGCTTTGTTCCCATCCAGGTATTCATCCAACACGGATAAAGAAATGGTGCTGCTGAAGATGGTGGATGAGGATGGACACGAGCTAGGCCTCATCAGGTACTGACCACCAGAGCAGCAGGTTTTTCTCCATATCCTCATTATTTTTTGTAGGAATGAAGGTTTCCATTTTTTCTCCCTTTTTTACATCACTGTCTCCTCCTGGTTCCTTTGAATATAAAAATCCTTGCAAAATACAATTTATGGGTTACTGCAAGAGTCAGTTCAGGTCTGAAGGAGCTCTTGGTGGCCCTGATAATGACAGTGACAAATTCTTGTCAGGTCTCAAGGCCTGGATTATTACAGCCATAAGCTCTCCTCGTTAGGAAGGGACAGGATGGGAATACTCTGCTGTTGTTAATCCATCCCTAAGCACCACGAATCTCCATGTTCTCCCAAAGAAAATTCCCCCAAATTTGGAATAGGAAAATTCAATAGGATTGAAATTCAATAGGTCAGTTGCTGCTGCATGGAGTGAACAGAATATTTCCCCTTTTGTAATTTCACTATATTTTCAATTTTGACCCCTCCTCAGCTGGTTTGCTGTGCACCCAGTGAGCATGAACAACTCCAACCACCTGGTGAACAGTGACAACGTGGGCTATGCCTCCTACTTGTTTGAGCAGGAGAAGAACAAGGGAATGCTCCCTGGAGAGGTGGGAGCACCCAAAGGAATGGGGGAAACAGGGCTGGGACAGGGAAGGGGTCAGGTGGGACAGCAGGGCAAACACAGGAACACAGGGACTGAGGTGAATGCTTTGATTGATTTCCTTTTTCAGAAGGGAAATTGGAAGGTGTGCCCTTGACTTTCCAAGCTGGTAATCAGTGGCAGTTATTCCTCAGCTGAGGAATAACTCACATTTATTTTGATCAAAATCTGGGGAGGTTGTGGTTGTCCCGTCCCTGGAAGTGTTCAAGCCTTGAAGTGTCCCTGCAGTCAGCTCCAATAGTTCTCACCCCATAAATCAGTCATGGTGAATGCCTGGAAGGAAAAAAACTCCTGTGCCAGGTGCTCCAATGACCCATAAACAGCGGATCTGCAACATGAGCAGCTGGGGAAGAGCTGAGGTGGAAGAGGGGGGAGGAGGAAACACTGTCTGCACGCCAAGGTGGTGTGAAGCTCCCCCTGAAATGGCACCATGTGCATCATGTGCCTGAACCCCCATCCCTGAGCTCCTAGTGACTTTGGGAATAATCCAGAGTCCTGCTTGGTGGGCACAGCAGCTGTGGGGAGGGCTGGGCTTTGCAGCTTTCCCTGCCAGGCACTGTAACCCTCCTCTGGCCTTGGCAGGGCTCTTTTGTGGCCGCCTTTGCCTCGTCCAACCTGGGAGACGTGTCCCCCAACACGCGGGGCCCCTTCTGCGCCAACACGGGCGAGTCGTGTGACAACCCCCAGAGCACCTGTCCCATCGGAGGGGTGAGTGTGTCCCACCTGTCCCCACCCTCTGCTTCACCACTGGGCATGGGGAGGCCACGAAAAGGTAAAGAATCCCCTCTTTTTGGGCCTTCCTGGGTGCCACTTCCAGGAATTTACTGCGCTTTGTCTCTCGTGCACCCGAATTTCCGGGTGTTCACCCCAAATTTAACTTGAGTGCAGCAACCCCCTGGCTAATTTTGATGTGGCCTGCAAGAAGGCCTCCGTTCCCACCGTCTGGCAGTGCCAGATGCACTCTCCATAATCCCTGATCACCACACACATTTCCCAACAGGCAGCCATGTGCATGGCCAAGGGGCCCGGGAAGGATATGTTTGAGAGCACCAGGATTATAGGACAAAATATCTACTTGAAAGCAAAGGTAAGGGATATTCTGCTTCCTGAGTGTGTGTGAGTGCTGCTACGACAGGAATTCATGCTCATTTGAGCAGCTTGATGAGCAGCCTGTGGATCCCTTCCCTCTGGATATTCCATATTCTATCTCCTACATTCCATATTCTGTCTATCTTGTACCTGCTTTGGTGAATGTTTGTAGATTCAAATTACTCTAAAGTTCCTTGATTTTGGTTTTTATTGGGTAAATGAGCTCTGCAACCAGCTGGTGATGTCTCTGCCTGCTGTGGAATGAAGAGGACCTCAGAGCCTGGAATTTGATAGGCTGAGGACATTGTAGGAAATCTTAATGGTAGGGAAAAATTTCCTCAGGTAGAACACAGCTGATTAGAAAACTCTATTTAGACTTTAAAAACATACTTTAACATGAATTTAAATTTAAAACACATACTTTTATTTAGATGCATCCTTGCAGGTGTTGTCATTTGAAAATGCTGGTTTGGGGTTTTCATCTCAGCATTCCTCACTGGGACATGATGAGGATGTGCCCTCTTATCCTCTCCCCCTCCCTCCCATTCATCTCAAAGGCATCATGATGGGGAAAATCCTCCTGACAGAGCTCAGAGACACCACCACACAACACTTGTGGGCCAGTTTGGCATCATGTTCCCAAAGTGACACAAAAGTGAGGTAAAATGTGTGCCTGAGGCCCCCACAGAGGGTGCTCCCCTTGCTTTGCTTGGTCCCGCATTTCCTCAGCCCTAAGGGCTCCCCTTTGTCACCTGTGGGCTCTGACACCACCCTGGACTGAATTTGCTGCTTCCCCTCCTGTGTGATGAGAGCAGTGATTGCAAGGAGAGCTTTTGGCAGCATTTCAGGGACAGGAGCTTGGAAGAACCACAGCATATTCAGCAGAGGAGGAAGAGCAGGAGGTGGTGGTGGCTTTTCCTTCAGGTGCCCCTGTCCCCAGTCCAAGAGAGCTGGTGTGTGCATCAAACACAGGGGAAAAAAAAACCCACTGCTGTTGTCTTTAGCAGCTCAATCTCCTGCCCCTCCAAGGCTGTGCCCTCAGCTCCTTCCAGGAATGTCATTAAACCTGTAAAACTTCTGGCAGCCCTTCCCATGGACCAACCTGAGGCTGCAAAACCATTCCCTGAGGGGCTGAGTGTGTGTGGTAAATACCTTCAGCTGTCAGGAGTGCAGTAAACAGCAGCAGCACTTTGAGGCAGTGAGTAGAGCAAAACTTCTTCTTTCTCACAGAAAACATTTCTTCTGCTTGGTCTAAGATGTGAGAAATGGAACCAGGGGAAGGGAGTTGCCATCCTGCTGAAATAGGGGCATGTTTCAGCTGTAAAAGAGAAGTGTCCTCCCTCCCTGAGACAGGGAGGGCTTGCAGGGCTCGTGGGTGACAAAAACAAAGGGACTTGGGAATTACAGATTTGCATTAATATAGATTTTGCAGGCAAACCCCAACGAGGGGAGAGAGAATGATGCATCTGACTCCATCTTATCAGAAGGCTAATTAATTACTTTATTATACTGTACTGTTCTATATTATATTCACTATATTACATTACATCTAGACTGAACCTGCCAAGCACTCAACTCTGCTCACAACTGCACAGAATTTTGTGACTGTCAGCCCACAGTCCCAACTCACACAAGGAAACAAAACCCCATCACTCTGGGTAAACAATCTCATTGTTGCATTCTACTTCTGCACAAACACAGGCACGGCAAATGAGATAAGAACTGTTTTTCCTCTCTCTGAGGTTCAGAGAATGTGAATCCCAGAAATATTCTTGGGAAGAATTGTGCCTTGCTTTTCTCTGTGAAGAGAAATGTGGCGACACATTAACACACGAGGAAATATCCATGCGGCTGTTCCTGACCCCTTGTCCCACTGGGACTTTTTTTTTTCCACCTCATGTGTCCCTTAGGAGCTCTATGAAAAGGCGTCCCAGGAGGTGACAGGACCCCTGAGCTCAGCCCACCAGTGGGTGAACATGAGCAACGTGTCCGTGGAGCTCAACGCCACACACACGGTGAGAGCAGCAGGAAAATCCCTGTTCCCCCAGCAGCACCTGCCACCAGGAGGGAAAATGGGGTTTGTCCCATTTTTTCCTGCAGCAGCACCTGACACAGTGAGGGAAAATGGGGTTTTGTCTCTTTTTCCTTTTCTTCTCCCCTCCTGATTTAGGTTCAGACCTGCAAACCAGCCCTGGGGCACAGCTTTGCTGCAGGGGACCATTGATGGCGTGGGGGCTTTCAACTTCACCCAAGGTAATTTGGGGCAGTTCCCACTGGGGCATCCCCCAGGTGGACTGACAGCCCTGCAGTCACTCCACAGCATCCCAAGGGATGGATTTTGGGAAGGTGGAGGAAACCAAACAAACCTTTCAGGTTTGTCTGTGGCCATTTGGGAATAGGATATGGCCACTGCCTGGAGGAAGGAGACAAGGGGATGGGGAACAGGGAGAAGAAAGAGCTGGTTTGGGACTGTCCTGCTCATTTGTCCTCCTTCCCTGGGAGCAGGGAGTGTCTGAGAGCTGCTGGGGCAGCTGAGGAGCAGAGTCTAAAGGTGTTTCCCCCTCAAGGCTCAGTGGAAGGGGACCCATTTTGGGATCAGATCCGGGACCAGCTGCTGGGAGAGCCCTCGAACGAAACCAAAGCCTGCCACAAGCCCAAACCCATCCTCTTCAACACAGGAGAGGTAAGGACACACCAGTGGGGGGATGCAGGGATCACTGGGCTGGGATCAGGGATCCCAATCCCTCATGGAGGAGCTCCAGGCAGTGTCTGTGATGTCTGCTGAAGAACCAAGCAGGCAGCACGGGCTGCCTGGGCTCTGCAGAGCTGCTGCTCCACTCATCCAGCCCATCCCCAGGCTCAGGCCATGCCTTGGTGTTTTCTGAGCTCTGCTTTACAACTCTAACTGGAAATTGCTGCCCCTTTCCCCACCTGATGCTCCCTTGGCACTGAGGCAAACGTTGCTGCTGTGCAGAGGGATCATGTCCAGGGTTTTCAGAGCACTTAAACGGGGCCATCTGGGTAAGGGAATTCATTGTTATTCCTTTCACCAGCCTCGTTAAAAGCTTCCCTGCTGTCACTTCGTGTTCAATCAGCTCCTCACCTCAGCTCTCCCCGAAAGAGGCCCCAGCTCCTCCCAGCCTCCTCCTCCATGCAGGATGGTGTTACTGGGAGTAAATTACACTTTATTCTTAGGGCTTTAGCACATTTTAGGGATGCTCTGGCAGCCCTCCTGCTTCTGATGTGCTTCACAAGCTTTTGTCATTCATGGTTTGCCCCCAGCAAATTGCTCCTCAGAAAAAAACCCTTTTCTGGCTCTCCAGAGTGGGATTTTATTTTCCCTTTATCAATCCAAATTCTGTCCTTTTTCCATGCAGGTGAGGGGTTTCTAGGTGCTACCCTGACCTTCTTTACCCACTTTGCCTAAAGCTGAACCTATGGCATCACTTTATTTAGGGTTTTTTTGGCCTTACCTATAGTTTTTACTTGTGCCTTATGTGACTCTTATGGTCAGACATCACATGAAGGTAAAACATCTTCTCACGTGTTTCACAAATAAATTTAATTTACAAATAAATTTAATATAAATATATATTATGTATTATAATATAAAATATATAATATAAATATATAATATATAATATATAACAAGATATCTATATATATATATTTAATATATAATATATAATATATAATATGATATATTATTATTTAATAATAATTTTATAAATATTATATTATTATTAACAATATATATTAATAACGATATATTAATAATATATTAATATAGAAATAATATATATTATTAATAATATATAGAATATATAATATATATTATATTTAATAATATATAATATTAAATATATAATATATAAATTATTTTACAAATAAATTTTAAATAAATAAATTTATCTGCCTGGATGATGGCTGTAGGAAGGAAAACACCTCAGATTTTTTTTTTTTTCCTACTAATTCAGAGTATTTATATGCATTTTTCCTCTTCCTCAGATGACCTGGCCCCACCCCTGGCACCCAGACATCGTGGATGTGCAGATTGCTGCCATCGGGTCCCTGGCAATCCTTGCTGTGCCTGGGGAGTTCACGTGGGTATTCCTTGGCTCTTGCTGCATTTCCTGCAGCCAGATTTCACTCAAACCTCCTGGAACAGTTCTGCTTACAGGTAGAAAGGGGGGCAGGCTCAAAATTGTCCCCAAACTCACCCTGAGAACGACTGAGATGCACACAGGCGTCCTGAATCGTTTTGGTTGTAACAAAAAGCAGTTTCAAGGAAACCAAAGGAATTTGTTAACTTTGATTCTGTTTTTGGCACCACAAACGCCACAATGATGAATTGTACTGACTGTAGTTGATGCAAATTTAAATAGGATAATGATTTATCTCTTGTACCTTTATTTCTGCCCTGTCCCGGGTGCCTCCAGCCCCTCCCTGGCTGTGGTGATGGGTGTGAAATGTTTTGGTTGAACTTGGTGCACAGAGGCTTTTAAGGGATGTTGGGCAGTGCTGGAGCTGCTGTGGGAATTTCTGGTGGGTGCTGCAAGTCCAGCCACCAATTCCTACCTTAGATCCCAACTTCAGTGGGGTTGGGCTGTGCTGCCAGGGAACAGGGACAGGACAAGGGGAAAGGGCCTCAGGCTGGGCCAGGGGAGGCTCAGCTTGGCCAGCAGCAGCAATTTCCCCATGGAAAGGGTGCTCAGGCCTTGGCAGGGGCTGCCCAGGGAGCTTTGCAGTGCCCAGCCCTGCAGGTGTCCCAGGAAGGGCTGGAGGTGGCACTCAGGGCTCTGGGCTGGGGACAAGGTGGGCACTGGGCACAGCTGGGACTCCATGGGCTGGCAGGGATTTTCCAGCCTCAATAATTCTGTGATTCCATGATTCTGGAGCCTGACTTTGTTCCCTCCATGCCCCAGGACCATGTCTGGACGCAGGCTGCGGGAAGCTGTTCAACGTGTGAGTTGCTGAGGTTCCCCTGAGCGCAGCACATCTGCAACTTCTCTTTTCTTCAGCCTCCTGCTTTCTCCCTCCTCTCCTCCCAGCTGGGCTCATGGGGCTCGTGTCCCACAGATGTTTCCTTCTCCCATTTTCTTCAGACATCTGTTTCCTGACAGGCAGGAGGAATGAATATCCTCCCCAAAACACCAACTGATCGGGTTTCAGTCCATTAAGCCAATTCCACAGGGATCCAGGCACAACTGATGCCAGCAGGAGCTTGGCTCTGGGATGGAGGGGTTCAGCTCCTTAATCCCTACCAGGATTCTGCAACATGAGAACAACTGCAGAAAAAAAAAAAAAAAAAAAAAAAAAGGGCAAAAGTATTTTTTCCATTTGATTGACACATCCTGGCTGCAGCCTAAATAAAATCCCAATCCCAGATGCTGTCTCCACGACTCACTAAGCCTTTCTCATACTTATATCCCTGATTTTTTTAGGAGTATACAGACATCAGCTTCTAAAAAAAACCCTCTAGATTTACTGGAATGTGAGGTCATTTGTCCTCTTTTTCTTTGGGGAGTGAATTTGAGACCTTAAAAAAAAGGCAAATTGCACTTGTAGGTTTGCATTCCTGGGCATCCAGCCCCCTTCCCACCATAACTTTGTATTCTGTCAACAACAACAACAACAACAACAACAACAACAACAACAATAATAATAATAATAATGTAAAAATAATAATGCCAACTAACATAACAATAATATCAATATTAATAAAATAATAATGACCATAAAAAACCCAGTATAGTTGTGCATTAAGAAGTTGTTTCAAGGTAAGGATTTCATTGTTTTATTTCCTTCCTTAGGAATTTGACTCCCATGGGACACCAGGGATGAACGTTGTGATTGCAGGTCTGTGCAATGTCTACACCCATTACATCACCACCTATGAGGAATACCAGGTAAATGTTAAAACTGGGGATTGAATCTGGCTAACTGAGTTCACCTTTTGGCTCCAGGGGCTAATCATTCCTGTGAAATTATGTGTGCTTAGAGTTCTCCTCCTTTACCACAAAAATGGGCAGGGAGAACTGGGAGGGAAGGTTGGAAGAACTGGGGTTGGAAGAATCCCACCCCAAAAAGTTGGAGGGGTGGCAAGCTGCATCATAAGCCTTTAAAAGAGGGAAAAATTCTGGTCATTGGAAGAGAAAAGAGGGTAAAACCTGGAAGAGCAAACAGGCCCTCCCTGTTTGCAGCAGGTTGGAAAATGAGGAGTAACCTGAAATTGCACCAGAAACACTTTGGGAAATGGTTGGGGCTGTCTCCTTATCAGAAAGAGAATAAATACTGCTGATCCTGAGCTGGCTGGGAGGGATGTGCAAACCACTCAGGAGCCCTCCCAACCCTCTTCTCCCAAATTTGTCCTTTCCAGCTTCAGCGATACGAGGCTGCCTCGACTATTTATGGGCCACACACCCTTTCTGCTTACATCCAGCTGTACAGGGGCCTGGCCAAGGCTATTGCTCTGGTAAGCAGCATTTCCTATGCCACAGGCTGTTTGGAATATCTAAATCTTAAATCAGTGGTGGTGGCTGCTCCTCACTGAGGCCACTCGCTGTGCTCTTCCTTCAGAATCTACCTTGAGAAATGGTACGAAAATCATTCCTGTAATGGGGCCCTGACACCACTTGAGAAATTTTGGGGGTTTTGCAGCTCAAAGTGTAGGAAATCAGTACTTCTGAACTTTCAGCATGGCCTGAAGTTGCTGCTTTTCTACCAAAAGTTGCTGTGGTTTTGGTGTGCCTGGTGGTGCCCATCACCACAGTGACCATGTGAATGGGCAGGAGCAGTGGGCAGGAAAATCCTGGGATGTTCTGGAGGTGGGTTTAGGGGCAGCAGGTGTCCTGCAGGGATTGCTCCTGCAGGCAGAGCACAGCTGGATCTGTGCTCCTCTGCTTTGCTTTCATGCTCACTTTATTATTCCTACAATCTGTGACAGCAGAGGTTGGGAGGCAGAGCTGTGGTTCCTCAGGGAATCCTGGCTGTCCATGTGGATGTTTAACAAGCACATCTTCCCTCTCCCAGAATGGCACTCAGGAGCTGTCCCCTGGTCCAGAGCCCCCATTTTTCAATGTAACCAACCTGACCCTGCTGCCTTCTCTGAGTGCCGAGAGCGCGCCCGCCGGTAAAACCTTTGGGGATGTGCTGGAAGAAGTGAGACAAGAGTATCGAGAGGTGAGAGCTTCAGGGAAGCACTAAAACCTGCTGGAGAAATTGCCTTTAAATTCTTACCCCTCACCCCACAAGCCTGTGAGTTGTGGTGCCCTCAGACCAACCAGGTCTCGTCTCCCTGGTGGGCACGGCTGAGGAGGCAGGGACAGAGCATTTCCATGCCACTGTGCTGAATGGGAATAAAATGGGTGGATAAAGGGGGAAATAAAAGCCCCTCACTCAGCACAAAGCAGGTTTCCCCTTCTGCTTCAAAACAAAATAGCAGTTGATTAAGCAGGCAAATATTTTACAGGGATTTTTTGCAAGCAGCAATCAGGTCACCTTCGATTCCTCTGCCATGGAATGTAAATGAAATGAAATCAAAGTGTCAGAAATGGTTCTGTTTGCAATGCTCAGCGTTTAGATAAGATGTTCCGAGCAAGAGCTTTCACCTCATTGCTGTGTCCTTACTCCCTGCAGTAAGGAAGGGAGGCATTCTGAAAAATCTCCCTTATTTCCTCCCTTTTCTTTGTTCAGTGGTGGAGTTCATCCAGCACACAGGACAAGTGGAATGGCAAGGCCCAGAGCAGCAGTTCAAAGCACAAATTGTCCGCTGCTGCTGCAACAAGTCAAATTATAAATCATTTAAAACAACAGCAACAACAAACCAAGCACAATAAAACACCACAAAACCAACCCACCCTTAAATACATCAAATGAGCTCTTCAAAGGATGCTCCTAATGTGCTGCTAAGCCTTTAATACAAATCTCAATTTCCCCCCCAGGGAGAAGTTGCTGAAGTGACTTTTGTGGGTGCAAACCCCAGGAACTCTGCAGAGAACGCAGTAAGTGTGATGGAATCATGCTGGAATTGGGCTGTTTGGGATTGATGGGATGATGCTGGAATTGGGCTGTTTCAGATTGATAGAATGATGCTGCAATTGGGCTGTTTGGGATTGATGGAATGATGCTGGAATTGGGCTGTTTGGGATTGAGGGAGTGATGCTGGAATTAGGGTGTTTGGGACTGATGGAGTGGTGCTGCAATTGGGGTGTTTGGGATTGATGGGATGATGCTGGAACTGGGGTGTTTGGGGTTAATGGATATTTGGGTAGGATTTTTTCTTTGCTGGGAGATTAAGGGAAGATGTGTGCTTTGGGAATTCAAACCACCAGCAAGCTCTTGGGGCAACAGAGTGAATTTGGGCTGTTTATGATCTCTTTATTTTACTGAAGTTGTATGTGTTATGCCAGGCTGGTATCCAGGGCAAACCTGGCCTCTAATTTCCATCCCACCACCCTGCTGCTTTATTTTAACTAAACAAAAGGAAATTAGAAAAGCACTTAATTCATTCCATCACTCACCTTGCATGGACATTGTGACTGCCCATTCTCTTCCTACAGATAAGCTCTTTGCATCATTTATCAGGTTAATTTGTGCTTTGGCAGTAAAATACAACAGTAATTCCCACATTTTCCAGTAAAGCATGAGGAAGCAGAGTCCCTATCCAGTTTCAAGTGCCACAGAAGGTGGGACCTGCCTGTCCCTTCAGTGTCTGCCTGACTCTGGTGGTTTTGTTCCAGACTGAACATAACTTCCTGACAGTGGAGAAGTACTCCAGCATTTCCAGCAGCTGGCGGGTGGTGCTGAACGATGCCTCCTGGGACACCAGGTGGGTGCCCTGAGCAATTTCCCTGTCCCACAGAATCCAGGGACTCATTCCATTCTAACCTGAAGGGCTTCATTCCAGAGCTCCCAGCTCCAGGTTAGTCTTGGCCCTGCAGGTGATGCTCTCAGAGGACGATCATCTTGTGTTTGACTGGGTTAATTTGGGAAAACTGGAGTTCCCCTTGGCTCCAGAATCTGGAATGGAGGCTTGCAAATTTGGGAAAGGGAGAAGGAAGGGCAAGAATTACAGGTTTCTGGTCCAGCTTGCTCCTAGCCATATCCATGAATAAGATGCCAAAGAGAAAACAGGAGAGACTCACAGGGAAAACTGGCCAGATGTGCTGTGCAGCATAAACAGACAATAATTTTTAAAAGCTTGGAAGAAATAGAAGTGAAGGCTGGAGATGTCAGCCTTCAGGAAAAGTATCTACAAAGCAGCAAGGCTGGTGACACCTTTCAGAGCTGTAGGTGAATCTTCCTCAGCTTCCCAAGAAGGGATCCCTCAGAGCCAGCTGAAAAATCCCTCATGTCCAGATGATGTGTGGGGTTTTGAGGCTGAGAGTTCTCTGCAGAGTTTTGGGGCTTGAACAGAAAGGCTTTTGCACAAGGAGTCTGTAAAAGACAATGGGCTTTTGATGTGGGAATGGGTGCCAAAAGTCCTGAGCTCAATAATTATAGATTTTGTGATTTAAGTGAATATTCACCCTCTCGGTTTAGCTCTGCCCCTGCACAGGGAGGACTTGAAGACGCTCCAGGGAAGACTATTTTATCTCGTGGCATGCAGTGAGCTCTAATGAAACCTGGATTTCCTTGCTGACTGCAGCTTTGGGCCTGTTTTGCAGGTTTTACTGGAGCAAAGGCTCCCGTGGCCAGAGCAACGTGACCATTGAGTGGCACGTCCCGGCTGGCACGGAGCCCGGCGTGTACCGGCTGCACTACTTTGGGCACTACAAGAAGAGGGCCAGCCTCTTTCGTGTCATCTCTGTCCCCTTTGAGGGCTCATCCTCAGCATTTCAAGTCACAACCCCATAGGTGACCCTCTTCCCTGAAGGAATGGACAGGAGATTTGGTGTCTGGGCTCTTGTGGGTCCTCTCTAACTCCAGATGATTCCATGACGTCCTAGGAGTTTTTTTTTTGTCCCTGCTGCCCCTTGAGTGCTGCTGGTTGTCATTTGATGTGCAAAACTCGACTTTGTGGGAAGTTTTGGCTTTTCCCTGCAGCTGTCTTCTCATGTGTCCTCAGTCAAGTGGTTTCTGTCCTGGCCAGGCCAGGTTTCACCTGATTCTTATTGTAATGATGATATAAATTCTTCTTCAGTCATTAAACCTATGCCTGTTGATGGCGAATAGGCTCTCCTGGAGAGAATTAGATGGAAATCAGTAAGAACTGAATTTATGAGTTAAAGCTGCGGGTGAGGCTGCCCTGGACAGACCCCCAGCCTGTTTTGCTGGAGCATCAGGAAGGACCCAAGGCCAGCAGGTCACCCAGAGTCACCTACAGGTGGGTCACCAGAAGGGTTTGTGGTTCTTCTCCAACCCACACAAGAGTTCATTCAAGCACAGAATGAAAATACCACTGCAGGGTACAAGGACAGTGCCCAAACCTGTTGGCTGAAAGGGCTTCACCACAAAAAAGTCCCCAGGAATATAGATGATCTTCCCAGGAGGGTTTCAGAGCTGCCTGGACAAAGCCATGACCACCCTGACCCAGTGCTGGTGGCAAGATCCTCCTGAGCTGCCTCCCACCAACACTGCCATAAGTCGGGACAGCTCCACAGTCCCTAAATCTCCTCTGCCCTCTCTCAGTGGTAGAATCAGGGGCCACAGGGAGAATAAAACATATTTCAGGACTGGGTTTAGGATTCTTGTAGGCCCTGACAGCTAAACAACTGTAAATGTTTAATAAGCTCCAATAATGTGTACCAATTTTGTATGCAATCTCCTTAATTCTTCAGAGAATCATCAATCAGATAATTTTGCCTCTCTTTAAAATCAGTAGGAGAGGATGAATTATTCATTTCCAGGCAGCTGCAATCAGTCTCAGAGATCCCCATCCGGAGGAGCTCAAAGCAGTTGCAGTACTGAGTCAGGAAAAAGAGAGAGAGAGCTTTGAAAGAACATCACTGGGAATCAAATCCCAGGGGCTGCTCCTCATGTCCTGCCCTAATAACCCTCCAGCTACCCCACTAACAGAAGGGGTTTTTTCAGTAGTGTGGTTTTTTTTTTCCCCATGTTTAGGACATGTTTAGGCAAGCCAAGCTGAATTGCACATTAAAATATTTACCCTCTAAACCATGAACATCTGACCCCAAAAGGGAGTTTTTAGGAAGCAGGGGAGAGGGAGTGTTGACAGCCAGAATTAGGATATCTGGAGAGCCCCTTGTGCCCCAGAGTAGGTCCCCTTGTGAGACACCTCGAGTTTATTTGGCTGTGGGCAGAATTTAGGAAGCATTTTGGGGGATTTTCATCATATTTGTGCGTAGAAATTTTTTTGGGAGAGAAGCCCTTGCTTTTATTTGCTCTGTAACAGCATGGTGGCCGTTGGCAGGCAGTGACCAGCAGCCGTTCCCTGCTTCCCTGCACGCTTTTTTGGGATGCTGTGCCTGGATCCAGCAGCCACTAGGTGCCAGTGCTGTTTTACACGAGAACAAGCTCGAGCCAAAGCCTAGGAAAAAAAAAAAGAATTTTCCAGGAATTTGGGCGCCTCGCCAGCTGTTAAATATAGCGCTCACTACTCCTCACAGTTGCTCGTCCCTCTCCCCTCGACGTGGAGCCATTTGTGCCCTGCTACGTGCTGGGGAGAAGGGCAGAATTCCACCTTTGTTTTATTTCTGTTGGCCTGGGATATAAAGTCCCAGGAACTCGGGAAACTTGTGTCGGCAGCCCGGGCTGCTGTGCACGACTCGAGCGCTCCCTCCTGCACATCGTGTCCCTTCCCCAATTCACCAGCAGGATTAGGAGATGCTAATTTGGGATCTGACCCCAGGCCCTGGGAGAGAGGGGAGAATCCTCTGCAGGCTTTGATGATTGTCTGAAAGAATTAAGGAGATTGCATGGAAAATTGGTACACATTATTGGAGCTTAGTAAACATTTACAGTTGTTTAGCTGTCAGGAATCCTAAATGCAGGATTTGGGATTTGTTGCGTCCTGTGGTTGTCTGGGGTTTTTTTCCAGCATCCCACAGAGGGTATTTGTGTGCAGCCTATCTGCAGCTCTCTGGTTTTTAATATCTCCACAACCAGGGTTGGATATACACGAGGTGGGGCTGAGGACCAAGGAATATCACTTTTCCAATGTTTATTCCTGAAGCAATCCCAAATCTGGGTGGGTACAATCCTGTGGATAGCTGGAACCAGGCCAGGATGAGTCTCCGGGCATGGAGAGGAGTTTGAGGTGTCCAGGGAGAGAGCAGCCCACCCCAAGCATCCCCAAAGGACAGGGCTTGGTGGGCAGGGGCTGTCTAAGCCCTCACCAGCACTTAAAAAAGGACAGCTGAGAACTGGAATTTTATCCAAGACTGAGATTTTGGGGGACACAACAAAGAAGAAGGAAGGAACATCCATCCCATCAGACCATGAATAGCACCAGGCCAGGCTGGCCCCCAGTCAGTGACCAGCAGGGACTGGTGACCCCTGACTGGGATGTAACCTTCAAAGGTCGTTTGGTTTGGGAATTTTTCCCCAAAAAGGGGAAGTCCAGGTAGGTATGTGATGGAGCAATGAGATGAGATGGTTCCTGGGAGATCAAGGTAGGAAAAGGGAGCCATGCAAGCTCCAAGGTCAAGCAGATCTCTTTGAAGGTCACATTATCCCATGGACTGAGGGGGACTCAGTGGGACATGAGAGTTTCCCTGGGTGATGTTCCAGGGTGTGGCCAGCTCCAAACACAGAGTTGTGTCACCCTCAGAGATGTTTTATTCTCACTCTGCACCTCAGATGAGAGGCCCTGTGTTGTACAGACCTCCAGGAAGGTGCTGGCTGGAAGAAGGGAGATGGAAAATGCAGTTTTTGTACCCCCTGCCTTGCCAGCAGCCAAAGATGAGGCCATCTGCTGATTCTTCTGGGCATCGATCTCGTCACTTACACCTCAAACTTGCCTTAGAACTGGTGGTGGAGGGTGGATATTGTTTTTGGTTTTGTCTTGGTTTCCACTGGGAACCCACATCTTTACAAATGGGAAATGATGTTTTCTTTAAGTTGGGCTGTGTTTGATATTCCTTGGAAAACCATCCTTGCTCTCCCAAGCTGCTGCTGAGCAAAGAGGGAATCTCAGCTGTGCCAGGGGGGAAATGTTACAGCACAACAGCAAATTCTCCATTGCCCTGGTTTTGGAGGAAATGAAAGCAGGGCATCAGGAAAAGCTAATGAGGGAAATAATAGAGCTGGCAGAGCTGCTGGAGCCCGGAGTACAGCTGACCTCTTTGGAAGAGCAATGTCAAGCTATTTTGGCAAAATCTCTTTTGGAGTGGCAGGGAGGTCTTGCCTTGTGTTATCAGTAGCAAGGGACCAGAGCTTCCCCCATTTTTGGGGTTCAGGATGTCTCTGGAAAGGTGCAAACCCAGAACCCCTCATGCCAGGAATTGCTGTTTCTCAGTCATTTAGCTATGATGGCTTTCCAAGGAGCAGGGCCTCATCTTAAAAAAGATTTCCCTATCAGTGACCTGGCAACGGGCTTTTCTCAAGGTGGGGCTAATCCCTCCCTGCCCTAAATCACAGATTTCCACATTTACCCCTTGTTTTTGCTTGGTGTTTTCTCACTATTGATACAAGCCCCAGAAAATCTCTACAGGGACCAGGTAAGGAACAATTACCACTGCAATAAATTCACAGCAAACCCAATTCCTGTAGCACTGACAGGTAAATGATTACTGACCAAAGAAGTGCTGGGAAAAGAGGCCAGGAACCCCTTGATTTTTCATTTAGAAGTGCAGAAGTACCAAACCTGCCAATTTTCTGCTGTGTGTGCTTGGTGAGGGTCACCAAAGTGGAAAACACTCCTGAACAGCTTGTGGCCCTGCCAGTGTGACCTGGGATCGATCCCTCTGGAGCAAAGAGTGCTCCTGTTTACCACAGATGCATACAAGGACTGAGGCTTGTGTTTAAAAAGTTTTAATGATATTTCAAAGTCCAGTGAATGTCCTTGGATTACTCTAAAATCACAGAGTTGCTTCACAGAATTTAGTCCTGGCTCTAATTTGTAATGGATGATTGAGATGCCATTTTCCCCTTCATTCCCTTTAAACATACACGATTGTCCTCCAGTAAATGGAAATTGTGATTTTTCGCTACACTTCACAGTGTTAAAACTCTATACAAACCTTGTACTACTCGTACAAAAATAAGTGCTTCATGCACACATTTTTAATACTGCTTCTTGCCCTTTGCTTTGACATCTTTCTGAACTTATATAAATAGCTGAAAAAGCAGACTAAACTTACGGAACATGGAAAGTGAGAAACACTTCCTGCCAACGGTTTGAGAGACTCTCCTGGCTATATTTCCTCGTTGGCAAACACCACTTAAAGACATATACAGAAGAGAAAAAAAAAAGAAAAAGCCACGAAATCTATAACACTCTCAGTTATTTGGCCCTCTGTGACCAGGTTTGTCCTTTGCTGCCAAGCCCAAGGTGGCCAGCAGCAGCCACAGAGGGCTTGTAATACCTTTAGGGTCACCCTAACGAGCTACTTTATAAATAGGAGGGGTCTAATGGGATCTCAGCCTGTACAGCTGATGGGGTTTGTTCCATTCCGGGGGAAACTGAGTCAGAAGAGGAAAGAAACACTTGGTTGCTGCAGTCACCACGTTGTCACAGACCCTGGTGCTTTGCACAGCTTGGGGGATGCACAGGAAAAGCTCCCCTTGGAATGGCTTCTACTCTGCCACATCACAGAACCTAAAGCAGCTGAAAAATCTGGGGCCAGATCTGCTGGGTGTCATCAACCCAGCTGGAAATTCTTCCTCCCCAAAGGCTTCTTTTGGTCCTAGACTGAATAAATTCAAGTTTTCTTAGTGTGCCTCACCATGTAGGATTTATGATATAGGATTAATGTGTCTGCTGTAGTTACCCAACACTGGATTCCTCCTGTATCTCCACAGCATCATTGCTCCTGCCTTGATCCCATGGCAAAAATAAATGGATAATGCCCCTGCTGTACACCAAAGGATGCCCCCAGCATCCCCAAAGGGGTCAAACACAACACCAGCTCTGGTGCTCTCCAAATTAAGAGGTGCCTTTACTGTTGGCATGATCCTTCTTCCACTAAATTAATTTTTGCTGGAATCAGAGCAGGCAGCAACCTTGATTTAATGTGTAAAGGCAGGCAGGGCTCTGTCCAACCTGGGGAAATGTTCTTTGGATATAATTTTATTCCTGTCGAGGTGCCTGCTATTACTGGGCCATGGCTGTGAGCTCGCATGCTCTAATTAAGTAGGGAATTGGCCTTAATGAATAGCACTTTTCTGCTCCTCAGGCTTAAAAATTTCCCTGTTTTTCAGTGAATGTGCCATTTGATGAGAAGCACACAAAAATACACTGATTTGCTGATTTTTGGATATGGCTGGGAGGGAGCAAAGTAAGAGGGAAAGCTCTGCTGAATCCTTGTGCCCTGCTTTAAAAATAAAATTAGCATGGAAACCTGTTAAAAATTAGCCTCTAGGGCTGGGCAAAAAATGTTTAGGATGAATGTTTTTTTGCCTTGGCAAAGAGGAATTTCAAAGAGCCTTGAGATGCCCCATGCTGGTGGCTTAGGGGGGATCAGGGGCAGGGAGAGGCAAACTCGTGTGGCCGAGGGGCACCTCTGCTCTGGCCTGGGAAACTTTGGGGTGGGTGCAGGAGAATTCCTGGTGCACAGAGGGGTGCGCTGGGCCACCCCGTCCTTCCCCAGTCCCGGTCACAACAGCCACGGGACCAACTGTTTTCAGCACGGGTTGTTGCTTGTAAACACACATTCAGTAGGTGTATAAATATATATATCTATAAAAATATATATATACACCTGAGAACCTCTCATTTCCTGGGCTGAGCTTTTGCTTTCTAGTGTGAAAATCTGATTTTGCACCATGTTTAAAAAATTTCTCCTCCCTCCCTGCCCCGTTACAAAACATCCTATTACAAAACAAGCCTGAAACTCTGACTGAAATGAACCTTAGGCCACAGATTAGCTTAAAATCATGAGGGTGTTGAATTACCAGACTGAGATAGCTTTTCTTTGCCTTTCTGCCTGTGCTGGGTTTAAGGGAATTTGGTTAAAAGGCTCCGTAGCCGTCGCTCCGTGCGGCGACAGCGAAGGCAGGATAGGCTTCATAGGTGGCATAGGTGGCCAAATCTTGTCCCAATGTCACTGCTTGCTTGAGCTGAGTGGCTGTGACAGTGGCAGCTGCGTTAGCAATGGTGTATCCTGAAGGAAAAAAAGAAGGAAAACCCGTGGATTAATGAAAATCCATCCAAAACTCACGATCACCCAGTAGGTTTTGATGGGACGACCTAAAGAAGGAATGGTTTGGGCAGCAGTGAGTTTGTTCATGGGAATAATGTAAATAAATTAAATAATTAATAGAAAAATGAAAGCATTTCCTCATTTCCTCACCCATGATTTGTTAAACACAGTGCTTGGATAAACACTCTTTGGTTGAATATTTTTTCCTCAGGTTTTTGATTATTTCTGAGCTAATGGTGCTCTGGACAGGTCCACCCAATGTGGCATGAGGAGGGCAAGGCAAAAACTGTAAATTGGTTGAATTAAATTCCCCTTAAATAGGGGAAATTTGGCCAGGATTCTTGGAGAAAATATAGTTCTGATCCCTTCATAACCAAAATACAGACAGCCCAGGACAGCCATGGTAGGGAAACCCTCTCTGTGCAACGGCAGGGAGCAAATATTTAGTGGATAGGATTTTTTTGTTTTTTTCCCATTGGTTTCTAATGGAAAATGTGGTTTCAACACTTCCAGATTTTCCATGGGAAGATGTAAGTGTTGCTGTTTGAGAATGAATCACTGGGAAAACAGCATCATTTGGGGCTGGTTCCTCTGAAGGCAGGGCATAGCAGCTTGTCAAGCAGACCGCAGTGTTTTGTTGTAAAAGAATCAGGAATTAAGACAAAGCCTAAATTTGGGAAGAGCAGCTGGGGTATCCATTGGATCTGCTGGAGAAGGCTCTGCTGCCAAAATACATCTCCCAGGATCCTGTCTGACCACGTGGGCAGTGGGATCAACTCCAGGTCAGCCAGAGCCAAGGTCCTCTTGGTGGGGGAATGGAAATATTGGGCAACAGGGAGCACACATTGCCTCATTGGAGGTGTCACTTTGGGGAAAAACACGATGAATTCCTTACAATTTGAATGTTGTGGCTCTCCAGAGTATTTTCTTTGCATCAGCTAAGCCAGGTGCAACATCTCAAGCAGCAATTGAGAAATCTGAGACTTAAGGCACAGCTGCCACCACTGGGAGAGAAATGAGCTGTGAGCTGGGCATGGCCTGAGCTGAGCTTTAGCAAGCCCTGACCAAGGACCGGTGTGTGCTGCAAGCAGCAACTTTACTGCATGTCCATTTGCCAAGCTCCCAAGACAAATAAATAAGGGTGGATGAAAGAAAAGGGGAGATGCTAATTAGGCAGTAAGTGGGGGCTGGATTCAATAAAGAGCCCATTTGGTTTCCACGCTGCGGAAGCTGCAGAAGCCCAGACAAATTGATTTTTCTGTGGCTTTTGCGGACTCCTGTGGCAGGAAGCCGGATAGATGTTTTATTTTTTTTCTAAAATCCATCCTTGAGACACTCCAAACAACTCAGTAGTACTGACTAATGGGTTTCTCATGTGCAGCTTGGCACCTGGTGCTGCCTCTCTATCAGAAATTCTGTCATGCTGGAGAGCAGGGCAAATGTAATTCCTGTGTTTTCCACGATTTTCCAAGCTGTTTTGGGCAGTTGAAAGAGCTACAAATTCTCAAACTGGGAGAAAAACCTTCTGTGGGGGTGTGAGAGCTGGGACTGGATCCAAACTTTCATGGCTGCGTCATTTCTTTGGCAGATGAAATCCCAAGTGTTGGTTCACAGGGGGCTGGGGGTGCTGGGGGAGGATGGAGAGCCCATGAATTCATCAGCCATGTGTCCTTGCAGGGAGGAGGATCTCCTCCATCCTGGTGACATCAGGGCCAGGGAGGGGACTCACGCCAGATGTGGCACT
Source organism: Emberiza elegans (assembly GCA_024865655.1). Taxonomy (NCBI): domain Eukaryota; kingdom Metazoa; phylum Chordata; class Aves; order Passeriformes; family Fringillidae; genus Emberiza; species Emberiza elegans. Next base: position 32,446,175 of record JALJVW010000241.1, on the reverse strand, counting down.
GGGGATGCCAGCTTTGCACCCTGCATTGTTTCTGGGGCTCCCAGTTGATGGAGGTTTTCACAAACTGGGAGGAGAGGAGGGGATGTGTGGAGCCTCTGGATGTTGGGATTCTCTGCCCTTGGACAGTGCCCTGAACCTCCTGGACATAATCCCAGCTGTGGCATTGACCTGAGAGGTTGGGGTTGGAGCAAAGCCCCCCAGCCCAGTTCTCCCAACCTGAATTGCTCTGGGGTCTGGACACAGAAATTTGTGACAGAGATAAAATCCTTTATGGGCAATAAACTGGCAGAGGCTGCCCAGAGAAGCTGTAGCTGCCCCTGGATCCCTGGAAGTGTCCAAGGCCAGGCTGGACAGGGCTTGAGCAGCCTGGGATAGCAGAAGGTGTCTCTGTCATGGCAGTGGGTGGAATTATGTGATCTTTAGGGTCCCTTCCAACCCAAAGCAGCCTGGAATTCTCTGCTAAAGATGCCAGACACACAAGCAACATGAGTCACTGTGGGGGGAGCACAACCAGGCCATCCTCAGTGACCAAAACGTGCTTCATTCCACACACCCACAAGGAGCCACCAGGAAATATGACATTCCAGGAGCCTTTTGCTGTAGAGACATGCCCATACCTGGGAAAGCTGGTGCTGCAGGAGGCACCTCTGCCCCCTCCACAGGGATGCCCAGGGTCTGCAGGGTGTACTCTGCCGCGTAGGTCTTGGCCTCGTCGATGTAGGCGCTGAGCTTGGGCGGTGTGAAGGGGTGTCTGTGAGCACAGCACAAAGTTAGCTGGGTTTGCTTTCCTGCCAGATGTTTTCATTACTTAGTTTTAAATACAAAAGAAGGTGTAAACATCTGGTTCTTCAGGGTTATTAGGGTCTGGGTTCTCCCTGTCTTTCCATTGCACTCGCTTGCAATTGGAGGCAATGTTGGATGGATCCTCACTTAGGATCCTTGGGGTGGTGATAGCACAAAGTTAGCTGGGTTTGCTTTCCCCAGGGCTGTCCTGCCAGATGTTCTATTACTTAGTTTTAAATACAAAAGAAGGTCTAAAGATCTGGCTCTTCAGGGTTATTAGGTTCTCCTGATCTTTCCACAGCACTAGCTTACGATTGGAGGAGATTGCAATGTTGGATGGATCCTCAGTTAGAAGCCTTGGGGCAGTGATAGGACAATCTGTTTTCTTGGGTCAGGTTTTATATTTTTTCTTGGGGCCCATTTTTGATCCACTTAGAGCTAGCACCACCCCACATAGCAAATGGAAGCATGGCTTCCCTGGGCTGGTGCATTACCAGAGCTGCTCTCCTCCCCGAGGTCTGCTCCCTCGCTGGGGTTATCGACCCTGGACACAACATCCTTGCAGAGAATGTTGAGCTTTTTCCATCAAAAAAAAAACCCCAAATAATCCTGCTGCGTTTTTTCTTTACTATACCCAGCCTGGGTTTTTCTTTACAATACACAGTAAAGAGTGGTTTTGGTCAGAAATGTTTACAATCATATTTGGAGCTGAAATATCAGCATGTACCTTCAAATTCCTCTCATTTCCCCACAAGGGGCTATTGTTTGCTTTCTTTTTGTACAAAAAAAGCACCCTTTTGCTTGATTGTGTCGGGCTTTCTGTAATGTTTGCACCAGCAGAGAGAGCACCAGGCACAGCAGAAAAACATCTGTGGATGTTTTTCTCCCTCTATTTTTAAAAAAAGTATTTAATATATATGTATATTAATATATTTGTATATATATGATACAAATATATAATAGATATATAATTATATATTTATATATGATACAAAAATATATTAATATATAATACAAACATATAATATATAATTATATACATATATGTATACATATAATTATAGAAATATATATTATTTAATAAATAAATATACATTTATATAAAAATAAAATTGCATTTATAAATTAAATAAATGTTAAAATTAAAAATTAAAAAATCTAAAATTTTGAATTAAATTAATATTTAATAAATATAGATTCAATAAATATTCTAAAAGATATTTAATAATTTTTTTTAAATAAAAGGAAATGGAGACCTGTGTGCTTGGGACTTTAAGGACAGCTGTTAGGTAAAATATAATTCATAAAATAAAAGCCTAAGCCTGAGAAACCTTTCCCTAATGACATACATGGTGGGGTTCTGGCTGGCAAGGGCAGGGATGGTGATTTTGTAGAGGAAGAGCTGTCTTTGATCCTGGCCAATGGCAGAGTGGAGCTGGTACACAGGCTGTCCCCAGTTGTTTTTCTGGCAGATTTCTTCTAGGATCTAGAAGGAAAAAAAAAAAAAAGGGATTTGTGCTGGGGTTAATTGCTGTGCAGAAGCCTCCTTGCCTAGCTCCAGCCCCTGGGCTGAGCAGCTGCCTTCCCTCAAAGAGTTTTCAGAGAGCTCTGACAGATTCCTCAATGCTTAGCAAAAAATCCAAAATAAATGGCAGATAGAATACTGCACACACCCTGAAGTGTAAGATTCATCTAAATGCTTTATACATTAATATCTGTTTAATTCTTGAAATTATTCCCTGTTCAGTTGGGCATCTGAGTCCTTCTGCTGATTAGATTATTTCAGTGTGGTTTGCTTTGAATCCTCCTCAGAAGCTCTGTCTCATGGATGTCTGTTTCAGAGGACTAAAGAAACTCGGGTTGCATTCATCTCCTCTGCTCTGCTGCCTCCCTGGCTTAGTGGGTTACAGAGCATGAGAAGTCCAAATAGGCTTCTTTGTAAAAAGAAAAAAGGTTGTGTTTCCATCCAATTAATTCCACGGGCTTCAGCAGGCGATTGCAGCTTTTGAAATGCTGAACCACATTGCCCTCAGCCTTGGCACAGCTGGTCCCATGGTAATTGGAAATTGCTGTCCAGAAACACTCCTGTTTTGGCTTGGGATTCCAGAGGTTTTCAACCCACTGCCTGTGTGCTGTCCCAGCTGGGATTGGCCACCTTCCATTAAACCAGGTTGCTCTGACCTGGCCTTGAGCATTTCCAGGGATGGGGCAGCCACAGCTTCTCTGAAAAACCTGTGCCAGAGCCTCACCCCCAGCACAGCCAAGAATTTCCTCCCAATATCCCATCTATCCCTGCCCGCTGGCAGTGGGAAGCCATTCCCTGTATCCTGGCACTCCAGGCCCTTTAAAAGTCTCTCTCAATCTTTCTTGCAGCCCCTTCAGGCACTGGAAGGCCACAATTAGGTCACCTTGAAGTCTTGCTGAGGTCTACCTCCTTTACAGCTTACATTTGGATGGATTTAAAACTAAAAAGAAAAATTTAAACCTCACTGCTGCTTTTAATTTTTCCACCACAGCTCCAGCTGAAGTTTAGCATCTTGCAGTGTAAAATGCTTCATTACATAGCTCAGTTCTCAATTACAACAGCTCGTTTTTTCACTGTGGCAACAATTGTTCCCCTGCTGTCCCAACTCCTTTATATGTTGGCTTTATAAAAATGAATTTCAGCTACCCTAAGGCCCTGCAGAACCATTCCAGGGATTTCACACCTCTAGTGGAAGGTGCCTCTACCCATGGCACAAGTTAGTACTAGGTGAGCTTAAAGATCCCTTCCAACCCAAACCACTCTTTGATTCTGTGATTTGCTGACAAAACAGACTAAGCAGACTTTTGCAGGAGGGGAAAATCCCACTGTCCAGTTTTCTGGGAGAAAACAAGGATGTTTTCTTAAACCTTGGCAAACTTGATGCTGTGGCAATTAAGTGTTAAAAGGCAAAGACATGCTTCAAAATTCGGGGTGAAGTTGGTTTCTTGTGTTGCTCTGCACAATATAAGGGTTATAAAACAATTACTGTCAGAGCTGGACATACAGAAGCACAGGGAATTTATTGTGGATTTCTCCTCAGCCCTCTTCATCCATCTGCATTGACACATAACAACCAAATCAAAGAGTTTCAGTGCTAGGCTGGGTTATGTCAACAGTTCTTTTGCCATAAATAATTTGAAAATGTGCATTATTTTTCTATTTTTTGTGCATTGATCCCTGGTGAAGCCCCAGGTGATGCATTTTATGTATCAAACCCATCGTGGGTGGGAATTCCTTGACTCGTGTTACTTTTATGGCGCGACAGCCAGAACCGGATTAAGGCATTTATGACAACTCTCCCCTGACAGTCAAGGTGATCTTAAAGGTCTTCTCCAACCTCAGCCATTCCATGATTCTGTGAGGCAGGTGGATATTGCAAGATGGAACTGGTGCTGCTCATTTTTCAATGTCTTTTGAGACACAAGAACGGATTGATTTACCAGGCCGCGGCACAGGTTCAACGAGGAGCCCGTTTTCCCAACACAACCCTTGGGACATGGCCGCTGTTTTTGGGGTTCCCGTACCTGAGGGGCGAGTTTGATCCCTTGGGGCTTTAGTGTGACGTGGTTCATGGGGGTGAGCTCCATCCCTGGCAGGAGGTCGTAGAGCTTCTCCTCTCCCCTCTTGTCTCCCTTGAGGTGGTATCCGCGCCCCAGGCCCGGGAACGCCAGGTAGCCGCGGCCTCCCAGGCCTCGGACGCCCGCAGCCCCTACAGGTACATTCATGTAAATTTCTAGGAATGTAAGAAGGCATTAAACTGAATCAAATCACCGGCAAAAGGACCCTGATTCTCGCTGAAATGGAAAAGTTAGCCCCGCTTGCTGGGAGATTTGGGAAGCAGGTGGGAGGGAGGTCCCAGGGCCTGGTGGTGGGATAACACAGGCTTGACACCGACACCCTTTCTTGGATAGGTGAGGGGATTTGGGGAAAAACCTGCTTCTTTCTGCCCATTTTTCATCATCTCTGGTCAGTTTTGATTTTAGGACAGCTTTTTAGCCAGCTTTGCAGCTGGAAATCAGAGAGGGGACAGCTGGCATCTTTTGTTACCCACCAGTGTAATTACACCTCAAAGAATTCACAACTTTACACAGTTTCATACCTATATGGACAAAAATCCTCTCTGATTTTGCCCTACTACACTTCCATTTTTTCTCAGGAAGCCCTGTTTGGGAGTCTGAGGAGACCATGAGGCAAGAGACAGGTGGGGAATATCACATCTGCTCCTTCTAATGCAATCATTAAAGGAGCTGGTTCTACTGTCTGGGGAAAAACTTGAGGAACAAGGGGTGTTCCTGCTGCCCTGTCTGCTTCCTGCTGAAGGGACAAAAACTGTCCATCATGATCCTTGCCAGGCCTACCAGGGTGCCACACAGAGTCCCAGCCTGCTGTGGGACTTGGCTTGGGGACACAAGGCATCATCTTTGGAAGGAAGGTCATATGACAGAGTTATTTCTTTGCTAGCCCCAAACTTACTGACCAAACAATATCTGTATTGACATTTAATTTGGGGGTACCTGAGTGTGGGGATTTGATTTGGCTCCAGGCAGGGTCACCTGAGAGTTTTCAGAAATATTCTCTTTTATTCATAGATTGAATTAGTTGAATTAATTAAGTTAACAATCCCCCAAAAGGAAGCCTCCACCTCTCAGAGCACAGAATGGCTTATTCGATTCCCTACCCTGCACCAGGGCAATGTGACTTGCTTGGAAAACTCCACAGCTTTAGATCAGAAAACACCAGGACTGGTAAAATTTTCCTGCAACTTTCAAGGACAAGTGTCGCAGACATCTTTTATGGAAAATCCTTTCTTTAGGATTTTTCCACCTGAGAAGCTGAGAGGCCTCAGGAACAAAATGTAAACATTGATTATCTGCTGCTGTGGAATGCAACAGGTGGATCTGTGATTGGTCTTATAGAGTTGTTTCCAATTAATGGCCAATCACAGTCAGCTGGCTTGGACTCTCTGAGACAGAAGTTTTTGTTATTATTCTTTCTTATTCTATTCTTGGCTAGCTTTTTGATGAAATCTTTTCTTCTATTCTTTTTAGTACAGTTTTAATATAATACATATAATAAAATAATAAATCAAGCCTTCTGAAACATGGGGTCAGATCCTCATCTCTTCCCTCATCCAAAAACCCATGTGAACATCATCACAGACAAGAGGAAACATAGTGGTGGTGGTGGCTGGCTGTGGGAGGGGGAAAAGAAAAATGTTTCATTTGGTCCTCCCTGCTGGGGAAAAACCAGGAGGATCTGTGGGTTATTTACACTGGACTGAGGGCAACCTAGAAATTCCTTCCAGGCAAACAGCTTTTTTTTTTTTGTTTCAGCCTTTGGGAAAGACAAGAGCCTAAACACAGTGTTTTCCATCAGCGAAAACACCATCCAGGAGCTGGGGCAATGCCAATGTCACCACCACCCATGTGGGGAGCAGCTGCCCGACCCCTGGAGGAGAGGCTGGGCACGAGGGGGTGGTTTTCATTTATTCAAAACTCCAAGAGGGAATTACCTCGGACGGAGGGGGGCCGGAGGATGCTCCTGCTGCCGAGCCCCTTGGCGGCGGGGAAGTGCAGGTTGGGGATGGCCGCGTAGGCCTGCGGTGCGTAGAAGACGGGGGCGCCCAGGTAGGCGGTGGCGGGGTCGTACAGGTGGCCCAGGGTGTAGGTGTAGTCCCCCTGCAGCACCGGGGCCCTGCCACCCGTGCCACGTGTGTACCTCACGTAGCTGTCCTTGTCCACCGGCTTGGCCAAGGTCACCTCGATGGGGGAGCCATCCAGCACCTGAGAGAGCAAGGGACAAGCACAGGGGTGAAATGATACTTCGGGGTTTAGCTTTCTTTTTCCTTATTTTTGATTTTGTGCTGCTTGGGTGTGTGGGTCTGGGTTCCATATAAGGGGATGGTAAGGTCTCTTCACAGAGTTGGTAGATACAACAATGCCTTCTCTAGCCAGGGACCCAAGAACAGCCAGATCTGGATCTCAGGCCCAAGAGGTTAAACAATGTGGACTGAAGAGAGAAAATAAGAAGGATGGGACTTCATGGGCTGGGGCTGTAATTGGACAATTAGCTCCAATATGCTAATGGACCAAAACTTATAAAAATGTGAGATCTTGTGACCAAGTGCTCTTTTGCTTCCATCTTGGAGCCATCTGGGCAGCCAATTCTGTTCTCCCCTGCTTTTGCCTCTGCTGGGCTAAGCAATGTTATACTCACCCTTGAGTCACAGCCAAAGCCGTGGCTCTGGTACTGCCAGGATGTGGCCTGTGAAGGGCCTTCAATAAATATCCTTTTATTCCCCTTAACTCTGTCTAGCCTCTGTTCCAGCTGTTTAAGGCAGCAGGGGAAGTGGTTAAATGTGCTTGATGAAAATCCAGCCTATGAGGGAGCTACCCCCACATCCTAACAGGATGGGAAGGTGGAGGAAACCACCCCAAAAAAGCCCTGGATCTCCTTCACACGGGTGGAGGCTTAACCTGAGAGTGCCCAGCCCTGGCTCCAGCTGGGAGAGGCTCCTTCAGCAAAGCCTTTAAAAGGCTTCACTCCCCTGCAAGGCAGCTCTTAAGGCAGTGAGATTCCACGTGCTCCCGTGGAGAACAGCAGTGGCACTAAAAATAGGAGCAGGGTTAACACCTCTTTGGGAACAGCTCTGGCTTTAGAGTGAATTACATGCCGTGCAAGAAGGGCTAAATTCAGCAGCCTCCTCACAAATCCGCATCTGAACTCGGAGCAGATGTTTGGGCTGACCTCGTTTGTCCCTCTTTGCCATTCACACGCTGCCCTGCCAGTGTTTTTGTTGGCAGTCTGGAACAAGGATGTGAGTGTGAGCCAGGGGGGGATCCTCACCCCTCCTTTCCTAGTTCTTCTTTCAGCTTTTCCCGTTTTTTTTTTTTTTTTTTTTTTTTTTGTCTCAGCAGTGAGCTAGAGCAGGGCAAACACTTAGCACAAATCCAAGGAGCCAAAATGAATCGTTTGTGTACAACAGAGCTGCTGAAAAACAAATTCGGGAGTATAAAAGCAACCAGCAAAGAGCAAATTGGGATAACACCTCCAGGAGGGTTTTGGAGCTAATAAAGCAGGTGGCTTTGTGTAATATACTGCACTGTAAGCCCCAGGAATTAACATTTACAGCAGCTTTACCTTCCCATTCAAGGCTTTCATGGCCTCCACTGCATGTTCTCTTTTATTAAAGTGCACAAAGGCGTAGTCTCTAATTTTCTTTACTCTCTCCACTGCACCTGTGGAAAACATTGGAATATTACTGGGAAGTGGGGATTAGTGAGAAAGCAGAGATCTGAAAGAGTGGCTCTGTCAGGTTATGAGCCCCTGGAGAGCAAAGGCTGAGCAAGGGTAGAAGAACAAGAGGTCAGTGTCCCCTCACCTCTTTGGATGCATATTCCAGAGGAAAATCAATATATAATGGCTGTAGCATTTCAAGGCAAACTAGAAGGGTTTGGGGTCAGACACCAGTAAGATTCCCATTAAACTGGAGTAGTTTTCTCCTGTTCAAACCATTCTGTTGGACACTACCTTTGGTCTTGTGTCTCCCTTTTGTGACCGACCATGCGCCAGCTGTGGGAACATCCCCCTGTGATCCCCATCTCCCTGCTTTTGTATGTGCATTGGAGGCAGCCTGGGGAAAGTTGGTGCTTTTGCCATAAAACAAGGAGGTTTTTCTCCTTGACAACCAGCTCAGGATGTTCAGGAAGAATGAGCAGGCAGCCCTGCCCAGGACAGAGCAGCCCAGGGCACTGGGATGGGCTGGGGCTGATGGGGCAGCAGGTCTCTCCCTAAGAAAAAGCCTCTCCCCAGGAAACAGCCTTTCCCATGGCCGTGGGGCTTCCCTGGATGCCCCAATTCACCTGGACATGGCCCCAGTCAGGCTCTGCAGTTGAGGGCTGGCCCTCCTGGGATGTGGCTTGGGCTGGAGACTCTTTCTTCCAGCCTGAATCTTTCTTACATCCAATTTATCCGAAGTAATTCAAATGCAAATGACTTCTTGTTCTTCTTTTCTAAGTCCATCCTCCACAGTTTTCTCTTTCCCCTGTCAGCTGCTCTGCTGCCAGGAACTCATACTCTACACTGAGGAGTCTGTCTCCAAAATAACCCCACCAGTCCTGCTCCCCATGGCCTCAGCCTTCAGCCATTTCTTTAACTCCTCATCTTCTCTGCTCCTGTGGCTTTGGAAGCACAACATCAGCCGGCCCAGCCTCCTGTAAAACCCCCAGAAATACCCTTTGCAAACATGCCTAAGGGACACTGAACAGCTCTTCTGTTGCCTTCTTACCTCCTAAAGCTGAACAGGTGCACAGGGAAATTGCCACAAAAAGCATGCACTTAGAAAAATGCAGGAGGAAACAAATTTCTTGGGTGTTCAGGGGAGTCATTAGGAGCTGCAGAGGGCTAAATGAGCCTGTCCCAGCCCACAACCCAAGCAGGCTGCACATCTTGGAATGACACAGGAGTGGTAAAGTAGCACTTTGTGTCCTTCTGGGAGACAGGATGATTTTCCAAGCCTCAATTTATGGGAGTTATAGGCTGATGCTTTGTTTATAAGTGGAAGCTTTAATGAACTCGCTGTGTTTTGAATATTCCCCTTCTGCCTGCTGGAGAGCATTCCAGGACACCAATCCTGAGCCAGAAATTCTGCTCTCCCCTGCTTCTGCCTCTGCTGGGCCAAGCAATATGACACCCACCCTTGGGTCAGCTCCATGGAGGAGGAATTTCCTTGGGATTCCTAGGGAGCAAGGGCAGGGCTTTTCAGAGAGACAGCTCTGCAGAAGTAATCAGGCAGTGAACTTGGCATAGATTTAAGGGGTGCTACTTGTGCTGTGTCCCAACTTAGCATTCCTGGTGCTGCCTCTGGAGCCCTCAGAGATGTGACAATTGCTGCGTCATTGGAAGCTCCGGATCATTTTTTATTGCATGATTTGTTGATGTCAAAACAGGTTCCTAATGCCCTGGATCCAAGGTAATTTCAGCTAAGTAGTGTTGAAATGTGGCTCAATGAGTGAGGCAGAGAACCATGGCAGGGCAATGAATCATTTCACATCCTTGCTGCCTTTTTTGATCTCACTGTAACTTAAACTGCATTTTCTCTCCCCAAAGCTGGAAGTTTTGCTGCTCTAATGCACCCATTCCTGATTTTAGCCACCAAAATCAAAGCTGTCCATTTAAAAAAAATAAATTCCAATGTGAATGCTGAAATGATAAAAGGAAAATGAAAGATGATGCAGAGCTTGTGTTGGTATAGTGGAAAACTTCTAGGAGCAAAGCAGATGACTGTTACCAAAGTGTCAAAAGGCCACAAATGTGTTTCTGGGGAGTGTGAGCTTGCTCAAAGCTTGGGAGCAAAACTGGGTAAATAAAAGAAGGAAACAGTGCAGAGAGTGGGATAACATAAATTTAACTCAGGAGTAAAATGGGTTCTGCAACAGCTTGATGGTGGCTAAAGTATGAGCCAGAAATGCTGGAAGGACACAAGGAAAACTCGTGAAGACCTTTGCATTGCAGCCTAGTCCAGAAAAAGGCATGAAATGAAGAAGTTAGAGGAAGAAAACTGAAGCTCTGCAGCGTATTTTAAAAAATTAATAAAAGGAAGCTAACAGGAGTGAGATGAAAGGAGATTTCCCATTGCCAAGCATCAGTTCCTAATGCCTAATGGACTGTGTGGCTTGCAGAGCTGCAGAAAAGGGTTATTTTTACTTTGTTGGTTTTGAGTGGAATTTCCTAAAGCTGGAGCAACTCAGAAGTAAAATCTCCTTGAAAGCCAGCAGGATTTTTATTCCCAACTAATTTTTTTTTATTCCCAACTAATTCTCCCTGCTTTTTTTGAAAAAATCTCACCCTAAGTGCATGTAATATATGCCACAAAGGAATATTGAATTAAATGGAAAGCACTAATTATTCACCAATTTACACAGGGACTGGGGGGGATGTATGAAAATGAGTTCAGAATTTAGATAGCTCAGATAAAAAGGAGTTGTATTAAATCACTCTATTTTTATCACCATCTCTTGCCACAGAAGAATGCTGAAGTCACCCAGCTGCTTCACCAACTCTTTTTAAGAAACACTAAATGATTCCAAAGCATTTTGAGGACACAGGGCAACCCCATGCAGCATTTGGGTCTCTTCCAGTTGCCAATCACCCTCCTGCATGGTGGCTGGGAATTAAGCAGCCTTTAATGGGATGGCATTTTGGGTGGGAGCCTTCAGCCCCATGACAATTTTTGTGGCATTTCACACAAACACTTCACAGCAAGAAAAACCCAGCTGTTTTTATCTCTTGTGGCATTTTAGGAAGGCAGAAACATTTCCATTTGGTTAGGAAGCACAGCACCTACCTGGTTTGATGCTGTTGAACTCCTTCTCTATGGTCTCCTCGGTGGTGGAGAGCATGAGGTTCCTCACGTAGAGGATCTTCACTGAGGACATGGTGTCCTCATCCACCTCCACCTCTGGCTCTGCCCAGTCCACAGCAATGGGGTGTCCCCACAGCTGGATCCTTCCTTTAAGGGAACGAGGCATGGTCAGTGCTGGGGGGCTTTGCTTCCTCTCACTCCTGCTCACGCTCCATTGCACAGCAGAACAGGCCTAATTCTACAAACACAACCCAAAAAAAGCCTTCCTGGCTCTGCCTTTCCAAAGGTCACACTCGGAATGGCCTCCTACAAATACCTTTGGAGCCTCCAGAACTGAAAGAAGTGAAAATGGGGAATAATTCACTTTAGGCCTGCATTTCCTAGAGTGTTCCCTAAAGGGAAATATTTCAATGCATTTATAAAAATCCCTTTTTGGCCAGCAAAGTTTCATTCCCTCAATACCAGAACAGGGATCCTGGAGTTCCAGTGGGATGGAATGAAACAGCAAAAGCAAGGATGTCTCTGTGTGTGTTTGAATTTATTTGGATGAAGCTACAGCAGAAGAAAGGAGGGACACAAAAAGTCCTGATGCATAAAACAAATCCTACAAACATGACCCCAAAAAAGCCTTCCTAGCTCTGCCTTTCCAAAGGTCACACTCGGAATGGCCTCCTACAAATACCTTTGGAGCCTCCAGAACTGAAAGAAGTGAAAATGTGGAATAATTCACTTTAGGCCTGCATTTCCTAGAGTGCTCCCTAAAGGGAAATATTTCAATGCATTTATAAAAATCCCTTTTTGGCCAGCAAAGTTTCATTCCCTCAATACCAGAACAGGGATCCTGGAGTTCCAGTGGGATGGAATGAAACAACAAAAGCAAGGATGTCTCTGTGTGTGTTTGAATTTGTTTGGGGGAGGCTGCAGCAGAAGAAAGGAGGGACACAAAAAGTTCTGATGCATAAAACAGGGTGTGGGTGTGGAGGATAAACCCAGGGGCTCTGTGTGCACTGGACTGAGCTGCTGAGGGGCAGGGAAGAAAAAAAGCAAATAAATCACATTGCTGAAAGCTGATGATGCAGTGGGTTGGTGTCCCCACTCCTCAAGGCTCAGCTCCAGATTCAAAGGACTCTGATGTGAGACTTTCACTGAACTCCAGGGGAATTTTCAGAAGTCAATATTTCTGTCTGTCTGCATGCATGTGTATTACCAAGGCTGCCATTTCAGATTTTCCTTTAAATTTTGGTTAATTTATTTATTACGGTCAGATTTATGGTTCTGTTGTGCTTACAGAAAATTCTATTGAATTGGTTTAGAGGTGTTAAATTGGTCATAATTTATTAAAAACTAGTGTTGATTAGATATTGTTCTGAATAATAAACCATGATTAGATATTGTTATGAATAATAAACCATTTAGACCTAAATTGTTGAGCCAGTCTGAGGCTGAGATTGGCAAGGGGGGTTTATTCTGTCAGGACTCAACCCTTGGAATCCTTCACTTTTTCCCTCCTCACCTTTTTGCCTCCCTGATCTCCACATGAATCATTCTAATCTGATTGCTTTGTCTGATATTTCTTTAATTGCTTTAATCTGATGTTTCTTTGTCTGCTTTATCTGTATAATAAGTAATAGAGTGACCCTTGCCATCAAACCCTGTCATAAATTTATATTAAACCTGCTTTTGCCCAGACCTTGCTGGTGATTCTTTGAGCAACCTAAACCACACATTTGCAGCTGAGGGGACAAAGAAAATAAAAAACACTCTAAAAAGGCATCTCTGCTTGGGCAACCCATTTAAGAAGGGGTGGGAGCTGTGAAATGAGAGGGTAAGGATAGAATTTGGAGGCTTATTGGAAGTGTAAATGATCAAACTAAATGGGAAGGTGCTGTTCCCTTGGAATCCCCAGGAATGAGCTGGGATTTGTGGAGTGAGGCTGTTCTGTGCCCCTTTCTGAATTCTGTTTTCAGTTCAAGGGTGGAAATAATGAACTGGTTGACTTGGAGCAAGGAGCTAAGTTTGGTGCCTCTTGCTGAAAATCAGTCTTTCTCCACCCTCTTGTTTAGCCAGAGACAGGAGAAAATTTAAAATTTTAATGAAAACCCTCAATTTTTGAGCACTTTCTCTGCAAAGCTCCCTCAAAGAGCAATGAGGTTCAGTTTAAAGGAAGCATCTGATAATGATATTCAATCTCACATCTGCTGGAGACACATTCAGCTCTGGCTTGAAACTTTTTTCCAGTTCCTGCCTTATGCTTGAGGCTTCAGAAGACTCTGGCTCCTGCTCAGCCCTTTGGAATTCCCTAAATTGTTTACTGAGACGTCCCTAAACTGGAAACCCCTCATGCATTGCACATCTCTGCTCAGGGCTCTTGAGTTCCTTCCATCTGTCTTGCTGTCTTTGCTCAGGATTTCAAGTACTCTCCCTGCCCCTGCCTTCTTTTTCCACATAAAAACCATGGGAAAGTCGTGCTGGAGCATAGAATGTGCTCCCACCATCAGGGAGATGCTTAAACTGAAGAAGAAAATGCAGAATAAAAGGCAAAATTGTCAGTGTGACACATCTCCCAGTAGAAAAGCAAATTCAGTGCTCAAAATCATGCTCATCTTTTTACACAATAAGAAAAAAAAATAAAGTGATGCATGTATAAAATGGGTGAAAGAAGGTGGTTCTGAACAAATCTCAAACTGTAAGATTTGCTGGATGCCTTCAGCAAGCCAGTGTGTTCAACAAAGCAGTGCAGGAGCATAAGAAAGCAAGAAAAATTGGTGAAATCCCTGCAAATGCACTTAATGTTAAGTGACTTCTTCACCTAATACCTGCTAAACCTCTCTCTCCTTCACAATGGTCTTTGGCTGTCTCCCAGTGCTGAATTTCATAGTTGTACTCTAAAGCAATTCCTTATTCCAATTTTTTTGCCAAAATATCAGTTTCCAGTCCATGCTCCAGCCTGAATCTGCTCTTGGATGCTTTCCTGAGTGATTCTCCCTTTGAGAAATGGATTTGTAAAGACTTTTAAAAACTTGATAGAAAGTTTACAGTTTTGTACATCTGTATGCAAACGCTGAGATAAGGTGTGTTGACTTAGGAAGGTCATGGAATAGAGATTATATTGTTCAGAGATAAATTTTAAAATATGTAATAAGTTTTAAAATATATAAAAGACTAAATATTCTAGAGAATTAGAACTGTGAAAGATGTAGTAAGACTATTTGGGGTAAAAATACAGGTGATTGGTGTTAGAAATAATAGTAGTATTGTGTAGCAACCATTAATAGGTTGAAAAATTACCTATTTATTTACTATCTAAAATTACCTATTTACTACCTGCAATATCTATTTATAAGGTATTGCAACTAGGAAATAAGTTAGTTTCTGATGGAATGGTGTTAAGTTTTATATTTCTTATGTCTCACTTTTTATCGAGACTAATCATGGAATAAAATCTTTAAAAACACCTCTCAGTTACCCCGTCTGTGTAAAAGCTGGAAAACCCAACACTCCCTGAGAGGCCATAGATGAGTCTCCATTTTATGTTCAACCCAAGACAAGCACAGGACCAAGCAGAGTTGCATGGATACACACACAGCCAAATCCATCTGGCTGGATTTCCAATAAACCCAAGCTCCTGAAGGACAACCATGGATCACCAGCACTGCAGGAGCTGCACTGAATCCTCCCACACCCATGGTGTGTTGGAAGACCTCCTGCTCTGAGTGTCTCTAGCAGAAAACTTCTCTCTGAGGGCAGAAAACCCAGCCAGGTCCACTTCCTTGGGTTCCTGGACCCCTTGGAGATGTTGCCACCACGCCCCTGAGGTGAAGCCACCTCTCCCCACCCCTGCTGACCTGGGAGCAGCTTCCTCCTGGCCATGGCTGCTGCCCGGTGGCTCTCATACTCCACGAAGGCAAAGCCCCTGTTTTTGGTTTTATCGGCCGCGCTGGGGTAGACGATGACGTCCACGACGCCGTCCGTGACCTTCTTCATCTCTGCCAGGATCTCCTCCCTCTTCTTGGTTTTGGGGATGCCCCCCACGAACAGGCGGCAGTTGTCCACGCTGGCACACACGCCCAGGAGCCTCCCGTTCCTGGAACGAGGGAGATGCTTGGTCAGGAGCCAAGAGAGGGGAAGGTTAAAGCAAAGCCCCTCTTCTGTCCCCAAACACCAGGGTTCAGTGTCAGCTGTTCTTTGGGATATTCCAGTGGCCTTGCTCAGTGCAAAAGCTGCCACTGTGCTAAATCTGACATCGGGCAGTGCAGCTGAAATGAAGGATTTGAGGGAGAAACCACAGCCAACTTTTGCTTTTCCCACTTGAGGCTCTCCCTCTTGCTGCCACCAGGCAACTGCAACCCCCCAGCCCTGGTCCTTGTGTTGTCACCAGTGGCTTGTGGCTTCCCATCCACCTCGTGACTGAGGTTTTGGGGGAAGAAAATCCCTTGTCATGGAGAGGCACCATTTGAGGATTCACCAATGAGGACTCACCACTCATCAATGGGCCAACTTTTGTGCAGACCCCAAAATAAAAATTTCCTTTGTTCACCTCTTTGGGGTCAAAGTATCTCTTACAGGCCTGGAGAAGGGTAAAACTTCTTTAGAGGAGTCCTTGGAACTAGGGAAGGAAGTGGAGGAGGTGGAGGTGGATGAAGCCTGATCTCTAAGACCTTCCAACCTCTGCTACAAAGGACATCTCCAAGGCCTCTTGTGTGCCTTGATCTGCTCAAAGCAGTTCACAACCCATCATTTTTTAATTAAAAAAGCCATACAATTGCCAGAATGGTTTATCCCAAAAGGTTTTTTAGCAAAGGCATCAACCCATCCCATTTTGAACTGGCAAAAAACATGTAGTGTGGTTGAAATCCAACCAACACGTATTAATGGGCCCATCTGTTGTTGATTTCTGGGTGTTTTGTTCCCTCAAACATGAGGGCTTTTTCTGTTCCTTTCTATTAGGAAATGTCACTATTTGCCAATTGGTTTCCATCCTATTTCACCATTTTTTGCAATTGCTCCCTCTACCAAAACATATCTGCACAATCTGTCACGAGGGAGACTGTGAATAGAATAAGTCAACAACAAACAACCTGAGGGGAACATAATGAACAGCACTGGTTAGGGGAAAGTTAATTTGATCCAAAGAAGAACATTTTTTTCCCAATGTTCTGATAGATTTTGTTGCTGTTGTTGGGTTTCTTTTTTTTAATTTATTTTTTTATTGTGAAGAAGAAATTTCCTGTGAAAGATGTTGGCTTTAATGAGCAGTGACTGCACAGAGAGACAGGAGGAAATTTCCCCTCAAAACACAGGAATCTAAATAACTTTGCTCTGGACTGCCAGGAAAAATATCCCTTACATGCCAAAATAGGCTGATACATATGATTTGAAGTTTCTTTGAAGGTGTTTTTGCCTTGCTTACCTGATTTCATAATTATTGAGTGTCTTTATTGCATTCTTGGCCTCCTGTTTATTGGAGAAGGTCACAAAGGCATAGCCCCTGTTGTTGCCATTGAAGTCCATCATCATCCTCATCTCATAGATTTTGCCAATCTGCCAAGTGAGAGAGATTTGTCAGCAAGGTGGGAGTGGTTAGAGAAGACTGGAATTTTAAAATTCCATGGGCAGGGGCACCTTCCATGGACCAGACTGCTCCAAGTCCTGCTCAGCCTGGCCTTGGAATCAGCTCAGTTCAGCCCCGAAATGCAGCTCTGACCACCAGCAACTGATCAGCTGCCCCCAAGCCTCACCTTTTCACAGAGGGGGATAAGTTCATCCTCAAAGAGGTCTCGGGGCAGTTTCCCAATGAAGATCTCACAGCCCCTCTCTGGTGGAGGGCCATCCCAGCCTGGTGGTGGTCCCCCGTATTTCCTCTGCCCATTTTCCTGCCGTGGAGGAGAAGAAAAGGAAGGTTCAGCTATCGACTTTCAAACATGGATCAAACCAATCCTGTCTCTGGAAATGACCCTTGAGGCAGACACCCTCCTTCCCTTCAGCTCCTGGTGGATTCAGCAGGGATCACACAGTGTCCTGCTGCCAAGGCTGGGATGCTTCAGAAGTCCAAGTGCAGACAGTCAGTAACTGCCTGGAAAATGGAAATCCTCCTGGCTCTGGCAGGGGAATCTCTGTGGGCTGTGTGTTAGTTATGGGCTGGGTAATGGAGCACTTGCAAAATTTATAACTTGTCTTGATTTTCATCCAGTCTGAGGATGACACCTGCCCACCCAGGAGATCCTTCTGGCAGAGAGCAAATCTTGGCCCCAAATAATAGTCAAAGATGTGAAGGCCACTCAGTATCTCCCTTTTTCTCTTTTTGTTTGATGAGTGTGTCTCTGTTCTCCTCCCCTATTTTTAACCAATCCTTTCATTTCCTTTCCTCTTTCCTTTCCTCTTTCCCCTTTCCCTTTCCCCCTTTCCTTTCCCCTTTCCTTTCCCCTTTCCCCTTTCCTTTCCTTTCCTTTCCCCCCTCCTTTCCCTTTCCTTTCCCCTTTCCTTTCCCCTTTCCTTTCCCCTTTCCTTTCCCCTTCCTTTCCTTTCCTTTCCTTTCCTTTCCTTTCCTTTCCTTTCCTTTCCTTTCCTTTCCTTTCCTTTCCTTTCCTTTCCTTTCCTTTCCTTTCCTTTCCTTTCCTTTCCTTTCCTTTCCTTTCCTTTCCTTTCCTTTCCTTTCCTTTCCTTTCCTTTCCTTTCCTTTCCTTTCCTTTCCTTTCCTTTCCTTTCCCCTCTGTCTCTCCTTCCCTCTCCCCACAGTGATTCCCTACTCCCAGAGGAGCTGGGGCTCCAGGAATTTTTCCATTTTTGGCTCCCTGACCATTTCTTTAGCATTTTTGGCTCCCTGACCATTTCTTTAGTCACTTCCCATTCTGGGATTATTCCAGGAAAGCAAATGCCTTGTACAACTGATTTAAAAGGAACTTTAACAAACAGAGATCCTCACAAGAAAAGAGGAATATACCACAAACCCTTTTAGTTTTCTAGAACAGGCCCTGAATTATCTATTATAATTCCTGTTTTTCTAGTGTTTTCAGCATTGATGGAGTCCTGGGGATATTTTGTTTTATGTCTGAGCTGGTGTGTGAGGGAACACAGCAAGAAATAAACCCTTCTCTAAATTTGCAGTGGCTTTGTTTGTGGCTGGAAAGCAGCACCTCAACAAACCCCTCTTGACAAGGTGCCTGGAGGGAAAGTGGCCAATCAGCCACTTCCCAAAAATGAATGACCCAGGCGTGCACTGAGGAAGATGATGTTTGGCTGCATCCACAGACAGGCTGGAAGAAAAATCCCTAAGGTACAGGGAAATTAGGAGAGGGGGGAAAAGAGAAAAAGATAAAATAGCAAGGTTGGAATGGGAAAGGAAAGGAGAGAGAAGAGCAGGAAGATGTTGAAGTGTGTGGGGGATTGGGAGCTGAAATCTGTGCTTTAGGAAAGATGAGCTTTGCCAGATTGACAGCAGGGAAAACCTGGACCCCAGGATAATTCCAAGGCCAGGGTGGACAGGGCTTGGATTAACCCCCAGGGCCAGTGGGAGGTGTCCCTGCCCATGGCATGGGGCTGGAATGAGATGGGCTTTAAGGAGCCTCCCAAGCCCTGTAAATCTAAGACAAACAGAAGTCCCTCCCTTATCTTATGGGTCAGGCACAGCAGAAAGGGCACCAAACACAGCTGCTGGCCTGGTCCTGGAATGTGCTTTTTCCCAGGAATCTCAGGTTGTGCTTGGGGCTGTTGTGCCCTCTAGTACCATGCTAAACAAGGCAAAGGTCATGGCCTCCACCTGCCTAAAATCCAGGGTTTCCAGTTCCTTCTTCCAGGATGCAAGGCTGGTCATGGCAGTGCCCAGTGCTTTCCAAGGCTGAGCTTGTTTTGGTTGAGGTAGCCAAGAAAAGCTTTCTCAGGTGGGTTTGAAGATCATGCCCAGGCTCTACCTGCCCTAACCGTGGGAGGTTTGGATCTTGGAGACCTTGGAGCCTAAACTGGGAGCAAACCTTGGAGCAGGTGAGGCACCTGCCTCCCATGTACCTGTGCAAGGATCTGCACAAAAGGTGACGTGCTGGACTTCCCACCTCTTCTGAAACTTTGCTCTGTGGGTTTTCCTTGGTTTTGAGACACCAATCCCGACCTTTCCCAACATTCAGCAGTGCTCAGGGTTATCCTACCCCCACCTTCATTGTAATTTCCCATCCAACAAGGAATTCCTTGAGGAATACGGCCCTGCTTTGTGAAAGACAACGCAGTGATGGTCAGCACGGATGTGAGAGAGAAACAGAGCGAAAAGCAGCGAGCAAGGAGTGATTCAGGAGCATGGATTGGCTGCTCACGCCCCCAGTGAAGCTTCAGGATGAAGCACAAGAGGATGGGACTGTGGATTCCTACCTGGATCAAATTATATCCCGTTCGCTGAATTAACGCACGGAGGGCAGCTTCTTTCTGTGTGCCGGTCAATCCATCCCCGGATTTGTGATTTGATTCCATTTGGGAGTGATTATCAGCAAAAAATCAGGTTAATTAGGGGTGCTCACTGCAATCAAATTTAAGATAAATTAAATCAATTAATACGGCTGGGAGGAGAAAGTCCACCTCTCCTGAGAAAGTTTACAGGGTCGCTCTTCATAAATCAGCTATTTCAGAGGTAAAACCAAAACAGAACAGCAGAGACCATGGAAAAAGCAGAAATGTCCCCCTTGCTGAATGGAAATAAATAGCATTTAGACCCACAGCCAGATCCTGGGGAGATGCAGAGGGAATTTGTAGCCTTTTGGTGGTGCCTCAGGAGGAAAAAATACGTAAGTGCCTAATCCTGCACTGAGTACATAACAATGAGTCCTTCAGGCCTCGTGTGATGCTGACACTGGGAAGGCAACCTTGTACCAGCCATGTCCAGCACTCCATGGGAAACAGGACCTAGCCCCAAATTCACCCTATTCTTATTTTTGAAAATAAAGAACATGGGAGAACTTCAGATCTTAGCTCAGCTCAGGGCTGGAGCAACCTTGGGTTCAGACGTTTTGATTCAGAGCTGCAGTTTTAGGTCATGGCTGATTCAAGATTTTTTGGTTTGGTTTGGGTTGGGTTTGGGCTGAAAACATCATAAAGCTGAAATCTGAATCTGGCTTGGGCTACACCAGGAAAGGGACATTTACAACATTCATTACTGGTGATTCCCTGTTTTTCCTGAATGATGAGCTTTGAGCTTAAAAATCCATTTATGTGCTCCAGGCATAAAAACAGGGTCTGTAGGTGCAAGGCTAAGCTCGAAGCCTCGGGCTGACACTGAGCAGCAGCCAGAACAAACCCAGTTCCCTCCTCAGGTCCTTGTGGCCAGAGCTGGGGGCCAGCGGCACCAAGGACTCCATGCAGGAAAATGCTAAATTGTGTCATCCACCACAGTTGTTATTGCCTAAAATTGCATTTTATCCTAGAAAGGTGGAGGCAAGGAAAGGTGGTGCCTGCCAGGCTTGTCTGGAGAGCAAACAGGGCCAAAAGGGGCTGGGAGGGGTGGACTGGGGGTGAGGGGCATGAGGCACCCTGGTGGGGATGCTGGGCAGAAGGGAAATCCAGAGCAGCAGGAAAGTGGAAGGAAGGTGGATTGCTGTGCCTGCACCCTGAGCAACTGCCAGATTTTCAGGAGGAGATCCTCAACAATTCCCCTGCTACTGCCAGATTTTCAGGAGGACATCCTAAATAATCCCTCTACTACTGCCAGATCTTTGGGAAGAGACCCTAAATCCCCCTGCTACTGCCAGATTTTCAGGAGGAGACCCTAAACAATTCCCCTGGTACCATCAGATCTTTGGGAGGAGACCCTAAACAATCCTCCTGCCACTGCCAGAGTTTCAGGAGGAGACCCTAAATCCCCCTGCTACTCCAGGTTTTCAGGAGGAGACCCTCAACAATCCCTCTGCCAGATTTTTGGGAAGAAACCCTCAACAATCCCTCTGCTACTGCCAGATCTTTGGGAGGAGATCCTAAACAACCCCCCTGCCAGATTTTCAGGAGGAGACCCTAAAAAATCCCCTTGCCACTGCCAGATTTTCAGGAGGAGACCCTAAAAAATCCCCTTGCCACTGCCAGATTTTCAGGAGGAGACCCTCAACAATTCTTGAGCTACTGCCAGATTTTCAGGAGGACACGCTAAATAATCCCTCTACTACTGCCAGATCTTTGGGAGGAGATCCTAAATCCCCCTGCAGTCCCTTGGTGCACATAAGGTGGGCACTGCATATAAAGAAATGCAAGTACAGAATTGCAATCTATCTGCTACAGCTGATTTTCTGAGCGTGTCATGGTTCTGCAGAAGTAACAGAAAAATTTGCCTTTTCCACCCAACTTTTAACACCAACCCCTTTTTTATCGTCTGCTTCTGTGTTCATTGAGGGAGGAGCCAAGGTTTGGGGCAGCCCACTTTGTTTTTGGCCATTACCTACCCTGTGCTCCTGTGCCTTTGTGCCCTGGAAGTCTTCAACAGCTGTTTTCAATTTGAAGTGGATTATTCCCAGCACCAAAAATGGGACAGGAGCCCAGGAATTTGGAGGATCTCAATCTCCTGTCACTTGAGCTCTGCCACACCGAGATCCAGAGACTGTGACTCCAACACTTGCAAACAGAGGCACCTCTGTAATGCCAGATTTTGGGGTTATTTAATGCAGAGGTTCGTCAGGCTCTTCTGATTTAATTTTAATTTTTCCCGTGCTCCCGGGTTCTCCAGTGTTTTGATTACTACCAATGTGCAGAGGCTGGGACATGGATTATCCAATGCAACAGCTCTCCCTTGTCTCTAATTCCCAAATGAGTGTTTTCTGCAGCAGCTGGAGCCCAGTTCCTGGTTTGTTTTGCCCTTCTGAGGGCAGCAACAGAGCCCTGCTGATGTTTGTGGTGTCTGTGCCTGCTGCCTCCTCTGGAGCTGGCGTTCAGCAGGCACGGGGCAGGATTAGCACACTGCTGTGCAAAAACCACTTGGAGCCTTTCCCAGGCTGCTGCAGAAAGAGAAAGTGAGCATTCACAAAAAAAACCCATTTAAAATCCAGATTGCTTTTACACCCTCCCCTGCCTGGGCAGAGACACCCCATATCCACCCCACAGGGGAAAGCTCTGTCACACTGCAAATCTGGCCCCTTATATTCTGCTTTTGGAGCATCCTGGCTTCATCAGGGAACTGAGGGATCAAATTGCAGCTCCCCATGGGTCTCTCTCAGCCCTGAGAGCCGGACTTGAGCGCTGCCAGGCCGGATGCCTGCAGGGCTGCTGCTCTGGGTGCACTTGCACGTGGATCCTTTAAGGGCACGCATCCTCTCCTGCAGGGAGGAGGGATTTCCAGGAAGGTCTCTCTCCCCCCGGGAATGATTTCACGCTGAGCAGTGAGCACCAGCCTCGGGGCTGGCGGATGGATGGCAACAGAGCATCTCCCTGGCTGATGCCTTTCCAGCAGCAGCAATATCCCTCTCTGCCTTCTGCCTTATTAGATAAGACAGCTGAGCTCTTCTGGGCTCTTCTCGTAAGGCATCCTGCAAAGATTTCAGCTCTAGACCAGCATGTCTAGACACTGGTGCACTCCAGGACGTGCTGAAGCAATCCACTTGGAATCAGGGAGCAAGAGCATTCAAGGTTGCAATGAAGTATTAACCACAGCCTGCTGCAAAACCCGGGCTCTGGGGGGGTTCCTAACAAAGACCTGGCTTCAATCTGTGCCTGGTGCTTCCACACATTCCTGCCCTTGGAGAAAGCCCCAAGGAAACAACCCTGCCCCATGGAAGAGGGGCAGGATGCCCAGACTCACCTGGAGCTGTGGAGCTGGTCCTGATGGGAGTGGGGTCCAGCTGGAGACCCCCGCCCCAGGGTAGCACCAGCCCCTGCAAGCCCCCATCCCTGATCCCAAAGGAATCTGCAAGCCCCCATCCCTGATCCCAAAGGAGGCCAAGACTGCCCACTCAGGGCTGGACGCAGTGTGGACACCCCGGGTTCGGTTTGGTGTCCCCACTCTGAGCAGCCAATTCACACCTACTAATTAGCAGCCCGACGTCATTCACAGGTAATTGATGAGCCAAAGGGCTTTCCCCCATCAATGGGGTTTCTCCGGGATGGAAACAGCAAACCCCTCTTTTCTTTGAGGTACAAATCCCAACCCAACAAATCCCAAGGACAGGAAAGGAGGCTTTCCACCCTGCAGTTTTCTTCTCTCCTTTAATTCAAAACATCTAAGCTAATTTTTGGACAGGGCACTTTTCCACCTCTACCATCCCATGGAATCACAGAATCATTTAAGTTGGAAAAGCCCCCTCAGACCATCGAGTCCAACCATTAACCCACCACCAAACCATGTCCCCAGGTGCCACATCCATGTGTCCATTGTGCATCCAGAGGATTTCCAGGATACAAATCACGGGGGGATGTTTTATTTCTGAAACTTATGGAATTCCAGCCCTTTCCCCTCATTGCAGGCACCAGCCCCAGTCCTTGCAGCAGTGCCAGTGTGCTGAGATTTTTTTTTTAACTTTAAAGGAGGAGAATTCCTGTCACCCAGACGAAACACGATTACTTTCTCTCCTTCTTTGTTCCCTGAGCCAGGAATCAATTAGCAAATCCACCCTCACAGGGGAAAACCCCCCTTCCGTGGCTGCTGATGGAAAATGTGAATGACTGCAGCAAATTCAGGCAGTGCTTTCAGCTCTGCTTTAAAAAAGAATCAACCCAGCCACACTTAATAGAAATAATAGTTCTGGAATTCAACCAAATTCAATTCAAGTTTCGGGGATTTGCCCTTAAAATGGATTATCATTAACAAGGGCCACCATGAGAAAAGGAAAAGGAAAAAAAAAGGAGAAGGGGAAGTAGCATTTTGTTCAGAAGTTTAAATTGAAATTAACACCTTTGGAAGTGCAAACTATCCATATTTCCTCTTTCATCCTCATTTGTGATGAAATTTTGACAACAGCACCAACTTATCATGGTCACAGCATCAAGAAAAGGAAGGTTCTGCTTTTACCTTCTATCAGAGTATCACTGGGTCTGCTTTTCCTCTCTCCACTCTCATTTATTTCAGGTTTCTGCTGAAATTCTGAAGTGCCAAGGCAAGAAAAGGTCCTTTTATACCTTGCAAGCCCACATCAACAAGAAACAAACCTAATATGATACCACCTGACAACTCCATGACTACTTCTACACGTGGCTCCCTCACACCTACTGCAGCACATCCTCTGGCTTTGCCCCATCCATCCAGGAGCAAGATGAATCCAGAAGCTTTTACCCCAAAAATTGTGGGAAATTTTGCTTCACTTTTGGGTTATTTGGAAAAGGAGGAGTCCCTTTCCTCAGCCAGGGATGTGTCCCATGCTAGGATTTTTGCTGAGGGGGTATGTGAGGGCAGAACCTGTCCCTGTGCAACTTTTTGGGGAAAGCTGGTTCCCAGTTCCATGAAGGAGATAACAAATGTTATCCCATGTTTATCTCACAGGATCAATACAGACCTGACTGTGCTGAGCCACTTGGACACATCTAATTATGCCCATTTTGTTTGGTATCCCCTCAGCTCCTTTTTCCTCTTTGGAAAGACTGGACAATGATATTCACCCTTTGCCCTAATAACCCAAATAGGTCACTAGAGAAACTATTTTCCTCTAGGTTATCAACATTTGGGGGATTTTTTTTCCCTCCCTCCAGGCCCCAAGCAATATTTACTCCTTTCTATCCATCCACAAACACCAAGCAAGCTTCATTCTCCTCCCCAAAAGGGGAAGCCTTGTGAGCTGCCCCAGCTCCTCGCTGGGGTGACACTCTGGGGGACGGAGTCCGATTGAGCAACGCAGCACGAGGCTTTCGTCCCATGGCTTCCCAGGGTGGGGGGTTGTTTTCCAGCTCTGGTGGCTCCACACAGAGTGGGAACTCAAAGACATTTGCAGGAAAACAGGGCAAATTTGGAGCAGCATGAAGGTGCTGCAGCACGTGAGCCTAGAGAAAATATTTCATGCCTAATCCAGCAGATTTTTATTGCTCGGGCATCACCTTTGGAATCCCTTTCCTCTCGTGTAAGTCTTTTGCAGCTGTGTCCAAATGCACACTAAATGCCCCCAAAAGACACTCAGTGATGCTGAGCCCAGCCTCCTTCCCTAGTGTTTATTTGCATCCCCATTTTGAAACCATCCTTCCTTCCCTGCCTGTTCCACAGAGGGAGAGAGCTTGGGAGGAGCATTCTGTGCTGGGCAGAAACTCTCCCTGCTAGCTGGAAGGGATTAGGGAAAACTGAGGGGGTTTTGGGAGCAGCAATTGCCTTGGCTAGGGAGACTGGCAAAGAGAAGGAGGGACACCAAGCTGGCTGGAAAGATCTCTAATGATTAAACCTCAGAAAGTTGCGCTTTAACAAATCCAGAGGGAATTATGGCAGGGAAAATCCCTCCTCCCCGTCTGCCTTGTCCAGCCTCGCTTTCCAGGCACGGAGGAAAAGCACAAACCCCCCTCTTTCCACAGCTTTGCCAGGTAAAAACTGCACTGAGCCCCTGAGGAGCCTTTTGTGCCCACCCTGCTCATCCCAAACTCATCTCCAGAGCTGTGGGGCTGTGTGGGATCAGCCAGGGGGTCCCAGCCCCCCAATCCAGCCCTGCTCCATGCTGTGAGTCCGATGCTGGGCACTGCTGGGCTGGGAGGCTCCCGATGGAGCTGCTCCTTCCCAAGCCCACCAGCAGCCCCCACGAGCACCCCCAGTCCCTCCCAGAGCCCCAAAGCCCCCAGCAGCTGCCTACCTGAGCGATTTTGGAGGTGGCCCCCCGGCAGAGAGGTCTCCTTGCTAGTGGGGAGTTTGCGACGTGTCACTGCGGTTATTCCCTAATCATCATATCAAACTCCAAAGGTTCAGCAGCCCCGGGCTGCTTTACAGTCCCACGGGTTAAACGTTAACCTGCCCTATCTGCCAGCTCCCCGCAGGCCTTTGACCAGATAGCTGCCTCAGACAGCACCCACCAGGCCCAGCTGTCCCCAAATAAATGCAGGCAGATCCCATTTTAAGGGCTGGGGTCATGCTGATGCTGGTTTACTCCATGCTGGGACCTTCCCCACCTGACCCATCCCCAGCCTTGTGACACTCTTGGGGTTTACAGGAGGTTTGGGTTTGCTGGAGGAGGATGGCAGGAGTGAGAAATCCCTTTTGGTGGAGCAATTCCTCTTGGTGGCTTAAGCAAAGCTGTGGGTTGGCAGAAATTGATGCAAAGATGTTATTCAAGCAAAGATTCAGAGTGAGGAAAGCCAGTGCAGGTTTTGGGGAGGGTTTGTTACACCCAGGAAAATCCAGAATAAATCCAGAATCTGTGAATAAATCCAGAAGCCATGAATCTCTGCAAGGGGGAGACTTCCAACCTCTGAGCATCCAAATACTACATTTGACCTCAAGCCATAGAAAAAACTACCAAAATTAATTAATAACACAAAGATTACAAGTATGTAATTTAAATAAGAGTATATAATATCACAAAGTAAAAAACTTAGAGTTTTTGAATATAACAATATATATAAAACAAAATAAAACAATATATATAAAACAAAATAAAACAATATATGTAAAACAAAATAAAACAATATATGTAAAACAAAATAAAAGTTTTAAAACAATAATTACTTCTTCTTCACCTTCTTCTTCTTAAGTTTAAGTAATACTGTATAACTAGTTTAAAAAGTTCACATTAGAAACTTCAAATAATTAAGTATTAAGTTAAAAATAAAAATTATTTAAGTATAATTTCTTAATTAATTAGTTTAACCTTAAAAATCCTTATAAAAATAGTAAACAATTTTATATCTCATTAATAAAATACTACAAAACTCACACCTTATAAAACTATATATATAACCTTATATAAATGATATAAACACATAAATGATAATATAAATAAATGATATAATATATCATAAATTATAATTTAAATAAAAATAATAAACACCTGAATCTAAACACAAAATATCATCTCAAACACTTCAATCCCAACCTTAATAAAAACAAAAAACAACCCCCAAACAAACAAACAAAACAAAACAAAACAAACAAATGAACAAAACCAACCCCAAACCCAACATTTAATGGTCCTTGTGCCACATCTGGTGATGCAAGAGCTGAATGGAATGTTTGGCTCTTTCCAAAATCCTTCTGCACCCTCACAGGGATGAAATGGAATACCACAGGTAGTTTTGCAGAGAGATTTTATGGAATTATAGGATTGTGAAGTTGGAAAAGCCCTTTATGATGATCAAGTGAAACCAGCAGCACCACTGTGCTCATGACTGAGCGCTCACCGTTTTTCTCGTGTGATGTGCAAGTTTAGGATCCCGGCTTTGGGATCCATCCCTGGAATTGCATCCTGCTGTGGCTGACCCTGAGCTCAGAGCTGGAGCACGCCCAGGCTGGGCCGTGCTTTGCCATCCCAGAGCTGACCCCCAGCACATGGATGCGGTGCTGGGCTTCATTTGCAGCCCTGTTAAATGAAGCATTGATAATTAGGTGTTGCTGACGCTTCAGGTTTGGAAAAGTGCCATTCCTGTGTTTGCTCGGCTTTAAAAGCACGAGGTGTCCCTGAGGGGGGAGGCGACAGGCCTGGATCCCTCTCGGAGAGCAGCATCTCAGTCCTTCCTCCCTGGCTCACCAGGGCTCAGCTCCCATTTCCTGGTCCAAACATGGGATTGCTCCCTAGGAAACATCTGCCCTCTGCTCTCCACCCTCCTGCAGGATTTAGGGTTCAAGGGCAGGTTTTGGAGCACATTCAAAGAGGATAAAACCCCCAGACAATCCCTCCCAAGCAGTTACGAGCTCCTCTGCCTGAGCACAGTGTGCTGCTTCTCCTGATCTCCAGGGCAGAGTTTGGGAGTGAGGGGCAGATCTTGTGAGGATTTGTGAAAAGAATTTGGAATGTGTTAGAGATGAGAATTCTGAGCTTTAGATAATGTAATTTTTTTTTTTTATCTTTTACGTAGGTAAGCAAGATGAATTCAGCTCAACGTATATGATTTTATATGAATTATATAAAATTCAGCTCACCCTATATGATTTTATATGAATATGAATTATATGATTTGGAAGGTCACAAGACTTCTAGTTACAAAACTTTCTGAAAATTTATTAATTAATAAAATGCTATCAACAAAAATATTTCTATTTTTGACTTAATCTTTAAATATTTCATCTTATAGACTCATGTTACAATAGAAACTTTTCTAGTTAATTATTATAATACACAAACTTACAATACTGTATTCCAAAACTCTACGCTTTCTTCTATTTAGTTTAACAAGTTTTTATTTTGAACTCTAAATCTACGTTCCCATTTCTAATGCTTAAGTTTAGAAGTCTTTTCTAAAATTTCAGATCAAATCTTGTGTTTAGTCCTAAGTTTTAACTTACAAACCCAAAGTTCTAAGAATCCTCTATATTTTGGATTCTAACAAGATGGTGCAATGGATTTTTTCCTGGTCAAAAAGATTTTTCTGTCTTTAGCATTCAATTTTTCCTGTCCAAGGGACTGGTGGGATTTGTTCACTGGGACAATGGATTTCAGACTGAAGGCCCCAGTCTGCCACTGAGCACTGCAGACTGCACAGGAAAATGAGCTGAAATCATTCAGCGACCAATTAAATGTTTTTGCTATGGAATTGTGAAAGTGGGAGGAGCAAACCAGCTCCACAAAATCAAGTGTCACACAGCAGCACTCAAAAAAGCAACAAAACCAAAAAAGTCTCTCTGAGGGAAATGAGGGGTGTTACCTGAGTGCAGGTAATGGGGCTCTCATGATCTGTCAGCAAGAGGGGATGAAATGCAGGTGGCCATGGCATGGAAATAGAGCACTTTGGGATGGAGAAACCAATTTTGGGATAGAAACCAGCTGTGGATTGACCCACAGGTGTGAGGGCGTCTTAGGTTGTGGGTTAGAGGTGCAGCAATTATCTTCTGTTCATTGGGCAGTTTTCTTTATCGCTTCCACAACCAACCCTCCCTCCAGGAGATCTCTGCTGTTCATGGGCCATTAATTATTAATTATCTCCTGTCCATGGCCAGTGAGTGTCCCTGCATGGCTGATCCAATTCCATCATCCCATGGGGAGATGCTCCGCCCAGGGGAGGAGCCAAGCATTCCTACCTGGATCCAATCTGAGCTTTGGGACACCCCAGCAGCCTTTGCCCCCTGCATTCCCAGAGGAGCAGCTTTCTGCTGCCCTGCATTCCCAGAGGGAGCCCAGGCCCATCTCCAGCAGCCCTGGAGCTGCAGAGGAAAACTCCCCCCTTGTGCAGGATCCGTGCTGCAGCAGAGCCACAGCTGGCACTGCAGGAGGGCTGTGCCCCCATGGGATGGCTCTGTGCCCCCACCTGGCACACAGGGGCAGGGCCTGCTCTCACTCTGGCAGTGGTTTGTTTTCTTTTTTGTACTGTTTTATTTGTTTTTATTTATTTATTTATTTTTATTTTTCTAGTGAAGAACTGATATTCCTGTTCCTGTATCCTTTCCTGAGAGCCCCTTAATTTCAAAATTATAATAATTCAGAGGGAGGGGTTTACATTTTCCATTTCAGGGGAGGCTCCTGCCTTCCTCAGCAGACACCTGTCTTTCAAACCAAGACAGAGGGAAGCATGGCAACACACATGGACATGGAAAGCTCCTCTGATGCCAGGGGGGTTGGAATTTCAGCACCATTTTTTGAGGTTGTGCAGGAAGAGCAGCTGCGATGCTTTCCTTCCCTGTCTTCCCCTGTCTGCCACAGAGTTTGCTCAGAAGAAGAGAAGTGATCAAGAGAGGAGATGTGATTTGTGCTCATGTTTCCTTGAAAGCCTCTTGAGGAGCGGCTCCAAGAGCAGTAGAACATAATTGTTTCCTTCTCCACAATCACAGTGGGCTGCCTCCTCCAGGCTGCCTCAGCCTGCCAGGTAGGATTAGGGAAAAGCACTACCAGCTCAGGAAAAATTACACTTTTGTGTTATTTATTTACTGCCACAAACCCCCTGATGGGAGCCTGAACCTCCAGCTTTCCCTGGAAGTGCTGCAGGAAGTTTTCCAGGATGTCCAGCAAGGGGTTTATGGCAAATCTCTGGCTGTGCCAAGCCCTGCTGGGGATCAGCAGCTGCCCTTTAACACAGCAATAAAGCCAGTAAAAATATCCTTGGTGTCAGGAGGAGCAGGATCAGAGCTCAGCCATGGAAAAACATGAAAATGGTGGTGTTGAGAGCATCTCCTGAGCGCTGTGTTTGCTGTGCTTGGTGGGGACACCCTGGTCAGACAGACCCTGCTGTGATCCAGGTGTGTGGATGCTCTGGTAGGTGACATTCCCACTGCAAGGACTGCTGGAAGTTGGGCAAGAAATGGGATGTTGCCAAAAAACTTTGAATTTTCCCAAGTTAGCTACAGATTTAGAGGGATGTGTATCAGTTATTGGGGAGGGTTTTGTGTGTGTACAGAGAGAGGTTGTTAAACACCACTGCAGCTCATTATAGCTCTCTAAACATCACAGTTCTCCCTTTTCCCTCAAATAATTCTGCATGCTGCAATGCCACTGTGCTCTGTAATTAGGAACAATTCGATTCTTAATTCTTTCCAAAAACAATCCTTTGCTTCAGCAGCCTGACTCATACCCTGCTAGGGAGCTGCTGCTAGGCTGAAAAGGAATTTATAGTGGAGTAAACAGCCTGTGTATATTGGTATGTAGAGATATGAAAACCACTTGGTCCTAATTCCAAAACTGATATTAGGTGGAAAAAAAAAATTATTTTTTAAAATGGTCACAAATGAGGTTTCTGCACTCCTTTTCCTCAAGCTTGAGATTCTCCAGACTTTTTATTTGCCAGTTTTTCCTTGTTGTGGCTGAGACATTTTGGGTTTGTTTGTGCCACAGAAAAGCAGCAGTTGTGCCCAAAGGGGGCTGGATCCTGCTGCTGCCAAAGAAAACAGAATGAATTATAAAAGTTTTGTGTGCCTGTGGCTTCAAGATAAATCTGTGGTCATAAGTATTCCTTTGATTTAGGATAGTCTGATATGACCTGTGCTTGTGTAGGGCTGATGTTGGGATATGCTGCTCCAGAAATGACTTTTGTAAAGCTGTGGTTACAGCTCCATCAGTCTCAGGTGTTTCTCCAATGCCTCTGGATAACAGCAATATAAATAGGGGGTGGGCAATGCCAGCCTGAATAATCACAGCAGAGGAAAAATGTCCTGCACCTGCACACAGGAAAGTGGGAGCCAGCAAGCTCAGGAAATGCCCTCATTCCCCATTTCTCTGCTCAGCACTGGCTCCTAAAATCCGTGTCCAAAAATAATTGCAAAAAGCGATTTCAAGCTGGAGCTGGTGGCAAAACAGTGCTCCTGCAAATGTGTTTGACATGGGAAATGTTTGAATCCTGTCCCTGCTGGCGTGTCCTCCCCTTTGGCAAAAAATTCTTCAAAAGGCATCATCAGGCCCAAACACTTGGGAAGTTTAACTGGAAGTTACGTTCCAATATTTTTAGTTCTGCTGAACAATTTCCCAACCTGCTTTTTGACTTCTGTCCGTGCAGTTTCTTGATACTGAAATTGTGACCTGCCCCTTGGTCTTGGGGAAAAACAGGGGCATCATGGGCCTAGAAATACCAGGTGCTTTAGAAATAAAGTTGTAAATTTATAAAACAAAGCCCTCCCGTTAAGTATGGAGGCAAACCTTGAAGTCACAGGTGTTAAGATTCCCGTAGTGCAGCGTAAAAAAGAAAATCCTTTCTGCAAAATGTTACAGAACCCCAGACTGGTTTGGGTTGGAAAGGACCCTAAAGCTCATCTTCTTCCATGGGCAGGGACACCTTCCACTCTCCCAGACTGCTCCAAGCCCCATCCAACCTGGCCCTGGGCACTTCCAGCTCTTATTTCTCCTCTAAGTGCATTCAAAAAACCTGAATATTCTGATAGTAATGGTTTACACTGAACAGAAGTGAAAAGCAGTAATTGGATTTACTGTACAAATCACTAACAGTAAGTCCTCTAATGCTGTTAGGACTCCTTAAAATAATAGACTTAAACCTCTCTCCCAGCTGAAACCAAAGCTCCCAAGGCAAATAATTACACTTAAAGGCCAGATGTGGTTATTCTCCAGCACCTTTTTGTGGCTTCTGTGTGTGCAGGAGAAAAGCCTTAGGTTTTTTTTTTTCCTTTTTCTTTCTGTTTCAGTACAAATAAATGGGATGGGAAAGGCAAGGACTTGCACAGGTATTTGTTTGCTTTGGAAGGACATCCTGCACAAGGGTGGCATGAACTCAGAGTGCCCCAGCCTGCCTGGCTGCCTACAGCATAAATCCTAATATTTCCTAATAGATATATTTAATATATCCTGCCTGGGAAGGTAGGGGAGAAGGAAACACCTCAGTGGCTGGGTGCAGGTGTAAAGAAAATGGGGTCAAGGCCACTGCTGCAGTTTGTGGGTGAGGGCAAAGGGGGGAGGTAGGAAAAGTGGTATCGATCTGGGGATATGAGGGCACTGATAAGAGAAATGGGAACAATTTGCATGAAGAACTTGGCAAGTCCAGGCAGGAGAGATAGACAGGAATGAGGCTTTATTTTTATATATAAATGTGCTTTTAACAAAATTGAAAAGGTGTTGTTGGGCCTTGTAGATCTTTCCTCTGCTGGGAGGAAAATGAGATTTTTCCAAGCAGCAGACTGGGACTTGTAAAGCCAGGCCTAACCACTAAGCTGAGTCTTTTACCTCTTCTGAGCTTTGGCCAGCTGGGGAGGCAAGAGCAAATAGTTTGTGACTTGTTTCCTTCCATGTAGCTTTTACTTTTTTCCACTTGTGCTTTTCATCAAAGCCCATTTCATACCTGCCTGGTGGATGCAGGCATTTGTGGAATATTTCCCACAATATTCACCCTTTGAGGGTGGTTGTGTGCTCATGACTCACTGCACCTTTCTGATGTGTAATGATAACTTCCTTCTGAAAAATGGCTCTGCAGCACATGGAATTCAGGTGTGTTTTACCATCTTGTGGGATGGCAGGAAAGCACTTGGGACATCTTGCTGTCATTTGGGCATCAAAGTTTATAAAACTGGTCCAGAACTTTTACAAGGGATTCAGGGAAGAAATAGTGGCTGGGATAGGCTTTGATGTCCTGAGTGGGCTTTGTAAGTCCCTGGTTTATGAATTCATTGAGAAATTGAATAACAGGATGGATTGGGTTGGGAAGGATCTTAAAGCCCAACCATTCCACTTCTGCCATGGACAGGGACACCTTCCACTGTCCCAGGCTGCTCCAGCCTGGTCTTGGGCACTGCCAGGGATCCAGGGGCAGCCCCAGCTGTGCCAGGGCCTGCCCACCCTGCCAGGGAACAACTCCTTCCCAATATCTGATCTAAACCTGCCCTCTGTCACTTTAAAGCCATTTCTTGTCCTGTCACTCCATGCCCTTGGCAGAAGTCCCTGTCCCTGACTTTCCCTGGGGCAGGAAAAGCAAGGCAGGCTTGACTTTGCTCTTGCTCAGGCAGAGGTGCCATGGAGAAGATCAGGAATGTGTGGCCTGTCCCAAACCACCTTAGGGATGAGGTGTGGGAGGGTGGCTGTGGGAAACCGCAACAGGAATTTTTAAAGGCTCCTGTGACCCGAAGAACCTTGAGAAACAACCAGAGGGTGCTGAGCATTCCTGGGAAAGGAAAGCCCTGAGTGGGAATGGGTGGCCAGCTCCTCCAGGTCGTAGGTACAGCAAGAATTACTCACCTCCACAAATTGCAGAGGTGCCAAAGTGCCCCACTGCCCCCCTAAACACA
Organism: Emberiza elegans; assembly: GCA_024865655.1. Classification (NCBI taxonomy): domain Eukaryota; kingdom Metazoa; phylum Chordata; class Aves; order Passeriformes; family Fringillidae; genus Emberiza; species Emberiza elegans. Next base: position 32,412,287 of record JALJVW010000241.1, on the reverse strand, counting down.
GCCAGCTCGGGCTGGAGACTTCCACACCTCTGCTCCAGCAGCCTCAGAGTGCTCAGAGCCCAAAATAGTGCTGGCCAGGGGCTGGGTTTCTTAAAATATTTCCCTAAGCCTTGTTGTTTTTGCCGTCTCCTTTGCCCAGTGGGTTGGTGGGTGGTCTCTTGGTTGGGTTTGGGTTTGCTCATGGGTGGCCCTGAGCTGGAAGGGTTGGGGTTCTCGAGGCAGGGACTGGTGCAGAGCTGGGTTTTGGGGTAGGAGACCTTGCTGGAGCCCAGCTCAGAGGCTCATTGCTCCTTCAGGAGGCTACAAAAGTAGTTCAGACTCAAAAAGTAGTTCAGACTCAAATCATGAGGCTTGGCCCCTCTGCCTGGGCTAAACATGAACTTCCCTGAGGATCTGGGTTTGGATCCCAGTGTTGGAGTTCAGGGGGGCTGCCAAGCTGTCCTAAATTCAGGTGTGTGGTGGAGCTGGATCTTCCCCCATGAGGCCAAATGTGAACAAAAAAGGGTCTGTGATGCAGGGCAGTGGTGTTTGGTTTGGGATGTGTGACTCCTAACCACAAACAGAGTCAATATTTAATAGAAAAGAATGGAAAAATAGTAAAAATAGTACTTTAAGCAGACCCGTGTCACTTCAACATAGGTGTGAGGGGTATCTTTTGTCCTTTCAAGTGTTTATTTTATTTTTATTATTTTTAAATGAATCTGGGACCCTGGCAGTTTTTGGTGTGCTGCAGTTTGCTGCTCCAAAGGTGCTCTGCCAGCACCATCCTCTGAGCTGCAGGGTGAGGGATGGGGAATACATTCATTTTGAGTGAATGCTTTTAACCAAATCCTTTCCAGCTGTGGCCAGACTTGAACCTTCCAGTGTTTCCATGTCTGGTGAAAATGGTGTTTCTTTAAATAAAAAAAGGTAGGAGCCAGCACTCCAGAGCAGAACCCCAGATGGGTTTGGGTGGGGAAGGGACCTTAAATCCCATCCAGTGCCGTGGGCAGGGACACCTTCCACTGTCCCAGGCTGCTCCAGCCTGGCCTTGGGCACTGCCAGGGATCCAGGGGCAGCCACAGCTGCTCTGGGCACCTGTGCCAGGGCCTGCCCACCCTGCCAGGGAACAATTCCTTCCCTCTTTTGGATCAGCTCTGGTGTGGGTGGTGTTGGAGGCACCTTCTCCTTTCTGAGTGATCCTTGCTCTTCCCATCCCATCAGATTCCTGCTGTGCATGGGGTGGCTTGGGATGGTCTTGCTGGACAAACTAAACTCTATAAAAACACCATCCACCCTCCAAGGCTTCCTGAGCAGTGCCACCATCCTGGACTCGACCTGCCCTGATGTTCTGTCAGTTTTTTGAGGGAGTTCCAGCTCTGGCAAGGTGTCATTTTCCCCCAGGGAAAAGTGGCTTCTCAGGCAGCTCCAGCCCAGCTTTCTGCTGAAGCTCTCTCAAAGGAGATGTCCACCCTTCCTGGCAAACCTTGCTAGCAACACTTAGGTCATATTCTGCTTTTATTTCCCCTGCTCTGAAAGCAGCCAAACTTCTCCCCAAGCTTGGTGCAGCTGGAAATTACTGAAGCCTCTCCAGCACCCAGCAACAAATTACAACTGTGAGATAACACACAGCCCTGGGCATTGGCTAGAAATGGCACATTCTAAATATTTTAATTGCTGATTTGTATGTTTGGGAGGAAAAAAAACAAACCCCTTCAGATGCCGTGCAATGCATGTATAAATTCTGAATTGTAAATAAATATGCTCCCTGGGAGCTCAGATTTTTTTGGCAGTTTATCAAGCAGCGAGGTTTAAATGGGAATACATTCAGCTGGACTAGAAAGCAGTCAGAATATCTCTGGGATTTTGGAGTGGGATGGATGGGGCTCCCTGAGCTGGGCAGGCCTCTCCTATAGTTGGTGTCCACCAAAACTGAGAATTGAGAGCATCCAAAGGGACCTCTGGAAGGGAGAGGAGCCAACTTGCACGGAGTAAACTCAAGGTTTTGTCCCATTCACGGCCTGCAAGAGCCAATTCTGTTGTGAGAAGGTCACAGATGAATCAGAGCTGCTTCTCCAGCCTTGGAAGAGAATTCCTGCTGCCCAAGCTTTGGGCCTTTGGACAGGGATGCTGTGTTCCCAGGGAGGATGGCTGGTACCTGTGGGATTGCTCAAATAACTCTGAAAAGATTGAATGTGGATGCACCCAGTGTTGCTTCCCAGGCTTCAAACTGAGATAGATGTGACAGGACTTTTCATGCTGGAGGAAAATAAAAATATCTATTTAAAATGGCTCAAGAATCCAGATAGAACAGGAAAAATGCCTGGCACAGACCAGAAGCCAGGCTGGACTCTGCTTTGTGCATCTTGGAAATTGCTTTTCACAGGTCCTGACCTCAGTGCAGAGGAGCATGGAGAGGTTTTGTCCCCAGACTTGAGCAAGGCTGGCTGTAAAACCCCTCCAGGTGAGCTGCCAGCAGCTTTTCCAGGAACACCAGCCTTTGGGAGCAGCTCTGCCTATGGGAATGAGCTCGGGAAGGCAGGAAAACAAAGCCCTAAAAATTACAGCTGGCTCTGCCACTTTGGTTTTTAATTTCTTCATCAACACAACTTCAGCTGGGTGGCAGACATGGACTCTGAAGGGCAATTCTCCCTCCTTTTCCTTTCCAAAGTGGTGGGAATTGCCCCTGAGCTGGTGGTTAGGTGGTTCCTGGGAGCAGAGCGTGCTTACCTGGCTGTTCCCAGGCTCCAACATGGGCAGCAGCTGATGCAGAAAATGCTCCAGTGCAGAACAAACCAAGCAGAGGAGAAATATTAATTTAGATTTTTCCAAAAGGCAGCTGGTTTTGTTGGTTTTGCTCACTGGGTTATGCAGAAGCTCCCTTGTGTCAGGGATTTCTGATGGAGCTGGTGCTCTCAGCTGTGACAGAAGGCATAAAAAAAGGTCATAAATACAGCTTTGACTTCAAGTAAAAGTAATAAAATCCCCCCAAAAGACAGACAAAACTGCTTCTAAACCCAGCTTGCAGCAATTTCATGCTCTATATATCCAAGAGGTTTCAGTAGCAATTCAGTAGCATCAAAAATTCTTCATTTTTCACTGTAAATATTTCCTAGATTAAAAATAAAACTCCAAACAATTCCTCAATTCCTGTGTGCAGCCCTGATGGATTTATCCTGAGATGAATTTGATTATTTTTTCACCTGAAATACTTCAGGTTTTACTGCCACAATTAATGTTGACTGAACTTTCAAGCTGTAACTTTCCTGGCGTCTTTGCAAATCTGTGGGGTTTTCATTATTTCTCCTCTTCCCAAGACAGTATGAACACAACAGAGTGTCATTCCTTAGTAAAAAAGGATTTAATAATGAAAATTACATTTTTAAGGAACCTAAACCTGAACATCTGTGTTGGGAGAGTTTGTAGGAGCTGAGGATCATTTCTAAATGGTTTCTCTGCTCAGCAGCTTCCAAAAGCAAAAGTCATGGAAGCTGAATGTTGCTTGGGATTTTAAACTGAAAATCCATGTAGAAAGAAGAGATTCCTCGAGGGAATCGAGGTAAAAATAGCTGCCAAACAAGGCAAAATTGAAGAGGAAAAGAACATTGATATTCAGAATATTCATTTCTCACGGAGCCTGACGTTAACAGCTCTGCTGGGAAATTACATTATTGTTGTTAAAATGCTGTGGAAATCCAAATAAAGGCTGGGAAGCTACAGGATGTTCTCGGAGGATGCAAGCTTTGCTGGAAGAAAATGAAATAAACAGTTCAGCTCCACCACCTAAATATTGATATAAAGATGTAAAAGTCGAGGAGGCTTCACAGAGCAGCACGTGATGGGGATGTCCCAGGGCACTGGGCAGGCTTGGAAAGTCAGATATTCTCCATCCCTGTGAAGCAGTTGGAGCTCATGTGGTGTCCTGGAAAAGCAGGATGTGAGCCAAGGAATAAAGGAATGACAACCCCAATAATGGAGTTACCGGCTGGGCAGCAGCACAGTGAGGAATGGGGTTTAAAAATAACCTCACTGATGGGTGAGAAGGGCTCTGGAAGAGCAGCTCTGAGCAGGGGAGATCCCCATCCTCGGGGGTGGCCCCGGTGCTCCCAGAGCCCTTTCCCAGTGCTCCCAGCTGGGATTACTGGGGGATGCCAGCACGTGCTGCCACTTTGGGAATGTGGCTCCTGAGGGAGATTTGGGGTCAGAACAGCACAGGGCCGGAGCCACTTGTGGGAAAATGTCCCTGGAGCTCACGGCTGAGCAGGGAGGTCAGCAGGGCTGACATTCCCATATGGATCCTGCGGAGCTGCTGCTGGCCCAGGCCCAGCTCACTCTGGAGTTAATCCTGCTCAATGTTCCCTTGAGTGGACGGGACGGGGCTGCTGTGGAACGTGCCTTGAGCTGTTTTATTTTCCAGCATCACTCTCATTACATGATTGTGACAATGGGAAGATGCCATCAGCTCACATCCCAGGCAGCAGACAAAGAACTCAATGTTACACCTCACTTTATGAGTTTTTTGACCAATCACACAAAGCAAAAGCACATTGACAGTGGTTGTATCCAACTACTATAAGCACAGGTACCTTTGGTTAAACAATGCTTGCTTATTTCAAATACAATACCTGTGTGTAAGCCTTAAAACACAATGCACAGAGCTCCATTATTAAGCTTAGAACCCCCTAATATCTTGCTAGATAAACTTTTCTGTAGTTTAGGGAGTTATTCTAGACAAGCATTAATACACAGACCATTGTTTTATTTGTCCCTGCTTTTCTACATTTTACATAATTTTTCTGCTGGCCTGTCTCATGGTTCTGCTGTCTCTGAAACCTGCCTTTTGCAGCTTTCCCAAAACCCTCTGATTTTATGGATTCCCACAGGGGCCTTTTCAATATTTGACTTTCCCCACTGCTTTGTGGGGCACCTCCAAGCTCTGCATCCAAAGGCAGGACACGAGCAGGCACAAGGATGGAAAATTGGGCTCTGCCTCAAATCCCACTGCCCCAAACACCCCCAGCCACAGCCAGGCTGCTCTTGGAGCTGATCCAAAATAAATTTGGAGGGTGCTGAGGAGGAGCAGCCTTTAGTGGCATCGCCTTCCCAAGATAACCATCAGTTGTCACCCAATTTTGGCACGGGACACGACAGCGAGGAGCAGGAAGCTTTTTAGATCAGTCCCAGATGAGATGCTGAGCATTTTCCAGGAGCATTTCTGTCTGGGAATAGCCAGTGGGAGGCTGAATGGATTTGTGGCTGGCCAGGTGGCTGCCACAGCTGTGCTGTGCTGCTGGATGTCACCCCTGCCACTGCTGCCATCAGGGAGGGAAGGGGTAGCAGGGCTTTGTTCCATGGCTACAGAGGGGAAATGCCCTAGAGGATGAGTTTTCCTGAAAGGTGGAATTTTTATTATTGATTTACAACTAAATAAAATTTTTGAGATTGGTATTTTTTAGTTTAAAAAAATTAGAATTTTTAACATATACTTTAACATATTTTACCATAAATTTTAATATATATTTCAATATGTATTTTAATATATATTTCAAAGATTATACTTTAATATATTATATATTTTAATATATATTTAATATATGTTTTGAATGTATAATTTATAAATTTAATATAATTTTAATATATATATTTTAAATGTATTTATGCCTATATATTTATACATATATTTGTGTATACATATTATATATATATACATATAGTATATATGCATATTTATAAATGTATAATAAAATGTATTAAAAAGGTATAATAATGTATAATAATAATTGCCTATCTACAAAAAAAAGACAGTTGAGAAAAGTCTTTGCCTAGATTTGTAATAAGATCAAGTGATGGGATATGACAAAAAAGGAAGTATTTACAATGCAATCATCTCTTTACAAGTCTGGCAGAAAGTGACTTTTTTTTTTAATGAAGTTATGACAAAACTCTCAGTTTTTGTTCCCATTCACCATTTTTCAAAACTCACCCTGTGCTGAGTGGGAGGGAGGATACAGCCTTAAGAACCACAAATGCAGAGTGGGAAATTCTTCTGGGATAGCAGACAGGGGGAAAAAGCCCATCAGGAATTCAGGCGTAGATGTTGAGAGCATCTAAATTTGGATGCTGGGTTTGTGCAGCCCCAACAGCTCCCACTTGTGCAGTTTATTTTTTTCCCCCCTCTTTATTTAAAAGAAAACTCTTTGCAGTCTGTGGTTGGAGTGTCCAGTTGTGGAAGTGCTTCCAAAGGGGAGAGTTAATAATATTTATCTAAAACATGCCAGAGCCCACGTGGAGTCTGGGGGATTGGGCTGGATAAAACCAGAATGAAATCCCTGCTATCCTGGGAATCACTGGAGGGGCTTTTAAAATTTTTTTCCCACCAGCCTCTGATGCTGTGGAGCAGTTGTGGTGAGAGCATGGATGTGATGCTACCCTTGTAGCCAAAGGAATATTTTTAGCTTCCTCGTTTTCCTCAAGGAAAATGACATCCTGCTTTAATTTATATTAATGGGGGAAGAAGTTGAAGCTGTGGGACCATTTCCAGAGCAGTGCCATAAGCAGCAGTGAGGGGGGAAAAAATGCCAAAAAGAAAGAGGAAGATACAAGGAAATATTTCCAGATTATTGCTTCAAGAAAAAGTATTTAATGTGGGATATCACAGTGTTTTATATAACCCTAGAATGGTTTGGGTTGGAAGGAACCTTAAAGCTCATCCCATGCAATGGGCAGGGCTCCACTGTCTCAGGTGGCTCCAAGCCCTGTCCAACCTGGTCTTGGATAATTCCAGGGATCCAGGGGCAGCCACAGCTGCTCTGGGCTGTTCTCTCCACCCTGCCAGGGAACAACTCCTAATTCCCAATATCCCACCCAAATCTCCCCATTCCCAGTGGGAAGCCATTCTCTGTGTCCTATCCCTCTATCCCAGTCCCTCTCCAGCTCTCCTGGAGCCCCTTTAGGCCCTGGAAGGGGCTCTGAGCTCTCCCTGGAGCCTTCTCCTCTCCCAGCCTGGCTCCAGAGCAGAGGGGCTCTGTGAACTCTTGAAATTCCACAAGCAAATAATCCTAGATTTGGGCGACTGGAATAATTTCCTCTGACTTACTGCATGTGCAGTGTCACTGTGCCTGAAGTTTTGATGGATTATAATGAATAGCAGAGAGGGAATTCAACCCAGTTTCCCCAGTGGGGTTAGAACTGGGTGATCTTTAAGGTCTCCCTTCCAACCCAAACCATTCTGGGGTTCTGTGGAAATGCCTGAGCTGCATCACCTGGAGCTTTCTGTGCTCCAAAGGAGCAGTGGATTCTTGCACACTTCAGTAGCTGCAGGACACACAGCTCACACGTCCTCACACTGCTCGTGCCCCAAGCCAACCCCACAAAATCCTGTGGCAGCAAAGAAAATCCTGTGACAAGCTCAGAAGGAGCTCAGCACACCGCCTGCTCCATGGCATCATCTCCAAGGCTGATTTTTTAATACAAATATCTTTGTTCCCATTTAGGGAGTTACTCCATGGTGAGAAGGCTCATATCTGTTAGTAAATTAGACACTGAGGAGGTGACACAGTTTATTAAATTACCCAGTGAAATAGGGACTAAAATGAAGAAGGAAACAGCACAGAATTAATCCTTCCTTTTTGTGGCCTTAAAATACCCTCCCACTGAAATCTTCTGTGTCCATAAGGCAGCTCCATCCCTTGGGAAGCTGCCACGAAACTTCAGCTGATGTTAAGAGATTGGGGGGGGAATATAGCTTCAGGCTTGTGCCACTATTGAAGTAAATCACAAAATACTGAATATTTTCTTTTTTAACACGGTGGGGACTGCTGCCTTCCTCCAGCTCCTCCAACTCACACAGGGCTGTGACCTCGAGTCCACTCTACTGCTGCTGCTGCTGCTGCTGGAGAGGCTCTTTGCTTGCAAAAGCGAGCTTGAAAGCGAGAATGGTGGGGGTTGCAGAGGTGGAGTAAAAGACAGGGTATTGATTTTATAAAAACCCAGCATCACCTTTGATACTCTGTTAAAGTTACACCAAGGGAGAGCTGGCACGGCTTCCAGCGGGATAATTCCGGCCCCAGCCTGAGCAATGTCTGCGTGCTGCCATGAGAAACGCGGGCGCTGAGCCTTCCTGCCTTCAATAGCTGGCATATTTTACATATCTGCTGCCTGCAAACTGTTTTCTATAGTGCCTCGTCACAGAGAAGCCGCGGGGAGCCGGCAGAACGAGCTCTGGCTGAAGCCGAGGAGTTATTTCCAGCAGCACTTGGTGTTTTGCCTGCTCTGAGCGTGCCTGGGGATGCTCACCCTCCGCTGGGAGGCGTGGGAAGGGAGGAGCTCAATCCATTCCGGGACCCCTTCCTTATGGATGGGATCGTGCCTTTTCCTTGGATAAACTCCCGGGGTCTCACTGGGCAGGCTTTCAAGCTAAAAACGTGCCTAATGAAAGGCACCGAGAATGAGGAAAGCGCTTCCCAGCACTTGGAGCATCGCATCCTCACCAGTTACTGCCACTGTCCCTAATTAACAGCGCGGGGTTAACCTTGGGGTGGGTTTATCCCTGAAAAACGGGACTGTCCGGAGCTCAGCCCGGGGGCGATGCTAGGGCGGGCCGGAATCGCTGCTTGGCTTGGGTCGGCTCCGGGACCTCCCTCTGTGCCTCTCGATCCTCTGCGAGACACATGAATTCCCCTGCTGTCCTGGCCTGGGCTCAGGCTGCACCTCCCGCTGCGTGTCCCGGGAGCTGCTGAGCTTCCCTGCTCCTGGCCGGGCTCTCGGGCATCCCGGTGGGCACAGAGGGGAGCGGCATGTGGGCACAGAGAGAGGAGCGGGATGTGGGCACAGAGAGGGGAGCGGGATGTGGGCACAGAGAGGGGAGCGGGATGTGGGCACAGAGAAGGGAGTGGGATGTGGGCACAGAGAGGGGAGCGGGATGTGGGCACAGAAGGGACCAGGATGTGGGCATACAGAGAGAGGAGCGGGATGTGGGCATACAGAGAGGGGAGCGGGATGTGGGCATACAGAGAGAGGAGCGGGATGTGGGAACAGAGGGGACCGGGATGTGGGCACAGAGGGGACCGGGATGTGGGCACAGAGAGGGGAGCGGGATGTGGGCACAGAAGGGACCAGGATGTGGGCATACAGAGAGAGGAGCGGGATGTGGGCATACAGAGAGGGGAGCGGGATGTGGGCATACAGAGAGAGGAGCGGGATGTGGGAACAGAGGGGACCGGGATGTGGGCACAGAGAGAGGAGCGGGATGTGGGCACAGAGAGGGGACCGGGATGTGGGCACAGAGGGGAGCGGGATGTGGGCATACAGAGAGAGGAGCGGGATGTGGGCACAGAGAGGAGCGGGATGTGGGCACAGAGAGAGGAGCGGGATGTGGGCACAGAGAGGGAACCGGGATGTGGGCACAGAGGGGAGCGGGATGTGGGCATACAGAGAGAGGAGCGGGATGTGGGCACAGAGAGGAGACCGGGATGTGGGCACAAAGAGGGGACCGGGATATGGGCACAGAGAGGAGACCGGGATGTGGGCACACAGAGGAGCGGGATGTGGGCACAGAGAGGACCGGGATGTCGCTGCTCCTGTGCCTCGGGGATACGCAGTGTCCCTGTCCCTCTGCTTCCAGCCGCTCCTCCTGCTGGCCCTGGGCTTCCAGCTGCCCCTCCTGCTGGCCCGGGGCTCCCAGCTGCCCCTCCTGCTGGCCCGGGGCATCCCTCGGGCGCTGCCTCTGTGCCAGCGGGATGCATGCAGGCTCCCAGCCAGGACAGGGATGCAGGACGCGGTGGGGACACAGCCTCTCCCCGCTGTTCCCTGCCGCTCCTGGCTCTCTCGGTCTCCTCGCAGAGGTGTCTCAGGGCAGTGCTGGTGCTTTGTTGCCGGCTGTGTTATCTCGGTGCTTATCTGCAGATGAAGCCGCAGTTGGGGCGGGCTGCAGCCGGACCCTGCGCTGGGAACGCTCCGGGAAGGGCTGATGGATGCAGAGCGTGGCTTTGGCTCGGCGTGGGGACACGGGGGACGCTGTCACCCCACAGGATCCCAGAGCCTCTTGCTCTGCGATTTTGGCCTCCCAGGAGCTGACCTTGAAGCGGCAGCAGTGGCTGGTTGTGAAATGGGGATGCTCCTTGGTGACCCGCTGAGCTGTCAGTGAGCTCATGGAGTCGAGTCACCAGCTGTTCTTAGTGCCATCTACACATTTTATACAAAAATATATCGATGTAGCCTTTACTCTAGACCCAAAGTAGATTACTGAGCATGCTTTACCGATGTATTTCCCCTTCTGTGCCTCCCTAGCAGCCCAAGGCAGCTGGGATATTAATAATGACCATGTGTTGCTCACACACTCCAACTCCAGAGTGCCAGGGTGGGAGGCAGCCTGGGACCTGCTTTTGCTCTTCTCTGCTCCAGAGATTGGATTTCCTTTAAGTGAAAGCTCTTCTCAAAAGAGTCATAGCCCAGTGTCCCCAGCTGGGGTCCAGTAAGGTGGTGAGGGCTGGAGAGACTGTCAGAGGGGGGGCTGAGGGCAAGGCCATAGCTGGTGGTTTAATTCACAGAAAATACTTAATTATCCTTAACTCACAGCTTCCTTGGAGTTCCCTCTCTGTGCTGCTGGCCCCTGGAGCTGCAAAACAACTCAAACCAAAAGTGGTGTTCCTGGGGTAAAAATGTGGAATTACACAGTTCCAATGAAAATAAATTTGTCCAGTTTTAAAAAAAACTCTTTGGTGAAAGTTGCATCCTTCTTCTGCTGCATGTGAGATTGCTGTAGGGTAAAACCTGCATTTTGGAGCTGTCAGGTGGCTGCTGCTTGGTGGAGATCTCTCTGCTTTCCTCATTCAGGAAAGCCAGATGTTTGGGAATGGCAGAAGCTTGGACAACACGAGTGTCCCTGGGATTTGAAACTGCCTCAGATGTTGAGAAAAGGGGATCCTCCTTTCCTGACTGGGAAAGGATCCTGACTGGATCCTCCTTTCCTTTCCTGGCAGAAAAGCCACAAGCCTTTATATTTAAATAGAAGAGGACCCTCACATCCACAATTACGTCTATAAACAGAAAAGAAAGAATTTCATTGATAAGAGAACACAAAACTGCCACAGGTAATCATGTTTTGAGAAAAGGGTTCTTCTATCACATAAAAAACTTGGATGAAAGTGATGGTTGTGCAGCTGAAATTGTTAAATGAATAATACAAACTCATTCTGTCTAACTCCCAGGGGAGTATTTTTATCCCTAGACTTGAGACACTCTTCACCCCAATTTTGTTTCTACACAAGTTAATATTCTCCTGGGAAATACATAAAGTGTGTAAAATCAGTGATGAAAAAATCAGCCCACTGCCCTACAAACACACAAAAAGGATCAAGAAAACGCTGAGAACTTGCCCAATGACAATAAAATCCCAAAATGAAGCTTTGAAGCATCTCAGAAGTAACTAAAATACTCCAGGAAATGATCATTTGGCCTTTAAAATGAACAAACTACCTAAAGCTGCTCCTTTCTGCGGAGCAAAAGGTTCTCAAGTCCATAATTACATACACAAACAGAAAATCAGGAACTGTATTGATAAGAGACTTTTCCTTCCTTCCCCTTAACCAAAGAGGTTAAGAAAACCTCACCTCCAAAATCTTAATTTGCCTTAAAAATAGAGATTAGGGAGTTTCCACTCTACCATGAACTCTCCAGTGTGGAGGAAGCAGCTACAACTCCAACTATTCTGTGACTCCAAGACCTGGTTATCTTGAACCCTCAGCATTTAACTTATTAAAAAGTTTCATTAAAACCTCAATTGCAAAACATGCCAGGATGAATAGCTGTGCTCAACACTGTGTGGGATGAAGGTTTCTCACCCCCAAGGGATTTGCCCACCTTCATCTTCCTCAAAACCTGAAGCTGCTCTGTTTTATTCCCAGCCAGGTGTGAGGGATCCTCCTTTTCCTCCTCCTGAGGCCCAGGGCAGGCCCCAGGTGAGGACTGAGGGTGGTTCCTGCCTTTCCTGGCTCTACCCACCACACATGCCCCATCCAGGTGTTTTCCACCCTGGGCCTCTCTCTTTCCATTCATTCTCACTACTGATGCTTTTCTCCTACTCATTCAAGGCACTTTGACAGCAGGAATCCAGGAACTGCCTTCCAGGCTGAGTTCCTGCCCCTGGGACAGGTTCTACAGTGCCAGGTTTAGAGAGACAGGCAGAGATCCCTCCTCAGGAGCCAGCTGTGTGTGATCCCAAGGGGAACCACCACCACATGCTCTTTTCCTTCCTTGATGAACCTTCTTCCCTCCTTTGGCTGAAGGGAGATGTTATTCCCGTTTGGGGCTGGAATTTTCTCTGTCTTGCCATGATTTTGGTTCTGGTTTTCTCCAGTTGTGGCTGTTGGGGGTGGGTCACCACCATTCAGGTGTGACCCGAGGCTGAGGGACTTGGGGGAGCAGTGTCACTCCCACCCAGGAGTGTGGCAGCATTCACAGGGGTCTCAGGTTGAGGGAAGAGATGAGGATCTGACTCCATGTTTCAGAAGGCTTGATTTATTATTTTATTATATATATTACATTAAAACTATACTAAAATAATAGAAGAAAGAATTTCATCAGAAGGCTAGCTAAGAATAGAAAAAGGAGGAAAGATAACAAAGGTTTGTAGCTCGGGCTCTCTGTCCGAGCCAGCTGACTGTGATTGGCCATTAATTAGAAACAAGGACATGAGACCAATCCCAGATCCACCTGTTGCATTCCACAGCAGCAGATAACCATTGTTTACATTTTGTTCCTGAGGCCTCTCAGCTTCTCAGGAGGAAAAATCCTAAGGAAAGGATTTTCCATAAAAGATGTCTGCTACACAAGAGCTCACCCCGTTGCCCCACACACTTGTTTGGAACATTCCTACAGCACGGACCCCATGACCAGGCCCAGAGCAGCACCATCAGCTGAGCAATTCTTTATTTTGGGATCCGCGGCGAATCACAGACTGCTCTCAGCAAGCCACGGCCACGACGAATACGGAGACCAGGAGGCGCCCTCGGCGGGTTCTTGGATCACCATCAGCACCCCGATGCCCGTGGTGTGTCCCTGTGCCGCTGCCTGGGGGTGCTGGCCCGGCTTGGGCCCGGGCGGTGCGGCGGTGCAGGAGCAGCGGCAGGCCCGGAACATCCTGCGGACCCGGGAGAGCCGCCGGTGTTCCGGCTCCAGCTCCTCCGCGGCCGCCCTGGGCGGCAGCGCTGAGGGCAGGGTCTGCGTGGCCCGCTCCATGAACAGCCGGACAGGGGCACTCCGCCGCTCACGGCCCGGGCTCTCGGTCTGCACGTCTCGATCCACGCGCTGGGCAGCACGCCAGCTCTCGGGTGTCTGGGTGAACTGATGGATCAAGAGCACTTCTGGCTCGGTCAGGGCAGGGGTGGAAGGTGTGGAGGGCACTGTCGAGACGGTGTCCGGCGTGGCTTTGCCCGAGCAAGCCACGCAGCTCCTGAGGCGCCGGCACTGCCCGCGGGCCGCGGCGTTGCTCGGCGGCGGCAGAGGCAGCAGCGGGCTGGACGCGGCCGAGCGCTGTCCCCGCCCCGGTCTGGCCGCGTTGGGACGGCCCTTGGAGCTCTGCTGCGGGCGGGAGTGCCGTGAGGGCTTCTCCCCACGGGCGGCCGGAACCGGGCTCTGGGACAGCTGCACTTCGAGGCGAGAGGAGAAGGAGACGCGGGAGGTGTGGGATGAAATGCTGGTGCTTTCCCCGCTTGTCCCTCCGGCCCCATCCTTCAGCAGGTGCCTCTTGGAGGGCTGAGGGGCGAGCTGGCAGCTCTCCATGGGCGTCTCCATGGCAGCTATCCCGGGGAGCTGCAGCCTCCGGAGCGCGGTGCCCTGCGCTGCTGGAGGGCACGGCCCGGCATGCTCCCTCCACAGCCCCGGGAGCCGCAGTGCCACACGGGCCCTGGGCACAACACGACGTGTCCCCGTGTCACAGTGGCCCCGTGGCACCGCGGGGCCCCGGTGTCACAATGTCCCTTTGTGACACAGCCCCGGGCTGTGCCGCCCTGCTGGAGGTTGCAGGAGCGGGCACGGGGCGGCCTCTGCGTTCCGCTCCAGGACATTTATCCCGATGGGAGCGTGTGGGGATCCCAGCGCATCCCGTGGGGGATCCCAGGGCTGTTGGAGCATCCCCGTTCTGTCCCCGAGCTCCCGGGAAGGGCCGCGCTGTCCCCAAATCTCGGCCCTGCTCTGCTGGGCTGCCCACGAGGTGGCGCTCTCTGCCCGCCAATAAAGCCCAATTATGATTAATAATTGTTAATTAGTTCCCCCTTCCCCCCAGCAAGGACTGCATGGCCCCTGTGACAGGGTTCCTTCCACAGCTCCGAACCCGGAGGTTTCCACCCCCTTGTGAAAGGCTGGAGGCAAAGACACGAGGGTGCAAAAACACCCCACCACCCCCACCTCCTGAAAAGACAGAGACGCTGCTAATTGATTTTTCAGCCCTGAATTTAATACTCCATTGTCCTCCAGCTCAGATGCTTTGCCCTCTCCTTGCCCTGCCCCAGCAGACCAGGGAGTCTGTCCCTAAAGGCGTGGCACAAGATTCCGTGGGTCGGGATGTGGACCCTGAGGGGTTCCTGCCCAAGGCCTGGCTGTGGGGGCTGGGCAAAACCCCCTCCAATCCCCAAGGGTTTTTTTTTGCCTGCAGCAAGGGGCCCCTGAAATCCCTGCTTGGAAACAAGAGTGGTTTGGGAGGGAAATGTGATAGGGGAGCTGATGGTGCCCTTTGCCAGCCGGCATTAAAAATTCATGTGCATGATGGGCTCTTCCAAATAAGTCCAGCAAGGATGAATTCCTCCCTCCCTGGACAAGCTGGCAGAGCACTCCGGCTGTTCCCCCCTCAGGTGCCACCAGAGCCCCGGTGTCTGTGCCTGGGAACAGGATCTTCTTCCACAGGGTATGGGGTGCAGGTTGGGACGAGGGACAGCGTGTCCCACAGGATGGTGGGGCTGGGCTGGCATGTGCTGGGGGGTGACCTGGAGGGCAGAGAGAAAGGAAACCTGGTGGGAGGAGATGTGGAGTCCTGGATGGGGAGGGATGCTGGGTGGGATGTGTGGCGCCCCAGCCATGAGATACACGGGATAACCTGGGCAGGGGAAGGATGGAGGGAGGCGTGCAGGGTGCCAAAGTGGGGTATCCAGGAGGGACCAACAGCTGAGAGTAACACAGCCTGGAACGAGGGGTGAGGAGAGAGGTGGGATGCTGAGCTCCTTGGAGGGGGCAGGACTGGGGATGCTGAGCCGCTGCCAGGGATGCTGAGCTGCTGCCAGGGATGCTGAGCCTCTACTGGGGATGCTGAGCCGCTGCCGGGGATGCTGAGCTGCCGCCGGGGGCCGGGCCGGGCGGGCCGGGGGGCGGCTCCACGTGGCTCATTAGCAGGAGGCAATTTAATATTTATGAAGTGTTCTTGTTTGAATCCCAAGTCTTCGGCTCCAGTTACAAGGAGCTGCGTCACCCCGCGATCACATGGTAATTGTTGCTATTTCCAGGATCCCAGCCTCGCAGAGTGGCACAAGAGCTCTTTCCCCTTTTCTTGTCCTTTTTTCCCCGCCGCCGTTTCCCTTGTCGGCGGCTGTTCTCGGGGCGGTTTCTGCTCGCCCCTGGGCCGGCTCGGCGCTGCCGGCGGGCTCGGGGCGATGCCGGGGCCGCTGCCCTGAGCCGGGGCGGGCGCAGCCGCTCCCCCGCCCCTGCCCCTGCCCGGGAGCCGCTCCATGAGAGCGGGACCGGCCCGGCAGCCCCAAAATGACCGAGCTGGAAGGAGACTTCACCAAGCTGCTGCTGCTCAAGGAGGAGCGCATCAAGGAGCTGGAGCGGCGCCTGGGCGAGAAGGACGAGGAGATCCAGGAGCTGCGGCGGCGGCTGCACAAATGCCAGTCCGTGCTGCCGGCCCCCAGCCCGCACATCGGGCCCCGCACCACCCGGGCGCAGGGCATCTCGGCCGAGCCGCAGACCTACCGCTCCTTCCACGACCTCCGCCAGGCTTTCCGCAAGTTCACCAAGGGCGAGAGGTAGGGATGGCACCCCTTTTTCCCCGCTCTCTCCACCCCCGGTCCCGAGCGGGGTGGTCGGGACACCGCGTCCCCCTGCCTGGCATCGCCGGCACGGACGGTGCCCCGGGCGTGGAGCGGCTCCGAGCCTCCGGGAAGGAGCCCTGCCGGGGGATCGGACAGCCCGCAGCTCCCTCCCTCCCTCCCTCGCTCCGCTCTTCCCGTCCCCGGCGCGGCTCCGCTCCCGGGGGATGCTCGGCCGGAGCGCGGGGGGGCGGCGGAGCCTCCCCGGCGCTGGGAAAAGTTTGCGGCGGGGCCGGGAAGTTGTTCCGTGGCTGCTCGAGAGCCGCCAGCACCCCCGGCAGCCCCGTTCCCGGGGCAGGTGCTACCCCTCGCCCCCCGCCTTTCCCCACCCCATTCTCCCCAAAAACGAGCCCACGCTGCTCCAGCCGTGCTTTGCCTCCTGTTGTTCCGGTGGGACTCGCTGATGCTGGAGGACTTTTCCCACATTAGTGATTCCATGGTTCTGTTTCCCTGTGCTGCTGTCAGGCACCCACAAAGAGTTTTTTTTTGGGGAGAGTATGGGGTCTGCATCACTCAACCCGGGGTCTCAGGGGCTGTCCTTCTTCCATCCATGTGGGAAAACTGGGGAGCGTGGTGCTGTGCTGGCTGCAGGGGAGCTGGATGTGGTGCAGGAGTTGTGTGTGACCCTGCTTTGGGCAGAAGCTGTGCCTGGTGCTTCTCGAGCAAGGCACGGTCCCGTGTCCTCTGTGAGGAGAGATTTGTTTCAGCAGAGCCATTCCCGACGGGATCTGTGTGTGGGTGTGAATCCCCAGCTCTCCCCAAATGTGTCCAGACCAAACTCCAGCCCTTTCCTCCTCTCCTGTGCCCTGCCCCTTGTCATTGCTCAAACGAGGAGCACTTGGCTTTGGGCTTTTTAAATTCAGTGTTATTATTTTTTAATTCAGTATTATTCTTTTCCCTGCCTGTGGTGATTTAATAAAGCAAACTGCTGTGCCCAGCGAGGTGTGTGAGTGCGAGCTGACTGTGTCTGTTTGTCCTTCCCTGGGGCAGCACATCCCTGTGCACCAAGGCAGAGGCCAGGTGTTGTGGATGGAGGAGAAACCACGTCCAACTCTTCCTTTTGCTGTTGGATTTTTGGAGGCAATGATCATCCCAAGGCTCAGGAAGGTGACAGTGACCTGGCACCTGTGGTGAGGGCAGGACCCATGTCCCCACTATGATGAGTAATCACTTATTTAGAAGTTGTTAAACCTGCTCATGGCTCTAGTGAGGTTTAGTCCTGGCCTGAGCTTTCCTGTCCCGTTCCCAGTTTGGGTTGGCAGGCCAGCTGCAGGAAAAGCTGTGTCCATGTGATGCAGTGAAGGTCGTTTGGCCCATCCTGCATCATTCCCATCATCCTCAGATGATGTTTCAATGGGCAGGAGAAACTCCTGGTGGGGCCTGCGGGCAGTTCCAGGCTGGATCTCCATCCCCTGGCATCCCCCATGCCTCAGCCTTGCTCGTGGTAGCCATGACAATGGTAACCAAGCCAGGCTGGGATTGCTTTTGGGTTTTAATTCTTAATTCTTCCTTTAATTCTGCTTAATTCTTCTCCTGTCTCGTTGCTGGGAGAGCGGCGGGCGGCTCCGTGGTGTGCTGAGCACGCTGCACCCACAGCCTCCCTTTTCCCCCTTGTTTTCCCCCCCAAATCCCTCCCCACCACGGGCTTGATGGAGATGTTTTTTCAATGGGCAGCGTGTGGGTCCTTGCTGTGGCTCCAGGGTGCTGTCCTGGGATCAGGGAGCACAGGGCTGTGCTGCAGAGCTGTGCCAAGAGCACGACGAGCTCTCCCTGCTCCCAATCCTGGCTGGAGGCAGGGATGGCTCTGGCTGGTGCCAGCTCCCCTCAGTGTCCCCGGGGCTTTCTCTGCCTCTGGCATCTCAGAACTGCTGACAGCACTTGGCTGATTTATTTATGGGGAGTGCATGCACCTCCAAGAGCCTCCTGCCTGTGCTCCAGCGACAGCAGCAGCTCCCAGCTCTCCATCCCTCATCCCTGGGACACCTCTTTTCCCAAACCCACAGACAACTCCCAGACCATAAAACCCCCAAGGGGATATTCAGGCCCACCTGTTTTCAGTTGAATGCCAAAAAAGGAACCTTTTTACCTGGGATCAACCTCCAAACACTTTTCCACCCCTGAAGATAAAGATGTAGTTATTGACAATATAATTGGCTTTGTTTATTGTGTGTAATATACACCGACACGTGAAACTGTCAAGGAGTTGAAAGCAGCAAACTGTGGGATGACAGGAACTCAAAGAGGGATAAATCCCAGCTGAAAGTGGAGAATGGAGTTGGTTTCAATATGTTGTGCCTCTTGTAAGGCACCCCTGTCATGTGCAGCAAGGGCAGAGTTGAAAAGGCTTGCAGAGATCCAAAGAACTGGGATATGTAAACAGAAAGGTGGTGAAGGATGTGTTATCTTTGGAAGTTTTTCTTTTGCTGTTGATCCCTCTGATAACATAGAAATATAAATTTTAATGGCAGGAAGCATTACTATGTAGCTGGCCAGGTGCATAGAGCTATCCATGTATCTATAGCCAATCTGTAAATTAGATTTTCTTTCAAAAGAGCCGCTTTCTGTGCCTGTCTTCAAAATAATTCCTCCCTGTTGTTCCTTGATCCGTTCCTGCCAGCAGAGACGTGAGTGGAGAGCGGAGCTGCACTTCTTGTAAATGATTCCTTAATTTATTTATGGCCAGTGAGTTTTGCTTCACTTTCACCCACAGCCAGTGAGTGTTTTGGATCACACAAGGCCTCGGGGCTGTCTGATCCAGCACCTGCCAGGCCCTTATGGCAACACAAAGAAGGAAAACCAGTTTGTCCCTGTTTTTCCAGGCAGGGTGGGAGCCATCCATGGATAATGCAGCAATCCAGGCACTTTGCTAAAGTGATGCCCAGTTGCTAAGCAAAAGCACTGCAGATGATCAATGATGCAAAAAAGTAAATGCTGAGGTGTGGCAAAGCCAGGACTAAGAGCTGGATCGGCCCTGCCTGTCCCTGCACCCAGAACAATCCACCTGAGCCCTAATCCCACCTCCAGATCATCCTCCCAGGAAATTCCAGCTGCTGCCTGCCTTAATTCTGAGGTGCCAATGTCTAATTCCAGCTAAATCCTGCTTATTTGGGACGAGAAGCCTCCTTCAAACCAGGGCAGCATGAAATGACTTTGGGAACTCAGGACTATTTTTTGGAATTGTGACTGAATCTTTGCTGAAGCCCTGGCCCTGCAGGCAATTCCATGTTTTGTGTGTGGTTATATCCTCAACTCCTCAAATCCAGCTTGGATAGTGCCATCCCTGGGTTTTTCCATGCCTGTTTCAGTCTGACACAGTGCTGTAGGCTCAGCCTCAGCATCATTTCAGACAGATGAGATTCCCCACCCTGTTCCTGGAAATTTACCTGTCCTTTCTGGCTCCCTAACTTTTTCTGCAACTTTTTAATGGATTTTCCTCCCTTTTAAACTTTATTTCAGGAAGCATTTGCCACAAGATGGCAGTGGGGTCTAACATTTAAGGCAAGGTGTTGGGGTGTATTGTGGTTTCAGCCTCCCAGTCCTGGACCAGCCCTCCTGCCCGTGCTTTTCCAGGTAAAATCAGGCCTGAATCCTTGTTTCTCCTGCTTCCACCCGCTCTGAGGTGGTGGGGGATACTTTGCTGAGGGCGTGTGTTCACCCAAAGTGTTTAAACTCAGGATTAAAGGCTTTGGGTGGTACTGGGGATGGAGGATTGGAGTGGATCCTCTTGACTTTATGCAGCAAAAGCATAAAGGGATGGCTCATTATTGGGATAAGCTGATGTTTGCTGATGGCCGTGGCAGGATCAGTCCATCTCTGGGGTTTGGGTATTGCTGAGGCCAGGACCAGCCATGCCCAGGGTGAAAACTGGGCAGTCTGGGAGGTCTCCAGTCCAAAACTCACCTTCAAAGCTGGACTGGGGGTGTCCCAGGCTGAAGCAGAGATGTCCTGAACAGCCCTGTAATTCTCCATCACTTTCCCCCCCCTCTATAACACTTCTGTCTCATCTGCACCACCCCTGGAGCTGCTCATTATTGGGATAAGCTGATGTTTGCTGATGGCTGTGGCAGGATCAATCCATCTCTGGGGTTTGGGTCTTGCTCAGGCCAGGACCAGCCATGCCCAGGGTAAAAACTGAGCAGTCTGGGAGGTCTCCAGTCCAAAACTTAAGGCTGAGTCACCTTCAAAGCTGGACTGGCTAAAGCAGAGATGTCCTGCACGGACCTGTAACTCTCCATCACTTTCCCCCCACCCTGTAACACTTCTGTCTCACATCTGCACCACCCCTGGAGCTGCTCTGCTGATGGCCTCCAGCCCCCTGAGCATGGCCAGGGGGATGTTCCCCCTCCCTGGAGCCGTGTCCTTCCCCCCTCAGCCCCTTTCTGGGAAGTGAGCTCTGTTAATTTAGCCATGATCTCATCAGCTGCCAGCCACTAAAGCGATATCGATCCTGCGCTCAGCCTGCCCGTGAAAAACAACCCAGCTGCTTCCCCACTACCTGGAACCACCCTCCCTCAGGGCCTGGCCAGCCTGGAAAAGGAGCTTTTGCCTCATTTTTTTTGCTGGTGGGAGACCAGTGTGTCATCTGCTGCCTGTGTGCGACACTTCAGCCCTTAAGCTGAGGAAGGACAGTTTGGGACTGTCCTGGTGCAATGTTTGACACCACTCAGCAGCTGTGTCTGAAATAGTTCAAACAGGGAGCTTTTGCTGGATCTGAGGCTGCTGTTTTCTCCCTGTAAGGATCAGCATTGCTTTGCAGAGCTCAGAGGAAGGATAGCAGTGATTTTGCCATTAATTACGACCCTAAAAACGCCTCTCTTCCTCATTTACCCGTCCCCAATCCGGTCCCATCCGCTCCTGATGCGCTGCAACAGCAAATTCCTTGGATGCTTCATCCCTGGGTGATCCCCACCAAAGATCAGAAGGATTTTATTAGCTGGAATTATATTGGCAGAGGAGGAATTAACACTGTCCTCATTCCTTGTTGTGTTGGGAGAGCGTGGCTGCTGCAAGGGAGGGAAATCCAGAGGGAAGTTTGACAGGGTTGCCTTAATTTGGGGAGAGCTGGAAAATATTCCAAAGAGAGCTATGGAAGTGGGAGATGGACTCTTTGCTTGGTCCTCATTTGGATGGAGAAACTTGTGGCAGGAAGCAGTGGAGTGAAGATGGAGGGGACAAAGTGAGTTGTCACTGCAGGGAGAGGTGTGACATCAGCCCCTCAAGAAGTCCAAGGTCAGACAAATGAGCACAGAAGGGTTTTAGAAAGGGAGAGAAGCAAATGTTTATGGTTAATCAATGGAAATCATTTCCTGTCTTTTAATTTTTAATGGGCTGAACTCACTGCTCCCCCCCTTTCCCTGGGCATCGCTTCCCTTTGCTTTACAGGAGACCTGAAAATCGAGCCAGGATGGGGGGAAATTTGGCTCCCAAAAGGCATCAAATGGTGCCTTTCCACTGGGTACAACCTGGCGTCTGTCTGTCTGTCTGTCTGTCTGTCTGTCACCAGCAGCCCTGGTCACCCAATCCACCTTTTCCATCATATCCCTTCGGTGCTTCTTCATGGGCCAGGGCAGCACAGCAAGAGCAGCTAAACTCAGCTTGCCCTTCCAAAAATAGTACAAAACAGGTATTCATTTATATACAAACATCTGAAATTAAAAAAAAAAAAAGATTAATTTATATATAAACATGTGAAATAAAAAAAAAAATTGGTTGTTTAATGTGGTCTCTGGTCCTGGTGAAGAAAGGAAGGACAAGATGGCAGGATTATTATTTTTTTTATTATAAAAATGATGATTTTTCTGCATGGTTTGGGATGAAAACTTGGAATCTTTGCTGTGTGTTTCTCAGGTCTGCCCTGAGGAAGGGCACGCTCTTGCCAAGGGAATGGGGCAGTGCCCATCCCTGGCTGACGCAGGCTCTGTCCCAGCGGCGTCATCCCAAATTCTTCCTTCAGCCTATTTTTAAATGCCTCAAGTCAGGAGGTTTTCGGAGCCTCCCTTGGGGCACCAAACCACAGGCCCAGAGATTGCAGGGCAGCTGCCAGATCTCCATGTCCCCCACCTTCCCTCTGCCCGGAGCTCTGCTTCCCAGTCCCTGAAAACCTGGTCACATTGGTGGGCTCTAAACCTCAGCTGTGCTGCCAGGCAAGGCCACCAGAAACCGCCTTTCCCTCCTGGATCTTTGGTGTGAGTGGATTTATAAAAATACAAGGAGCTGGGAGCTGGGATTGTGTTGTTTTTCTGCAGCAGCTTGTGGACATCTCTTGGTTTGGAGGAGAAAAAGGGTCCTGTGTCCCTCTTGCTGCTCATTTTTGAAAGTGGCCCTGTGCATGTGGTGGTGTAAAACTGCTTGGCCTCACTCACTCTTCATTTGGCCTCTTTTATAATTTCTGTCAAGTTTTTAGAGTCACTTTGTTCAGAATTTTTGTATCCTTTTCTTCAGGATTTTTGTGTCACTTTTGTCAGAATTGTTCTGTCATTTTTGTCACAATG
Source organism: Emberiza elegans (assembly GCA_024865655.1). Lineage (NCBI taxonomy): Eukaryota > Metazoa > Chordata > Aves > Passeriformes > Fringillidae > Emberiza > Emberiza elegans. The sequence continues at coordinate 32,389,744 of JALJVW010000241.1, read as the reverse complement.
GTCCCTCAGGATGGAAAAGGTAATTCTCCAGCAAAAATCCCCCCGGGTGATGAAATCTTATCAGAGGAAAATGGGATAGAAAGGACTAAAATAAAACTCAGAGTGCCTATTTTCTAACGAGAAACTTGAGGAAAAAGCCTTCCCAAAGTTTCCACTTGGTTGTGGAGCTGCTGCAGGTCCTGGAAAATCTCTGACAGCTTTGGCAAGGGGCTTCCTGAAGGGCTTTCCCCTCTGCCATGACCTCCTGAGTGGAAAAGATGAGGATTGCTTTTTTTTCAAATAGATTTTTTTTTCTGTGTCCTGCTCATGGGTGTTCTCAGAGCATTTTTGTTCCATTAGTAATAAAAGCCTGTAGTCACAAATGAGGCAGGAGATGCTAAAAAAGGAGGGAGGGAAGCAGAGCTCAGGCCCATGGGTGGTGGAAGGAGCTGGGAGGATCCTGGGAATCCACAAGGATAAAGGATTGAGATAATTTTAAATTCCAAATTCCATTTTTGGGATTTAATTCATGCTGGGGGGCTGAGCCTGAGCATTGTGGGAATTGCTGCAGGAGAGGGGGAAAAGATCTCCAGTAATGGGATCAAATCTCTTGTCTTTGACTCAAAGGAGTGTGAATAGATTTGGCTGTGATTTTCTTGGTGATTCCTGGTTTTGAGACATTTTAAGGTGTAAAACAGGGTGAAAACACCCATCTCATGGTACTAAATTAATGACAGATCAGTGGGGTGATGGAAACTCAAACAGCAGCTACAGGGGAGAAAACAAAGAATTATTTAATATAAAATACCCAGAAGGGAACGGTGCAGGTGGGAAACAGGTCCAGGAGAAACATCTTAATATTTGGGGTTTCTGGCACAAAGTTTGCACTAAAGGAGGCTGTGGTTGATTGATTGATTGATTGATTGATTGATTGATTGCAGCAAGCACAGCAGAATGGCAATTTTGAGTTCTTTTCATTTGCATTTTACTTTTTCTTGGGAATTTCTATAAAATCTTTTCAGGTAAAAACCACCACCAGGATTTTAAGTGACCAATTAGTAAAAAAATTCTGCTTAAAAAAAAATAGATCTATTGACCTGTTTGTAGTAACAAAAAAATCTGGAAATTCCACTTTCCATTTATGCATCTGTATTGTCAATATTTAACTTTTTTTAAACTTCAAAAAAACTTTTTAAAACTCTTTAATCCATCAATTTCTGAGGAGCTGTGCTCTGTATTATTTTTCCTGTGGTGTGTGGGAGTGGGAAGGAAAACTGGGAATAATTCCTTGAGACCCCAAAGAACTACACCCAAATCCTGTGAATGGCACAACACAGAATTTTGGTGCTTGCAATTATTAAGCCAAAATTCAACTTTTAAAGCCTGGAATAGGTGGGAATAGCAGGAAAGGAGTCCCTTAAAAATACATCCCAAAGGTGGCTTCCAGCTTGGCTGTTTGTAAGGAATCTCAGAATTGATTGTGGAGCAGGGAAAGATGCAGGGAGAGACACCTGAGGAGTTGCTACACTTCCTAAAAATGGATCTTAAAAAGAAAACAAAACCCAGGAAGCTGGAAGGAATAAATACATTCAGTGTCCCATCTTGCTCCAGCCTATGGGTTTTTTTTTGACATTCAAATGAAAATAAATCCGTGCTTGTAGAAATACAGAAAGGTTCTGAAGGTTTGGAACGGCAGAGTGGAGAAAACCTGGGAAGGTGGAAAAACACCAGGAAGCTGCTTTTTCTGGGAAATTTTATATATTATATAAAATATTATGTAATAAAAATGTTATATAAATAAAATTTATTTATTATATAAAATAGAAATTTTTATGTTTATTTAAATAGCAGGGCTGTATCTCCAAGGTGGTTTTGCTTCCCATCTGCCAGCCCACCCAAACCAGTCAGGGATTCTGCTTTTTCTGCATTTGATGTTTACCCTTTTCACAAAGCCTTGGGGGCATTTCTGAGGCCATTTCAGCCTGCATGGAGGCAGGAAAAAAATCCTCAAATCAACTCTTAGAGGGAAAATTTTCATGGAATGACACTGAGAGTGTATTTTATCAATAGACAGCAGCCCCTCCTTGGCTACTTTATTTCTGTCTGCTCTGTGGTTCAGAAAAGGACTGTTCAATATTAAAAAAAAATAAAATACTAAAATGAAAGCAGCATGAAAGGTGGTGGTTGTGGGTTTTTTTTTTTTTTTTTTTTCCCCCCATTGATTTTCATGCTGCTTTATGAAATGTGTGTCAAGTACAGGGTGAAATCTCTGCCTTCCCTTTCATCCCAGCATGCAAGGCTGGGCTCTCCCTGCCAGGAGCACGTTTCTCACTTTGATCTGCAGCTTTGTTATCCCATGTCCCATCCAGGGAAAAGGCTGCAATGCCTTTTGGGAAGCACACACCAGAACAGTTGCCCTCCCCTGCAGAAACCCTGACATTTTAAATCTCCTTCCCCCCATTCCTCAGCACTGCTGGGGCAGAGAGACTTGAAGCTGGATTGAAATTTTTCCCTCCCTCTAAAATAATCACCTTAAAAAAGAAGAATTTCAAAGTGTTTTATCTTTTGATAGGAGAATGCTCGTGGCAACTTCAACCAGAAACTTGTTCTTCTGTGGGAAGATGCTGCAAAAATCTGGGTTGAGCTGGTGTGGGCATTATGAATATTACATTTTTTACTCCATTATTCCATATGTTTGGAGGCAGAAAAGCGAAAAAGAAAGTGGAAGTGGTGCTGTGGATCAACTGAAGGCTGGTTTTAGGGAAATTTTGTAGTCTGATTAATCTCTCCTGAGTCTGGGCAGTCAAATCCATCCTAAAGCATCAGCTTCAGAGACCATTTGATTTTGGGACAGTTGTGCCTCACACTCCCAGTTCCTGCTGCTCATTGCACCTTTTTGGCTGGGTTGACCCCTAAATTATAATTTCTACTCCATAATTTAAAGCAGGCACAGCTGATTTCCATCTTTTAGGTTGGGCTGGTTGATTTCTGTTTTGGGGAGCCTTCTCCTCTTCTTTCTCCTTCTCCTTCGTTTTGCTGCCAAATATCCAGTAGCTGAATAAAAAATCTCTTTAAACCAAATGGGAAACACAGGGGGAAACTTCCCATGGAATGATGTCACCAATCTCCCCAGCCAGCATTTCTGTGGTGGCTCCTGCCCAGGCAGCACATGGAAAAATCCCCGGGAGCTGGTTTCCCCCAGCGACTCCTGTCCTGACCCTGCTCCCAGCCTGTGGTTCCCTGGGAACTGGAAGCAGCAGCTCCTTGTGTGGGTGTTGTGCTCATGGTGTTCACATTGTGAGGGAGAACGGGGAGCTGATAAATCCCTGCATCCCTATTCCAGCCTGCAGTGCAACCCTGATTGGGGAAAGGGATTTAAAATTGCAGTTTTGGAGCCCTTCTGGTGGGGCTGGGAGATGCTGGGTGGCAGAGGAGGAATGGGAATCTCAGGAGCTCAGCTTTGCTCATCCAGTGGTGGATTCCTGAATACTAAAAATGTTAAACTTTCTGTGCTTAAAGGCACAGACCCACAAGAGAACACAACAATTGACCTAAAGCTGTGGAGAAGGCTTCCAAAAATTAATTAATAGCATTGAGATTACAAGTGTGTAGTTAGTTAGAAGTGTGTAATATCAAAAGTAGAAAACTTAGAGTTTAGAGTTTTTTTAGGCTATAAAAATAAATATGAAGCAAGATAGAAATTTTAAGACAAAAGCAAGTTATTCTTCTTTACCACCTTCTTTAAAAGTGTGAGTGATGTTTTGTTATTGGACAGAAAAGTCTGCATTGCAAGCTTCAAAAGATCAGTTATCAAGTTAAAAAAGAAAATAATCTGTGTCCTTTAGATAGTTTACTCTTAAAAGGCCTTATAACAAGAGCTAGTTAGCCATTTTGTGCCTAATGAAAGACTACCAAACTCATAGTTACAAAGTTTCACTAATAAAAAAAATAAACACCTAAATCCAAACATAAACCGCCATTCAAGTGTCTTCAATCCCAAACTCAAAAATTGATAATCCAGCCCTGTTTGCAGATGCTGCCTTGCCCTTGGAGGTTTTGTTTGCACGGGTGCATTTCTGTCATCAATAAATTCCCCCCTTCCCATCCGGCTCAGAGCCCTGCCCGGAGCTGCAGGGCAGATTCGCTGCGCTAATTGCTCTGCTTTCAGGATCGCTTCCACATTTCCAGCCTGGCTCTGTCTCAGCCTCCCGGCCCAGCTGCTCCTCCTGCCCTGGCTCTTTGCTGTCCTTCCCACGCTTCTCCCAAGCGCTTTTCCCCTCACTTTTAACCCTTCCCGTGCCAGGATAAAATCCCCCGGAGCTGGAGAAGCTCCCAGCAATCTCGAGTTTGTGACTCAGCCACTTCACAGCAGCCTTTCAATTGAGTTAATTGCATTGCACGGCTGCGAATGCTTTTTTCAGCCCAGTTTGGAGGTGCTTTAAAAAACTTGGTAAACCCATCCCTGTGTTTTCCTTAGGACCCTATGGATTGGCATTGTTGTCTGCCTTAATTTTTCCAGCGATTAAATGGAGGCTTGAACATCCCAAAGGGTATGCAGGGTTTGATGTCAGGCTGACACAATTACCTCTGGGGTTTCATTTATCTGCTAAAATCCTGGTGTAGTATTTGCTGTCCTCTGGCTCTCCAAAATGTGTTTTTTTTTTTTTTTTTTTTATTCCAGAACTCAGTGACCTTCTGGCCCACCTTTTATTGACAATTAACCCCCCAGCGTGTAAAGACCTGAACCACTCTCTTTTCCAGTATTTTTCCTGTCTGTATTTGTGTCCTGCTCTAGGTTTTGTCTGTTCAGGTGCTGACCCATAAGATCGTTTTTTAGACAGGGACTTGCCCAATATTTTCCTTCCTAAGGCAGCTGTGACCATGAGTTTACTGCCCCATCAAGTGATTCTTCCTGTCCCCTTCAATTAATGGGAATGAAGTGGGATTTGGGCAATTTTAGTGTGATGTTGATGGGCTGGAGGTTTTCCTTTCCAGCCCTTGCTGCCTTGGCCAACCTCTGCTAACACTTCCATTTAATTATACAAAATTCAATTTATTTTATTTTATTTTATTTTATTTTATTTTATTTTATTTTATTTATTTTTTATCTCAGGCTGAGCTGCCTGGCCCTGGGAACAGGGGTGGTTTTTGGCCTGGAGAACACCAGGATTGCCCTGAGTCTCTTGCTGAGGACATGAGGATGTTCTGGTGAGGTTTCTTCTGCCCTTTTCTCTCTGCTGGTCCCATCCCAAGCACTTCTCTCCCCAGTCCACATCCTGAGGGGCAGATTTAAGGAGCAGGATTTGAGGGAAAAGCTCAGGTGCTGTTTCAGGCTGCTCCTGCTCACAGCAAAAGCTGCTTGAGCCTGATACTCCTCTAATGAAACCATGGAGGGGATGATTCCCAGTGTGGGAGAAGCATTTTCCACTGACATTATCTCAGTTTAGCCTTCAGACCCGACAGGAGGATAATGGGATAATTACAGCCCAGTTTGATGTGCTCAGGCATCGCTTTCATTACAGACAAATGTTCCTGGAGAAAGGAAATGTCATCCCATTACTGGCTGATCTTTAAAACCTCCAGGTCCTCGCTCACTTTTGACTCCCCAAATTCTCTTTCCACTCGTGCACATCCCCAGCCTTACCCAGGGTAGTGGCTGTGGTTATCAGGGTGATAAAGCAGGCCTGCACACTCCAAGAAATGAGAATTTACTGGTCTCCTGTGGTCACCAGTTGGTGTTTGTGAGGGTCCCCGGGATGAGGTGAGAGATGAGAATTGACTCCATGTTCTCACAAGGTTGATTTATTATTTTATGATATTATATTATCTTAAAAGAAAATTATATACTACAACTATACTAAAGAAAGAGAAAGGATACATCATAAAGCTCAAAAAGAATGAATAATAAAAACCCATGACTGACCAGAGAGTCTGACACAGCTGGACTGGGATTGGTCATTAAGTTAAAACAATTCACATGGAACCAATCAAAGATGCACCTGTTGGTAAGCAACCTCCAAAGCACATTCCAAGCAATCAGATAATTATTGTTTACATTTCTTTTCTGAGGTTTCTCAGCTTCTCAGGAGAAAAATCCTAGAGAAGGGATTTTTCAGAAAATATCACAGTGACAGTCTCCAACCAATAAAAGTGTCCAGGAGGTCAAACACAGATTTGTCTTTTTAAGTGGGCTTCTCATTCAGGAGCACTGCAGGGAAAATCAGGTTGGAAATGAGGAGTGGTGGAAATGAGAAGGTTTTCTGGGACTTGGAGCTTTGGCATCCCCCCTGTAAGATCAAGCCCTGTGTGGAATTTTATGCTCTCCACAACCCCCTGACAGGAGAGGCAGCCTGGGGGGTTCAGGCTCTGCTCCTGGGGAACAGAATGAGGAAATGGCCTCAAGTTTCTCCAGAGGGGATTTTGATGGGATAGCAGGGAAAGTTCCTTCACCAAAAGGGTGCTCAGGCCTTGGTGGAGTCACAGCCCTGGGAGTGTGTCCTGGTGGCCAGGAAGGCCAAGGGCTCCTGGCCTGGGTCAGGGATGGTGTGGCCAGCAGGAGCAGGGAGGTCACTCTGCCCCTGTACCCGGCCCTGGTGAGGGCACACCTGGAGTGCTGTGCCCAGCTCCGGCCCCTCAGGCTGGGAAGGACCTTGAGACGCTGGAGCGCGTCCAGAGGAGGCAACGGGGCTGGAGAGGGGCTGGGAGCACAAACCCTGTGAGGAACCCCTGAGGGAGCTGGGGGTGCTCAGCCTGGAGAAAAGGAGACTCAGGGGTGCCCTCATCACTCTCTGCAGCTCCTGAAAGGTGGCTGTGCTCAGCTGGGGCTGGGCTCTTTCTCCAGAATGAGAGGACACAGTCTCAAGCTGTGCCAAGGGAAATATAGGTTGGATATTAGAAAAAGTTTTTCACAGAAAGGGTGATAAAGTACCTCAATGGCCTGCCCGGGGAGGTGGTGGAGTCACCATCCCTGGATGGGTTTAAAATCAGCCTGGATGTGGCAATGGGTGCCAGGGTTTAGTTGAGGTGTTGGGGTTGGGTTCAACTCAATGATCTTGGAGATCTCTTGCAACCCAACCCAGTGATTCTGTGAATTCTGTGGATATGGCACTTGGGGTCATGGGTTAGAGGTGGCCTTGGCAGTGCTGAGGAATGTCTGGACTCGATCTCAGAAGGGTGTTCCAACATTTAGGATTCTCTGTGGAGCATGAACCACCCAGCCCTAAAAACCCTGGCGTGATGGTAAAAGAACTGTCAAACCTGGGCTATTTCTCCTGCTTTTTTTTTGCAATGCCAACCTCTCCCTAATTTTGCAGTTCAAAGTAGTTGGTGGTGCAAGAAAAGAAGGGGCTTGGTACCATGTGGGTGAACCAGGGCTGGACTTGGTCTGGTATTTTCTGGATTTACAATCTGGAGCATTAATGGAAATTCAGTGTAAGGCTGAGCTGACAGATGGACTTTATGCCACCTCCCTCCTGGCCATGGCTTCTGGGAGGCAAAGGAGATCTGGGAGAAAAGTGCAGCTTTAGCACTTGGATTATTTCAGTTTTATCTTCCACGTGGCTGGGCAATTCTGGATGCTTAAGGCAGCAACAGAGCCATGTCTTGGGTTAAAACCCTGACAAAATGCAGGGGATTGTGGGAAATAGATTTGTAGAAAATTCTCAAAGTTTGATAAAAGGTTCACATAGTGTGTATTTGTATATAAATTTTGAGATAACAAATATTGACTTAGAAATGTTGTGGAATAAGATAGATGTTGTTAAGAAAGAAATAGAATTAGAAATAAGTTTTAAAGGATGGTTTTGTAAAAAAGAGTAGATATTTTAGAGAAATAGAACTACGAAAAATGTATTATAGTAAGACCCACGAGGAGTAATTTTAGATTATTAGTTTTAAAGCATTTACAACATAGTATGGCAAAAACTAATAAGCTAAAAAATGCTTATAGTGTATTGTAATTAGGAAATAGTTCTGATTGTGATGGTGTGAATTGTGACATCTGTATTGTCTCAGCCTTCTGAAACTGAAATAAAGGTTTTTAAAACACCTCTCAGTTGTCCCATCTCTGAGTCAGAAAAAAGCATAGTCCAGCAGGGGGACAGCCCTCACCTCAATGCTGGGAAGTGCTTAAAAAAAGCTCCCAAAAACCAATGCCAGGGAATCGAGGGAGGGAAAAGCTGCAGAGCCCCCTGGCTTTCCTGGGAATGAAAAAACGCTTTCAGCTCTGCCTCCCCACGCTGTGCCCTGCTGAAGGGCCTCACAGAGCAGAGATCTCTCTGCAGAGGGCTGGAATGAGGGCTGTGCTGCCCTGTGGGTAACCACAGCACCCTCCAGGAGCTGCCCTGGCTGGGGGAGGCTGAAAGGCTGCCCTGTTCCCACTCCGGGGTTTTGTCAGGAAGGGTTCCTGGGGGGAGGCTGCCAAAGCCCCAAAGCCAGTGGGAAGGTGGGGAGAAGGCTCTCCTGTGTGCTGCCATCCAGGGCTTGGCTGTGGAAATATTTTGGCACAGCTCTTTGGGGTGGAGGGGATAGGGAGTGGCAGCAGAGACTGCAGAGGGGGAGGATTTGGGAATAAACACACTTGGGGAGGAAAAATCCGGGTGGTTTGGGGGTTTTAGAGCATAAATCTGCTCAGCTGGTGATGATGGGCACTGGAGGTGGCACTGCTGACCTGCAGCTGCAGGGGGAGATGTGGGTGAGCCTCTCCCAGGGGTTGTGTGTACCTGGATATTTGTTCTTTTTCAAAATAGTTGCCTCATTTTTCATATGGAAAAATGGATTTATCCATCTTCCAGTTCTGGTAAAGCCTTCTGCTGTTCCTCCAAAAATTCCACTTAATGCTGAGCATTTTGTCAATTATAGTGTCGATATAAATGTAAAATAAGATTCTTACTCTATTTTTTTTCCATAAGCCCCCTCTGCCCTTGATGAATAGCAGCTCCCAGGTATTTGTTTACCTTCTTTCTGTTCTCCTTTCCAGCACATTCCACCAAGGAACCAAAAGGAAAAGGTGATTTCTTACTCCTCCCCAGATTCCTTTGGTGCCAGTGGCATCCCTGATAAATAAAGTGCTGGATGTGGGGAGACTTAAACCACAATTTTTTGGTGTCTGAATGCAACCCCAGCCCATTTTCCCTGCTGTGGTGCCCAGGATCTGTCGTGCCCAAAACCTGAGTTCACGTTCAAAGGCTTTTCTGGTGAAAAGAAATAAAGTATTTAGTTACAAGCAGAGAATATTCCCATTTCCCCCTTGCTCTTGGGTTGATAATGAACATTGCTCTGCACTGTGAAGATCTGGAAGAGCCCAGAATCTGAAGAATCCATTGCTGGAACTGGGCTGATGAGAGGGAAGTTGAAGGAAAGCCTGAGCTGGGCCTGGTTGGGCAGGGCTTGGCTCTGCCTGCCAGGTCCAATCCTGGCACTGACTGCCTTCTGAAGAGCTCCAGGCCATAAATAATTAATACCTGCTGAATTATTCAGCCTGGGTGTGCAGCAGATGAATGCAGGGAGCTGACCAGGCTAGGAATGAGTAATTATGTTAATTAACCCGTGCAGCTCACTGGAGGTGCAATTAAGTTCATCCTTCGGGCTGCTGAGATTTTTTAGGCACAGAAATGAGATGAAATGAAACAAACTAAAGCTTCAGTTTACAGGAGATGGGTTAAACCATGTGGTTTCAATGATCAGCAGATGAGCTGTGCTCTAATTCAGGTGGATTTATGTTCCAGCAGCCCTCTGTTCCTTCAGGGGGAGAAACAGGTACATTTTTTAAAGCTTTAATCACTGCTCTCTACAAGAACTTGAAGATGTTCCTGCAGATTTAGTAGTGTGATGTGCCAGTCTCTTCTTTTTATTCCCTGTGTGTTGCTGAAGAGGAAGAAAAATTAAAGAAAAAAATATTTAAAACCCATTAGCCTCACAAAATGAGTCCTAATAATGCCCTACAAATGGAAAGCTTAATTTTGCCAACACATCACTTGCCATTCAGTGGCCAGCAAAACCTGAGTTTATGTTCAAAGGCTTTTCTGGTGAAAAGAAAAGAATAATTTAGTTACAAGCAAAGAATATTCCCATTTCCCCCTGCTTTTGGGTTGAAAATTAACATTATTTAGGGTTGCACTGTGAAGAACTGGAATAACCCTGCTGGAATTGGGTTCATGAGAGGGAAATTTAAGGAATGCCTGCGACTTTTCCCAAACTGACAGGGAAAGGGTTTACTCTGAGCTTTGCCTCTTATCAAGGAATTACCCAGGTGAGGTGAATTCTCCACTGAAGAGCTCCAAACCTGCTCCAGCTGTGGGGGATTTGGTAAAACCTTTAAATCGGAGAAGTGAGGTGGGGAAAATCCACAGTTTTGCCTTCTTTTGGAAGAGTAGAGAGGGTAGAATGTGGCTCATCCATAGGCTGGATTTTGGATTTGGGGTTCCCACCTCCAATTTCCCCTCCTGGTAGGGATTTTATTCTACTACAGAATTGGGTACTGGGAGGTTTCAAATGAGGATTGATTTATTTTTCTGAATTACTTAACCTCCTTGCATTTGATTGGCCTTTTACTAACTTTATTTACCCCCTCTCCTGGGAATCTTCTACAAAAATATAGAGAGGCTTATAGAAAACCATATTTAGAAAATACAGAAAACCATATTTACTTAAATTCCCCATCCTAGTAGGGCTCCTGGATTGATTTTCTCCCATAATTTACCCTTCCATGCTCAGCATTTGCTGCTCTGCTGCCCAATCAATACTGATTCTGCTTGGCAATTGCATTCATGGTATTTAAAATCAGGGTTTGCTTGCAAAACTTTATTTTATCTGTAGATCTGAGCAGTTTGGGAAGTCAGGGTTTGTTGTGAGGTTTTGGGGAGGTGATGGATTAGCTGCAATTGCAGTGAAATATCTGTGGTATTAGCGTGAGCTATTTAAATTTAATTGACTTTTCTGGGAGTTTACAAGGGAATATAAATGGAGAGGAGAAAAAGCCAGACTTCTGAAAATGGAATAATACAAAATCCAAAGAAGTGAGACAAAAATGTGGCATGTATAGAGGCAATAAACCCCCTTCATTTTCCAGATTGGTCATTAATACTAAACAATAGGGATGTTTTGGGTCTGTGTGTCCTGAATTTTGTGTGCACACTCAGGGTGGTTGGGAGTTGAGCCAGGAATGGATGCACATCAATGCTTTAATGTCCATTACTGCATCAAATCATTGATTCCAGCTCACACCAGATCAATCTTTTGCCTCTCTTTAAGGGGGAACCAAGAGATGGTCTTATTTAAGTCTGGTTTATTATTTACCATACCACAGGAATGATAAAGAAAACCCACCCAAAATGTGGTGTCTGCAGGCAGAGCTGTTACAGCTCTGAAATATTTTGTTTATTGGGCAAAATGAATATTAAGCAGAAGCAGGCTGTGAGTTTGCTGTAAGGGACCTACAGACATTGCTATGGGTTTATAAAAGCCCATTTTTATTTAAATAAGCTCCTTAAGGTGCCACGTTCACTTTTTGGGGAGTTGTAGTGGATAACTCAAAAAACCTTGTGATTAAAAAGTTGTGGTAGCCCCTTGCAGAGAAACTGAATAAATTACTGTATTAAAGCTGGGCTTGAGCAATAGTATTGCTATTTTTTAAATGAGTTGACTATTTTTGTATTGTTATATTGCATTTTGGTCGCTTTGGGGATGTTTTTTGTTGGGTAGCTTTTCTGTTTTGTTGGGATTTTCTCGTGATGCTGTCGCTCGCCCGATGTTTGGCTTAGGGCAGCAGAGGGCGGCCTTACTCCTTGTGTTTGCGTTCTCTCCTGCCGAGAGAAACGGGGAGAAAAAAGCAGGGAAAAAGGGAGGAATGTGGGGAATGCTGTGCCTGCCCGAGCTGCGGGCCATGTAAGGGAGAGGAGGTGGCACGGGAGCCGCGTCATGCCCAAAGCAGCGGCTGCAAACTCTCTCTGCTGATAGCCCTGCCTTGGGAGCAAAAGGAAAACCAGGAGTAGAAAGCAAAAGCAAAGCAATTTTTGTGTGTGTGGAGAGGAGCAAAGGTGGTTTGGAAGCAATCAGAAGCCAACTATTTCTTAATTACAATGCATTATAAACATTTTTTAACTTATCAACTTTAAACACACCATATATAAATACTTCAAAACCGATCATCTAAAATTACCCCACTACAGCTTTCATAACTCTATTTCTCTAAAATATCTAGTCTTTTTTTACAAAGCTACCTTTTAAAACTTTCTTTTTAGTTCCATTTCTCTCTCAACAATGTCTGTCCTATTCCACAGCATTTCTAAGTCAACATTTCTTATCTCAAGGTTTACATAGAGATGCACACTATGTAAGCCTTCTGTCAGGCTTTAAACATTTTCTCCAAATCCATTTCCCACAGTTTGTGGAAGCAGGCTGTGAGTTTGCTCTCCTGCTCAGGGGTCTGGAATGTGTTGCCCTCCTGCTGCACAATGCAGGGTTTGTGCCTTGTTTTAAACCTTCCTCTTGTGCCAGGGGCTCTGGGGATGGGTTTGGACATGGGGTTTTGTGTGCTGGGATTGCAGAAATTTGGGAAGGGGGAAAGGGCCCTGTTGCCTCAGGTTGCTCAAGGAAAGCAGAGGAGATAAAGCTGCAACACAAAGGGTTCTTGGAGAGAAATCACCTGGTGCCAGCACAGGAGAGACCTGGAGCTGCTGCAGAGAGCCCAGGGGAGGCACCAGGATGGGCAGAGGGATGGAGCAGCTCTGCTGGGAGCAAAGGCTGGCACAGCTGGGGGGGCTCACCTGGACAGGAGAAGCTCTGGGGTGACCAAACTGTGGCCTGAAGGAGCTGATGGGAAACATGGAGAGAGACTGGGGATAAGGGAAGGAGTGACAAGGGGGAATGGCTTCCCAGTGCCAGAGGGCAGGGCTGGATGGGATATTGGGAATTAGGAATTGTTCCCTGGCAGGGTGGGCAGGCCCTGGATCCCTGGCAGTGCCCAAGGCCAGGCTGGAGCAGCCTGGGACAGTGGAAGGTGTCCCTGCCCATGGCAGGGGTGGCCCTGGGTGGGATTTAAGGTCCTTTTGAACCCAAACCCTTCTGTGATCATATAAAAGATCAATACCAGCCTGGGAATCTTTCTTTCCCAACCACAGAGGAGCAGACCCAGAACACTTTGCCCTTGCAGCAGCATCACTTCCAAGAGATTGTTCCCTTTAGGCTGGAGGAAGCTCCCAGTTGTTGGTGTCACAATTCCCCAGAAGTGACAATTGTGCTGTTTTCCACCAAAGCCAAAGATTGGGAGCTGGTGGGGAAGAGGTGCACGGGTGAACCTTCCTGGCATGTTTGAATTCTCTGCCATGGAGAGGGGTTAAAGTCAGAGGAAAAGCAGCTGGGAATGGAACTGGAGTGAGGAACACCAGGGCAGGTGAGGAGGCGGAGCAGAGGTGAGCCCTGCACCTCAGCCTGGGGTTTGGCTGCACATCTGCACCAGAAATGGAAGCAAGGAGAGGATAAAAGCCCTGCCCAGCCCTGACTCACCCAGGGCACTCAGCTGCGAGGTGTTGGCACTGCTGAGGAAATCAGGCGAGTGCTGGTCTCTAATGCTCTGATGAGTAGAGCAATCAGTCCCTGCAAACACTGACAGGGAAAACGGTGAATATAAACATTTTACACACTCTGAGAGCCCAACTTGATGGAGTTCCCCCAAGCATAAATAAGAAATCGCTGTAGAAGTCAGTGGAGCGCTGTAAAACCTTTGTGAGGCCTGATGTGAGCCCTGTTTGCAGATTGTGCCTGGCTGATTCACGGATATTTCCGTGGTACTGTAACAAACGTGGCCCTCTGTGGGGTGCAGCCATTGATTCTGAGCCTTAAATGAACACAGGGCTCAGCTCCTGTGGGCAGAGCTTTTTGGGAAATGTTTTCAGTAGCATTGCTGGAATTGTGGCCATAAACACCTGTGGATTCCTAAATAAGAGTCTGCTGCTCCAGTGGAGTATTTCCAGTTGCTCAGGACGTGCAAAGGTCAAAGATTTCAGGATAATTTCTGCCACAAATCTGTTTTTGAAAAGGAAGGCAACTCTCAGTGCAACTTAAAGAAACAGCAGCCTGTTCTCCAGGCATGTAAACCCCAGATTTAAAATCTGTGCTTTGTGTGTATTATTATAAATACCTGAAACAGCCAAATAATATTTTTTTTAATAAGCAAGGGAATTAAACTGATTGTATAAAGAGACTGAGCACTTGTTCTCAATGCATCATGAAATAATGGTAACACACTGGTTATTTTCATATCGGGGGGGAGCGGAGTTTGTGTTTATTTCTAATCCAATTTCAAATATAAATGAATTGTTTTGAAGGCTGGATAAATCAACCCAACAGACCAAGGCAATTATGGGAGGTGAGTGGTGCATTACTGGTGAGGAGAGATAAGAAAACTGCAGGGTCTGAAGGGGTGAGCAGAGGGAGCACCCGGAATTGCAAATGCTCGGTGCTGCTGAGAGGTTTGTCACTGTGAAACCCCCAAAGTGAAGGAATGGCATCAAACAGCCTCAAAATGAGGCTGGAGAAATGAGCTGCTGTCCATTAATATAATTTGGGGAGGGGGGGGATGAGTTTCTTGCTGTTCTCACCTTCCTGAGGGTTTTGCTTTCCACCTCTTGCAGCCAGAGCACCGTGACTAAAACAATGAGGGAGGTGCAGGTCAGAGAGGGGAAAAGCTGAAACTGAGGAGTTCAGCTGTGCTCGTGCTGTGTTTTAAAAGGAAACAGAGAAGAATTGCAGCTGTCTGGTGGAACAAGTATCTTTCTTGGTGAGCCCAAGTTTTTCCCAGCACCTGACAAAGAGCAGTGCTCTGGCAGAGTTGGGATTGTTCAGCCTGGAGACGAGAAGCTTTGGGGTGATCAAACTGGGGCCTTCCAGGAAACATGGAGAGAGATTTTGGGCAAGGGATGGAGTGATAAGGTGGGGGGGTGACTTTCCACTGCCAGAGGGCAGGGCTGGATGGGATATTGGGAATTAGGAATTGTTCCCTGGCAGGGTGGGCAGGCCCTGGCACAGGGTGCCCAGAGCAGCTGGGGCTGCCCCTGGATCCCTGGCAGTGCCCAAGGCCAGGCTGGACAGGGCTTGGAGCAGCCTGGGACAGTGGAAGGTGTCCCTGCCCATGGCAGGGGGTAAAATGAGCTGAGATTTAAGATCCCTTTGAACCCAAACACTTCTGTAATTCCAAAAGTGTCCTGGGAGTGGTTGTTGCTTGTTGGAGTCCCAGATAAAGGCAAGCCCAGAGGTGATTTCACATGGGGAAGGTGTAGAAGAGCTGTACTCCAAGGAGGAATGTGAGGGGGGCAGTGAATGTCACAGGGTCACTGGGCTGTCCCCAGCATTCAGCTCTGGCTGATGAGAAGTGGAAGGAAGCTGGCCTGGCTATCCCTGTGGAAACCAGACCCAGCACATGGCTCCCACCTTCCTTCAACTGTTCCAGCTTCCCCCAGTCCAACAGAGATGTGTGTGGGAGCAGGATGAACCTGTTTTCCCAGCAACATCAACTGAGCTGATGTTTTTTACAGACTTTACCTCCGTTGCATCCTGGATCTCATGGCTCCACGACTAAATCTGCTTCCCTGCATTTCATTTAATTGGTCCCTGGGTTCATTTGCTGGTTGCTTATGGCTGAAAGCAAATGGAAAACTGCATTTTCAGGGCCTGCCTTGTCTAAATGCTGCTTTTTGCTCTACATAGTCAGTGCCCTGGGACTGCTGGGAGAAGCGGGGCATGGGCAGTGTCTGATTGTGGTAACTGCAAAGAGCACTGAGTGTTTATTTTGGCAGCTTGCAGAACAAATTTCTGCTTAAGCTGAGCCTAAGGAGACTTCTTAAGGCAGCTGAATCATTTAGAACTGGTTTCTGGCTTAATTCAGCCCAGAGGAAGAAGTGTTTAAGCTCTGCCTGTGTGTGATCTTGCTGGGCAGCCCAGCCTTTCCTGGGAAGTGGGAAAAATGAGCCAGTGGCTTGAGGTGTGTCTGGAGAGGAGGGATCAGGATTGTGGCACTGCTTCCTGCAGGAGGGGTTGGGATCATGTGTGTGGTCCTTCCTGGAGAGAAGCCTGGCCCTAAGGAAGTCATTCAGGCTGAGGATGTGAGAAATGCTCCCAGGAATCCCACAGCATTCCCACAACCCTGCAGGGCTGTGGGGACACATAGCCACCATGTGCACCCAGCTGGAGGGCTGAGCTGCTGAAAATCCAATTTTCTGTGTGGTCATGGGAGAAAATCTTCCTGCTTTTGGAGGGCAGAGGTTTCTGTAGATGTGTGGCCAGAGATGGTGGCAATAGGGTGTTGTCGGTGGGGAGAAGAAGTCAGAGGGATGGTTTTGGTTGCTCTGGTGGAAGGAACAATCTTTGAAGGGCTTGTTGAACTTGTGGCTACAGAGAATGGTTTTCTGGTGCCATTTTTCTGTAGAGCTTGTAATGAAATGAGTGATACTGGTGTTGTTTCAGCTCTGCAGCCCACCCAGCAGGAAGCACAGCCCTGGATTTGCTCCAGCCTGCAAAAACAACGAGGGGAGGGAGATCTCTCACCTTGTACTGACAGGAGGTGCTTTGTGCCACCCATCTCCTCCTTCCAGACAAAGAGCCCACAAAGGAGAATTTAAATCTTCAATGTGATGAGACACACGCTTGAAACCACTGTGTTCCTGGAGAATCCTCTGCTATTCCATGCTCCCAATATCTCCTCCTTGTGCTTTGCATGGCACAAACATTTATTTTGGTGTTCTGTGTGTCCCTAATGTGATATAAAAAGCTAAATGCATTACAACTGCAGAACAGCACATTGTTATTTTTTCCTTCGGCTTCTTCTGCAACGAGCAATTTTTTGTTCCATTAATAAGCCTTGTGGTATTTTTCTTTTCCTTCTCATGCACTCTACCCCAGATTCATCCTGAGAGGATTTCCTGGAATGGCTGCACGCTCTTTACACTTCTCCATGTTTCTTACTAAGCATGGAAAGAACTGATGCCCTAAAGGAAAGTCATGGGGATAATCCAGTTCAGGTGTTGATCTGACTTCCAGCATGCAGGAATCAGTGGGGTTTGAATGACAGTGCTCAGAGCTGGACATCTCCATCCCTTTGTGGGGAGGAACAATTGGCTTTCAGTTTTGTTTTACAGGCCGTGGAAAGGACCAAAATAGGGAGGAGGAATATCCAGCGTCATGAGAAAATAGGTCTTGTTTTCCTAGAGAAAAGAGGCTGAAGCACTCCCCGGATATTCAGTTCCTGCTGTGGTCTTGGCAAGGCTGCTTTGCCACAGTAACTTCGGCTTCATCCCCATCCCTGGGGGCTGAATGAATTCCCAGGTGCCCCCTATAAATCTGTAGGGCCGCGTGGCCCCAGAAGGAGCTGCCAGAGCAATAGGAATGGCCAGAGGTGCCTTAGGGAGGAGTTGGGTGTGCCCGTGTTTCAGTAGGTGGCACTCCTTGCTCTGCCTTGGGGACTGCCGTGGATTTTGGGGACATGGTGGAATAGCAGGAGGCATCCCATGGATTAAATGTGGTGAGTCTCAGGTGTGACCACACCTCGAGGTGCTTTTTGCAAGGGTTCAGCTGCTGTGCTGCCTCCCTTGAAATTTTTCTGTATTTTTGTAGCTCCTTCTCATCACAAAGGTGTTGCTGTGACTGTGCAGGTAGGGCAGGAATTTGGTTGTGTAGAGCCCCTCAGGTCACAGACCTTCCCACCAGCAGGATAATCCATCACAAAATCCAGCTGGTTCAACTTTCTGCCACGGGCTGATCTGCTCCTGCAGATCCTTTGGGAAAAGAGTGGAGTGGATTCGGCGGGGAGCAAACACCACATGCAGGAGGAGGAAGATGTTTATGCATGTGGTCAGTGGTGCACGTCCAGCCTCTCTGTCCCTGCTGTCCTGGCCAGCTGGAGCAAGGTGATGTTTTCCTGTCAGGGATCATGCCAGCTCCCTGAGCCCCGTCTCGGGAATCCAGGGAGGTGTTTGCAGGATAGGCAGTGCTCAAATCCAGTTTCAGCTTGAAAAATGGCAGCTGAGTGGGTGCATTTGGTGACAGATGATCCCTGAAAAGGTTCAGAAGCAGAAGGTATCAAAACCCTGGAGCTGTGCAGAGAGGAAATATTGTGAGTGCAGCAGAGAGGAGAACCATCCCTGCTCCGTGTGATTCCCACCAGCCAGCCCTGGTGTGCCGTGCTCTGGGGGGGCTGATCTCTGCAGATGCTCTTTTTTTGGGCTTCCCACTCGACATCCAGGCACACTCTGGCAGTGCAGGGAGCAGGGAGAGGCTCTGGGAAGTTGATAGCTGAAGGTTTCCTTTAGCTGTGAGCAGCTTCTCCCAACACCAAGCCAGTTGGTGCATTCCTGCCATTCTTCTCCCTAAAGCTGTTTCTTTCCATTCCCTGGATCAAGCAGACAAAGCAGCTGCTCTGTTGGGCCTGGGATCCATTTATTTATTTATTTATTTTATAGGGAGCTTTAAATCAAAAGGAACGGGACCATAGGATTTATTTTTATTGGAGTGGGGTGGTACCCTGAGATCACACAGCAGGATCTGTGCTGCCCTCGTGGTTTCTGTGCTCTGGTTTCTTTGGGAGAGCAGGGAATAGCCAGGGATAGGCAGCTCCTGGCTGTCTCCCCATGGCAGAGCTCTGCTGTCAGCTTGTGAAGCCCTTTGGGCTGCTTTGGCCTCATCTTTAAACCAGGGAACACTGGCCTTGGGCTTGACAGCTGCTGGTTATGGTCCCATATCTAAACCTGGACCATAAAAATTTCTCTTGAGACTCCCAAGGGTCTAATGAAAATCTGCCTCCTACCTGGAGATAAATATATATTTTAGGTACACTCAGCTAAATTCCTTGACAGCTTTATGTGCCATAATTTCTCATGGTTTTCTGTGGATCCTTTCTGTTCTGGGGCACTGTTGTCTCAGTCCCGGGCTGTGCCCCTCTCACATATTATTTTACTGCTTGTCACTGAGAAATTATGCACCAGCTTTCCCCTTCTTTTGAAGCCTGGTGGGCTTCAGGTAACTGTATCACCTCTCCCTCCTGCAGATTTCACTTCTGCAGGGGAAAAAGCAATAAAACTTACAGCCTGTTGGCTGAATGCTGTTAAAATATTTTATTTATCACTGATTCCCAGTTTGTAGGCAGCAGGAATGCATCTGTTTAATGCCTGTTGTCTTTAAAATGGAAATGTTCAGCAGATATCTGGTACTTTTGTTCCCAGTGAGTTATGTGAGATGGAAATAGGGGGAATAGACAGTAAAAAATGCTCTCTGGACTTAAACCTGTGGAAACAACTGGGGGACTTTGCCTTGTGCCTGGCACAAATGTATCAAGGGGACTGAAAACTGAAGAGTTTTGCATAACCCAAATTTTTCCCCCCTTTCCATGTGCATCTCCAAAAATGCAGGATCAAATGCACAAAAAACCCTGCAAAGCCTCGTGTCTGTGAGCAGAGGCCAGGCCCTTTCCAGCAACAGTGTGGAGCAGGGAGCAGTTCTAATTCCTCATCTGTTCTCTTTTATAACTTTATTTTATAAAGACCAGCTGCAGGTTGGAAGCTGGAGCCAGTGTCTAACGGGGTGGGGAAAAAAGGGCAAGACCAAAGGAGCTCAGCCCCATAAGCAGGGGCTGATGTCTAGCACTCCCAGCTCATGCCTGGCATGGGAGGTCTGGACAGAAACACAAAATACACTCAGGGCTGCATCCTCCTCTTCCTCCTCAAATCCAACTCCCCAAGAAGGAACAGAAACAGCTGCTGGAAACCTGGGAGCATGAAACTGTGCCAGTGCCCCAGTGCTGCAGAAGCTTTGGTGAGGTTCCTGTGCTCTGGGGCTTTCATCAGTGGCTCCTCCAGGCTGGATGATTTGATCAGGAACCCCCAAAACAGCTCAGAGCCCCCTGTTTGTTCCCCAGAGAGCCAAGGCTGGAGCTGTGCTCTCAGGGTGAGCCTTGCTGGCCCTTCAGCACCTGGCAAATGGAAGAACCCAGAATCATTTGGCACTGAAGGTCTTGGCCACTGTGGCTCATTTGTTTGATTTTGTTGTTTCTGTGCTGCAGCCCCGTGGGCTGTATGGCAGAGGTAGAGCCACACAGAAAACCTGAGTGCATGAAGGAAAACCCTGCACTCTGGGGAATCTGATCAGTTTGGTATGGCAGAAACTTGGGCTTTCACATGGGTGTGTGGGCCAGGCAGAAAATCTCCCAGATTTTAAGTGAAGGGTTTCTTTTCCTCAGCGCTCTGAAAACCAGATGCCCTGCCTCCTCCAGGCTTTTCCAGCGCAGACAGACTTGACCGATATTCCCGTGAAAATCTGGGTTTTTGGAGCCCGGAGCTTGCTGAGGCTTGAGGAGGAGCCATGCCAGACGCTGGCTTGTGAGAAAACACCACAACCCGGCTCTTTAAAAGCAAAGTAAAGGGGGGATAAGTTCTTTAAGGAGAAGCGGAGCAGAGGGAGGGAGGGCAGCAGCACGGGAGGTGTGCGCGGCTCGGAGCGCGGCACAAGGCCGGCAGGGCAGGCACCGCTCGCTGCTCCCGGCCGGTCCCCTCCCTCTCTCCATCCCTCCCTCCCTCCCTCCGTGCTCGGCAGCCCGCGGGGCGTGGGCGGCGCGGGGCGCGGCGGGGCCGGCGGGAGGGAGCGGGGCGAGCATGTGCATCCTCCCCGCCGCCCCTGCCTCCCTCCCGCCTCCCTCCCTCCCCGCTCGCCGCCGCGGGTGTGTGTGTCTGTGTGTGTGTGTGTGTCTCGGCTCCCTCGGCAGCCCGGCCTGACGCAGGCGGATCCACATCGCCCCTGACAACACCCCGGCTCCGGAGCGCCGTGCCGGGGGTCCGGCTGCGGCGGCCCCGCGGGGCCGGGCCGAGCCCAGGGGGGCGGCGGGGGCCGGGGTGGCCCGAGCGAAGGGAGGCGGCCCCGGCGGGGGAAAGTTGCCCGGAGCGGCGAGGGGCGAGCGCGGCGGCAGGACCATGGGCACTTTGCGGGATTTACAGTACGCGCTGCAGGAGAAGATCGAGGAGCTGCGGCAGCGGGATGCGCTCATCGACGAGCTGGAGCTGGAGTTGGACCAGAAGGACGAACTGATCCAGAAGCTGCAGAACGAGCTGGACAAGTACCGCTCGGTGATCCGGCCCGCCACGCAGCAGGCGCAGCAGCAAAGCGCCGGCACCTTGCAGGGCGAGCAGCGGACCAAGCGCCAGGCGATCTCGGCCGAGCCCACCGCTTTCGACATCCAGGATCTCAGCCACGTCACCCTCCCCTTCTACCCCAAGAGCCCGCAGTAAGCAGGGGGTCCCCCCGCCGCTCAGCCTCCCCTTGTCTCCCCCATCCCGCTCCATCCCCGGCCTCGCCGCCGCCCGCCGGGCAGGGACCGGAGCGGAGCGCGCCATTCCCGCATCCCGTATCCTCCTCGGGTGGCCCCGCGGGGTGGGAAAGTTGCGAGCGCTGGGGGGAGAGGGAAGAGCGGCAGGAGTGAGCGCCGAGGTGCCGGCAGAGCGGGACGCCCCGGGTCCCGGACAGCCCGTCCCGGCCGCCACATCCCTCCGGGGGACCGGGGTCGTGTCCTGGGCATGAAGGCTTTATCGCTGCGGGAGGAACCCGGGGCTCGCTGCGGGACCCCGCAGGGAGACATTCCCAGCTGGGAAGCTTGGAGCCCGGCGGGATGCTGGTGTTTTGGGGAGGGGGGTCGGCAGAAGCAGGAGCATGTTGCAGTGTCCTGGTGCGCCGGAGGGTGTGCGGGGGGCTGGGAAAGTTGCGGGGATCCTCAGGTGCCGGCGCGCCGGGGGATGCGCTGCCCCGATTTCACACCTGCCGCAGATTAGGGAAATTAGAGCGCCTTAATGGGGAAACGGAGCTGTCCCTCGCTAGGTGCCTTCTCCTGGCCGGTGCATCGCCGTGCCTTTGCTTCAGCGCTCCTCAAGGGATAAAAAAGGAGGAGGGAAGAGGTGATGAGCGGATGCTCGCCGTGCCGGGCTCCGTGTGCGGGGCCGGGGCGCAACCTGCCCGTCGATGGGCAAACCCGCCTCTCCTCCGCGGCCGGCACCTTCCTCCTGTGAGGAATTCCTCGGGATGATAACCGGGAGCGCTGGCGGATCCCCGGAGCCATCCCGGTAGTGGGGAGCGTGTGCGCCGGGTGGGCTCCGGGATGCGGAGACGGAGCGGACGGTGCCGGGGCACACAGGGATGGTTCCCGGGGAGGGATGGTGGGACACGGGGCACGGGGGCCCTGCCGGAGTGTCCCCTGAGGGACCGTGGCGGGGCTGGCCCCGCTCCCCGCGCAGCCTCAGCCCCTTCCCGCCGCCATGGCGGGCCCCGCCGTCTCCAGGCAACTGCCCGCCCTCAGGGCGGCCGCCATGGCGGGACCCCGCCGGGCCGGGCCGGGCCGGGCCGGGTGTGCTCCTCCTGCCGCCCCGCCGCTTCCCATTCCCGCTCCCATTCCCACATTCCTGTTCCCGCCCCCCATTCCCACCGCCACAGATATTTTGTCCTTTTAAGGCCGTTCTGAAGGGATGTCAGGGGAGGAACGGCGGTGGCGCGTGAAATGCCTCCCCTGCAGTCCCCAAAACGAATAAAACACCCCAGAAAGTGAGCAGGGGCGGGGGACAGGGGTGGCTGTGAAGTCCCCGGGGTGTGTGGTGAACATCCAAGCATCCCGCGGTGTTAATTTCCCCGGAATGCAAAGCCCCACACGTGTCGGTTTCCTTGTCGGTGTCGCTGCCCCCCGGCGCTCCTGAAGTGCAAATGGAGCTCCCAGAACTCCAGGAAGCGCCACAGGTTCCAGCAGAGCGAGTCCGTACCCAGTGGGATTTGTAGGAAAAGCCTTGGATGAACGTTTTCCAGCTGGGATTTTAATCACTCCCTGTGTAAATGCAGCCCTGCAGTCTGGTGTGGGGTGTCACGCCCAACTCCTCTGGGGGGTTGTTTCATATTGATCATCCATGGCCAATACTCCTAATGGTATTTACAACATTCAAGTCAACTCGTGGCTGCAGGTTGTGATGGCTCAGGTGGGGTTTGGAGCAGCCCGGGATAGTGGAAGGTGTCCCTGCCCAAGGCAGGAGGCTGGAATGAGAAGTTTTAGGGTCCCTTCCAACCCAACCTTTCTGTGGTTACAGGAAAAGATCCTTGATAATCTTTTCCTGAAATGTACTTTGCTCTGGGAGGAGTTGAGAGCTCTGTGTCAGCCTTAAGAGCCCGGTGGCCAAGATAACTCATGGTGGTGATGAGAGTTAAGGTGCTGAGGAGCTGGAAACAACAAAATCTGCACAAAAGGGTTGAGTTTTTTTCCCCCTGTTCATGCTGAACCTCAGTGACTCTTGAGGTAACAGTGCCCAACCTTTGGTTTAGTCAAGCCACCAGGAAGTGTTCAAGAGGCAGGTGGATGTGGCACTTGGGGATGTTGGTTAGTGGTGCCCTTGGCAGTGCTGGGAGAATGGTTGGACTTGATGGTTTTAGAGGGGTTTTCCAACCAAGATGATTCTAAAGTAGCCTCTGGGATTGGTTTTTTTGGTTTTTTTTTTTTTTTTTTTTTTGGTTAAGTGGTGCTGGATTTTCTCTCCTGCTCTGGCAGAGGTGGCTGGAGGTTGGTAGGATCAATAGCAGCAGAAAATCTCTGGGAACTGAATTATCATGAAGATCATGTAGATACTTGATGGTCTGTGGTGGTGGAAGCTGTTGCAATACCACACAGAAGATTCTGGGTTACAGAGTGGCTGAACTGTGAATGAATGTAAGAGACCTGGAGAGGGGCTGGGGACAGGACACAGGGAAAGGGTTCCCAGTGCCAGAGGGCAGGGCTGGATGGGACATTGGGAATTAGGAATTGTTCCCTGGCAGGGTGGGCAGGCCCTGGCACAGGGTGCCCAGAGCAGCTGGGGCTGCCCCTGCATCCCTGGCAGTGCCCAAGGCCAGGCTGGACTTTGGGGCTTGGAGCAGCCTGGGATGGTGGAAGGTGTCCTGCCCATGGCAGCAAGTGGAACTGCATGGGCTTTAAGATCTCTTCCAACCCAAACCATTCTGGGATTTTATGAATGGCTTTCAAAGTGTGAAAGTAAATTTAATTGCCCTGTGTGGACAAATACTATTGGATCTGCAGGATCTTCCCTTACACACACATCATCCCCCCAGTTAAGGATGCATATGGTTAAATAAAATTGCTTTTTCAGAGCTGTAAGAGTTGGAGTTGCTGTTGGAGGGTTGGGCTTGTTTTGCCTCTGCAATGTTTTTAAAAGTGAAGCAGGACTTTGTGGGCTGACCTGAGGAGCTGAAATCCATGGAGGGACACTTCCAGCCATTTTCTTCAGAATTATGAGTGAGAGGAACTGGGCATTAGCATCTTTATCAGTCTCCTTGTTCAAGAAGCCAGTTATTTAGAATAGAAGGCCAGTTATTTAAAATAAGTGGCTTTTTTCTTCCCTCCCCCTCTGAGAGGACATAACTTGCCAGAAGTGACCCAGTAAGAGGGCAGGAAGCTGGCTGGTTTTCCGAGGCAGAAAAAAATGCCGTGACAGATCGTTCTCTCCTCTTCATCTTCCCAATTTGCTGCTCGTGTTTGTTTTTCCACACCTTTGACCTCTTGCAGGGTATATCCTGGCTGCCAACAGCCTGTCAGCACCGAGGGAATACTGGGAGACCGAGTTTGTACCAACTGCCTTTGCACTTTAAACTCTACAGAGCAGCCCAGCAGAGAGAAGCCTTTTCAACCAGCAAGGCTGCAACTCTTCCCTTTCCCTGCCTGTTTCTTGCCATGGGAAAATACCCAGGACTTTAATTTTAACAGGCTGCTTTGTTCAGGGGTCTGCAACAGCTGTTTGCCTTTCTGGAAGGCTGTGTAATCAGCGTGTTTTCTTTCCCAGAAGGGAGAAAAAAAGCGACTTAGAAGTAGAGCACAGAATAAAGCACGGAGCTCGTGAGTGTGAAGGGTCTGATCTCTTGGCTGAGGTGGTACAAGCTCTGCTGTTAACAGACAGCAGCAAAGTGCTGTGTCATTTGTAAGAAATGTCGAGTAAAAGGAAAAATAACTTGGTTTGGGGAGTTAGCAGACTTTTGGGGAATCTGCCAAAATCCCAGAGACTCGTTTGTGAGGGGAGGAGCAGCCTGTGAGTTGTATTTAAGAGGTCTGGTTTCAGAAATATAAAATACTTGGTTGCATAGCCTTAGGGAAAGTACAACATCCATACAAGAGGTTTAACAAAATCCCTGCAACGGCCAGATTGGTTCTTTGAAGGCGAATGTGCACATCCTCTGGAGGCTAGAGACGTATTTTAAGTGATCATAATAGTCATAAAATCCCCAGAAATACTTGAAAAGCACTTTGCATTTAGGGTGTTGGCGTGAAATGCTCTTCTGGTGTTTATCAGTGCTGAGTATGCTGCAGTTTCATCTAAAAACCCCTGAAACGACCCAAACCCCTCTCCCCTCACTACAGGAATTTGGGGGCTGGTTGGTCCATGATGAAACCACCGGGAATTGGTGGTGGAGGTGATGGGGGAGGAACTGAGGCACGCTCCTGCAGTGATGGTTTGCTGGAATGTGGGGCAGGAGCTGGGATGGTGGTGGCTTCTTGAGTCCTATCACTTTCTGGTGAAGCATCTTGCCCCGAGAAGTCAGCAGAGATGGATGTAGTGGTGCAACCTTCATTTTTTTTTTAGTGTCAATCCACTCTGACGTGTCCAGCGAGCAATTAATTGAACTGCATTTATCATTTGTTATGAGGGCTGTTAAATGCTGTGGTTGCTTTAATGTCAAATCCATTTGAACGTGGTTTAAGCTGATGCTCGATGGACAAAAATCCATTAATGTCAGTGGGGTTTTTTGGTGCATTGGAAGGGTCGGGGTTTGGGGTCAGGATTTTATGGCCCAGGTGGGGGAGGATCCCTGGTGCTGTGCTGTGAGGGATGATGCTCTCCCTGGCAGAGTGTGAGCACAGGAAGGGCTGGGCTGGAGCAAGGCAGCCGAGCGTGATTTCCCCGTGTTGTGACAGGTCTGGCTCGGCAGTGGTGGCACTGATGGGGCTCCCCTCTGCGCACCCGTTGTGACTCACGCTTTAGTGCCTTGGGAAGTGACAAGGGGACACTGTGACAGCTCAGCTCCTTGTGTAATCCATCACAACCCTCTGAGGTTTGGGTTACTCACAGTAGTAAGGGGTGGCTGTGTGGTGTTAGGCTGTTAAGCACAGAACTATGATTTTTCTCTGTCGAAGCAGTGTTTTGGGTCATCTCTCAACACGTTTGTTCAGGCTGGTGATGTCTGTGCTGAGTGTAAGCTCCAGAGGGGTTTGACTCAAAGGAAGGTAAAAAACAAATCTCCCAATAAAGCTATTAAAGCCACGTAGTTGTTTTGTCATCTTCTGTCTGGTTCTCGCTGAGATGAGTTTAATTGCAAGATAAAACATCGCTGCAATGTCACTTATTCTTAGTTCTGTTCAACAAGCAACACAGACTTCCCTGGGTTTTTCTGCTGCTTTTGGAGATTAATTTTAGCAGTGTGGTGTCAGTAAACTGTGTTTTAAAGCAAAGTAGCTCTTTTCAGAAACTACAATGACATTTTCTTGGTGGATATATGCAAAACAACACTGTTCAGCAAGTACAGTAGCTCCGAGCACACTAACAGCTGGTAATTAACGTAGAGACTCTTTTTAAAATTGTACTACAGCTCCATAATTTCATTTTCTGCAGAAGTAACTTTTTTTTTTCCTTTTATCTGTACTACTGGAATAATTACTTATACTTGTTTGAGCTGTGTTACATTCATCTTTAGCTGTATGAATGCTGTAGGTAGAGAGTTTTAAAGTGCTTCAACACAGAATGAGGTCCCCAGGCCACGGACACGAATTCCTTCTCTCCAGACTCTGTGAAAGCATTCCTGAACTTCAGCATCCCATGTTCCTAAACACAGGATGTGTCGTACGTTTTTTGAAATTAACAGTAATAAAAAAAAGCTGGGTCAGAGTTGTGAAACTGAACAGAAATGGACATAGCATGGAATTTAGCCTGGCCTGCTGCCTCTGGAAGGAGAGAGGACTCTGTGAGTCCAGAACTTGCTGAGCACCAGATGGAAAATAGGAGTCAAGGGGAAAATTTGTTTCTTTCGAGACTTAAAAAGGATACAGTGAATTGTTACATATCGGTTTCTGTGGTTATCCTGCTGGAGCTAGATGCTGTAGGATGATAAGAGTTACTGAATACAAACATCTTCCTGAGGGAAGGGGTTCAGGAAAGCTGAGCTAGAGATGGCTTAAAAGCCACTCACTGCCATTAGTGATAGTCCTTGCTGCCCGTGCTGCTGGTCTTTGCTTTTGGCTTTTCAAATCCTTGCCTTTGCATCAGGATATAGTCTAAATATTTCTGTAAATGTTTTCATCTGCTGCTCTGTCGTTTCTAGCGGGTACGTGCAGGCAGAGAAGTGCCTGACGTTCGTGTTTTGTGTAGCTTGTCTTTGTTTTGAAGGGCAGAGAGAACAGGAAAAAACAAAAGTATTTGTTGCTGCGTTGGAGCCTGAACCGATGACAATAATACCTTTCTCCTCTCAGCAGCTACAGAAAGTGGTTTGGTCGAAGTGTGCAGTCAGTCAGGTATGTTGCGTGTATCCTGACATCCTGAACGCCTGGAATTGCATCCAGGTGCTCTGGAAACGCTGCTGAAGCCCCTCCTGGCAGGGCTGGTGTCAGGGGGAGCTCCAGCACAGCCTGCTCCGAGTGGGAGCACAGGACCGGCGTTTTGCAAGGCTCTTGCAGCCACTGGTTTCCTTGGAAACCAGAGCCTGAGCAGGGAGAGCCAAACTTCAACACCAGTGCCTGCTTTCCAAGTCGAAAATGGGCTGTCAGACTTTCTCAAGTCTGGGGTCTTTGGGCTGTGTTTGGGGCTTGTTCATTAGGAGCAAACTCAAAGTAAGGTATCAGGGAAAAAAAGCTCCTTGTCAGGCTGCAACAGTTCCTGCCTTGAGCAGTGCTTCTTTCCCCAAATTCCCTTCTTTGATTCGGTTTGTGAGCACATTTATTGGAGATGTTTCCTGTCAAACACACCACCTGTGTCAGGAAAGCTGCGCAGCAGCTCTGTGACTTGAGCTTGACTTGGATTTAGAAATGGCCCAGGCCAGGTTTGTTTTGCTCACTTTTGTTCACACTGGGTGATGTGAACAAAGAGGAGAAATCATAATGTAGCTGCCTGGCTTGATGGAAAAATTGAATTACAGTCTTGTAAGTGCACACATACTTTGTGTTGGATGTGAATAGAAATATATATATATATATAAAATGACATATATATGCACTCATGTATTTAGCACATGCAGGGGAGTATTGCATTCATGCAAATACACTTTTATTAGGAGGGAAAACAGGCTTTGCTATCAGTGGACAGGAGGCAATTTTGTACAGAAGTAGCAGGACTGTGGGAAGGCCTCCTGGTCTAGTGGAAGGTGTCAGTGCCCATGAGCAAGGTCATTTTTAAGGTGCCTTCAAATGCAAATGTGAAAATGCTGTTGGTTTCTGTGACCACAGAGTATCATTGAGATTCAGGAGTAAATAACATGGGTGTGATGGAAATGCAGAGCCAGTGTTCCCTGCCCCCAGTGGAAGTGGGTCCCTGGGATGTGTCAGTGCTTGTTAGGATTTAAACTGCCTATTTGATGTCATTTGTGTGCACAGATCCGGCGGCTGAGGGGAATTCATTACTGCTCTTGGAGTCCACAGGCTAAATGAGGAAAATAACCTTCTTGGTGGGTGATATTTCTGGTGAATAGAGGAAATCAATGGCCCTGGGACTGCCAGCAGCACATCGGGGCAGTGGCCAAGCACTTCAGGAAGGTGTAGATAAAGCAAATGGGATGCAAATGGTGCCACTCAGCTGTACCTTAAGGCTTGTTGGAAACCATACCCGGCTTCAGCTACAGAGACGATCAAAATCTGCCTCTGGGACTCCTGAGAAATTCCTGCAGGTGAAATGGAAGATCAGGCATCCTGGAAATGCAGAGTTAGCCTCCAGCTCTTTGCCTTGAGATTGCAGTATTGCCCAAGGTTGTGTGAAGCTTAAGGGTGGGCATGGTCAGCTGGAGGAGATGAACATCCTTCAGCAGCTCCTGTGTTCTGTGGGGTGGAGCGCCATCCTCTTCTCCTTCTTCTTCTGAGCCCTTTGTTACTTCCCTGGGTGTCTTGTTCCTGCTCCTCCTTCTGCCCCAGATTTTTCTCTCCCCCATGGATGCTGCTTATTCTCTTCCCTGACAATCCCAAAGTTCATCTTGTACACAGCTGTCCCATCTAGCGGGGTCCAGATTTTCCATCTCTGTTAAAAATCAGCCTTGTTTCCTGTGTGCATCTGGAGGCAGAGAGCCTCCAGTGACTGGAACACAAGATCCCACAGGAGGCTGGATTTTCCTGCCAGTCCAGCTTTTCTGTGCCAAGGCCTTTTCTGCTCCTCACCTGCCCCACAGAAAGCAGGCAGGGGCTACACAAGAAATTGGGAGGGGACAGAGCCAGGACAGCTGATCCCAACTGCCCAAGGAGAATGGCAGAGGATGGCACCCCACATTCCTGGGAATGGCTGAACACCCACCTGCCCATGGAAAACACTGAATAAATTCCTTGTGGCTTTTGCTTTACCTGCTGAACTGCCTTAATATCAACCCAGGAGTTTTTTCCTTTTGCCCTTCTGATTGTTCCCCCTATCCCAGCTGGGCTGTGAGTGGGTGGTGCTGCTGGGCTTCCACCTCCAGCAGGAACATCTCAAAGTGTCTGCAGCTCCAAAGGGATTGGGGCCCAAGGAGAGATCCCAGAGCAGGAACACCTTGAGGCATCAGCAGCTGTGCATGAGGCCATGGATAAACTCATGGCACAGCAGGGTAAGACCCATTTGGAGCATGTTAATTCCTGGAGCAGGTTCCTTCTTGAAGCAGGTTCATTCCTGCAGAGGCTGTGGGTAAATCCATGCTGGAGCAGATTCATTCCTGCAGGGGCTGTGGGGAAATCCATGCTGGAGCAGGTTCCTTCATGGAGCAGATTCATTCCTGCAGGGGCTGTGGGGAAATCCATGCTGGAGCAGGTTCATTCTTAGAGGAGGTTCATTCCTGGAGCAGGTTCATTCCTGCAGGGTCTGTGGATAAATCCATTCCTGGAGCAGATTCATTCCTTCAGGGGCTGTGGCTCCTAGAGGTGGCCATGCTGGAACAGGAGCACCTCAGAGTTAGTGTGGATAAATTCACCACAGCAGGTAAACCCCTGGAGACACTGGCTGATGGATGAGGTTCCAGATGGAGCAGGTACATCCCTAAGGGTGTCTGGATAGGTCCAGACTCCTGGGCCTGTTGTCCAGGTGTCCCCAAGTACCAATTTGTACTGTCACAGTGTCCCTCTGCACACCCTGTGCTGGCTCAGTGACGTCCTGGGCACCTCTGTGCCCTGCCCCAGCTCCAGAGACTCCGTGTTGGGCATTGCTTGTCCTTATCACAGTCCTGCTTGGGGACCAAACAACAGCCAGGTGTCCCTGCTGGGGAATATCCAGGGGTAAATCCGTTAGAAATGTGGGATTGGGTGTGTGCCGCTGTACACAGCTGTGTCTGAGTCCTGGAACAGGGCTGTGCATCCAAACAGGGCAGATACCCACAAAATAACTGGGGGGTGTGTGTAACACCTGTTGTACTGGGTGTGTAATACCTGTTGTATTGAGGGTGTTTGACTCCTGTACTGGGTGTGTGTAATTCCTGTTGTATTGGGGGGTGTGTGTGTAATTCGTGTTGTATTGGCGGGGTGTGTGTGTAATTCCTGTTGTACTGGGGGTGTGTGTAATTCCTGTTGTATTGGGGTGTGTGTGTAATTCGTGTTGTATTGGGGGGTGTGTGTGTGTAATTCCTGTTGTACTGGGGGTGTGTGTAATTCCTGTTGTATTGGGAGTGTGTTTGTAATGCCTGTTGTATTGGGGGTGTGTAGTGTGTAATTCCTGTTGTACTGGGTGTGTGTGTGTAATGCCTGTTGAACTGGGTGTGTGTAATACCTGTTGTATTGAGGGTGTTTGACTCCTGTACTGGATGTGTCTATAATTCCTGTTGTACTCTGTGTGTTTGTGTGTAATTCCTGTTGTACTGGGGATGTGTGTAATACCTGTTGTACTCTGTGTGTGTGTAATTCCTGTTGCTGCTCCTCACACATCCTTGCACATTTAATTGCTGTTCAGACAGTGACTGCACGAAGGGGAGAACATCTCCTGCCCATCAGATCCATGATTGCTTTCTGTCCTCCTGGTGGAAGCCCAGCTCTGCGAGGCAAAGGAGGGAAACTGTGTGGAGGGAAACTTTTTGTTTGTTTTTTTTTGTTTTGTTTTGTTAAGGTTGGGATTAAATGTGTGAGATGGTATTTTTTTTGTTTGAATTTAGATGTTTATTAGTTCCTATTTATATTACAGCTTTATAAATTATGAGTTTTATAGTGTTTTATTTTAGTAAATTAAAAAGGGAGTTTTTTTATTATAAGACTTTTTTAAGGATAAGCTGTTAAATAAGAAATGATATTAAAATTATTTTTAATAACTAATTATTTGTGGTTCGTAATGTGGATTTTTAAATTTAATTATATAATATTATTTAAATTTGTGAAGAAGGAGGACTAGCTTTAAAAAAAAATAAAATATTTTGTATATATCCATCTCATCTCCCTCCGTTCTGTGCTGGCTTTGTTACTGTGCCTGCAGGAGGGTTTCCAGCAGGCTGGGACAGCTGAGCACAGTGACTGCCAGCACAGGTGTGTTCTGTGTGCCAGTGCTGTTTGTTGGGATCTGGCACTGGGAAAAGCGACCTTGGGCTCTGTGGGGTGACAGACCCAACCTCTGCCTGCCTCACCTTCTGTTCACCTTCACCGCTGTTATTTTCTCCTCAACCACCCTGCCAGGTGTTTTGTGTCTTGTCCATGGCTCAGAACAAATGATCCCTTCCCTCATAAATCCCCAAGTTTTTCCCCTTTGGACTTTGTGGAAGGATGAGTGTCAGTGTGATCTAGGTAGGCAAAGCAGTTCCAAAAGGGAGATCAATCAAATCTCAGCTCTTTGGGTTTGTGCTGTTACTCTTGCACAGGCAAAGCAGGTGTTGGGAAGCTTTTGAAGTGGTTTCTTAATTTGAGAGCCAAAAAGAACTCAAATGGGAACCCACTGGTGTGGTGCTAAGAGCATCACTTGGGATGTACAAATCTGGGTTAAGAATTATCCCACTCTTTGCAGGTACAGATGGAGAAGCTTCCCTAGGGATTGAGGCTGTTTGGTGAGGCCAAATGTGGCATTCAAATTCTCTGATAAAATCCCTTCACCCAGGATTTTTCTCCTGGGAAGCTGAGAAGCCTCAGAGAAAAGGAAAACAATTCTTATCTCATTTGCTTCTCCTGTGTTGTGCTCACGTGTGGAATGTGTTTGGAGATTGTTCACCCACAGGTGATTGTTCCATTGGATTCTGCTGTGAGTTGTTTTGACTCTGACCAATCAGGGCCAAGCTGTGCTGGGACTCTGGAAAGAGTCACGAGTTTTCATTATTAGCTTTTTAACCTTCTGTCTGTATCCTTCCTGTATTCTTTAGTATAGCATTCTTTAATATAATATAGTATTATAAAGTAATAAATGAGCCTTCTGAGAACATGGAGTCAGATCCATCATCCCTGCCTTCACTGGGACATTTCCCAGCAAATCCAAGAGCCAAACACATGGGAGACCTGCTGGAAGCAGGGCAGAGCCAGGGCCATGTCACAGGTCACCTCTGGAGCACAGTGGCTCTCCATCCTCCTGGTTTTGACTGAAATTCCAGCTGTGAGCTATAAAGGACTTTTTCAATGGCTGGCCTGCTCTATATCCACGTATTTTTTCTATGTTTTCCACCACAAAAGGTTCTTGCTGTGCTCTGTGATGGGCAAGTGTTATAAGCTGGAGTCAAATTATTTGTTTGAGCTGGCTGGGCACAAACATTTTGGCTGTAGGGTTCTGAAGGAAGCTTCTGCTTAATAAATACAGCTGAACAACATTCAGAGCATTGTGGCAGGATTG
The DNA here is from genome assembly GCA_024865655.1 of Emberiza elegans. Lineage (NCBI taxonomy): Eukaryota > Metazoa > Chordata > Aves > Passeriformes > Fringillidae > Emberiza > Emberiza elegans. The sequence goes on along the minus strand of JALJVW010000241.1, from coordinate 32,356,778 downwards.
TTACTGATGGAAAATCCATGAATATGTAGCAACCAAATGGTAAAGCTCAGCAAAGCTGTGCTGGCAGGGTGCAGGATTGGGAAGGGTGACTTGGGACAGCTGCCTTGGGCACTGGGGCAAAGTAGAAGTTTTGTGGAAAGTATGGATGCTTGTGGAATGAACCCAGAATGGGATGTTCACAGGGATTTGGAGTTTTAATATATGCTGGAGGAGCTTTCTGAGGCTTAGGTGCTTCCTGGGGAGCCTTGAGCTCTGCTACCTATCCTGATTTCCTTGGTCAGCAGCTGAAATATTTTGTGCTTTTGCTCATGCTGAAGAAATGATATATCATGGGGAGATAATATTCCATGCCTATTCCAAGCTTCTTAATGGAATTTTTATCAGTTCCGCTGAAGAATAGGATGCACAAAGAAGCTGCCTGGCTGTCAGGTTGTTTGCTCTGTGGCTCCTTTAGAGCTGCCTTGGCTCTGTCCGTGTGCCTTCCTAGAAAAATGATGAGAGGGCCTTCCCACCCTAAATTCCAGGTGTCTGCAGCCATCAGGTGACATCAAATCCCTTGGACACTGAGGGACAGGCAGGGCAGGACTGCAGGATGCACACCCTGAGCATCTCTTGCTGATGTTTCAGACCCATCACTGGCACATCTCTCACTGCTCAACAGCAGGATTTTTTTCCTTCCACCAATATCTGCTTGTTTTAAACCTATCTTGTGCTCAGTGTTTCCAGAAGACTTAAAAGCTGGGGTTTTTTAAAATCAGTGTGGGCTGGGGAGCCTGAGATTGCTCAGCCACAGCCACTCAATGCCTTGACACCGTTTTCTCTGGGATTGCTTTGTTGAATCAAGTGCACTTTGCTGCAATACAAACATTGAGGATAAAAGGCAGCCACCTCAGCAAATTAGTGTGAAAGCACTGCAGAGGAATTGTAGATGTGTATTTTGGTGTTTTGGTCTTTATTTTAGAGTGAAGATCTCTCCTTCTGCCCTTGGCCTGTGCTTTTTAAGGAGTATCTGTTGCGCAGGGAGGGCTTTTAGAAGTTAAATCAATTGTCTGTTTGTGGACTCATCTGAAGAGTAAATCAGATGCTGCATTGACAGGGATCTGCCTGTGTGGTGAAACTTCAGGGAGGGTTGGATTTAAGTGAGTCTGGGGAAAAAAAAATCAGTCATGGATCATTTGAAGCCACTCCTGGGAGGAAAGGCAGGGAGAGCTGGGGATTTAACCTGGAGATGAAGGCTCTGGGTAGAACTTAGAGCCCCTTCCAGTGCCTGAGGGGGTGCCAAGACAGCTGGAGAGGGACTGGGGACAAGGGATGGAGGGACAGGACACAGGGAATGGCTTCTCAGTGCCAGAGGGCAGGGCTGGATGGGATATTGGGAATTAGGAATTGTTCCCTGGCAGGGTGGGCAGGCCCTGGCACAGGGTGCCCAGAGCAGCTGGGGCTGCCCCTGGATCCCTGGCAGTGCCCAAGGCCAGGCTGGACTTTGGGGCTTGGAGCAGCCTGGGACAGTGGAAGGTGTCCCTGCCCATGGCAGGGGTGTGATGAGCTGAGCTTTCAGGTCTCTTCCAACCCAAACCATTCTGGGATTCTGTGATTTCGTTCTAATTTTCATAATGAAAAAAAGTTTTCCTCTACATGCTACAGGTGTCCAGGTGTACAGTCCCATTACAAAAAAAAGTAACAAAAAGGCAGAAAAAACTCCTGAAAATGCTCTGAAGGGTTATAATGCTTTTTAAACAAGAACCTCTAAATGCCCCATCTTATTTTTGGTTACTGTCCATGAAGGCTTTTCTGAGCAGCAGGCTCCACTCTGAGTGCAGCTGGTTGAGAAACCTCTCTTTTAGCAGCAGCTGGGTTGTGTGGAATGAAAGAATTAATTAACCTGGTGTGGAATGAGAGAACTTAATAAACCTGGTGTAGAATGAAACAATTAATCAGCCTGTGGCCAGCCTGGAAGAGCAGCCACCTGATGTGTCCTGTTTGATTATCAGGGACTTGATTCCTGGCCAGGCATGGCTGAGGTGAAAAGCTCCTTCTTTGTGCTGGGGCTTTAGCAGAAAACTGAATTTTCATACCCAACACCCAGGAGAGTGGTCAGGGGCACGTAGTGGCAGAAATTTCTGCTGAGGAACAAAAGCCAATTCCTCATCAGAGAATGTAATCAACTGGTGATGCTGCAGCTGGTTCCTTGCAGCCTCTGCACGCAGACAAAATAGCAATGTAGTAGAGAGAAAATGTTTGCTGAGTTAACTGGGCTATATTTAGGTGCCAAATAAACAGATTGCTGCTTTTGACCCTCCCCCTTCACACCCTCAAAACTGCTTCTTGGGCTGTCTGCAAATGTCTTGGCTGTTGGTGGCTTCTGTTCCCTGCAAGAAGAGTGATGGGGAGCAGTAGGGGAGGGACATGTGTCCCAGCTGGACATGGGAAAGGTGAGTGCTGGGCACACGGTGCCCTTCTCCAGCCTTGTTCCTTCCTCTGTCTTCCTGCACAGGCTGGCTCAGGTGCAAAACCCTGAACCCCAAACTCTTCTCCATGGGAGCCCTTGGGAATTGCAGGGGTTCAACCAGGCCAGGTGCTGGAAACCCTGAAAATGCTCTGAAGGGTTATAATGCTTTTTAAACAAGAACCTCTAAATGCCCCATCTTATTTTTGGTTACTGTCCATGAAGGCTTTTCTGAGCAGCAGGCTCCACTCTGAGTGCAGCTGGTTGAGAAACCTCTCTTTTAGCAGCAGCTGGGTTGTGTGGAATGAAAGAATTAATTAACCTGGTGTGGAATGAGAGAACTTAATAAACCTGGTGTAGAATGAAACAATTAATCAGCCTGTGGCCAGCCTGGAAGAGCAGCCACCTGATGTGTCCTGTTTGATTATCAGGGACTTGATTCCTGGCCAGGCATGGCTGAGGTGAAAAGCTCCTTCTTTGTGCTGGGGCTTTAGCAGAAAACTGAATTTTCATACCCAACACCCAGGAGAGTGGTCAGGGGCACGTAGTGGCAGAAATTTCTGCTGAGGAACAAAAGCCAATTCCTCATCAGAGAATGTAATCAACTGGTGATGCTGCAGCTGGTTCCTTGCAGCCTCTGCACGCAGACAAAATAGCAATGTAGTAGAGAGAAAATGTTTGCTGAGTTAACTGGGCTATATTTAGGTGCCAAATAAACAGATTGCTGCTTTTGACCCTCCCCCTTCACACCCTCAAAACTGCTTCTTGGGCTGTCTGCAAATGTCTTGGCTGTTGGTGGCTTCTGTTCCCTGCAAGAAGAGTGATGGGGAGCAGTAGGGGAGGGACATGTGTCCCAGCTGGACATGGGAAAGGTGAGTGCTGGGCACACGGTGCCCTTCTCCAGCCTTGTTCCTTCCTCTGTCTTCCTGCACAGGCTGGCTCAGGTGCAAAACCCTGAACCCCAAACTCTTCTCCATGGGAGCCCTTGGGAATTGCAGGGGGTTCAACCAGGCCAGGTGCTGGTGCTGCCCCTGGGTCCGGGCAACCCCTGGGATGGATCCAGGCTGGGGATGAGCAGCTGGGGATGAGCAGGCCCTGGGGGCCAGAACCCCCCCGTGCCCTGGGCTGAGCCCCAGCGTGGGCAGCAGGGGAGGGGGGGATTCTGCCCCTGTGCCCCTGGGCTCAGGTGAGACCCCACCTGCAGAGCTGCCCCAGCCCTGGGCCCAGCACAGGAGGGACCTGGAGCTGCTGCAGAGAGCCCGGGGGAGGCACCAGGATGGGCAGAGGGATGGAGCAGCTCTGCTGGGAGCAAAGGCTGGCACAGCTGGGGGGGCTCACCTGGAGAGGGGGAACTTTGGGGTGACCAAACTGTGACCTGAAGGAGCTACAGGAAACATGGAGAAGTGATAGAGTAACAAGGGGGAATGGCTTCCCACTGCCAGAGGGCAGGGCTGGATGGGATATTGGGAATCAGGAATTGTTCCCTGGCAGGGTGGGCAGGCCCTGGCACAGGGTGCCCAGAGCAGCTGGGGCTGCCCCTGGATCCCTGGCAGTGCCCAAGGCCAGGCTGGACTTTGGGGCTTGGAGCAGCCTGGGACAGTGGAAGGTGTCCCTGCCATGGCAGGGGTGGCACTGGGTGGGACCCTTCCAATGGGTCCCTTCCAACCCAAACCTTCCTAGAATTCTATGACCACTGTGGCCTTTTTGCTCCATATAAAGCAGGAGCTGAAAAAGCAGCATCTTCCCTTCCACGCTGCATTTTGCATCCCATTTTCCCCTTGCAGCAGGCTCTTTTCCTGGCACTGCTCTTGGGACTGATTGTACAGTTAGCCCTTTCTTCGTGTGTGCATAAATTTGACTTCTTTTAAAGGAAGCCGCTCCTGTAATCGCCTTGCCAGAACAGATTAGGAGAGGGAGTGTGCAGATCACAACACTCCTCTGCTGCCTTTGACGAGGAGGATTTCATCAGCCTGCTTGAAGTGCTGCTTGCAGCCTCAGGGGTGGCCAGAGAGCAGTAGGAAGTTCATTTTTTCCTTTATTTTCTCCTCTTCAGATGTACTTATGCTGTTCATGTGTTTTTGCCTCCTAATTTATGACAATTGCGGGGTTTGGGGTGTTGGACCTGAGGAGGAGAGGATTGTGGTCAGCACAAGGTTTGCTCTGCCCATCACTGCAGGCTTTCATCTGTCTGGCTTTTAGTGCTGATGAGTTTTTTCTATCCCAGAGAATGCCTTAACTGTAATTGCTTCATAAGCACGGGCACTTGGTGATTAGAAATTACTTTTCATTCCTGATTAAATAGCAAGGCATGGTCTTTAACAAAAACAGGACACTTTAAAATTCCAGTGTTCTCATTTCAGGGACATTGATTTTCACAGGCAGAAAAGCTTTCCTCAAATTTCCCTCTAAAGAACAAACATTAATGCAGCAATAGGTTAATTACAGGTTTGTTTAAGGCTTTCTTTTCCTAGTAACCTGAGACTAAATCACACAGCAATCTCTAAAACTGGGTTTATTTCTATTAGAAGTGTGCTAATGATGTGAAGAGTTTGGAATAGTTAAAGCTCAGGTTAGGAACTTTAAGTATTTTTTTTTGTTTTGGTTTTCTTTTGTTAATCTAAAGGCTTTGTGGAGGCCAGCTTGATTGTCATGGGGCAGAGCTGGTCACTTGGGGCTTCTGCTGCTGAGCTTCCAGCTGGCAGTGCTGGGCATATCATATCCAGAAAAATGGAACTGGAGCACCTGCAGGGAGTAATTCTGCCTGGCACTTCTTTCTCCTGCCTTTACAGACGTCTCTGAGCTGCTCTGGGGGAGAACATGATAACCAGCCTGGGGACATCCCTTGCTCAGCTCAGTTTTGGGTTGTGCCTGTGTTCTTTGACGTTGGCTCTGTGGCACAGGACAGCCCTCAGCTCTCAGCCACCCCACCAGCCCACAGTGGAGATCACCATACACAAAATGCCATCAGGAATTCAGGTTCTTGTCCTGAGGAATGTCTCCTGTGCTGTGCAAGGCACAAGCTGGGAATGCCACGACTGGGATGGGCTTAGATGGGATTTCTGTGTTTGTTGTGTTCCTGGGGGCCCACCTGGGCTTTGTGCAGTGCCAGCAGCATCACAGGTGCTGCTACCTTGGATTTAAGCAGTCTGCCCCATTTTGCTGTGCCATAATCACCACTCTGACCACTAAAAACCTGTTTATTTGTGATTGTTGTTAAGCGGATAAAGATTAAACCAGTGTGGTTTAATCACAGAACTGAGGAAGGTTTGAGCACTGGCAGCTCTTGAATCCTTGTCTCTGACCTCATTGGAAGTCCCAGTCCCTCAGGACACCATTCCAGTACAGGAAGATGGCAGAGATCTGTCCTAAGGCAACATTTTTGTCCAGGTTAAGCCTCTTAAACCTTGTTTAACCCCCCCTCAGCCCCAACCCCCTTTGCTGTTCCTGGCAGCTTTTCTCTCTTCCAGGCTTTTTCCTGGCATGACAGCCGAGCAGGATTTATGGCTGTGCCTTATCCAAACAACCTGTAAAAGTGTTGTAGAGTGTTTAAAAAATAATAGTTGTTATAATTCAAGTGAAGAACAAACAAACACTTGCATTCTCCTCCGTGTGCACAGACCTTAACTCAGAATGGAGGGGGAAGAGATGTTAGTGGGATAAATTTCTTTTTCTCTCTGAAAGGGGCTGTTCAAATGAAATATTCTGTTTTAATAACACAGAGATGTTAAGGCTCCACAGACTGCATGCATTTTACTTGACCTTTATAAATAGAACAGCCTTGTCTCTCTATTGGAAAACAAAACCAAAATCCCTGAAAGCAGCATGCAGATTTATTAACCAGCACAGAGAGGAATTGTTAGATTTTATTCCTTGAGCAGGAAGGCAAATTGTCCAAGTAGGATTTGGAGAGAATAGCTTCACATGCAGCAGCTTTTTGGGATGGCTGCCAGAAAAAAAATGAAAAGCAGATCCATGCAACTGGCAGGTGGAAAATGTTGTATTCCTGAGGGCTCCTGCAAGAGTTACAGTTTGGAAGGAAAGAAATGCTGGGATGGCTGAGCACCTTGTGAAGTTGGCCTCCAACTGTGCCAGGGGAGGTTTAGATTGGATAAAGGAAAAACTTCTCCATGGAAATGGTGTCAGGTATTGGAAGGGACTGCCTGGGGGGTGGTGGAGTCCCCATCCCTGGAGGTGTCCAAGGAGGAAGGTGTGGATGTGGCACTTGGGGACATTGGGGGAATGTGGTGGTTGGGTCCCCATCTCTGGAGGTGTCCAAGGAAGGTGTGGATGTGGCACTTGGGGACATTGGGGGAATGTGGTGGTTGGGTCCCTATCCCTGGAGGTGTCCAAGGAAGGTGTGGATGTGGCACTTGGGGACACTGGGGGAATGTGGTGGTTGGGTCCCTATCCCTGGAGGTGTCCAAGGAAGGTGTGGATGTGGCACTTGGGGACATTGGGGGACTGTGGTGGTGTGGGGCTGATGGTTCAGCTCCACCTTAGAGGGCTTTTCCAGCCTCAGTGGTTCTGTGGTGGGAAGTGAAAGCTGCCAGCTGCTGGAATCACAGTCTGGAGAGGGAAAAACCATGAGAATTTAAATCTTAATGCTGCTTTTAGCACCCATTTGGAACCAGTCCACCTAAAGGACACCAGGGCTGCAGATAATTCAAGACCTGGTAATTTTATTTTTGGAATAGATGGGAAAAATCATGGAATTCCTAGGGTTGGAAGGGATCTGAAAGACCACCCAGTGCCACCCTGTGCCATGGGCAGGGACACCTTCCACTGTCCCAGGCTGCTCCAAGCCCTGTCCAGCAGCCCCAGCTGCTCTGGGCACCCTGTGCCAGGGCCTGCCCACCCTCACAGGGAACAACTCATGCCCAGTATCTCACCCATCCCTGCCCTCTGGCAATGGGAAGCCATTCCCTGTGTCCTGGCATTACAAAGCAAGCAGAATGTCCCAGTTCCCTTAGCTGGAAGAGGTAGATTCCTCTTCTTAGTGTTCCATAATGGAGAATCCCAGGAGTTCTCAATGCTGGAGGGAAACTGTCTTGTAGTTAAAATACTTTTCCAAAATCTGCCTGTGCAACACAGCTTCCTGAAAGGCTTTGTTAGGTGAGCAGAGGTGTTTCATTTCAGATAAGGTGGATCTTTGTGGGTGAAATAGGGTAAATAAAGTGAATTCCATTGAAAAGGAAGGACTTTTCAAACCTGCTGCAAAAGAAGATGTGGAAATGCAGTCCCCAGGATGAACAATGACCCACCCAGGGTTTGGCTGCTTTTTTTTTTGGGTTTGACTTTTCCATTCAGCTCTGGCTGCTGCTGCTGTTTGGGAGAACAGGCTGCATTTAGATTTTAAAAAAGAATGCTCAAAGCTGTTGTGTTTTCTGGGACCCCTGATGAAGGGAGGAAATGATGAATCTGACTCCATATTCTCAGAGGGCTAATTTATTATTTTATGATCTATATTACATTAAAGAACACTATACTAAAGAATAGAGAAGGGATATAGACAGAAGGCTGAAAAGATTACTATGAAAAACTCATGACTCCTTCCAGAGTCTTGACATAACTTGGCACTGATTGGCCAATGAGTGCAAACAATTCACATGAAACCAATGAAACAATGACCAGTTGGTAAACAGTGTCCAAACCACATTCCAAAGCAGCCAAACACAGGAGAAGCAAACCAGATACTGTTTTTTCATTTTCTCTGAGGCTTCTCAGCTTCCCAGGAGCAAAGTCCTGGGCAAAGGGATTTTTCCAGAAATATGACAGTGACACCAAGTTGTGCTGTTTTCTCACTGACCTGAAATGCTGGAATGTTTTGTTTTTCTTAAACTCACTAAAGGAAGGTGTGTTTTCCAAGAATTCCAGTGCCAGTTAATTTCACTGTTCAGTGTTTAACACAGGCTTGGGCTGATCTTTCCAATCACCTGAATATATGGGATATTAGCATTTATGCAAACAGCTCGTGCCTGATTTTGACTTTAAAAAAATAACTGTTATCTTTAAAATTTTAAATTTTAAATTACTGTAATTTTAAATGACACTTTTTGGTTCTGTTGGGATTAAACTGGATTTGAATTATTTCAGCTCCCTCCAGTAGTTCCTGTTTCCTCCACGGAAATAACTCTGCTCCTTGGCAGGCACGTTTTCTCCATCTCTTTTTAGCTCTTTCTGTGTGTTCCTTTATGTAAATATTTCCTCAACAGAGCCTGTGGGGCATGGAACAGACGCAGAGCATGAAGAAGAATTGTAGCAGTGCTTTTCAGAAAGTGAGCAAGGTTTCTTTCCTAGTCCTGCGAAATATTTGGGACAGAGAAAAGGAGCTTTTCCCCTAGAAACCCACATGTGCTGTATTAGAAGAAACACCATTTCTGTTTCCTTGTGATGCACTGATGTCCTGGTTGCTTTTTTTTTTTGGGATTTCTTTTCTTCATTGTCATGGAATCACAGAATGGTTTGGGTGGGAAGGGACCTTAAAGCCCATCTGGTGCCACCCCTTCCGTTCATAACTCAGGAGAAAATGGCTGGAAGTGTCCCTCCATGGATTTCAGCTCCTCAGGTCAGCCCACAAAGTCCTGCTTCACTTTTAGAAACATTGCAGAGGCAAAACAAGCCCAACCCTCCAACAGCAACTCCAACTCCTACAGCTCTGAAAAAGCAATTTTATTTAACCATATGCATCCTTAACTGGGGGGATGATGTGTGTGTAAGGGAAGATCCTGCAGATTTAAGAGTATTTGTCCACACAGGGCAATTAAATTTACTTTCACACTTTGAAAGCCATTCATAAAATCCCAGAATGGTTTGGGTTGGAAGAGATCTTAAAGCCCATCCAGTTCCACCCCTGCCATGGGCAGGGACACCTTCCACCATCCCAGTCCCAGGCTGCTCCAGCCCCACCTGTCCACTGCCTGGGGATCCTTGGGCAGCCCCAGCTGCTCTGGGCACCCTGTGCCAGGGCCTGCCCACCCTGCCAGGGAGCAATTCCTTCCAATATTCCACCAAATCTCATCCAAGGCACATCTGCTATTTCCTTCTTCCTTTCCTCTTCTGCCATGTGAAACCTTCGGGGTCCTTCTGGCTCCTTGCAGCCCCTTTCCTACCTGGGTATTTCTCCTGGCCTGGGGCTCAGCTTTCTCATTTGTTTTGGCTGATATTTGCTCAGCTGCCCCATGAGAGCAGTGAAATAACAAGGGGCAGGGACCTGCAGGAGGAGCAGGAGGGGAGAAAGCATTTGGGAGGATGGTGGGGGGAAAGGAAGGAGAAATCCATGGTGCTCTGCACTAGGAATGTCAAATGAGGCGCTTGGACTAAAAAGGAACACAAGCCAGGCTTGCTGCAATGGGAGCAAGCATTTTGGAGATGGGAGATGGTGTGGGAAGGTGAGGAGACACGAGGGAGGTGTAAGAGGGGAGAGTTAAGTGCAGGACAGTAGTGCAAGGGAAGGAAAGCAGTGCCAGCAGTGCATTATAGGAAAAACTTCGTTTTCTGCTCATGTGATGCAGATAAAGGTAACTTAGTTCTCTGCCCTCCTCTGGCTTATCTGTTCTGTCACAGTTCTCAGCCTCCAGAGGAGGTTGGCTCTTCTCTCTGGTGCCCTGTTTGGAGCTGTCCTGTGAACCAAAGGTTTTCTCTTGATGATCTGGGCAGCAGCATGGCAGCACATTTGAACTGTAAATTTTGGGGCTTTTCTGGCTGGCTGAGGGAGGCAGAAGAGCTGTGTGCCTTAATGCCTGTTCTGTCTGTCCTCAGAAACAAGTGCTGCTCCTTGGAATGGCCCTGTTTGTAAAGGGGAGAGCCTTCCCTTGGGAATACCTCAGTGGATCCCACACTGGGATTCTGGTTCTCCAGGCTGTAACACCAGGAGGTCCCAGTGGCTCCTAAAGACCAGAGTGAGTGACCTCCAAACCTTGCTCAGGGTCTGGAATGTGAACCCTGTGAGGGAGCTGGCAAGGGGCTCAGCCTGGAGCAAAGGAGGCTCAGGGGGGCCCTTGTGGCTCTGCACAACTCCCTGCCAGGAGGGGACAGCCAGGGGGGGTCGGGCTGTGCTGCCAGGGAACAGGGACAGGACAAGGGGAAAGGGCCTCAGGCTGGGCCAGGGGAGGCTCAGCTTGGCCAGCAGCAGCAATTTCCCCATGGAAAGGGTGCTCAGGCCTTGGCAGGGGCTGCCCAGGGAGCTTTGCAGTGCCCAGCCCTGCAGGTGTCCCAGGAAGGGCTGGAGGTGGCACTCAGTGCTCTGGGCTGGGGCAAATGCCTCAGGTTTAGCTTTTATATATTCACATTCTGTGCTGCTTTAGTGTGTGGGTCTGAGCTTCACATTAAGGGATGCTGAGCTCTGTGCACAGAGCAGGGAGACAAAACAATTCCTGCTCCAGCTGGGGACCAAGGACAAATGATCCAGATCTCAGCCCAAGAGCACAAACACCGTGGGCTGAAGAGAGAAAAACAAACAGGATGGGACTGCATAACCTGAAGCTGTAATTGGACAATGAACTCCAATATGCAAATGGAGCAGAACTGATCAAAGTGACAGACCCTGTGACCAGGTGTCCATTTTTTGCCCATTTTGGTTCACCTTGGGTGCAGCCCTGGCTGGGCTCTTGTGCTGCCCAAGGTGGATCCATGGAGGAGATCCTTTTCATAAATCCCTGCTTTATTCTTTAGCTCTGTCTGGCCTCTGTTCTAGGGCAGCCTTCACACGGCATCAGGGGACAAGGTGGGGATCAGGCACAGGGTGGATTCCATGACCCTGGAGATCTTTTCCAACCTTAATAACTCTGTGGCACCAAAACAACACGGGGCTTTTGCTCTCAAATGCTCTTGCTCCTCCTGTTTTAGGAATTCCACTCAGAATCCCATAGTCGTGATGTTGCCTTTGGCTGTAACCAAAAAAAAAACAAAAACCAAACTCTGGAGCAGAAGGACACAGCCCTCAGCACTGTCCTCATGGAGGGGAGATCCCACAGCCACAGAAGAGATGCCCAGCACTGCAGGAATGAGAGCAGCACAAGGCAAACACCTCCAGAAAAACCCTCTCACAACAAAAAAAACCACAATGCAAAAACACAACCCCAGGCATGGAAAGCTCCAGTCTCACAGCTTTTGAACCCTCGTAAAATCTTGGATTGTAAAGAACAATCTGCAGGGGGTAATAAGTGGTGGGTTGGGGATTCAGAGAAATTTCCCTAATTCCCATAAACCATATGGGACAGACTCCAGGGATACCTGCAATCATCCAGCCACATGTAAGCACAAGACAGAGAGAACGTAAAGGAAACATTTTGAAGAATAAGAGTGACAAATGTGCTAGGAGAAAGCAGGCACCAAATTCTGATGGAAGGCAAAGGAAAGATGAAGAGCTTTGAATTTGAAGGACTTTAAGAAACAGCCCTTTTCTTTGATCAAAGTAACTCTCCTCCAGAGGCACTGAATGTTTCCAGGAATTTCAGCCTGGAAGGATACTGAAGGGAAATGTCCTATTTGTGGCAAATGGGAAGGTATTTTTGAGCAAGTAGTAACCTCACATTTCATGGCAACACTTGTCCTCAGGGACTCCTGACAGGAATGGACATACAGAGGTAAAAGAAGGATGCAGCAACACAAAAGGTGCTGCCCAAGGAAAGCTGAGGAATGGCCTGGAGACTGTGAAATCCCAGAACCAGTTAGGCTGGAAAAGCCCTCCAGGATCATCCAGTCCCAGCTGTGCCCAGTGCTCACCTCATCCCCAGCCCAGAGCACTGAGTGCCTGCCACAGCTGAGACAGCCACGACACACAGACTATCACCAAACAGCTTCAGAAAACCTCACCCACACACAGTAACACCTGACCAGGCCAGAAGGCTTCAGGCATCTGCTCACACAGAGCAACACCCCAACACCTCAGAAGGCTGCAAACAACTGCCCCTCCTGTGCTTCAGCCCAGCCTTTTATCCCCTCCTGTTGATGCACTGCACCTGTGTGCCCTCTGCTCCTGTGTGATTGGTCAGTGCCCCCGGGCTCATTAATGGCTCATTAATTTCAATATCACTCACCTGTCCTGCACAGCTGTAGCTCATTAGGGATGAGGCTCAGCCCCACTCCCAATGACCACAAACCCTGTGCCTACAGTGCCACCTCCAGCCCTTCCTGGGACACCTCCAAAGCTCCCTGGGCAGCCCCTGCCAAGGCCTGAGCACCCTTTCCATGGGGAAATTGCTGCTGCTGGCCAAGCTGAGCCTCCCCTGGCCCAGCCTGAGGCCCTTTCCCTTGTCCTGTCCCTGTTGTTCCCTGCATTCCTGTCAGGGAGTTGTGCAGAGCAGTTTTTGGCATATTCTTAAAAACTCAGTGGTATTATCACAGTCAATGTTCATGCAGTAGAAATAGGAACAAGAAAATAATATTTTGAGTGTGCCAACCTCTCCCCCACCCGCCTTTGAGCGGAAGGAAAGCAGCAGCAGCACTGCCCTGCTCCCAGCCCCATCCCCCTGCTTTTCCACAGACACCTCCTGAGCTTCCTGCTGCTGCTCTTTCTCCAGTTAAACGTTATCAGGTTGTGTGGCTGCTCAGAGTTCATCCTGCCGGCCACAAGGTGCTTGTCCAGCTCTAATCTGGTTTATTGGCAGGCTAGACAGAGGCTGCAGGATGTGCTCCCGTGGCTGTAGCCTGGAGTGACCCTTCTGGGAGGAGGCACGTTTTGCCCTTCTGTCCCCACCAGCTGCCCCTGGGTGCTTGTCAGTGGGGAGTTACTCGGGTAATGCCACACATCTTGCAAATATTTGTGTCCCAAAGCCTGCCTGCAAATGTCAGGCCTCCTGCTGACTCGTGAAGTAGGAAGAAATAGTTTTCCCTAAAATCCTCAGAGATATTTATTAGAAGACTGAGGCTCCAAGCGCTGTCGGCATTCCACTGCCACACGCCAATGGCATTTCATCCAGGGACTTCTCCAGGCTGGAGAGAGCTGATGGGACTTCCCTGGTGACACTCCCATCCATCACAAGCGCGGGGTGAATCAGAGTGAGGGATGTGAAATCTCCGTCGCTGCTCTCCCCTCCCCATCCGTCACCATTCCTGGGGATCCCCCTCCTGAACTTTCCCTGGGGCAGCTCTGTATTTCCCTGGCTGTGACAGCATTCCCTGTGGATGTGTTTGTCAGGGAGGAGCCAAGTGTTTCTGCAGAGCACATCCATCTCTCCTGGCCCACGGTGCACTTGGAGGAGCTCCTGACGTGTTCTCAGCCTCTAATCCAGGAGAGCAGAGCGAGCTGTCTCTGCTCAGAGGATCTCTAATTGGATTTCTGCATCTATGTAAATTAGGTTATCATCCCCTTGGCAGATTTCCTGCCCGCTGCACCAGGGTGAAGCCATCTCCGTGGTGGCCATCAGTAACTCCCTTCTCCAGGGAATCTGGGCGCAGCTCAGTGCCCACACCTTCATTTATGCCCAGGGAGCCACACAGACCTCTAAAGGCACTGACAAACTTGGGGCAACTCTTGGAGCTGCCATTTAGCTCCACTCCTCATCCCTGCCTCAAGTTGGGGCAGCTGCCAGGGCTGGAAGCCCACATGGATAATGGCTTGATGGATGGAGAAACTCCTGTCCTTCAACTCCATGGTTCTTTCCAAGATCACTGTGACCTTCAGGATGTGTTGTCTGGGTCTCTGTGACTCTGTCTTGCTCACCGAGCTCCTTCTGGAGGAGTTTGGGTTGTTTCTGGGTTCCTGGGTATGGAAACATATGGGGACATGTGTTTTCTCGGCTATTTTTGTAGGTGCAAGAAGGCTCCAGCACAGCTGTGCTGGATGTGAGCGCTGAAACTGTGAAGTGCACGGGGTAACACCCCTCAGAAATCTGCCTTAGAGACACCCATCCCCTCTTCACCATGGCTTTGCCACGTGTTCTGGAAGAATTTCCCCATGGAAAGGGTGCTCAGGCCTTGGCAGGGGCTGCCCAGGGAGCTTTGCAGTGCCCAGCCCTGCAGGTGTCCCAGGAAGGGCTGGAGGTGGCACTCAGGGCTCTGGGCTGGGGACAAGGTGGGCACTGGGCACAGCTGGGACTCCATGGCCTTAGAGATCTCTTCCAACCCAAATGTTTCTCTGATTTTTGTGTTTTCACCTCTCATTAGCTGCCCAAAGCTTCTGCTGTTTGCTCCAGGTAATCCAGGAGCTGCTCAATCCTGCTCTGAGGGCTTGGTAGTGGTTTCTCAAAATGCAGCTCATGTGGGAGTTCCTCAGAGCTGTCAGGGAGTGCAGGAGGAGGCAAATTGTGCTGGCAAGAACCAAGAACTACTTCTCCTGCCTGAGCCTGCCAACATTTCTGGGATCTAAACCTGGGGCTTTGTAGGATGCAAAATAGGAGCCTAAAAAAGGGCGGTAAATTAAGATCTGTGGGGTGAGACATGTTAAAATGCAAGTTAACCAACTCTTGCCTACAGTATTTTTATACCAACAACAATTTTCAGCGTAGGTGAAAGGAGATTTGAATTTTTTTTTTTTTGCTGAAATGATTTTTCTTTTTAAATGTCGAATGCCAAAATATGATATAATGAACAGCAGTGTACTGATAAATTTAGAAATCCTAAATGGAGCTGTCTGAGCAACATTCTCTGCAGAGCAACTCTGTTCTGCGACTCTAAGTTGTATTGAAGTGCAGGAAAACCTGGAAATGTGGAAGCTATTTTCCTGGCTTACAGGTTTAGATCAGGGCAGAGTTGCTTAAATTCTTTTTAAATAGGAATTTTGAAAATTTGAGTGGAGTCTTGTGAAGAACATTCTTTTAAAATGGGCATTTTGGTTAAAAAATTGAGTGGACTCTTGTGGAGAACCTTCTTCCATCCAGCTCTTCAGGAGCATTTTTAAATTGGCATTTTGGTTGAAAATTTGAGTGGACTCTTGTGAAGAACATTCATCCATCCAGCTCTTCAGGAGTATTTTTGAATTGGCATTTTGGTTAAAAATTGGAGTGGACTCTTGTGGAGAACCTTCTTCCATCCAGCTCTTCAGGAGCAGCCACGCTGAAGATGCTTAAGATCCTGCTCAGAAATTTACTCTGAAACCTGAAGATGGGCTGTGGGTTGTGTGTTGTGGGAATGGGAAGCCTTGTAAAGAAAATCCACAAGTGTATTTCAAGGCCTTCATGTTACTCGGTCCCAGACTTAAATCCTACTCTTATTCCCAGTTACTGAGACAAGAATAGCTCTCTGGAGTTATATTTAACATTCCCTTGAAGGAACATCCAGAGTGGGCTTTATGCTGAGCCAAAACAAACAGCTAATGCAGAGTTATCAGCTATTAATGGCACTGGAGCCCAAACAAGCCCCAGATCTTACCCAAAGGTTGGAGCTTTGCTCTCCTGCTCTGCTCCTTGGAGTGAGTTATGAAGAGATCCATTTGTTCCCTTGCAGGTTTTAGGATTTGAAGGCATTATCCAGCATTTCAGCCTTCAGGAATTGCCCTGTGCTGGGGGTTTGTTCCTGCTCTGAGAGCTTTGGCACTCAGGGAGGACCCTCCTTCCACCTTGGCACCAAGAGTTTCACTTTGCTTGCAAAAGCAGCTTTGAAGGGTGTGGGCTTCGGGCTGGTGGTTGAGGGATTAAATAATCATCCTGGAAGTTCTGCTTCCTACCTCTGGTTCTTAGATGGGAAACTGGGAGCTGCCAACAATCCATAACCCTGGGAAGGGAGGAGTGCCAGGAACAGGTCTGGACTGCTGTCTCTTGCTGAGGCTCCTTTTGGTATCACCGAAGGCTTTGTGGATCTCAGCTGCCAGTTTGGAGTTTCTGGATGCATGGCCAGGCCACAGGAGATGAGTTCTGCAGATACTTCAATGTGAGGAGGGCATGGAACTGTTGGAGCAACTCCTGAAATTGCTGAGGGGACTGGAGCATCTTCCTTCTGGAGCCAGGCTGGGAGAGCTGGGAATGCTCAGCCTGGACAAGGGAAGGGTCTGTGGAGACCTCACAGCTCCTGCCAGGGCCTGAAGGGACACAGGGGAGCTGGAGAGGGACCCTGCAACAGGAACTGGAGGGACAGGACACAGGGAATGGGTTCAGACTGACACAGGGGAAATTGAGGTTCCATAGACAGAAGAAACTCTTCCCTGTGAGCCTGGAGAGGCCCCAGCATGGGGAAGCTGTGGCTGCCCCTGGATCCCTGGAAGTGTCCAATGTCCAAGGCCAGGTTGGACACTGGGGCTTGGAGCACCCTGGGATATGGAAGGTGTTTGGGACAGCCCAAAGGGGGTGGAAGGAGGTGTTTTCAGGTCCTTTCCAACCCAAACCACTCTGGGATTCTATTCCAGAGCAGAGCTGAGTGTGTGTTTTAGTCTTGCCTACTCTTTGGACTGCACAAGGGCTTAAAACAGAGTTAGAAGCTCTACAGAGGTGAGCTTTGAGCAAAAAGCTTCCCCAACCCTGTTGGAAACTTTGCTTTTTGTGCCACTTGGAATGGACACCCCCTTTGGAAGGGGAGATACATCTGGAGACAGCTTAAAAAAATCTGTCTGACACGTCTTGCTGTGTATTTGTATCCTGCTGGATGGTTTCTGGAAAGCTGGAGCAGGCTCAGTCCTTGGCTGTGTTATCCCTTTTTAAGGAAGGTTTTTTTTTTTTTTTTTTTTTTTTTTCCATGGCCACATTTTGTAGAAGTAAACACTTTTAAACATTTCACAGTGTGGATTTTAAACAGTTATTGTAGGGGTTGGCTGAGTTCTTGTATCCCTCCTCAGATTCAGGGACAGAGGCTTGCATGCTTTTTTTTCCATGCTTCTTATCTCTGAAATCAGCTTAATTCCTTGGGCAGGGATATGGAAGGTCCCAAAAAACAGTGCTTTTGGGCATGAGTTTCTACAAATAATTTGGATTTTTACAGCAGTGGTGACCCAGCCCAAAAAGGTGCCCCTGGTTGTAGTAGCTTTGAGCTGGTTTATTGTATGAGTAAGTAAGAAGCTCTCCTCTCCCAGGACCCTGTGTTTTTAATTCTGTAAACTTGAACTCTCTCTGTCTGCTTGGTCAAGTTCCTGTGGGTGTTTCCCTCCTAAATATGGAGATTTAGGTTATTAGTAGTATTTGTTAATTCCTGGTAGGGGAAACATCAGAAAAAAATACTCCTTCCTCCCATTAGTATTGGCCTGTTGAAAAGTTTTGCTCCAAGTTTTGAGATGGAAACAGCTAAATGGTCTTGCTTAGTTTTGTCACTCCAAATTGTGTTTTCCTTCCCCTTTTTTGCAGGCATCTTTCAGTCTCTCCAACCAGTACATTGCTTCTCATTTTCCTTACTGATAATTTCAAATGGTTTTGCTTCAAAGCTGTGGTGTTAAACACCCTAAAATTCAGAATTGTGTCACTGATCTTTCAAATTGAACTCTTAATTTCTTCTATTTTTCCTGACCCACCTCTGTTTAACCCAGCTCTTGCCAGCAGCAGATTCCCTGGGGGTGGTTCCTGGGGAGCTCCCCTTGACCCTCAGGTTCCTGCAGACTCCAAACTGGGGCTGAACCAGTTCAGGGTGTGGTGGGAGGGCTTTGGTTTCTGGAAGCATCCCTGGAGGGATCTGTCAGGAGTTTTTCCATCTGCTCCTAAATTCTTCCCTTCCTTACAAAGGAAGTAGCTTTTCCACAATGAGATGAGCCCTTTTGGGATGAAGAACAACTTTGTTTTCCAATATTTACTGTACGTGCCAGAAGGTACAAACCCAACGTGGGGAATGTGTTGCTCTGAGGGAAGAGCCTGGGATGAGCATTCCTTGTGTTCCTTGGAAAATGGGAATTCCTGTCAGGATAACAACAGCCTGTGCTGCAGGGTTTGGCTGTTTCACTGCAGGCATTGCAAAGAATCCCAGAAAGGATTGGGCTGGTAGGGACCTTAAAGCTCATCCAGTGCCACCCCTGCCATGGCAGGGACACTTCCACTGTCCCAGGCTGCTCCAACCTGGCCTTGGGCACTGCCAGGGATCCAGGGGCAGCCCCAGCTGCTCTGGGAATTCCATTCCAGGGCCTGCCGACCCTGCCAGGGAACAATTCCTCATTCCCAATATCCCATCCAGCCCTGCCCTCTGGCACTGGAAAGCCATTCCCTGTGTCCTGACCCTCCATCCCTTGTCCCCAGTCCCTCTCCAGCTCTCCTGGAGCCCCTTTAGGCTCTGGCAGGGGCTCTGAGCTCTCCCTGGAGCCTTCTCCTGTCCAGGTGAGCCCCCCCAGCTGTGCCAGCCTTTGCTCCCAGCAGAGCTGCTCCATCCCTCTGCCCATCCTGGTGCCTCCCCCGGGCTCTCTGCAGCAGCTCCAGGTCCCTCCTGTGCTGGGGTAGCCCTGCAGGTGGGGTCTCACCTGAGCCCAGGGGCACAATCCCCCTCTCTCAAGCTCCCCACCCTGCTGGGGATGCATCCCAGAGGTTTTATTTCCCATCTGTTACAAACCAGTATTTTTATATATTTCCTGCCTTTGTGCCAGTGGACGTTTCATGGCAGGGTTTGAATTTCAGTGTTTTATGGCCACTGCAGACCTTTAACACAAGGCTTTCCACAGCCCAGCATGGCTTCTGTGCATAGCCCAGCCAGTTTTTGCTGGGACAAAAAACTAAATTTCCTTGGTTTGTTGGGGATGCTGGTGGCTGGCTCTGGTTGGGCTGGGGGAGCAGAGCAGCCCAGTATAGCACTGGGAGGGCTGGATGGACACTGGGAGGGGTGGATGGACACCCCCCTGTGTGCTTTGCTCCTGAGAGACAGCACAACCGGGTTTTTATGCATTAAGTGTATTTGTAGGCAACTTGTTAAGGTTCTTTTTGCATGACTTCTGCAAATTCGAATGCAATTAGCTTCTTCCTCCTGTTGCCTTATTAATTACTGTGATGGACCTAAAGTGATTTGGGACAGGATGTATCACAGAGGATTGTGCCCTCTTTTTAAACTCTTCATCAAGTCTCCAGCACATTTGGTCATTAATCTTGCAGGAAAACAGGGATGGCTTGGTGCCAGGCTTGCTCTGGAGAGGAAAGATGGCAATAACTGCTTTCTGCTCTGAGTGACCCTCTGAAGGCAGAGACATCCACTCCAGTGCTAAGTAAATATTCATGGAAATCCTCCTCCTTCAGACAAACTCATTTAGAAACAGTCCTGCTGCCTTACAAATGTTGTAGGTTATTTTGTTTGTGCCTTGTTCCTATTAGAAACCTGAACCAGAAAGCACAGAAGAAATAAGAGGTAATGGAACAGCTGTATCTTGGTTAAAGCACTTACTTGCCATGACAGGAGTGTCATTTTTAACCATTTAAAATATTTTTATTCTGTATTACTGGGTAGATTCCTGTATTCACATGTGTGGGATAGCTGCTGTTTTGAAATAATGGTGATGATTAAGGAATGGCGTGGTTTGGAGAAGCATTTGAATAATTTGTTACAAATTTTTATTTGAATCATTGGGAACTAGGAGTTAATTCATGTGTTTCTGGGCTGGTGACAAGGTGGGGATTGGGCAGAGGCTGGACTTGATGGTCTGGGAGGGCTTTTCCCACCTGGGATTGGACATAAGAAAAAACACAATAGAAAAACCCTATTTATTTGAAATGGCTCCTGTGAATTACAAGGAAAGAAAAGATATTAATAATAATAATAAAAAATAATAAAAAAATAATAATGTGGAAGTTGCTGAAAGCCTGGCATGTGTGAGTGTGTGGGACTGGCAAGTCACAGTGCATGAATAATTTTTCTGAATTATTAAGAGTGATGAAGATTCTCTCACAGGGAACAATAGAGGATCTCTGCTTGTAGCTCTGACGTTGTATTTTTAGGACCAACTCATTTTCAAGTATGTCAGACTCTGCTTTTTCCTACTCTGTTCTGAAAGGTGAATGGAGTATTTCCTGCTGGAAGGGTTTGGAGCTCCCAGACTATGGAGGGTGGTTTAGTCTGGCGTAGGAAAGGTGGAAGGAGATGATTTTTAAGGTTTTTTCCAAACCCAAAGCAGTCTGGGGTTTTATGAAACACTCTCATAAATAAGCAGCTGCCTTGCAAGGTGGTTTTGCTCCTCCAGCCAGCCCTGTTTAAGGGCAGCTGGAGGTGCTTTTCTCACAGGCTTTGTAGTCCAAGTCTCATCTTAACCAATTATCCCTACTAATAAAGGCTATTTTGCTCACATTCAAGCATGACTGAGTTATTATCCAGCCCTTTCCTTGTGGGTTTTTAATTTTAGGATGCTCAGATGTGGCAGAGATGAAGCTGTGTTTTCATTGCTGGCCCAGCCAATGTGTTTTCCTTTGTGATGATGTGTTTTGTGGGGTGGTTAAAAGGGTTTGGATGACCTGGGGGGGGGTCTGAGCTCACTGTGATGTTCCTGTGTTGAGGACAGAGTCTGAATCAGATAATTCACATGTTCTCTTACACACCTGAGATAATATTATTATTAATATAATATTGATAATGTTATTAAGCTCTTGAATTTCCTAAATTTTTTTCACATTGGGTCTGTTTTGCTGCTTCTGCCCCAACTAGAATCATAAAGGCTGGAAAAGACCTTTAGTGCTCATTGAGTCCAGCTGAGTTTTCCTGTTCCATTGCTGTTGTTTGGACCAAATTTCCCAAGTACTCCTCAAATCCTTTCCCATGTTCAGTTCCAACAAGGAGAGCTTTGTTTTGTGCTGAGCATCTCTGCATCCAGAGGGAGGCTTGACTTGGGCCAGGAATTCCCCACTGTCTTTTTGGGTCTTTGGACTTTTGCAGCAACTCCACTTGAAATCCTGACTCTGTCAAGGAGAAATGAAATGAATTTGGAGCCCTGGAATGAAATGAAAGCCTGGAGTTGGAATGCAGGTTGACATGATGAAGACAAAAGCTTTAATGAGGCTTTCTCTGGTGGCCAGTTGGGCGCCACCAAGAAGGAGCTGGTTGTGAGGAGGATCTGGGGTGGCTGACAGAAGAGCAGTCGGGAGCTGAATCGAGGCACAGCAGGGAGAGCATCATCTGGCAAATGGAGGAAATGGGGTTGTGCAGTGCCTGGTCAGCCTGACAAATCCCCAGCCTTGCTGAACGGACGGTGTGCCCCAGGCGCAGCTTCACCTGGGGGCCCTTATTTGCACACAGGCATGGCTGTGAGGGCAGATTCCAACTCTCAGGAGTGGTTTGGTGGTGAACTGAGCCCACCTTGTCCTTGGCAGCCTGGTCCTGTCCCCTCCTGCCCGTCAGCAGGGTCACTTCTGGTGGCCTCTGGTGTCCAGTGGATTGAGCTGTGTTGAAATAACCTCCAAACTATCAAAGGAATAAAAAGAACCTTAAAGATCACTGAGCTGGCAGTATGGTGGGTGGGACCCTGAGCTGCTCTGACCCTGTGCAAATCTGGGCTGGTTTGGTGTCAGAGTAAGCTCTTTTTGGATTGAGAAGTGGGGTGACTGAGAGGTGTTTTAAAAAACTTTTGTTCTGTTTTCAGTCTTAGGAGAAGAGTGACACAATACCGATGTTATAATTCACGTCATTGCAATCAAAGCCAACTATTTTTTAATTATAATACACTATAAGTGTTTATAATCATAATACACTATAATACATTTTTCATAGCTCTAGTTCTCTAAAGTATCCAGTCTTATTTACAAGCCATCCTTTGAAACTTGTTTTAGTTCCATTTCTCTCTCAACAAGGTCTATCCTGTTCCATGGCATTTCTAAGTCAGCATTTCTTAACTCAAGGTTTACATAAAGATGCACACACTGTCTGAGTCTTCAATCAGACTTTAAGAATTCTCTACAAGTCCATTCCCCACAGTTTGGTTCTCCCCAGGTCCCACTTTGGCTCTTTTTCAAGAAGACACGACCCATTAAAGTGTTTTTCTTTGAAAACTTTGTTTCATATTCATCTTCCCAACAGTGAAATCCCTCCTGGCTGCTCGGGCTCTGCAGGGAACAGTTCAGCCCCCGGGGTGAGGAGTGAAGGAGGAGCTGCTGTCCAGCCTGGAGGTGTTTTAGGAGCTTCAGTTTTGGTCTAGATCAGGATTTAACATTCTCAGTTGTCCACCTGCACAAGTGGATTTAGGAATTTTGTGCCAAATGCCTCCTGTGGTGATTATAATATAAATACTCAGAGAATCCGTGCAGTGTCACCCTTTGGTGTGCTCCAGTTTGTGTAATTAATAGAAAATATAATAAACCAAGTAATAAATCTGTTAGCTTCTTGTTTGTGCTTCCTTTCAGTTTTGTGTATGGAAGATATTCCAAGTAGCTGTGTTATTGTAGATGTGAAACTTGTAGCTAAAAGAGGATTTTGCAACTCCACAAAATCTATTTTTATTGCAATGCTGGACGTGTCTAAAGCTTATTTACAACAAATAATTGCAAGTTCACATCTCTGTAATTTTTTTTCTTTGAGTTCTCTGCACATTTTTAGGGAAAACACTGATTTTTGTAAAATAAATTTATTTATTCCCCAGGTCCAAGGAGCTGATAAAGGAAGCAATCCTTGACAATGACTTCATGAAGAACCTGGAATTGTCCCAGATCCAGGAGATTGTGGATTGTATGTACCCTGTGGAGTATGGCAAGGACAGCTGCATCATCAAGGAGGGAGATGTGGGTTCCCTGGTCTACGTCATGGAAGGTAGGGTTGGGAAAAATCTTATTTATTCCTTTTTTTTTTTTTTTTAACACTTGGACACAAAACCTTTCGTGGGAAAAATGGTTTCAAGAAAGAGGTTGTCTAAATATGGTTGCTTAAAAATTCTGTGGACTGCTTTTGGCTGGAAAATTCGGCCTGGACTTGTGTGCCTGTCTGGCCAAAGAAAGGAGGTGAAAGCTGTTAACCCTGCACTGGAATAAACCCTCCCCCAAGCAGAGTTGCTGTGCTTGGAGGCAACAGTTTGCTGGAAAAATGAGAATTTTAACAGAAGGAATGGAGATGGGATGTGGCTGTGGAAACAGGGAGAAAGTGCTCAGAGCCTCCTCCCAGGTGGAGAAATGCATGGATAAATGGGATGGATAAATGGGAGGCAGGGATTTTTTCCCCAGGTCCCAGGAAATGTGGGCATTCATTTTTTTAGCCATTTTTTGCATGGATAAATGAGGATTTTAACCAAAGGAAGGGAGATGGGAAGTGGCTGTGGAACAGGGAGAAGGTGCTCAGAGCCTCATCCCAGGTGGAAATGTGGGCATTCATTTTTTTAGCCATTTTTTGCATGGATAAATGAGGATTTTAACCAAAGGAAGGGAGATGGGAAGTGGCTGTGGAGCAGGGAGAAGGTGCTCAGAGCTTCCTCCCAGGTGGAAATGTGGGCATTCATTTTTTTAGCCATTTTTTGCATGGATAAATGAGAATTTTAACAGAAGGAATGGAGATGGGAAGTGGCTGTGGAGCAGGGAGAAGGTGCTCAGAGCCTCCTCCCAGGTGGAAATGTGGATATGGCATGGATAAATGAGGATTTTTAGCCATTTTTTTGCATGGATAAATGAGGATTTTAACAAAGGAAGGGAGATGGGAAGTGGCTGTGGAGCAGGGAGAGGGTGCTCACAACCTCCTCCCAGGTGGCTGTGGATTTTTGCATGGATAAATGATGGAAAGTGGCTTGGTACAGCACCCAGGGCTCTCCACAGGAGCTGTGCTTGGGAGGATGGAAAATGGTGCTGGTGCATCCTGGGCATCTGCTTGGTCCCAGGATGTGCTGGGGTTTCTCATTCAGCTTTGTAAAAATCTTCTAGCAGATGTTGCCAATGCTCTGCCTTTCCAAAATCCCAGCTCCTTGTGCTTGGTGTTGTTTGCTTTCCAGGTTGTCTCGCTCTCCACGTGTCAAACTGAGCATATTTTGTGTATATTTGTGCTTTTTATTGTTAAGGAAGTGCATGTCAGAGCTGTCAGAGTTACTGAGCTGGCTCAAACCTCCTGTGCATCCAGAGTGGCTGATCCTGAATTCTCAGGGAAATATCCCTGTTTTCCTTCCTGCTGTGATTTGGTACCACAATAGATAAAAGCTTATCAAATTCTTCTTGCTCCTCACCAGAACTCAAACATTTTGGCCAGAGAACACCTTTTCACTTGTCTGTCTATATTTTAATATCTTCAATTGTTCTTTTAAACAAAAAACTTTCCAAGGCAGCAAGCCATCCTTTAAACAAGCTTTCCTGCCAAATTCCTCATGCTGTATAGCTGCAAATATTCCTCACTGCTTTCCCAAAACAACTTGAAACTTCTGTCCTTTTAAGGTTAAGTCCTTTCTCAAGGCACAGGTTTAATTCCTCTGCTTTTTCATAGTTTTGAATTTTGCACATTGAAATGGTTCTTCTGTGAATTATGTGTTTCCATCCCCAGGTTTAAGGTTTGCACGGAAAGGTTTAAGGTTTGAGAAAGGTTTAAGGTTTGCATGGAAAGGTTTAAGGTTTCCAGTCCTCTGAATACAGGGACTACTTTGAGGTGCACAATCTGTTCTGTTGATGATAAAAAACTGCTTTAAAATCATCCTTGAATAGTATTTTATTCCTAGTGGAAATGTGGAGGGTTTACCCTGTGCAGTTTTGTGCTCACTTCCCAAATTCCCCCCACACCAGAGGTTTGCTTATGGGGCTTTTGCTGCCTGGCTGATTTTGGGATCTTGTCCCAATGCTGTTTTCAATGCTGTCCCTTGGAAAAAAACCCCAAAGAACAGGACATGCTGGAGTCAGGGTGTATTTATCTCCTGCTCAGCCTCTTCCCACTCCCTGGAGAGGGTTTGGGGGGGATTTAGGGGCAGAACTGTTTCTAGCATGGTTTGGGGTATTGAGCAGTGCTTGCTACTCAGATCACCCTTTACTGCTGACAGATTTTATCATATTTATGGTCATTATTTAGCATTGTGGTGATGAGTGTGCAACAGATGTGTGTCAAAACCAAATTTTGTGTTTTCTTGGCACTTGAGGTTTTCCATGTTCTCCTGGCAGCCCTGTGTGTGTGAGGGCACGACTTGGCTCTTCCCTTGGCTTTGTAACTTAATTTAAGAGTATTTAGATAGCTCCCTAAATATGCATAATGCCTTGCAAACCCAATTATGGAGAGTTTATAGTCTGTGTTTAGACATAATGCAATGAGTGATGATGAAGTCATGGAAATGGGAGAGGACATTATCAAATAGGTTGGGCTGTGGTTATGAGAGCTCATTTTGGTTCATCATTCTCTGTCCTCTCAATTATTAACACAATCAACCCAAATAGAAACTCTGTTCTTTGCAAAACTCTTCTGGAGAGACCCATCTTTGAGTATTACTGAGAGGTGTTTTCTGAAAAATCAAATAAATTCTGTCCTCCTTCCATTAATTCCTTTTCCCTTCCTTACTTGCTCTTCTTTGAGCTGGTAGTGACAAAAACCAGACCTTTGAGTCAGGAGCTGAAGTTGAAATTTCTCAGCAAGCAGAATCCTGAATTTAGAATTTCTTTGCTTTTAGTAAGTGTAATAAGCATTTAAATTTTTTTATTTTTTTTTTTTTTTGTATTCTGGAGTGACTTTAGCCGCAGTCTGTGTCTTGCTGGCCAAATCCCCACCTCTAGAGGCACTGGCCCCACCACATCCTAACCTTGAAAAGACTTTATTTCTCTGGCTTCACCCTCCCTGTGCTGTTCCTTCAGCCCTCTGAGAACACCCCTTGATTCCCTTTTGTTCAAAAAGTAGCAAGAAACCCCCTCAACTTTTCCTTATTAACTGAAATGGGTCAAGACCTTGAGCAACACCAAAAATTTCCCTTACAGCTGTGCTTTGAAGGTGGGAGTGAATATATTTGTGATGTGACAAGTATCCATCAGGGGATGAAATTGCTGGCAACATTAAATATCCCTGCTGTGCCCACCTCCAGCAGGAATATTCCCCCAGGCTGGGAGACTGGGAGTGAAAAAAGGGGGATCAGTGATGCTCTGCTTTAAACTATCCACATTGAAACTCTCAGCTCTGCAGGGAAAACAATTGTGAGAGGAAAATAAATTTATTTACTGGATATATTCCCTTTCCTGGGAGAAAGTTTGCTGCTCTGAGAGGAGTTCAACAGATGGTTTGTCTTCAAATTGAGGGGTTTTAGAACCAAAAAAAGTTCTTGTAAATTGACCATAAATGAGTCTGCTACCTCCATTTTTTTTTTCTTTAAGGGAAAAAACCCTAAACATTTCCCTGGATGTGTTTATAAAAAGACTGGATGTGGCACATGGTTTAGTTGAGGTGTTAGTGCTGGGTTGGGCTCGGTGATCTTCAAGTTCTCTTGCAACCCAGCGACTGTGTGAATTTTCCAAGTGATATTTTAGCAAGTTTGCATTTGCTGACTTTGCAACATTGCTAACATTTTGCTGAAAGCACTTTAAAACCTGGCAGGCTGAGGAGGTGTTTTCAGAGAGCTCCACCTCAGATCTGGATGGTGCTGACCGGCTGGGGCTGTGCGTGGGCGCTGCCTCACACTGATGAGGATAAATGTGAAATCTCACCTCCGACCCCAAATGTTTCCTCTGGCTGAGCCACCCAGCTGCAGCCTGTCAGGTTGGATTAGGGCAGGGAGAGCCTGTGCAGAAATCAGGTGGCAAGGCCCAGGTTTCAGGCTCTCCTGTGAATAAACACATTGTTTTTGTAGAATAAAATTGAGAATAGAATAGATATTTTTAGGTTTTTTTAGAAGTTTTAGTCATAGGTGCAGAGTCCTCTCTTTAGGGTTGGTGCCATTCCCATGAAGCATGGAAGAAATAATTCAGTGACAGAGGGGAACTCCTTGGATTGACTCTTTTGTGGCTCGTGGTTTTTGTAGGCTGTCAGGTTGGATTAGGGCAGGAAGATCCTGTGCAGAAATCAGGTGGCAAGGTCCAGGTTGGAAGCTCTCCTGTGACTAAACAGCTGTTTTTAGAAAAAAAATTAGACTAGAATAGATTTTTTTTTTAAAGGTTTTTTAGGAACTTTAGTCACAGGTGCAAAGAGTCCTCCCTTTAGGGTTGTTGCCATTCCCATGAAGCATGGAAGAAATAATTCAGTGACAGAGCAGAATTCCTTGGATTGACTCTTTTGTGGCTCGTGGTTTTTGTAGGCTGTCAGGTTGGATTAGGGCAGGAAGATCCTGTGCAGAAATCAGGTGTCAAGGTCCAGGTTTCAGGCTCTCCTGTGAATAAACAGATTGTTTTTTTAAGAATAAAATTTAGAAAAAAATAGATATTTTTAGGTTTTTTTAGAAATTTTAGTCATAGGTGTAGAGAGTCCTCCCTTTAGGGTTGGTGCCATTCCCATGAAGCATGGAAGAAATAATTCAGTGACAGAGGGGAAAAGGGGAATTCCTTGGGTTAACTCTTTTGTGGCTCATGGTTTTGTATTGTCAGTGGGTGCTGCAAATGAATTCTGAGGCTGCAGCTCTGCACACACCTGGAGAACCTGAGGGAAGAAAAATCCCCTGTGTGCTCCTCCTTCTATACAGGCATGGAGAGGGAAGAAGCAGCTTTTTGAGAACCAGCCCCTGTTTTAGTAATTTTTCCTCTCCTCCTAAATTTCCTGTTATTTTTGTCTTCAGTTGTGGGGATTTGCCTTTTATTTTTAAAGGTGACTTTGTCTCTTGCATCCTTCTTGGTAGCTCCCCCAAAGGAAGGATCTAATTGAGATTTCCCATGGGAATGTGGGTTTCTGGGAGTCTTGGGAAGCAGTGTGTTCCTAGAAACTGTGGGATCTGCTGGGACATGGAGCTGGGTGTTGATAAGGGAGCACAAACAAAATCTGTGTGGCTGTTTGTACAGAGACACATGGGAGTCCTTCCATGGGGTGAAATGCTCCTCTGGGAGGCTCTGGGGTTTTTCCTGTTGAATGCAAGGCAAAGCAGGCACGTGGATGTTGTCTGTGTTCCCCCAGGCATCACCTCAGTGCCTGCACAGCCTCTGCCCCGAGGATTCCTGCTCAGTGTGTTGGCACTGCCACTTCCCACTTCCCACATAACCCTTTTCCCACCTGGGCAGTTCCCTGCTTTCCCAGGGTCACTGCAGGCTCTCAGGTGCTCTGTGTAGTCATCCCTTTGTCACACCTTTGTGTCACCTCCTTGTGACCCTTCTTTCCTCTCTTTTTGTGGATCTGATTGAACAGGACTAATTCCCTTGGAGGGTCTCGAGAGTCAGATCCACCTCCTCTCAGAGAAAGGGCTTGGTGGGACTGGTACTTAAAAACGAGCAAATTGTGGAGAACAGAGACTTGTTTTGGATTTAAGGAGCATAAATGATCTGAGGGATGGAGCAGCTCTGCTGGGAGAGCTGGAATTGTTCAGCCTGGAGAGGGAAAGGCACGAGGGAAAGCTCAGAGCGCCTTGCTGTGCCTAAAGGGGCTCCAGAAGAGCTGAGGAGGGATTTGAGACAAAGGATATGGAGGGACAAAGGACACAGGGAATGGCTTCAGAGTGACAGAGGGCAGGGCTGGATGGGATATTGGGAATTAGGAATTGTTCCCTGGCAGGGTGGGCAGGCCCTGGCACAGGTTTGGCTGAACTCTGTGTGGGGTTTTCAGGATCACTGTCATGCTCTGGGATCACACATGGAGAGAGGGAGCTGAGCCCCCCACAGTGTGGTTCATCCGTGTGCCCAAATACTGTCCTTGCTAGGCTTCCTCTGGGAAATTCCTTCCTCTCTGGTGTAGGACCAGACAGTTTTGAGTGCTTCTTCCAAGTATATTCCTGATAACATTGCTAATTCCCACCTCTCTGCATCTCCCAGGGGCTCTGTGGAAGGTGATAACAACAGCATCCATTGCAGTCAGGGCTTTTCCAACACAATTGAGGCTGTTCTGCTTCCAGGACTTGTTCTGCCTCTCAGACCAGCTGTTTTGGGCCCTACCTGAGCCTCTGAACCTCCTCTGAGGAGGTCTGGATCTGCTGTCCCAAGCAGATGTCCAAGGCAGCATCTCACTGCACAGGTGCTGGCTCTGGAGATTGGGGAGCCTTCACTCAGTGTCCAGAGGAACCTGGTGTCTGGGTTTGAAAGACAGGTGTCTGCTGAGGAAGGCAGGAGCCTCCCTTGAAATGGAAAATGTAAACCCCCTCCCTCCCAATTATTATAATTTTGAAATTAAAGAGCTCTCAGGCAAAGATATGGGAACAGGAATAACAGTTGTTTACTAGGAAAACGAAAAATACAAATGCAATAGTAGAAAAAGATAAACAGAGTGAGAGCAGGCCCTGCCCCTGTGTGCCAGGTGGGGGCACAGCCCCATCCCATGGGGGCCCAGCCCTCCTGCAGTGCCAGCTGTGGCTCTGCTGCAGCACGGATCCTGCACAAGGGGGGAGTTTTCCTCTGCAGCTCCAGGGCTGCTGGAGGTGGGCCTGGGCTCCCTCTGGGAATGCAGGGCAGCAGAAAGCTGCTCCTCTGGCAATGCAGGGGGCAAAGGCTGCTGGGGTGTCCCAAAGCTCAGATTGGATCCAGGTAGGAATGCTTGGCTCCTCCCCTGGGCGGAGCATCTCCCCATGGGATGCTGGAATTGGATCAGCCCTGCAGGGACACTCACTGGCCATGGACAGGAGGAGATAATTAATAATTAATGGCCCATGAACAGAAGATAATTAATAATTAATGGCCCATGAACAGTAGAGATCTCCTGGAGGGAGGGTTCGTTGTGGGAGAGATAAAGCAAACTGCCCAATGAACAGCAGAGAACTGCCCCACCTCTGACAGATGGGGATAGGATCCACACCCCCATTTCCAGCCTCAGACACTCACTGTGTCAAGGAATCAATTACAAATGATGGCAACATGGAAATTTCTGCACAGCCTGCCAATAAATCATTATTCTCCAAGGAGCCTGCCTTTCCCAGGACTTCCCAAGAGGTTTGGGAAGATGTCCTGTGGCAGCAGCTTCTTCTTTGCTCTCCTTCTCTTCTTTTCTTTGTTTCACACTTTCATCTGCTTTTGTACTGTTCATTTTTGTTTCCTTCATCCTGGTATTGCAGGGTTGGGCAGGAGTCAGATCAGGTTTTATTTCCTCTGCAGGCTTCATGGCTTTCCTGCCTCTTGGAGAAATTGGGTTGTCCTGCCATACCCAGGGCAATGGAATGCAAATCTTCCACTGTTATCAGCTCGTTATTTTCATTTTATGGTGTCTTAATAATTAACTCTTCCAAGAGTATTATTTACCCATATTAGTGATGGGGAATTAAACATTTCTTGTACTTATTTCATGAAATGTTCATGAGATGAAATGGGATATGAAAGGATGATTGGGCTTGTGACAGATTTGGTTTGATCTTCTGGATACAGCAGTTATTTTTAAAGCTGCACAACTAAACCTTAGCACTTAGAATGCCATCAGAAATAATGGTGAAGTCATCCCTTTTCAGCAAGGAAAACCTAATCTTTGGTTAACTAAACCAGTATTTGGTGGAGAGAAGAAGAAAATGGGATCCAAGCCGGGACTGATGACTTCAGACTTCCCAAATTTGTGAAGTGCCGGACTGGCAGAGGAGAGGAGGGACTGGAGGGTATTTGATGATTTATACAGATTTTGATATTTATAGAGCTATAAATCCCCCAAAGAGTGAAGTTTGGTGTCTCTGTCCTCAGCCAAGCCCTGCTGCCAGCACGAATTCATGTTGGAATTGGATGAGAGGGGCCTGCTGGCAGATTCTTCTGCAGGACTGTAGAAGTTTGTGTCGAGCTGACCTGAGAATTCCTTTCATTTCTCCAGTGAATGCCTGGCTTTCTTTGGGATCTGCTCCTATTCACAGTGATTTACTCCTCTTGCCATTCCTCTAATTGTTACCTGAGCCTCTCTGAGTCTTTCTGCAGTGTGGTACTGACACAAAACTGGGGCAGCCTTGGCAAAAGCTGAAAGAATTCATTGCTGGGGAGGAGAACTCGGAGTTTATCAAACAGATAAATCATTCTGAAAATGCTTTCCTACAACCTGCTTCATCCCCAGGCAGCCAGATATCCATCTATCCCTCTCCAGGGAAAACAGGGGATAGGTGTAACCTCTTCCAAAACAGTTCCCACTGGATGATAAATGCAATTATAATGAGTTTTTCCCCCACATAAGCTCATAGCTGATGTGCCATTTATTTTTTGTACTGCTCAGCAGTTATTTGAAGGCTGCTTTTGTGATGAAGGGGGTTTTATTTACCAAAGAAATTGGGGAGATAAAGCCTCATTCATTTTATTAATAATAGCAGCTGGAAAGGGAGGCACAAATGTCTTTCTTGTCCCCCCTGCTGTTCCATGAGTCCCTTTTGTTGTGGCTCCCACATGTGAAATGTGAAATAAAAGGACTTTTCAGCCCAGCAGAGAAACATGGGGGAGCCTGGATTCTGACCTTTGGCTGTGCCCCTTCAACTCCAGGGCTCTGTAACTCAGGCTGTGTGTGCAGACAGAAAAATTCCAGTGTTAGAATCCAAACTATCATTAAAGGACCAGTAAAAGGAAGGCTCCCTTTGGGTGGGCTCCACTGGCTTTGGATTCCTTGTTTGCTTGGAAAACTCATCTACAAAAATAATCAGACCATGGGAGCTCTGTGCCCTTTGTTCCTGCTCTTGGTTGTAGGGAGAGAGCTCAAAATCACCAATTTTGGGAAGGGGAAGGAGAGGGAGGCTGGGTCACAATTATACAAACACAGAACAGCCTGAGCTGGAAGGGATCCCATCAGGATCAGCTCCTGCTTCTTCTGGAATCCTGCAGGGTTTCCTGTAGGAGCTCATCCCAAAGAGCTGCTGAGTAGTGAGCTCATCATTGCTATTCCAGGCAGGAATGGGGGAAACCATTCCTCTTGGTCCCAGAGAGCTTTTCCATGTTCCTTAAATCTCTCCTTAAAAATTTAAGGAGAGATGTTCACCTTGGTTGAACATCTCTTCCCCCCAGGGAAAGCTCATGAGAACATTTCCTGCATTTTCTTCTCCTTTTTTTTTTGGTGGGAAAAACCTCCCATGGATTTCTCTATTTTGGATTTTTGGCCAAGGCTTTGTGCAGCCCTGAAGTTTGAGAATAAATCCAAACAAAAGGATAAAACTGGGAGGGGAGGTGGGAGAGGATGTTTGCATTGCATTATTTGGCAAAGTTTTCTGATTTTTCCTGTGCTTTGATGTGCAGGGGTCCTGATCTGCAACTTCTTTGCAGCCCTGGCAGATGGGTTTGGGGGAAAAATGAGGATTCTGCTCTCAGGAAACAAATCAAAATGTCAGATCAATGTTTGCACTGTATTTATCTAAAATAATGGAAATTACAGTGTATCCCAGCAGCTGCTGCTCCTCGCACATCCAGGCACAGATGATAATTAAATGCAATCAGAACACGTTGCATTTAAGATGGAAAAACTAATAAAAATAAGATGTTTGCCATCCTTGTGCTAAATATTTTCATAGCCTCTCGGTTCTGACTGCAAAAGCTATTTTGTGGAGCTACCAGAACATGAAATAACAGTGGGTGAGTTTTCTCATATTCTAAATAGCAGCAGCAGGCAGGATTTGAGATGCTGCAGATCTGGAAAAGCAATAATCCTGGGGTGGTTCTGCAGCCCCATCCTTCCAGAGGAGCTCCACAAGGGACTCTTTATCACTGCTGAAACTCTGTAAACTCTTATCTTGGACTAGGAGGTAACTGAAGTTATTTTCTGCCTGGATTGTGAGGCTTTTTTTTTTTTTGATTTTTACTGGTAGTGATGTATAACTTCACAGGCTTCCTAAAGTTAATTGTATTTTTGTTGCTTGTTCTTCTGCTCCCAGCTCTTTCTTCTCATTACATTTTTGGGGGGATGGAGAGGTCCAGGAACTTTTGTTTAGAACTATGTGAAATCAGACTGACATGAGGGTTTGGGTTTTTTTTTTCCCAGAGTTTTCAGCCCAAAACACTGTGTTCTTTTGGCCTGTTCTCCTGTGAGAGTTATTCCCCTCAGACAAGGGATGGCCAGTTGTAATGTGGATTAAAGATGTGCAGTGGGGAGGAGGAACTGCCATGGCAAAGCCTTTGGGATCATGGGACAAGTCAGGGTGGAAGGGACATCTGGTGCCACATCCCTCCTCCTGCAGGGTCATCCCAGAGCACCTGGCACAGGATTGTGTGCACTGAAAATAATGAATAACTTAGGAATTTACTGCAGGAGTCCCTGCAAAAATGTTCCTAAGGATCATGGAACCATTTGTGCTCCTAAACCACCTGTAACCCGTGGCAGGGGTGGAACGAGGTGAGCTTCAAAGTTCCTCCCAACTCAAAGTTTAGGATTCATTTGGCAGAAGTAAGATGGAGAACTGACATCACTGCTGAAATTTAAGTTTTCCACTGATCCCTGGAGGTTTGTAGTAACCCATGGGGTAAAATTTCCACAGTGGCTGAGGAAAATCCCCAAGTGTCAGGTCCCAGGATAGAGTTTTTTAGAGCCAACTGGTCAATGTGGCCTGAAATGAGAACCAGCTCCAGAAATCTCCATTTAGTACTGTGCTCCTGTGTTCAAATTTGGACTGAATAAACCCTTGGAAGATCTTTTTTTTTTTTTTAAGCAAGGAATGTTTTTGTTCCTGGTTGGTACAAGATAAGAGAAGGAGATGTCCTTGGGAATGTTCATCTGGAGGGAACAAGTGGACCTGCTGCATGATGAATGAAAAGAAAGGAAGTTTATTTTCTGCTTTCCACCAGCAGCCTCTGCTTATTATCATTTGTCAGCTCTCTCCAGGACATTGCTTTCCTTCTTGGAAAAACCAGGCCTTTTTCACAGACCTCACTTGGCTGAACATATTTAACACTGCAGAACATATTTAACACTGCAGAACATATTTAACACTGCAGAACTTACTTTGCTCATCATTGCTGCTGGGAGGATCATTTATATCCTGCTCTTGTGCTCTGTGGACTGGAACAAAAAGCATTTGGGTTTCCTCAGGAGCTTTGGGTGGTAGTTGGGAAGATGGAGGGGATGGGAAGTGCTGAGAAGTCCCAACAGCTTCTTGTGCTGCTTTGCCTTTTAAATATTAATATTAATCTCAGTTTTCTGTCTTACTTTGGAAGAATAAATCCTAGATAGTTTGGGCTGGGAGGGACCTTAAAGAATATTTCATTCCCTGCCATGGGCAGAGACACCTTCCACTGTCCCAGGTTGCTCCAACCTGCCCTTGAACACTTCCAGGGAAGCCTCTGATTTAGCTGACAAAAAAAGCAGGGCTGTGGCTCTTTATCCCTCTTCCTGCTCCCCAGATTTGCTTCCCAGTTCTGCAGCTGGATGATTTCCATGTGTTAGCATTCCAAGCCAGGTCCTTGGGTGACACAAACCAGCACAGCCCCATCTGTCACCGAGCTGCTGTCTCCATGCTCTGTTTAATGTTGTTATTTACCAGAGGAAGATGAGCAGTAAGTGAAACCTTTCCTTCGTGCTCTGGCCTCAAACAAGGCAGGCTGAAAAAAGAGACTGAGAGCTGGGGCCAAAGCAGAACATAAAATCTCTCAGTAAATGAAAGCTGATGGGAGGCAATGGAGTGTGGAATGGGATATGGATTTTGGGACTTCCACTGAGGACTGATCAGAGCTGATTGGGCCAAGGCAGGAAGGAGTGTGGGAAGGGACCTCAAAGGGACACCTTCCACTGTCCCAGGCTGCTCCAGCCTGGCCTTGGGCACTGCCAGGGATGCAGGGGCAGCCCCAGCTGCTCTGGGCACCCTGTGCCAGGGCCTGCCCACCCTGCCAGGGAGCAATTCCTGATTCCCAATATCCCATCCAGCCCTGCCCTCTGGCACTGGGAAGCCATTCCCCCTTGTCACTCCATCCCTTGTCCCGAGTATCTCTCCATGTTTCTTGCAGCTCCTTCAGGCCACAGTTTGGTCACCCCAGAGCTTCTCCTGTCCAGGTGAGCCCCCCCAGCTGTGCCAGCCTTTCCTCCCAGCAGAGCTGCTCCATCCCTCTGCCCATCCTGGTGCCTCCCCCGGGCTCTCTGCAGCAGCTCCAGGTCCCTCCTGTGCTGGGCCCCATGGAATGGAGAAATCCCATTCCTTAGGGTTACTGATGTCTGAACAGGTTAAGGGTTAAAAACTCTCGCTGGGCTTTTGTTCCCCCTGAGTAGGTGATGAAAATGATCTGTTTCCTAATACAGTTTTAATTTTCTGAACCCTACGAGTCAGAATTGGCACTCGGGAGGCGTTTCCAGAGCTGTGCATTGTGCTGCAGCACACAGTAAAAAGAGGTGCTGGAGATTTATTTCTCTGCCTGGAGATGAGTTATAAGTACATTCACCACATTATGCAGATCAGCTGTCAGACTGTGGGATATCTGCATCAGGAATGGCTCTGATGCCAGAATAGAAATCAGGGAGTATTCACTCCAATATTACAAATTAGTGATTTTAAGAGCTCCATAAGGAGTGGAAAGAATCAGGGTTTTTAAAAGCTCAGAATAAACAAGTTAATGCAGTGACAGTGCTGTGGGAGTGGTGAGCATCAGTTTTAGGGTTTCTCTGAGTCCTGTCAGCCTGATTAGGGTTGTCCAGTGTTTATTCAGGATGTTATTCCCCATAATGGGGAAGTCCTGACACAGGTTGCCAGAGAAGCAGTAGATTCCCAATCCCTGGAAGTGTCCAAGGCCAGTCTGGACAAGGCTTTAAAGCTCATCCAGTTCCTCCTCCTGCCATGGGCAGGGACAGCTTCCACCAGAGCAGGTTCCTCTGTGTTGTGGAGAAGGGGAATAGGAATGGGAATTGGGAGTCACCTGCAGACCCAAGCAGGCAACAAATCCTAAGAGCAAAAAAAAGCTTTTTTTTTTTTTTGATTTTTTTTTTTCCCAGTGGTGAAAGACAGGATACACATTTGACATAAACAATTCCTTAGGAAATGTAGACAGTTTTACATTTCAAGTATGATTCCCTTCCTAAGGGAATGTGTAATTTTGTTAATTGGACTTAGCTATTTCCTTCCATGGCATTTGTTCTGTCAGCTTTGCTATGTGCAGGATATTTGGAGTATATCCCTAGTGGCCTGTGAGACCTTGTGCTCACTCATCCCTGGATGTCCTTCCTGATCCCTGGAAAGACTGGAAGCATGGAAAAGGTACCCTTTAAAGAACCAGAAGGTTCACTGAATTTTGGTGTGCATTAACAGCTACCATGTTTCTTTGGAAAGAAATTCTTTCCCAACACCCCTGCTCTGGTTCAGCCTAGTGATTACCACAAAAACCTGGCCAGAACAGGTTGGGAGCAGCTGCAGACAGAACTGCTCAACATCACAGATTCCTATCAGGCTCTAATGAGGCAAAAATTAGCTCTCCCCATGGCAGATGATTGCTAGTGTGCTGGAATATTGCTGCTGCTGCTGCCTCCAGCCTGCTTGGAATTCTGACATCATCCCCTCGCACTGGGACTGGGAGCACACTCTGCTTCTCCCTGTAGGGCTCAAGTTCTTCAGGACATCCAAATCAGGCAGAAAAAAGAGAATGGGGTTCCTTAAATGGCTGAGTTTTTCCAAAATCGGGCACTGCTGCCTCGTGTCACAGCTCCAGTGGTTCACTCCAATTCCCTGAGTGCTTCAATTGTGTCTTCCCTTTTCCCAGTGGTGAGCTGGGCACCCAGGTTTGCTGGGATGCCTTGGTGCAGTCTGCAGGAATGGACACCACAGCTCGGGGCACTTTCTTCTGTTTGGCTAAATGATCTCTCTGTGTCTTTGAAAAGATCTGCATTTTTCCCCTGCAGCCTTCCTGATCACAGTTTGCCACACTTGCTGTGTGGTTTGTCTCGGTCTCAAGATACATCCCTGAAAACTGGTCTGTGCTGGGAGAAAACAGCAGCTAAATTTATTATCTGGCGAAGAAATTAAACTTTAATGGTTAGTTTGTTAATGAAGGTGATTAAAGCAAAGTGTCTCAGCTTTTTCCTTGCTGGTTCTGTGGTGGGAAGGGATGTTCAGGTAGAACATCTGGCTGGGAAAGCCTCAAGTCATCCAGCAGGGAAGCTGAGTGATTTTTCCTCCAACTCACATTGGATAAAAGTCCCAGTCCTGGGGAGTCTGGAGAGTTGCTGATGGAGTGTTGAGAACACTTGCACCCCTCAGGCCTCACACCCCCGTGGCTGATTAATGGCAGCGTAAAAAACCAAAAGGAAACGACTGGGACACAAGTGCTCTTCCTGGTAAATGGGAACATAAACACTGTGCTTCTGTTACACTCCTGGACAGAAATGGTTCACTGTGTTCTTTTTGAACAGAACTTTCCCCCTTCAGTGAATTATTTAGGATTTGAGATTAAAACTTTGTGCTTTATAGAGCTAAGGTCTGCTTCTTGAAGCATAAGAAATGCTTGCAGCTTGTCTTTGCTGTGGGAAGTTCAGCTAGAGGGACTCTGCTAGTTAAAAATATTGATTATTTCTTGATTAATTATTGAAATATTGATAATGGAGCCATTATGGAGGCTTTGAAAATCCAAATGTGCCAGGCTGCTGTCCTGGAGCAAGCCTGGGTGGAACCACCTCCAGCCCAACCATCACTGGGCACTCTCTTCTCTTTGGCTAAATGATCTCTCTGTGTCTTTGAAAAAATCTGTATTTTTCTCCTGCAGCCTTCCTGATCACAGAATGCCACCCAGTCCTTCCTTTGTGGTTTGTCCTGATCTCAAGATACATCCCAAATTTCTTCATGTGATCAGGGGCTGCTTTGTTAAGCACTTTCCCCATACAATAACCTACGTGCTGTGTGGGGAAATGAAATTATTTTAGCTGACAAAATGAGGTTTTTTTGTGGTCTTTATCAAAGTTAGACCTAATTCTTACAGGGGAAGAGCAGCCACATTCTGTTGTTGACAAGCTTTAACAAAGGTCTTGCAGGAGGCTTTTTTCCCCCAATCCTTCCAATTTTCTTCCTTCTGTCATTGTTACAAGTCACCCCCTGAGCTGTTGTTGCTAAGCTGCCCTAAGAATTTGCATTCCCAGGCAGTCTGAAACTCTCCTAATTTCAAGAATAACCTCAGCAAGAAGCAATTCCATATCCTAAAATGTGGGCTGAAAACAGCCACCGGTGTGTTTGGCCTATTATCCGTGCCAGGGAACAGCTCCTTGGGCTGCTGTGCAATCCAGAGGAATCTGTTTTAGAGGATGTGTGGAATTCTTCCCTCAGCTCCCCTGTGCAGGTTAATAACCTCAAAAATGGTTTTGTTTCACAGCCAGCACCGCCGAGGCTCCCAGGGAGGGGAGGGGAGGGGAAGGGAATGCTGGCCTCAGGAAAAGGCAGTTTAGGTTTGTCTTTCAAAAGGTATCGATTCCTGCACCGTGGGAGCCTGGGGAATGGAGTAACAGCTTGTGGGATGTGTGTCTCAGTGAATGGGGAAAAACGATCAGCAAACAGATAAAGCCATTGAGGAACAGCAGCACAGACAGACAGAAAGGGATTTATTGTCTGCTGCAATGGAATGGCAGAGTGGCCATGCTAATAAAGTCATTTTACCTGCTGGGGGCAGAAATGAAGGCAGGGCTTGGAGGAGGAGAAACTCCCTGTTAGAGGAAGCATGGGGATGGAGCCTGTGCTCCATGTGGATACCCAGCCCTGGGATGAGCTGTAAACCTGCCCAAAGCATGGAGTAAACCCTGAGCAGGGTGGAAGAGGAGCACTCAGTGCTGTGAACAAGCCAATATCACCTTGGCAAGCAGGTTGAGGCTGAGTCTCCAAGGCAGACATTGACAGGATTCAGAAGAATGACAAAATGTGAGGGATTCTATTTTTTTTGTGGGTCTCCCCAACACTCTCGGCCTGGAAAAGCACAGCACATTCCTGAAGAGCTGGGTTTCACCTCCAAAGGAACAAAACAAACCCCAATTGTCCTGGCTGGGAAGAGACATTTATTTTTAGAAGCCCTCAGGTTCCATGCAGACATTAATTATGAATTAATCTGCTCAGGTGATCAGTATTCAAAGCAGCTGTTCCCAGCACACCAACAATTAGGCAGTGGCTCCCTTTGTTGAATATTCCTAAATGAATCCATATTGGGCAATTCCATAATTGTCAGTAATCCAGGGAAAAACCATCCTGTTTGTTTTGGTGTCGTTTACTGACCAAACCCTGCGGAAGGGACCAGTGGCTAAAGGATTTAAAGGTTTTGTTGTACTTCCAAGTCTGATTTGCTTGGAAAGAAATCCCATTTTCTGCTCTGCAGAAATTCCATTTTCTGCCATTATCTTGGCTTCCTTTCCTGTGTGAGGGAGGGTGGGCCAGGTGGGGTTTGTGGGACATTTGGGTGCTGGAACACCCCTCTGGCAGTGTCATGCTTTTCTCCTTCACCCTTCCTTCCCAACCCATTCCCTCATGGCTCTGCACCTGCTGGGTCTCACCTGGGGTGTAACTCCTGAGGAGATGCAGCTTCTGGTTTTCCACAGCACACAAGCAGATGCCAACATCTGGCTCCCTTTTTGGATACACCAACATTTCACATGATTGCTGCTCCAAGCTCAGGGAGATTGCTTAGCACCTCATTTATTTCAGATCCAGTCTGCCATCCCCTTCTCAGATGAATTACATTTGCCCACAGGAATACCTTTTTTCCTCAGCCTGAAAACATTTTCTGTCATTTTTGATCTGTTTCATGATTTTCAGAGGGTCACAAAACAACCCTTTCATTTAGGGGGAGAAAATACAGGTGCAGAAAGACATTTTCTCTTCTCCCAGCTATTTGGAGGCGATACAGGCTTTGAAAATATTGGCAGGCTTAAAAAAGCCTCCATCTTTCATGTGTATGAAAGAAAACCTGTCTGTG
The DNA here is from genome assembly GCA_024865655.1 of Emberiza elegans. Classification (NCBI taxonomy): domain Eukaryota; kingdom Metazoa; phylum Chordata; class Aves; order Passeriformes; family Fringillidae; genus Emberiza; species Emberiza elegans. The sequence goes on along the minus strand of JALJVW010000241.1, from coordinate 32,316,743 downwards.
ACCTTTTAAGTGCCTTTGTTTACTTTTTGGAAGGTACTTCAAAGAAAAAGCAAGATTTAAGAGGAATTTGCTACTTAATGGGTCGATAAAGTATCCAGTAAGGTGCGACTGCTGCTTTCCCAGCCCAAAATAAATCACAGCACACACCAGCCTTGCACCTGAAAAAGCTCTGGAGAGCACCTAGGAAAAAATATGTCTTGGTGGGTGATTGTTTTGGGCCGTCTGGTGACGTCCCCAAGTCATGACTGTGTCCTTTCAAGCATGGCAGCCACGTCACTGCTGTGATTCATCCCAGAGCCTCCAATGTTTCTGGCTAACATGGGCATGGCTTGTTTTCCCGACATCAGGGTAATTTGTAGAGGTGTTTAATAGCTGATTCAGTTCTGATTTGGCAGCAATTGCAGCCTTTCAGACGTTCAGGATTGCTGGGTTTGTGTCCTTTCAACAAAAGAAAACGCCCCGAACAAAACCGACCTCCCAAAACTTGTGGCAAGAGTGTTTATGAGCTGTTGTTTTTAAATGGATTTGTCTATATGATCTAGCAGAAAATCTGTGCTTTGCTTGTGTGTGATGGAGATAAAGCAGTCAGGCATTACTGGGCTGTTTATTGTGGGTTTGTTTTTCTGGAAGATGCTCATTTTCAGCTTCTCAGAAACCACGGGCTCCTCTCTTGCGTATTAACTGAAACCGAATGGATTTTTGCTGCCAGCAGGGAGGCTGCTGAGCTGCCTGCAGGTCTGGGGGGGAGAGATGGCAAACATCTCATCCTTGTGGAGATGACTTTGGCTGGAGGTCCTTGAGGAGGGCAGATGAAGCTGAGATCATGTTTGTACAGCAAAATCCTTATCTTCTTTCTTCTTTATTGCTCTTAAATACCCATGACTTTGGAAGGATCATTTGAAGAAATACTTGGCTACTGATGTGGACTTGAGGCAAGAAGGTCAGCATTCCTGCCAAACAGCTTCCCAGCATCCCTCAAAAAGGGGGGAGCTGGAGTTTCCTTCTCAGCATCCCTCAAAAAAGGAGGAGCTGGCATTTCCTGCAGAACTTTGGATGTGTGTTCTGTCTGGAGAGCTTGATGGCATCTCCAGGCCATGCTGGGTGTCTCTGGGCTCTGGGGAAGGGCTGGGGCAGCACAGCTGCACATCCCAGACATGGAGAACTCACTGCCCCTGGATCCCTGGAAGTGTCCAAGGTGAGGTTGGACAGGGCTTGGAGCAACCTGGGATAGTGGAAGGTGTCCCTGCCATGGCAGGGATGGGGACAGGATGGACTTTGAAACCTCTTCTAACCCAAACCATTCTGGGATCTTCTCCTAGTTGTATCATTCTGTACCAGGTTGGTAAGAAGTGACTAGAATTTGGAAGGAGGGGTGTCAGGAATGCATTTGGGGCAAACAGCCTGAGTGCAGTCAGAAGTCACCAGAGTTGATGTGCCGAGTTCATCAGCAGTGCTGGGCAGCTGGCAAACCTTGGCGTTGCCAGGAATGAAATCCACCCTTTTGTACAGGAGCAGAGCAGGGAGCTCTCTGATCTTGCTGATGGTGCCAACTTCTATTTTAACTTCCCTCTGAGTTATCCCAAGTGCTGATGGAAGCAGGCACTGTCACCCCAAGTCGTGCTGGGACACTTGTGCCAGGTGCCTTTGCCGCACCCAGGGACAAGTGTGGGTTTTGGATCGTCCTCACTCTGCTGTGAATAACACCTCCTGTGTTAAATCATATTTCACACTGTACTTGTGAAACCTCAGAGTTTCCAAACTTTGAGCCCAAGGCATCCAAGGAGCAATTTCTCCTTCCTTCCTGCTGTTCCTAGCGGCTTTTGGGCACACCAGCCGACATCCCCTGAGCCAGCCAGCCCTTAGCATGCAGGGCCAGCAGTCCTGGCTGGAAATTGGTGTGTTCTTCACTCCTCACAGCACTCAAGACAATGATCTCATCAAGCTCTGCGAGGATGGATGAGGCAGTGTGGAGAGATGGAGGCCAAAATAGCATCTTCATCCCGAAGGACACTCGGGAACGGACTGATAACCCTGGAGTGGGGAGAGCGGGGAGCTGAGCAGCTGGAGAGCTGCACTGCGGAGGCTTTGTGCTGGTGGAAGTCTCACCCATTCAGACTTGTTTGGAGAGAAATGAGACCTTGCTAACTGCCTGAAGTCCAGATGTGGCTGGGCAGTGCCCAGGCAGAAAGGGACCTGGGGGTGCTGGTGACAGCCGGCTGGACATGAGCCAGCAGTGTGTCCTGGTGGCCAGGAAGGCCAAGGGCTCCTGGCCTGGGTCAGGGATGGTGTGGCCAGCAGGAGCAGGGAGGTCACTCTGCCCCTGTACCCGGCCCTGGTGAGGGCACACCTGGAGTGCTGTGCCCAGCTCCGGCCCCTCAGGCTGGGAAGGACCTTGAGACGCTGGAGCGCGTCCAGAGGAGGCAGCGGGGCTGGAGAGGGGCTGGGAGCACAAACCCTGTGAGGAACCCCTGAGGGAGCTGGGGGTGCTCAGCCTGGAGAAAAGGAGACTCAGGGGTGCCCTCATCACTCCCTGCAGCTCCTGAAAGGTGCCTGTGCTCAGCTGGGGTTGGGCTCTTTCTCCAGAACAAGAGGACAGTCTCAAGCTGTGCCAAGGGAAATATAGGTTGGATATTAGGAAAAAATGTTTTACAGAAAGGGTGATAAAGTACTGGAATTGTCTGCCTGGGGAGGTGGTGGAGTCACCATCCTTGGATGTGTTTAAAAACAAACTGGGTGCCAGGGTTTAGTTGAGGTGTTGGGGCTGGGTTGGACTCGATGATCTTGGAGATCTCTTGCAACCCAGTGATTCTGTGATTCTGTGAAGTGTTCCTAGTGAAAGATGCACAGAAATTCCCTCTGTGGGGCACAGAGACAGTTTTGTACCTGGGATAAACCCCAGGAGAGCCAGGGCACGGCCCCAGCCTTACACTTCATGCCAGGTGTCTGGTGAAGCTTTCCATTAAATATTTAGCTCCTGATTATTTTCTAAAGCAGGCCTTCTGAAATCTCTGCCATCGTGATTTGAACCAGGTTACTCCATTTTTTGTCTGGTCTGACACTTCTCCTAATGAATTTTTTGTTGTAACTTGGTGTCCATGTGTTGAGTTTCATTGTCTTTGCACTAAGCTGCTGGTATTTGCATTTGAATTGCTTTCCCAGGTCTGTCCAAAGTTCCTAATTTTCAATTTCCTGATTCCTTTGCAGTAAGAGGATGAATAAAAGATGAAAAATTTCCTGGCTGTTTCGTACCCTTAGAGATACAGCATTTCTGAGCACTCAAAGAAAGGTCAGCAGTGCTCATGCACCTTCATTTGTGCTCTTCAAACAACTCCAGAGTCCACAAATGACAGCACAAGGCACAAAGTAATGGCCAGTGCTGAGGACAGCTGGGACTACCTAAGGAAAATCAGGAATTTGGGGGCAAGTGTCAGGACCCAGGACATCCCTCTGGCTGTCCTGAGCAGCCAAGACCCCTGCCAGGGGGCTCAGAGACCCTGGCACAGAACCCACAATGCCCCTGTGGGTTTGATTATGACCCGTGGAGCAAGTTACCAA